>ML677342.1:13289134-13575116 GCA_007922305.1 Dermatemys mawii
ACAAAAATATAGGGTTGGGGTTTTTTTTGTTTTTAGCTAACCTGAAGGTCATGATGTGTTGACCTTTATATTACTAACATGCTGCTGAAGCAATTTAATGTCTTCATATAATGACAACTTTCAGATGGTGTGACGTTACTTGGTATTTTAAAATGTTTTAATGAAGCAAAGTCTGTTTCTAAAACTAACTTGAAATTTTAAACGTGAAACTGATTATGGTTCCTAAGACCCATTTTTCTTCTGAAATGCAGGCATCTCTGTAATAAATGTTCTCAGTATTGATGTTGTTTGTTCTTGTATTTCAGAGCCAGACAGTGAATGAAGCTGCTTGTGACATTGCAAAGGAAGTGGCTAAAGGAGGAGATGCTTTGGTAGCTGGAGGAGTCAGTCAGACACCATCATACCTGAGTGGCAGGAATAAAGCTGAGGTTAAAGCAATTTTTCAACAGCAGTTGGATGTCTTTGTCAAAAAGAATGTGGACTTCTTAATTGCAGAGGTAAATCCAATTGTAAAGAAACAAAGTGCCTTCAGTGCATGCAATTTGCCAGCTGATCCAATTTCCTTAGAATTGAAGTTTATTTTTTTGGGAATTCACACACATGTTGATGCATCCTTTAAAATTTGCTACTGTGCTTCTATGCAAATAGTAGCAGATATATTTTGCCAAATACAATACTGGCAGACATTGCAGTCTAGAGTGCAACTGATACCCCAACCCTGTTGGTGCAGGAATGAAAGGAGAGGGTGATTGGGCTTTACCCCACATTTGCACCTCCCTACACTCTGGGTGCCTTCTCCACTACCATCCTAAATTAGAGGAACTTCAAGACTGTTCTAACTTGCACTCTGCTGCCCATGACCCTTGATAATAGCTGTATGCAGCAGTGCTCCAGGCATGGTTCCATTCCCCTGGCCACATTCTCCTACATCCTCATAGAGGTATGATATGGAACTGACTGTCAGTTTTGTCCATCTAGGGAAGACTCTCTGTCAGCAATATTCCCTGCTGGGCAGGCTTGCTACCTTAACAGCTCCTTTATGCTGCCAGACTGGTGCAAAGTAGCCATAGAACAAGGTAGAGTGGAGAATTGAGCCCTTTGTCTCCATCTGCAGCTAAATCAAGAGAGGTACTAAGCACTTCCCAGTCCTGTTGACTTCAACTGAAGTGGATGATGTTCATCAGTGTTTGGCCCATAATCCTTCAAATGATGCTAGGGACAGTTCTTGGCATTACTTGCGGAATTGGGATCTTTGTGATTTATTCAGGGCCAGATTGTGGCCACACTGGAGCATAAGGAGGCATAGCACCTTCCTCCTATCTCCACTGAAGGTGTGGAAGGGTAAGCCGGGGCCATGCAGGCAAGTGGAAGTGAATTGAGACGAGGAATGGGCAGAGAACAGCAGAACTGGTGCAATGGAAGGGTTAATAATCTGCTTCTGGCACTAACCAACAGCAAATGACCACCCACTTGGAGCAAGGGGAGAATAAGGAAAGAATCATGCCTTTGAGGCATAGTTCTTTCTCTGGAATGCTATGTGCAGCCATTTACACAGAACAAATTGTATAAACATAATCTAAATCCCAGTGACAGAGGCTGAGTGTCTGATTCTTTTAATCTTTACATCAGTGTAAATCAGGAGTAACTACTGGAGTCAATAGTTACGCCAGTGTAAATTAGAGGACATTCAGGCCCTGAGTTCTTCATGGGTAGAGATTAAGGAGTGTGTGGCACTTAGGCTGGGTCCTCACGCACAAGAAAATAGATTAAATTTACTTTCTTTCAGTATTTTGAACATGTTGAAGAAGCTGCCTGGGCAGTTGAAACCTTAAAAGAATCTGGGAAGCCAGTCGCAGCTACCATGTGCATTGGTCCAGAGGGAGACTTGCATGGTATATCACCTGGAGATTGTGCTGTCCATTTGGTAAAGGCTGGTAAGAGAGTTCCTTCCCCATATACTCTAAAAGTATATATTTTTAGGAGTATGAGATGAACTGAGGCACCTACCCAAGGAACATAAAAGTACACACCTCAACTAGGTAGGTTTAGTAGTTATAATTAAAGAAAGCAACCTGGTTACATGTATTCCTCGGAGTCTCTACATCTCAAGATTCATCTTGCAAAAAAGGGGGTTACAGCTAGATAGTCTTTATACCTTGGTAATCCGTGGCTATTAGAACAGATCACTGAGCCTTAAGCAACTGGCATAAAGTTGAGCAATCCTAAGACTGCTCTACGTGGGCTGCTGAAGCTGTCCCAGGATCACGGCAGGGTGGAGTGGGGAGCAAAAAGGTGGTCTAAAGCCACTGGATGTTGGTGCTGGAAAAGGGGATGGGGCAGATGATAACACTGGTGATGGTATGAGTTGGAGGGAAAAACAGGAGACAAGGGAAATGAATGTAGTATGGGTCACATACAGAAAAGACAGCTTTTCCCACTGAAGAATGGGGGAGAAACCATGGAAGATCTTAAGAGATTGTCTCTGTCTCCTGTCCTGCCACTTGTTTTGCTCTGACTGGCTCATGGTCATACTGGTAGTGTAGAGGTTGAATGCTTTGCTTCCAAAGCATCCTGGCTAAGAATTTTAATTGCTATTAAGTCATTGCCCAGTTCGTGGAAAGCAGTGTAACTGGAAAGTTGTCTTCTTCACAGGTGCTTCTGTTGTTGGAGTGAACTGCCATTTTGATCCAGAGACTTGCCTGAAAACTGTGAAACTCATGAAAGAGGGCTTGGAGGCTGCTAACCTGAAAGCACATCTGATGTCTCAACCACTTGCTTTCCATACCCCTGGCTGTGGGAAGCAGGGCTTTATTGATCTTCCAGAATTTCCTTTTGGTAAGACCTAGACCATTTTTTAAATTGGGGATTCTAGTAAAGATAAAGCTGCAGTGGTATCAGTGCACGCAGTGGCATCAATCTGTACACTATTGTGCAGAATTTCAAATCAAGTTGATATTAACCGAAATGAATTTTAGAATCATAGAACTGTTGGGCTGGAAGGGATCTCAAAGTCCTCAAATCCAGTCCCCTGCACTGAGGCAGGACCAAGTAATCCTAGACCATCCCTGGCAGATGTTTGTCCAACCTGTTCTTAACCTACAATAATGAAGATTTCAGTCTCCCTTGGAAGCCTGTTTTAGAGCTTAACTACCCTTATAACTAGAAAGTTTTTCCTAATGTCTAACCTAAATCTCCCTTGCGGCAGACTAAGCCCACTATTTATTGTCCTACTTCTAGTGGACATGGAGAACAATTGATCAGAGTCCTCTTTTTATAAGAGCCCTTACCTTATTTGAAGACTTATCAAGTCTCTTCTCCCCACCCCAAAAAAATCTTCATTTTTAAGGTTTTCTAAACCTTTTCACTCTTTGCTGTTCTCGTCTGGACTCGCTCCAATTTGTCTACATCCTTCCTAATGTGTGGTGCCCAGAATTGGACATACTACCCCAGTTGAGGCCTCAGAAGTACTAAGTAGAGCGGGACAATTACCCCTGTGTCTTGCATACAATATATCTGTTAATACCCCCAGAATATTAGCCTTTTCTGCCATTGCATCACACTAACTCAGATTCAATTTGTTATCCACTATAACCTCCAGATCCTCTTTCACAGTACTAACACCTAGCATGAAGACATTCTTTTATGTCGATTGCTAGGTGTAACTCATTTTGTGCCTTGTCTTTCTGATTTTGTACCTGTGCGTCTAATATTTTCCTTCCTAAGTGAAATACTTTGCATTTATCTTTATTACATTTCATCTTCTTGAATTAAGACTAGTCTCTCCAATTTATCAAGGTCATTTTGAATTCTAATCCTGTTCTCAAAAGTTCTTGCAACCCCTTCCAGCTTGGTGTCATCTGCAAATTTTATAAACAGACTCACTCCATTTATCAGAAATATTGAATAATACCAGATCAAGGACTAACGCTATGGGAACCCATTAGATCCATCCTCCCAGTTTGACAGCAAACCATTCGTAACAAGTCTTTTGAAGACAGTCTTTCAACTATTTGTTGTGAACTCACCTTACAGTAATCTCATCTAGACCACATTTCCCTAGTTTTCTTATGGTATGTCAAAACCAAAATCCATGATCTATCACATTGACTGCTTAACTCTATCCACTAGACCAATAACCTTGTCAAAGAAGGAAATTAGGTAGGTTGCATCAAGAAAAAAATTATGCCAGAGCTTGCTGGCTATGCCTTCTAACACTTTTATTTTCTAAGTGCTTACAAGTTAATTGTTTAATAATTTATTCCAGTATCTTTCCAGGCATTGAAGTTAGACTACGTGATCTATAATTCCCTGGGTCCTCTTTGTTCCCCCTTTTAAAGAGAGATATTATGTTTGCCTTTCTCCAGGCCTCTGAGACCTCACCTGTCCTCCGTGAATTCTCAAAGAACATCACTAATGGTTTCCATATTGCTTCAGCTAGTTGCTTAAGTGTCCTAGGATGAATTTCATTAGGCCCTTCTGACTTGAATACATCTAACTTGTCTAAATAGGCTTTGACCTATTCTTACCTTATCTTGGCATGCATTCCTTTCTCTTTGTTGTTAATACTAATTGCATTAGTCTTAGTGGGTATCTTGTCACCTTTTTAGTGAAGGCTGAAGCAGAATAGATATTAAACTCTTCAGCCTTCTTGATGTCATTAGCTATTAGCTCTCCTTCACTGCTAAGTAAAGGACCTACATTTTCCTGTCTGTCTTGTTCCTACAGTATTAAAAGAATCTCTTCATACTACCTTTTATGTTGATTGCTAGGTGTAACTCATTTTGTGCCTTAGTCTTTCTCTGATTTTGTATCTACATGCTTGTGCTATTCTTTTGTATTTCACCTTACAAATTATCTATTTTTGTAGGATTCCTTCTTGATTTTTTTCCAGACCATTAAAATCTCCTTATGGAGCCACAATTGCTTTTAACTAGGCTTTTGCCTTTGTATAGTGATAATTTGCAGTTGTGCCATGTTTAATATTGAGAAAGTGCCCGCTCTCCTGAACTCCTGTCTTCCTTAGAATTCTTTCATGGAATCTTACCACCTTCTTCTTTTTTCCCCCCCTCCTCCCCAAGTTCATTGTCCTTATTCTGCTGCTCTAACTCCTTCCTTTTTTTCTTAAAATCGTGAATCTAACATTTCATGATTATTTTAATCTAAATTGCTTCCACTTTCGGATTCATTATCATTCCCCCTGTTGGTCAGAATCAATTTGAATATAGCTGTGCTCCAGCTACTTTCTCCACTTCCTGAAACAAAAAGATATCCAATAATGTATTGGAAATTTCGTGTTCTGCTGCATTACTTTTCCAACAGATGTTTGGATAGATAGTCCCCCATTATTACCAGATCTTGTGTTTTTGGATATTTGTTGTTTGCTCTAGAAATGCGTCATCCACCTTCTATTTCTGATTCAGTGGTCTGTGGTAGACCTTTACCATGATATCACTCCTATTTTTTTTTACACCGTTTATATTTATCCAGAGTCTCTCAACTGATCTGCATCTCACCTCCATCTGGATCTCATAACAAGTGTACATATTCTTGATGTATAATGCAACACCACCTCCCTTTTTATCTTACCTGTCCTTTCTGAACAAGTTATGCCTTTCTATGCCAATATTCCAGTCCTGCGATTTATCCCACCAAGTCGTAATGTAGGCTACGTACTAATGCTTCCAATTCTTCCTGGTTATCCCCCATACTCCTTGAATTTGTGTATAAACATCTAAGATGTCAATCAGATTCCCCCACTGATTTTTTTTTTTTCTTCCTGGGCTCCTCTGACCTTATTCTGTCTCTTCTCCCTCCCTTCTCCCCTCAGCCCCACAACATCTACCCTCTGTTAAGGTCACCCTTTGCCACCTATCCCTTTTTAAACCCAGGATAAAGCCCTCCTCACTAGGCGGCAAGTAGGTGCTTAGAAATGCTCTTCCCCTTCTTGGTCAGTTGAAGCCTATCTAGTCCCAGCAGACTTCTTGGAACAGCCTCCCATGGTCAAGGAAGCCAAAGCCCAGCCACGACACCATTTGTGCAGCCACATTCATCTCCAGGATGCACATGTCCTTGCCAGGGCCCTTAACCCTTGCCTGTGGTGATGGATGAGAACACAATCAACAACTCCTCCCCCTTCACCCTCACTCCCAGAGCCCTCTAGACACTGCTGATCTGTTCAGGGTCAGACTTGGCAGTAACAGGTATGGATAGCAGTCAGAAGGATGGATGAGCCTCATTGATCTTTCTGTAACTCCTCGGACACAGACTCCAGGCAGGCAGCATGTCTCCTGGGACGTGTGAGGTCACCAGTGGATGCCTCTGTTCTCCTCAGAAGGGAATCCCTGACCACCAGCACCTTCCATCTTCTCTTGGATCTGGGAGGCTTATGGCCACTGCATTTTGGGGCAGCTGAGTCCTCCTCCTCAGCCATTGGGGTCTCCTCACCTGCCCCCAGGGCTGGGAGGCTGACTGGTGCAGGCGAAGGAAGAGCTAACAGAGATGATGGTGACACTGTTTTCCTCCTTATCCTATATCGAGCAGCTGTACATGTTAAAGTATAAGGCTTAATAACCAAGCTAGCGGATGATTGAAAAAAATCAGAACACACACACACACACACACACACTAGCATTCATCTTTTTAAATAGATAGGTTTTGCTATGCCCCTCTAGGTGGACTCTCTAAAATGCAGGACAAAGTAATCCTAGATTTTATAGCTAGGATTATGTCCAAAAATGTGTTCTGTCAGTCTCTGAGCTAGTTGGAACTGTTTCACCATGTGGCCAAGAATCCTCAGAATGTGTATTCCAAGAGAGCTCTCTTCTAATAGGAGCCCTCTCCATATATTTTAAAAACGCCTCCTTTTTCCCTGGAGTTCCTAAACACTGAGCTTATTTTCCATGGGCAGCACTCCATGGGGGAGGGGCTGCACGCTTCCCCAGAGCCGCACCAACAGCAATCCGGGGGGGGAGGGGCGGCAGGGCTGGGGCTGTGTGCTTCCCCCTCCCCCAGAGCCCTTCCAAGCAACTATGGTAAGGGGGCAGAGAGGGGTTGGAGGGGGTTCTGGGGTGGTGGTTGGAGGGGGGTGTGCTCTGGAGGGGGCACTCGGAGCAGGGTGGGTTGGATGGGGGTGAGGTTCTGGGGTGGTGGTTAGAGAGTGGACAGGGGTCGGGGCAGTCAGGAGACAGGGAGCAAGGGAATTGGTAGGGGGTGGGGTCTCTGGAAGGGGCAATCAGCAGAAAAGGTTGGTTGGAGTTGGATGGGTCAGGGATTCTGAGGGGGCAGTCGATGCAGGAAGTGGTAGGGGGCCAAATTGTAGGCGGGGCCTTCCCTACCCAATCCTATATATAATTTTGTAAACCCAACTTGGCCCTCAGGCCAAAAAGTTTGCCCACCCCTGTTGTAGTGTTGTTAACACTGGAGCAAAGTTGGTACAAAATGCTGTATTCTGGTCTGTTGGTATTTTACACCCATTTTGCATTATCTTTGCACTGATATAAGTAACTATACCAAGATACAGGGCAATGGTGTACTCTGGGGCCGCTTGTGCTTTCACTTCCGCTCCCCCCTTGTAAACTCTTCAGGACTAGGCACAAATCTGAGTGTTTAATAAACAGCCCTTGGATTTCACTTACCATTTTCTGCTTCATGTAGTGAAGCATCTAGTCTTAATTTTCCAACGTCCACTCTTCCCAAGACTGATTCTTCTCCCTCTTCATAATATAATATTTTCATTCTCTGACTATGCCTTTCTTAATCTCCTATGATATCTGAAGCAGCAGCTACCTTGATTAATTTGCTTGGATGCTGTGGATTTCTGCAAGTGGGGAAAGGAATCCTACCTCCTCGCTGTGGAGTAGAAGCCTGCTCTAGTACCTTCCCATGGGTCTCCTGCCTCACCAAAGGGGTTCATGCTCCCTGTGCAGCCTCCTGAAAACCAGCCCCACACTCTCATGCAGCAGCACCACACTGATTTCAGCTGTTACAGGGCTCTTTTGGGGTTTGCTCCTTTGTTCGTTCTTTCTTCAAGTCTTGTCTCTTCTCCCATCTCCTCACTCATTCCCTCGTGGTTTTCCTGCCTCCTCCTTTCCTCTTCCATTCCCCCATTTCTCTATTCACTTTTGTCCCTTCCTGTGTTGTTCATTCTTCCTCTCATATCTCTCCCCCTTTCCCAAAATCTCTTCTCAGCCCTATGGCTTTGCTACTCCACTCACCGTCTCTGCCACGAGAAGAGAGAGCTTTACCCCTCCTCTTAGTCACCTGCACCTAGTGCCTGTCACAGAGGAAGAGGCAGTGCTACATTAGCTCAATGCAGCCCTTGATCCCCAGCAGGTAATTTAGGGTTGAAGGAGGAGGGAAGCACAGTTGTCAACACTTGGACTCAGGCAGCAGCAGAGGGGATAAAGGGTAGGATAGAGGTAATCTGCCATACAGGAGGTAGATTTGAAAGTCTGTTGGGCCTGTTATCTGACAGAGCAGCTGGCCGCTTCTGCTTTTCCCTAGCTCACACTCAGAAAGCAGGTGAGAAAGTTCAAGGGGCTATTGGTGTGTTTCACCCTGTTGCAGGTGCGTTGATAGCCTTTTGATAGAGTAGATTAAAGTAATGAAGTCTGTTTCCCCAGGCACACAGTGGTGGTTTGATTATTTTTTCTGAAGTGTGGGGATTAACAATGGGTTCCTTAAAGCACTGAGATGCTATTACTCCCTATACATAAGAAGCTGCGCAGAATTAAACATTTATATTATTTTAAGTGGTACTGGCATTTTTCAGTAAAAATCAATAAGAAATTAAATATGAAGAAAACCTGTATTTTAAGTGTGACATCTGATTTACACTTAAATACCCACCTAAGCTGGCACTTAATTTGAGGCTTTGTCAGATTAGAATTTTTGGCAGGCTTTATCCCTCTGGAACAAGGAGACTTCTGGCAAGTATGCAACAGGAGCACTGCAATACCTAAAAGCTAAAATATAATGAAATATAGTATCAGTAGTGTCTAGCCTGATTAATAGTGTTTAAATCTTTACTGCAATAGCCCAATCATGCCTATGATACTGCACTTTGCATGTTTGTGAAATTAAGTGTAGCTGAAAATGTAAAATGATTTTACTAAGTATCTGCTAAAACTAAGTTATTACAGTTAAAGCTGATGCATATCATTGTAGCTCTGGAGCCAAGAATTCTCACGAGATGGGATGTTCAAAAATATGCCAGAGAGGCCTATAACCTAGGGATTCGATACATCGGAGGCTGCTGTGGATTTGAGCCTTATCACATCAGAGCAATAGCTGAGGAGCTGGCCCCTGAAAGAGGATTTTTGCCACTGGCTTCTGAGAAACATGGTAGCTGGGGTAATGCTTTGAGCATGCATACCAAACCCTGGGTTAGAGCAAGGTATGTATATTAACTATAGTACTTCACTTAATGGCACATTAAATATGTTCCATACACAGTAGTCTGTTCTCAGACAGTGAAATGTCTTGATGATTATGGAACTTTCAGAGAAACTCGGAACATGTCTGTGAAGTAGCATAACTTGGAAAGTTCAGGTCTAATCTCAAGGGGTGAAATCCTGGACTCATTATCTTTAGTGGGGTCAGTATTTCATCCCAGGTCATTTAAACCATGCTTAGGATGTGAGCCTGATCCTAACAGGTTCTGAGCATGATAGCTTGCCCTCAGTATAGTTCAGAAACTCCCACTGAAGTTGAAGTGAGTTGTGGGCAGTGTCTTTCAAAACTTATATTGGTAATATTATACTATTTGTAATATAGGACCTATACTGTAATATCATACTATGAAATGGACACTTTTGTAAATGTCCCTCTTGTATAATGTTCGCAGGGAGACATGGTTCCTTCCCCTAGAAGCTTAGCCCTGGTATGCTGACCTAAGGTCAGACTAATTAGTTGATAGCCATTAGCCCAGGAACCTCTTCTAGCTATATGTTGCCTAAAACAAAATGTGGTCATGTGAACAAAATATGGACACTAATGGCTCTTTAGCACAAATAGCATAAGGTACTATACAAACTCCTGAATGGAGAAAACATAATGAATGCATGTGTTGCTCTTCCATTTCTTCCTCCTTTCCACCAGTACAAAGGATGGGGGTATTAGTCCCATATTACCTTGATGATTGCTACACATCTCTTGACACTGATAGTTTTTACAAACTTAAATGACTGCTGTGATTAGACCCCGCTTCTGGGACATTACCTGATGTGTTGCGGTTTAACTGAACCTGACTCAATAGTATCATGGCATCCATAGTCAGTGGCAGTATGGAGCATCCACAAGAAGGCTAAGTCTTTTCACAGTCCATTGTCTTGGCTGATACAACATCTGCCCTGTCTGGCTTTTCCACTGTTGTACCTGAAATATTAGCAGTGGGCGTCACCCAGGGTAGCATAGTTGAAAGACAGATGCATAGTCAATATTCCGAACTTCAGATACAGAAATGATACAGGCATACATATGGGATAATCACATTCAGTAAATTACAGGCCTATCACATCTTACGCGAGGGTTCCATTCTGCAGACCCTGCGTATAGCCAAAACATCAATTGAGTTCAACGGCAGGCGGAATCGCCCCCACTATAAATCATTGAGTCTGCCCACAGGACGTCTGCGGCGGGTGGGCTGCCGACCCCCAGCCCCCGTGGCGGGCGGGCTGCCGACCCCCGGCAGGGGCTGCTAATCACCACCATGGGCTGCTGAATTTTTTTTCCTGTTTTTGCCAGCCAAGTAAAGCAAAAATCGCGTATGTTAAATACGCATAAGATGCAACTGATCTGTATAACTTTTCCAGTGATACCCATTTTGCATAAAGTACCTCTGTTATGTCATGTCATATATAAGCATATTTTCATAAAAATATGGAGTGAAATGTCAAAGTGCCTTATAGCAAGTTAAAAGAATTAAACTAAGAATTTATCTTTAATTTGTTTGCCCAATGGGTCTTCACAGACAACTTTGACTAGGGTGACCAGATAGAAGTGTGAAAAATTGGGACGGGATAGGGGGTAATTGGCAATTCTATACAAGAAAAAGCCTCAAATATCAGGATCGTTCCTTTAAAATCGGGACATCTGGTCACCCTAACTTTGACCAGGATTGGTCTTGACATTTTTACTCCCCTGTCCCCATTTGTTGGTATGTAATACAATTCAGTGCATCTGTATTAGTTTGGGGATGATAAACTAGAGAGGCCCCTTAAAATGAAAGAATTGTAATATGTTTTGGTTTGGATTAACATAAAAGTTGCTCAGAATAACTTTAAAGATATAGAATTAATATGGATTATCATGCTAATACTACTTTTTTGGTGAGTGTCTTAAAATGTTCTTTAAAAGAATGGAAGGTACTTTTTTTTTTTTTAAACACAGCCAATTTTCATAAGTTTCTTCCTGTGTCCAGACCTCACATTGAGTTAAAATTTATACAAATGAATTAAGTCTATTGACCATTTTGATCTAGTTATTAAAATATTTTAGGCTGTTGTAACACTTCCTCACCCTCATTCATTAAAAATATTAAATTTTTTCTTTATTTAGGGCAAGAAAAGAGTACTGGGAGAATCTGTTGCCTGCTTCAGGCAGGCCATACTGTCCTTCAATGTCAAAACCAGATAACTGGGGGGTGACCAAAGGAGCTGCAGAGCTGATGCAGCAGAAGGAAGCAACAACTGAACAACAGCTGAAGGAGCTCTTTGCGAAACAGAAGTAGCTTAAGTATTTGCCTGAAATATGTATGGAGCATTTCCAAATGTGCTTGCGCCATATGAAGTATCTTATGAAGACAAATGCTCATGTATCAGTTTACATGTAATGGAAGAAGCTAACTGCAGACAGAATTTGATTGCAAATAAGCTATCAAATCTTGAGAATAAAACATTTCTAAGACCACTTTAGAAATTCATTTAACACAAGGTAGGGAAGGCTGACATATTAATAATTAGGCTACCATTAAGGTTTGCCTAGCACTGTTGTTTGGTAATATAATGGTGTAAAAGTAGTAGAGTGCTAATTGAATGTTCAGAGAACAAAAATTATAAATATTTATTTTTTACTCCTGTCTCCAAAATAGAAATGTCAAACTGCAATAGGCAGAAGTAATGATAATAACCCAGCATGCCTCAAACCCTATGAACTAAGAGCTTTAAAAAAAAAAAAAATACTATGAAGGGATAACATACCTCCAGTAAGCCATGATCCAAATTTTTAAAAGTACCCTGATTTGGGGTGCCTAGTCAAAACCCCAGACTTCTCAAGCTTTGTGCACTCAAACTGAAACTCCCCCCACTAGATGACACTTCTGAAACTTGTCCTGTGTTTGGGGGGTGTAAAATACCTCTATGGAAAGCTTTCTATAATGACTCTCTCAAGTAGAGAGACTCCCAAATAGAAAATTCAAGTGGAAAATTTGGATAAACCTAGTTAGAAATTGGGTTCTGCAGTCCTCCAAAAAATTAAACCAGATTTCTCTCTGGATTCCAAATCCAAGCAGTATTTTGGAAATGTGGGAGGAGCCTGTACAGCTGCTTTGAAACCCTGTGTACCAAAACAAATGAGCTTGAAGCCAAAGCTTCTCCTCTGCATGAAATATGCCTTTAAATAAGCCTTGAGCAAGAGGCCTGGCAGACCATAGGAGTGAGAGTGGCAATGAGAGAGCCATTAGAAATGGACCTCTTGCTCATGTATCAAAGATCTGAGTTAATATCAGAAGACAAAGCTCTGTGGAACCTTTAGACCACCCCAGCTTTAAAAAAAACAAACAGGATATTTTGATATTGAATTTGTGGAGAAGGGGTTCATAGGGATGAGCACCTGCAAGCCCAGGAGAAATGTTGGCAAGATGATTAGCTCAATAAGACAAAGTTCATCATCCCCTTCAAAAGCAATTTTGGATGCAGCCCTAACACCAACTTATCCTTGTAAAACATGATTAAAGTTGAATGAGTCACTACAGCCTCATTAAGTGCATTCTGCAAACTAAATCACTACCACCAGGAAAACAGCCCTTCACAAATGACACCTGAGTTTCCCTGGAATGAGTAGCCCAAAAGAAACTTTTCATACATTAGTCTGGTAACATGATTGTGACTACAACTCAGAGTACCTTTTTAGTAGAGAATTTCAGGGACTACTTTGAGCACCACAAACACCTGGCAATAAGTGTCTGCAGAGAAATTGGTCTGCCTTCAGCATGTTTTTCAATAGGTTGAAATAGCTGCTGTACAGGGATTTTGTCTTTAAGACAAATGCAGAAAAATGAAGAAAGTATCCAAACAGTTTTTATGCAGATTACTTAAAAGCTTACTTTTACACATATTTGTACCACACTGCAAACTTTCTCATCTGAAGTCCTGCTGCCAGGCTTCCTCCAGAAACCAGGAGGACATAAGAACTTAGAAATAATATAGGCCATATCTTTGGCTACAGTCAAAGTGTACACAGCACAACTTAGATGCGTGTGCTGTGGTGGCTTAAAACAACTTTTACATTCTCTTGGTCCATTTACTGGATCGGTACAGGGTCCTTTTCCTGGTTGAAGTCAAAACTGCCTAAGCGACACTCTGATTTACAAGAGCTGCAAACTGGCTAGGGGGACCAAAAAACAGTCAGTTTGGTATGACATAAGGGCATTCTGGTAGGAACTACTCTACCAAGAGTTCCTCCCTGGGCTTTTTATGTTGTCCTTAGGGCCAATTTGGACTGGCAGTACCATGAAGCAGTCATACCAGAGAATTTTTCACCATGTTCCTGGAATTCTACCGGCTCAGGAATCATACTGACCCAGAAAAATTCCCGGTGTTGGATAAAGCAAACCTCAGCCTCATAGGACTTGTCATTGCCAACTCCAACAAGGCTGAAATCATCAAACATATCAGAGTCCCCTTTGAATCTTGGAGAACTGACAAATGGGAGTGACATCTTTGCATCCCAGCCAGTAACAACTGATGGTGGAGTATGCACCCTAAAGCACTACTCATAGCTATCAGTCAAAAAAGCAACATTCACCACATGTTTTCTCAGGGTTGGGTGCTGCAGTTGGATCTGTGTGGCCAAACTTTTGTGCCTCTGTGGAGCCTCATTGACTTCAGTGAGAATCTGCACAGGCATAAGTGTCTGCCAGCATGCCTCAGTCTATAGAATTGTTTCTTAGTGGCAGGGACTGTGTTTTCTTACATGCATGGAAAGCAAAGAATGTGGGTGCTATTACCAAACAAATAACAAGAGAAGCTTTCTCTATATCCATGGCAAACATACAGTGAAGTTAGATTGCTAGAAAGTTACAACATAAAATGGCTTTATTTGTTAGAATTCAGAATAACACAAGAACCCCAACATAGAAACAAAAAAGTAGGCTGCTCCCTAAAAAACAGAGCAGTACAACTCACCTCACTTTACTTTAGGGTGGGTGTCTGCAGACTGATTAAATGCTTCCTACAGAGCCTTGAGTCTGCAAGCATAACCAAGAAACACCCTTCCCCTCCCTCTCAGATTTGAAGTGAGAGATCACAACTGTAACACAGTTTTCAATAAAACCCCCCAATCTGCACTTGTGAAAGCTCAATGAAGAAGAGCCTAGAGCTCAAACAGAGGAGGAAACTGCAAACAAGGAGGACATTACATATGAGGCCAAAACCTCAGTGCAAGTGTATTGACTTATATGGAACTAGAGCTTCTGGCATTAATGGTGCACCTCTCAGTGACTCAAAGTCAGAGTGGGAGAACCATGCCGAATGGATTCTTGACAATCCAGCTGGGCTTGAAGAGAGTCAGTGTACCACTTGCATACCCTGAACAACAGCGCTTTGAGGAATCACCCATGAACATATTGACTATGTGTTCAGTACATTGGCTGAAAAACAAACCAGGTGTAAGCCCCCTCGGTCTCTCAAGCCGAGGGGAGCCCCTCAGGCTGGTCCAAACCGGCCGGCTCAGGCCTTGCCAGGTACTCAGCGGGTCACTCAGTCCTGAGATGCAGCTGGGCCTGGGCTTCAGCCTCAGGCAGCCAGCGGGGCAAGCCCAGCAACAGTCTTTAGGGCTGGGGCCTGGCCTCTAGGCTCAGGCAGCCAGCGAGGCAAGCCCAGCAACAGTCTTTAGGGCTGGGGCCTGGGCGTGGCTCAGGCAGCCAGCAAACACACAGTCCTTAGGGGGCTGGCTATGGCCTGGGCATGGCTCAGGCAGCCAGCAAACAAACAGTCTATGAGGTTCCCCGGTTCAGGGCAAGGGGCAGCTGGCTCAAGGGAGTGGGCACCTCTGCCATCCAGTCAGCATCCAGTTCCTCCGGATACACGGCAGCAGGCACTCCAGGCCAGTCACCCTCAGTGTTGGGGGTTGGAGTGCAGCTCCAGCTCAGGTCTCCTCCCAGCTGCAGCAGGTCCTGTCAGGCATCCTTCTCCTCCTTCTGAGCTGTAGGGCTGGTCTTTTATAGTCCTGCCCCTGGACTTCCAGCGAGAGGGGCGGGGTGGCCTTGGCTCCACCCACCAAGGGGTTTCCCTTGCTCCCTCATCCTCCCAAGTGGAGGGAGACCACTTGGGCTCACTACACCAGGGTACTGGAATTTAAATACATTCTCCTGTTAAAAACACTACAAACAACTAGGCTCCTAAGTCCTAAATAGGCATCTAAATAAGTAGCCCAGTTTTCTAAAGGGCTCAGCAACCACTGATTGCTATTGAAGTGAATGTGAGCTGCTGAGTGCTCAGCACATTTGAAAATCAGGCCACTTTTGTAAGAGCTCAAATATCATTTTAAGTACCTAATCTTGGCCAGATTTTAATAGACACTAACCATAGCAGGGAAGCCAGAAAACAATGCAAAGGAGCTTTGAACAGGAACAATGAGGAGGATGTTGAGTCCCTGTGGGAATTCTGTTATTGACTGCACCGAAAGGACCCAGCCATGATACGAAAAGGTGACCTGTGTCCCTGACGGTTGGTCTGTACATGACGCACAGCTAGCAGAACCTTAAAAATGTCAACAAAAACACACCATTTAGAGCTTTGAGAATTCTTGGCTGGTCTCATAGTGGAAGCTCAGATCCAGGAGACGGAATTCAATGCCTTTGGTATCTACAGAATAATATTTGCCTCTCAGAGTGCTGCAAAGTTCTTAGAGATTCTCAGATGTCATGGAATGTGCTATAACAGTGAAAATATTCATTACAAATTATTTTTAATTAAAGTCCATCTTGATCAAGACTAATCTAGAAACTTTAGACAGCACAGCAATGTCATTTAGGCATGTGACTCGACTCCCGCCCCACCAGATTTCTATGATAGCAAAAGCTCTAGGACAAACACATAAAAGCACTGGCTTTTGCTTGTATAGTTTATTTTGCACACTGAGCTGCCAAACCCACTTATTTTGCTCAGCGACTCTACACTAGTAGGGGTTTGGTGCTATAGTGATACCTGGATCCCTATAATGGCAAAACTTGTAAGTCCATGATTATTTGCAAAGTCCAAATTTGTTTCCATTTTATGCAACTAGATACTTATCATCCAAACCAGAGTTTCTCAAATGTGGCCACTGTGGCCGCATGTGGCTATCAGAGGGTTTTTTGTGGCACGACAGCTTCCTGAGTGGTGACTGGGGGATGGGGAGCAAAGCATCCCTTCAGGTGCCAACACCTGGCTCTGGCTGCAGGGTTTCAGAGGCTGATCCCCAGCTCTGGCCATGTGGCTTTGACCTTTGGCCACGGGTCTTCAGTTCAGGTACCAAGCCCTGGCTACGCGGCAGCAGGCTTCAATCCCTGTCTCTGGCCATGCGGCGCTGGCCCTGGGCCCCAAACCCAGTGACAGCTGCTGGCCCCAGGCACCAACCCTCAGCTGCATGCTCCAACCCCCTGTCCTGGCCGCTGACCCCAGGTGCCGACTTGTAGTCCCAGCCACACAGCACCAGCTCTGGGTGCCAATCCTGAGCCCCAGGCACACAGCAGCGGGTACTGACCCCAGATGTCAATCCCCAGCCCCAGGTGCACAGCAGCAGGCGCTGAACCCCAGTCCTGGGTGTGCGCCAATGCACAGCAATGGGTGTTGGCTTTGGCCTCATGGCAGTGGGCTCTGACCCCCAGATCCGGCCACACAAGTCCAGGCTCCAGTACCCAGCCCCGGGCTCTTGCTGCAATGCGGGGGGCACTGGCCCTGGGCTCCAACCCCAGCAGTGCAGCTCCTGCTCTGATTGCGGACACTGACCCCTGACCGCACAGTAGTGGGTGCCAACCCTTGGCTCCATCCGCACAGCTGTGGGACTCACCACCCAACCTCCTCTCTCTTGGCCCGTCATCCATGTTCTCCATCACCTCTGGACCTCACCGTCTTCCTGGCCCCGCATCACCTCCCCTCATTGCCCTGGGGTCCCCCGACCCCTCTGGCCCACATCTGAGCCAGCATGTCCCCCACTGCTTCCACCTCACGACATCTGGGCTTAATATTGATATTAACAAACATGCAAGTATCACTTTTCACAGCTTCCAGATAGCTACTGAGTGTCCTGTGAAAAGTGATTGATATTAACAAACCCATAAATACCACTTTTCACAGTAATATTTTTACCATTGAGTCTTCAAAAAAAAAACAACCTTACATAAAATAATTACAATGATGTGGATGTGATATGTGCTATTCATTTGTTTTTCCTAAAGTTAATCAAGTATTTTAGGGAAATGTGTCAGTGTAGCCACTAGCAAGAGTTGGTAGCCGCACTCTGAGGACACCAAACAATTTGTTGTGAGAACTAGGGTTGCCAGTTGCTGCTTTTTTACTGGAACGCCCCATCAAAAAGGGACACTGGACGTTCCGGTCAGCACCACTGACCGGACTCTTAAAAGTCTGGTCGGCAGTGAGCAGGGCTCTGTGCAGCTCCTGGAAGCAGCAGCATGTCCCCAATCCAGTTCCTACACATAGGGGCAGTCAAGGGACTCTGCATGCTGCCCCTGCCCCAAGCGCCAACTCTGCAGCTTCCATTGCCCAGGAAATGTGGCCAATGGGAGCTGTGGGGTGGTGGCTGCATACAGGCAGCATGCAGAGCCACCTAGCTGCGCCTCTGTGTAGGAACTGGAGGGGGGACATGCCGCTGCTTCTGGGAAGTGCCTCAGGTAAGCACCGCCTGGAGCCTGCATCCTTCATCCCCTCCCATGCCCCAAGCCTCTGCCCCAGCCCTGATCCTCCTCTGCCCCAGCTCTAATCCCTCTCCCATTCTCTGAACCCCTCGGTCCCAACCCAGGGCCCCCTCCTGCATCTCAAACCCCTCATCCTCAGCCCCACCCCAGAGTCTGCACCCCCAGCCAGAGCCCTCACACCCCCTGCATTCCAACCCTCTGCCCCAGCCTGGAGCCCTCTTCTGCATCCTGAACCTCACAGTCACAGCCCCACCCCCATCCAGAGCCCTCATCCCTGCCCAGGCCATGCCCCAGTCCCCTTCCCCCAGCCCTAATCCCTCTCCCACCCTCCAAACCCCTCAGTCCCAGCCTGGAGCCCCCTCCTTAACTCCAAATCCTTCATCCCCAGCCCCACACCAGAGCCCGCACTCCTAGCCGGAGCCCTCACCCCCCCAACCCCATGCTCCAGCCCAGTGAAAATGAGCGAGTTAGTGAGGGTGAGGAGAGTGAGCGACTGAGGGAGGGGGGAATGGAGTGAGTGGGGGCAAGGAGTAAGAGAAGGGACAGGGCAGGGCGGGGCCTTGGAGGGGCTGGGCAAGTGTGTTCTGTTTTGTGCAATTAGAAAGTTGGCAACCCTATCGAGAACCCCGATCCAAACTGTCCAGTTTACTTTCATTTACCTGTGCAGTAATTAGTACATTTCTAAAATATTTAAAAGGATTTCTTCAGAATTGTCATTTGTGTATAGCTTCCTGAAAGTCCACCCAAATAGATCACATGGTTTCCACACATACTGTTTTTCCAGTAAATTGAATAGCATTATTCTTTTCATCCACAAGATTTTTCAAAACGTATCTAACACTGCCTCCTAGTGTTTTTATATGGCTACAAAAGGGAAGAAAATGAATTTCAAACTGCTTTTCATGTTTGCATATGCAGGCAGAGACTAATTAGAAACATGTTTTTAATTAAAGAGATTTCATTTGAAAACAGAATCAGTTATGCATTTTTAATGTGCAAGGAAGCATTTTCTTTAAAAGACATATCATAGGCAACTAGGTCCCAAACCATGAAGCCTTTGGTTGTTACTTTCTCCTCACTTTGCCTGCCGCAGAAAAACCACATGATCAAGTCAGCACTTCTCAAAAACAAACAAACAAACAAACAAAATCCAAGACATAATATGTCAATCAGGCTCATTATGAAAATAGATTTTAATTATAATAACAAAGACAATGGAGAAAACACGAAGTGAAAGAGCTTTTAACAATTGGTAACTGGGTAACACAAAATCTATTTAGATAAATAAACAAAACAAAAATTACATTAAAATAACATTACTTAGGCTGCAAATGCAAGCACTTGGAAGTCAGGGGAATCAACATTTAGGAGTTGCTCAAACAACTTTAATTCTGTTCTCTTGTGAGTTCAGCCTGTGCACTGAGTCCTGTGGAAAAAAAAATATGTGATCATACAATAAAACACTGTACCACACTTCATACACACAGGGGACAGAATTAAGATGATGAGGTAAGAATGTAGTGATGTATGTTTTCTGTGGAGTGTCCTGAAACTGGAATTTCTCCCTAATCCCTTGGCATCATTGCCCGTGGAACTACAGAGTGAATCAAGACCATTTTCTTTACATCTTCTTCTATCTTTCTTAATGACTTCATGTGTGTTAGGATTTTAGTTTCAGACACATTATTATTGCACACCCCATTATTAATTAATAATAATAATTATTTATTATTATTTATTATTATTATACTACATCTAGATATTTAGTATGACTGGTTCTGCTAGTTCCAGGGTTATGTGTGTTTGGGCTTATTCTGTATGCTGACTATGCTTGCCAGGGATTGTGCTGGGAGATTTGTAATGATTTGTACAGGTGGTGAATGAGAGGTATGTTTTCTGGTGAGAGGGTAGGTGTGTTTGGGTCTATTGTGTGTGCTGATTGCATAGTGTGCATGGCTATGTTGATTTGTTGTGCTGGGACATCTGTGTTGATTTGTGTGGATGGCAGCTGGGCCCACAGGTATGGCAGTTGGGCCAAGTAATCTACCATCTGTGTAGTGTTCCTCATACAACTAATGAACCTGCTGCATTCAATTTAGCTGTACAGTAAGGGTGGTGATTGGGTGAGTTATCTGATATCACAATGGTCCAGGACTCTCAGCATGGCATAGATACATGCCTTGCTATAGCTGTACATTGGATGTGTGTACTTAGTAAATCAAAATGGCTGAGAGCTTAAAAATTGGATGGTAACAGACTATGGAGCCCGGTGATGATTCAGCATGGTAATATTCTGAACAAAAAGACCCTCAACCACACTTGCAGCTGTTTCCATTGCTTCACACTAACTCTAAAGACATACTAGGCTCCAGAGTGACACACACACAGAATGACATTTCTGGAATATTATTATGTAGATTAATATTCACATTGTTGATTAGAGAGACAATTAACTTTTCCTTGTTTGAAATGAATGTATTTGATCCATTCCTTTTGCACTGTTATGGCAGCACAGACAGGATAGAAAGGTGACTTAAAGATTGAGCTAAGGATTCCCAATATAGAAAAATCTTTTAGCAATGAGCAGCACTGATAACTACAGCTGAAGTCATTGAGAGCTGCAGGTATTCAGCACCTCTAAAAATCAGGCCGTCTGACTCAGAATTCTTCCTAGAGCTTCGAGGATTCCATTCATGCCTGTGGACTGGTGTGGAGGGAGGCAAGGTCATTAACTCACTTTCATCATTCATCATTATGCCCTCCACCCCTCTCAGGGTATGGGCCACCAACAATAGATTGCCAGAGGATTCTGTCCTGGGCCATTCTTTCAAGTTGGCTCCAGCTGTATCCCATCTTTCGTGATGTCTGCCTCAAGGTCATGTCGCCAGGTGTTTCTTGGACGGCCTTTCTTCCGCTTGCCTTGGGGGTTCCACCTCAGAGCCTGTCTGGTGATGTTAGTTGGTGATTTCCGCAGTACCTACCCTTTTTTAGACAGCCAATGCCCATGGGGCAATAGCAGGGAACAAAGCCGGTGCTCCACAGCTGCATGGCACCCAGCCTCTGCACAGGGCGGGGGTGAGAGATGAAGGAACACTTCTTACACTCTCCCCTCCACCTTGTACAGTTACATAACAATGGGCACAAGCAAGCCATTAGAATGAATTCTAAGGAGAACGGCCATTTATCTGTAAAGCACCATGCACAGTTTTGATGATGTATAAATACACACAATACTACTACTAATAATAAATAATAATTATACAGCATAATGTCACAAAAAGGAAAGAACACGACTCATATGAAGAAGCTTATGTCATAGATTCATACATTCCACATCCAGGAAGGGCCACTGTTGACCATCTAGTCTGACCTCTAAAGCACAGGCCATGGAAATCCCCCCACATAATTCCTAGAACTGATCTTTTAGAAAAACATCCAATATTAATTAAAACAGTGTCAGTGATGGAGAATTCACCGTGACTGTTGGTAAATTGTTACAATGGTTTATTACTCTCACCATTAAAAGTCTAAGCTTTATTTCCATTCTGAATTTGTCCAGCTTCAACCTCCAGCCCCTGGATCATGTTATACCTTTCTCTGCTAGAATAACAATTCTTTCCTGGGTGTCTGGCTGATGAGTCTTGCCCACATGTTCAGGGATTAGCTGATTGCCATATTTGGGGTCAGGGAGGAATTTTCCTCCAGGTCAGATTGGCAGAGGCCCTGGGGTGGGTTTTGCTTTCCTCTGCATCGTGGAGCACAGGTCACTTGCTAGAGGATTCTCTGCACCTTGAAGTCTTAAAACCATGATTTGAGGACTTCAATAGCTCAGATATAGGTAAGAGGTTTACTGTAGGAGTGAGTGGGTACGATTCTGTGCCTGCATTGGACAGGAGATCAGACCAGATGATCATAACGATCCCTTCTGACTTTAAAGTCTATGAGACATCCCCATTATTAAATATTTATTCCCCATGTAGATACTTTCAGACTGTAATCAAGTCACCCCTTAATCTTTTCTTTGTTAAGCTAAATAGATTGAGCTCCTTAGTCTATCGCTATAAGGCATGTTTTCCAATCCTGTAATCATTCTTGCAGCTCTTCTCTGAACTCTCTACAAGTTATCAACATCTTTCTGGAATTATGGGCACCAGAACAATGCAATATTCCAGGAGAAGTTTTACTAGTGCCAAATATAGAGGTAAAATAACCTCTTCTCATTCCCCGCTTTAAGCTTTCCAGAATCACATTAGCTCTTTTGGCCACAATGGGAGCTCATGTTCAACTTATTGTTCAGCACAGCCTCCAATTTTTTTTCAGAGTCACTGCTTCTCAAGACAAATTCTCCCATCCCATATGTCTTTGTTCAGTAGGTTCCAATACAGAAAGATCCTGGGGAGAGATACTCCTAGCTTTATTAGGCACTTACCTACCCCTATTACCACAATAGTGAGTACCCCACAATTTTTTAATGTATTTATCCTCAAAACATCCCTATAAGGTAAACAAATATTATTATCCCTATTTTACAGATGAGAAACTGTGGCACAGAGAAGCTAAGTGACTTGCCTAAGGTCATACAAACTCTGTGGCAAAGGATGACTTTGAATCCAGATGTGCCAAGTCCAACACCTGCACTTTAGCCACTGGCCCATCCTTCATTTCCTGTGTAGTGAGAGCAAGGATTTTTGGAAGGAGGCCTTTTGGAAGCACTTCTTCACTATGGTGGCATTAAGAATATTTAAGTGAAGCTGTTGGCAGCTCACTCCCCTTATTCAGCACCATAAGGATCCTGCATGAGACACTGTCAGATGCCCATAAACCCCTTCTGCTATAGCGGTGGTTCTCAAACTGGGGGTCGCGACCCATTGGGGGGTCGCCGGCTGCCTCTGGAGGGGTCGGGAGCTCCTTGCGCCGCTGAAAAGCCGCCGAATGAATTAGTTCCGCATTCGGCGGCTTTTCAGTGGACATGCCAAGCTATTTCGGGAGCGCTTGGTATGTCCGCTGAAAATAGGCGCCAAATGCGGAAGTAATTTATTCGGCAGCTTTTCAGAGGACATACAAGGGTCCGCGGAGCCATGAAAGAAAGTAAAAATGGGTCGTGGCGGTGGGATGTTTGAGAACCGCCATTCTACAGGATCCCTTTCCTCCCAGCATCCAATTATCTCCCTCTTGTTTCATGACCTCCTTTTTCCGCTTAAGAGACTATGAGCCTCATTTTCACTTCAATTGAAGATGAGTGTAATTGATGTGAATTACGCAGAGCTTTTTGTTGTCTTTTCCATTTTCCACTTCAGTTGACTCAAAGCCCTGGAGCTGAACACTCCTCCAAAGTTGGGGGAAATTTTCATACATATCTCAATATGAAGTTGTAACTCAGACCCATTGTTAGCTTCAGGATTCTTTGTCTGTTAGATCATTTTGATTACTTCTGCTCACATAAACATAGTAGTTTATCAATATAGTTTACATTTTGAGTGTGTGGAAGAATAACAGCAGAGGAATCAGTTCTTAGGCAAGTCACTGGTAATAGATAAATAGCTCTGCTGAGAGCATAACAAAGGCTCATTGTATATTTCAGAGCAGAGCCAAAAATGTTCTTGAAGTAAAGTTTGTTTACAATATAATTGCATATATTTCATACATAAAACAAGTGGTCCTACTGTATCCAAATTTGTTTTCCTTCAGAGTCTGTGAAGAACACAGTTACCTTTATTTATTTATATTAACAATAATAGCAAATGTATGTTAAGATTGTTTATATTTGATTGTATCCTTCTCCACCTCCACTTGATATGTCACTGCTTGTCTAAAGCCTCAATCCCGCAAGAGGCTTTGTGCAGGCACAAGGGTCTGCCTGTGCAGAGCTCTTTGAAGGCTTGGGAATTGAGATTATAAGATCCTTGAGGCAAGGGCTATGTCCTGGTATGTTTTGGTATAGTGCCTAGCACAGATCCTGATTAGAGTTTTTGTATACTAAATAATACGTGACAATGCAAAAACGTCACTTTCAAATACAGTGAGGAAAACCAAACATAGTAGGCTGAGAGATTCCTTGTTTTAGGTTTGCTAAGAATAGAATAGTAGTTTCAACTATCCAACAAAAATTTGGATATTCAAGATATATTCTAAGATGTTTACAATTTCCACAGCCATCACTCTGAGCTAAAATGTTATGCCAGGATGATGTAAGTGCAGACCTCCCAAAAACGGAGGCATCCCTGTGTACTAACAAACCTGCAGAAGAGATTCTGAATCCTCCTTTAGCTGTAGGAGAACCAGATCTGCCCTCCACTTGATATGAGATGTCATGTTTCAGCTAGGAAAGTTTGCCCCATAATCCTTTTCCTTCACCAGAGAGTCTACATTGTCGTATTGTGCCTGACAGGAAGTACACCCATACATGTGGTTTAATAACAAGACTAAAAGGCATAATCCAGTACAATGGGGCCTGATTCTTCAGTGCCAAGTGGTCATTTTGCATTGATCTGGCAGTGCAATATGTCCATAACCTTGGCTTAGATGGCTCTCGGAGGATTCCCCTGTGTAGAGATCCTCTGTTGGTATAGGGCCACTGGCCACCTTCATCCTCACTCCTGATGAAAGGGACATGTCTAGAGAAAAGGAGGTGAGGTCATACCTATGCTATTGTGTGACAGGGTAGTCTGTCCCCTTAAGAGTAGTGGTGCCTAGGGGTAAGTCTACCCCTGTTATGTAGCAAGGCCCTTAAGATTTTGGGAAGTCTGATAAATACAAGGACCTAGGAGATATTGGTAGAGAAGAAGTGGTCCTGGGAATAGATAGTGTTTGGGAGGAAATCCTGATACTATTAATGTAAATGCCTGGAACTACATCCTTGTAGAGGGGACTAGGCAAGGCTCCACTCTTCCTGCCACTTGGGATAAGCTTTAGAAAGGGGACCAGCACACGTGACTACAGCACACAGACACCCCCTCCCCACCACCAGGGGCTGCAGGGATGTGCCGGTCACTTATGGAACTGAAGCAGGAAGACAGGAAGCCACCTTAGCCCCCTTGAGCTGCCAGTGGTGGTGGAGGGGGGCCCTCGGCCCTTTTAAATTGTTTGTGGGAGGGGAGATGCAGGAAGGGCTGGGGAGGGCAGAATACTCCAGGGGAGGCGTGTGGAGACGGCAGGCAGGGCCAGGGGAGAGACCCGGCCCCAAACTTTGTGCTCTCATACTGGTGGAGCACAGGCACCACAGGCCCATACAACTTGCTGCCCTGGGGTGTTTCTGGGGCAGGCCTGGTCCTTGCACTGTGTCAGGGTTGAGTGCAGCCTCACCACTGAGTCCATGTCCCAGGGCGAGCTGCATAGTGATTTCCCACCTCAATGCAGCCAATAACTTGTGCTCCCCAATAGGGTGACCAGATGTCCTGATTTTATAGGGAGTCCTGATTTTTGGGTCTTTTTCTTATATAGGCTCCTATTACCCACAAACTTCCATCCCGATTTTTCACATTTTCTGTCTGGTCACCCTACTCCCCAGTGCGATGCTGGAGCCTCCATATTCATTTGACAAATAAAATTTGCAGAATTTTTAAATACTGTGTGCAGAATTTTTAATTTTTTGGCACAGAATGCCTTCAGGAGTAATAGATGGATAGATTGAATGGGGATAAAAAGAGAAATTGTGGTGTAAGAGGAGATTTTATGCATGTATGGTGGACATGTCCAGTTATTAGAGAGTATTGGGATGCAATCAGTAACCAACGATCACAAATTGTTGGATCTTTATTACCCAATGATGTATAAAGGAGTAACAGAACAAAAACATAAAACACTGGAATATTTTGATCAAAGAAATTAAGTCATCTCAGAATCCATCTCACTTCACGATCCAACTTTTCTCCATTTAATGGTTTGTGATGATATCAGAAACCTTCCAAGAACAGAATGCTATCATTTATTTGAAAAAGGATTGCTTTTCCGCAGTACAATTTTCAGCTTTTGGTTTGATTTCTATAATAATAAACACTTTGCTGAGCAGTTTGCAAAGTTTATAGTACAAATACTTACAACTTACATACATTTACCAAATTCTCCAGGTGACAGCACTATGCCTATTTATTACATTTTGAACAAAATATGCAAGTTAAAAATCAGTGATACAAAATACTAATTAACATTAAATAGATAGATGTAGTGTAACCAAAATAAGGTCATTTTAATGTCACTCATTTTGAATTTGATTTCTTGGCTGGGAATCTTAGAATGCAGTGTTCCTTGACTGATGAGACATTTATAAAAGCTATATGCAGCACAGATAGATCTCAGTCAAGAAACACACTTCACCTGTCTTGGGACTTCTGGGTTTTATGCTACCTTTAATAGATACCATTTGCCAAACTCAAAACAAGGCCTCTACACTATTAATTGCAGACAGTGTATGTACCCCAATCAGATAACTGAGTCAACGATGGCTATTCTCCAACATTCTTACTTCTCCTTTTGTGATGAATACAGTCAGAAATTTCTCCATCCAAATCCTTTTGTAATGACAATGTTGGTTACATCTACAACAGGCTGTTATGCTCACTTCAGTCAATAAATGTAATGATACAATGTCTGTGGAATCCTGCAGAGGCAAGATGGCATTATGAGTGGCTATCTAGTATTAAAATGTACAGGAATTATGAGTGGCTCATCTGGTATTCCAAAGCTTTTCTTCCTATACCAAGACAAAGACATCATAGGCATTTTCAGCCAATGCCAGGATCATGTACTAAATCAACACTGAAAGCAGCATTTAGTCTAGTCCTCTCTGCCAAAAGATAGTCTGACTGCAGAATTCATCATTGTAATACATATAGCTGCCTATCTACTGAGCAAAGTCAGTATCTCAGCACATCGTCTGAGCAGTAATTACAATGTCCAGCAAAAATGGTACTCTAAGGACCTTATTATTTAACCCCTTTTCTGCAAATATGGAATGGCTCAGATAGACTTGTTTGCAACAAGAGTGAACACCAAATGTCAACAATTTTGTCTAAAGGAGGAAAAAACTGATAGTTCTCTGACTGATGCATTCTTCTTGAACTGGGTGCAAGAAATTTCTGTTTTTGTTTGTCCCCATTATGTCTGCCCCAAAGAAATCTCTGAACAAAAAATTGTCCAAATTTGCATGTAGACCTGGTATGACCTTGCAGATGAATCAGTTGTAGAACACATTCCATTAGTTTACAGTGTTAACTGTCAGGATTTCAGGACAAGGTGTTCCTTTGACCCCTCTCCAGACCCTCCATGGGCATGCTTTTCAGATGAGAGACCCACCATCTGGACATCTCTCGAAGTGGAATTCCATCCCTTCTTTTGATTGGTCCCCAGATTTCAGCACTCCCTGTTTACCAACTCTCTCTCTTCAGCTGCTCCAACTGGGTTTGGCCCCTGCTACAGACTTCCTTTTGAGAGCCGTGAATGGTAGGTAAACACAGGGACTCAAACAGATTCTTCAGAACACAGCATTACTGATTTATCCATATTAACATAATCAACAGAGAGGAAAAGGGTTAAAACAGCAAAAAGGCCTATCTGCATATTATCTATCTTAAACTTTCATTTCCCTTAAGACTTAGGTAGGCCTGACTGAGTCCTGGTATTCCAACATCTGGGAGAGCAGGGTCACTACCTCCTTCTGATTCTCTCAGATTGAGGAATGAAGCTTTTAACCCCTCCCAATACCTTTGTTTCATTTTCCCCTCTTGGAATCCGACCACCACACTGGGTTATCAAACAGGCTGTTTATCAGAGTATAATAGGGATAAACCTTCAAAGGAGTTGACACCTATATCATGGCCTCCTTTATCAACAGCCATTGCCTGCCTGCCTGCCGGAAGAAGAGTAAAACCACCAGAACTGAGTTAACTCTTGCATCCATGTAGCTGACAGCATGATAGTAATTGGATAGAAGTACACATCATATTAATAGAAAATACAGGTATTTCCCACATTCTTCATAGAGCTGAATGTAAAGAGTTGCACACAGGATGTGATTTGCAGTGTACAACAACTTATGGGTCTTCCAAAGCCTAGAAAAATGCTGTATATTCTGGAGCCCCATCTATTGACACGTTTTTCTATTAACTATATAGCTATATAGAACTATATTTCACTTCTAGAGCATTCTCCTAATGCACAATGGCCTTTACAGCATATATATCTCTATTACCGAGATCTGTAAGGCTATCTGACACTCTGCATACATTGACTCAGTTATTCCAGTGACTCGGCTTCTGGGTTTAATGCTTAATTCAGGAGAGTAGTTCTACAGTCTTTTATTTAACTAGCTGTTCAGATCCATCTCCTGTGAGTGTTGCATCTGCTAGTTAATCTTCCAAAAGTGAAGATTTATGCTAACAATATTCAAAGGAGGAAAAGAAGAAACTGTGGTTCTTCCAGGGATTGTCAGCATAGATCCATACATCCTACCTTCTGTCTCCACTTTTTACGAGATACAGATTCTTATTTGGTGGAAGGAACTGAAGAGACTCAATCTGCAGCTCACTATATTATCACATATCCAAATATTCAGTAGAGGGCAATACCATGTACATGGTTCTAAGTCACTGTTTCATATGGGGCTCCAGTTTCAATGTAGAGGGTCCATGCACACTTTAGAGTGAAGTTCTATGTAAATTAACAATATATTTGAATAATCAATCACTGGTAATTAACCTTTTTATCTTTCAATATATGCAATCCTTCACCTCCCCCATCTTATTCCTCCTCCCAATTGGAAGAGAGATTTTCAGGGGATCCAGAACAAATGTTGGCAAGCAAAAGCATCAGCAGGCATCTACATAAAGGGAAGTCTTCATGTTATAACCTTCTTCTGTCAGTAGGAAATGCATCCTCATTAGGATAGTGATGATGATGATTGGCAATGGCAAGTCATATTGGCAGCAGGCACAACCATTCAGGAAACCACTGACATTATGAGTCTATGCGGGATACAGCCACTTCAGACAGATAAACAGCTTTATATCCACTCTCCCTTCTCTGAAAATGATTTTTAGCAGGAAGAGACGGTTTGTAGCATTCAAGTATACATTTCATTTTATAGAATTTTAATGTAAACTTCTGCACAGCAATATAATTCCATGCAGATCAGACTGTGTGTAGATTTTATTAGCCAGTATAGGGGCCATAATTTCAATTTTTTAAAATTCACATGACAATTTTGTTTATATTTGAATTTTCTTTGTGGTTTTGTGGTTTTCCCTTTCCAGTAATAAATGTTCTTGACTGATTGTGTGGACTTCTGGTTGTGGCTAGCTGTATTGTTTCCTCTTTCTTGAATGTGTTCCTGTGCTCTATTAAAATCTTGGTATTACAGCATTGATAGACATACCAAAGATATGGCTGAAGGGACATTTTCTTTACAGAACAATTTTGAGGAATCAAAATAATTTGGGGTGTAATTTCTTATTAGTGTTGCCAAATCAAAAGTGAACCACCAAATGGAGCAGCAAGCACCATGATTCTTGACTCAACCAATCTATGAAGTGGGACCACCAGTTAGGAGAACACTGCTCATACGAAGGGATGTAGCAGAGGGTGCCTAGTGAGGACCTACATCACCTTCAGTGTGAGGCTGTATCAGTTGTCTCTCTAATTACAATTATGGTTTCAGTTATATTTCTTAGTATATATATTCTTATTGTACTAATTAAATGCAAATTATATCCAAACATTTTTCCACTCCTGTGTTGTGTCTAAATTAAACAGATTTCATTTTCATGTCTTTTCCAGCCTTCCAAAGAGGGATTCTTTAGAGTCTTGAACGCTGTCAGTATCAAGGTCTTGCTTTAAGCCCATGCCATCTTTTATTAACCAAAAGTCTCTGCTTTCAGAAAACAGTTGTGGGCATGAAAAAATAGGTATTTAAAGAGTCCTGAAATGCAAGCCCCAGTTGATAGATGTGCCATAAGTGGCACATCAAAGTGTAAAAAATATTGCTATCTACATGCACTAAACCATCACAAGGACAAACAACCACTTCATGCAATCAAGTGCCCTGTCTCACTTTGTGTAGATGCACCTTTAGAAAATTTGCTAAATTCTATTAAAGATATTTACAAACAGTAGATTAAGTTGGTATTTTACCTTACTTGCATTTCAATTTGAACCACACTAGCAACACAGCCTGTTCAAACTGGTTGTAAAACATAGATCTGCCAGAACTTAACAATTCTTCATAACAGAGGCAGTTTTAAAAACAATACCTCCACTGCTACAGTGCTTCAAACCATTTGACTGACTAGCCCTCTAACTACACTAGCATCACTGGTAAACATAGTATGTGACAATGTGGACATAAATGATGCTACAACAGCATTGAAGACTGGAACAGTTTGAAAATTATTTAAATTCTCCCAACATACTAGGCTTCCCAGTGATGGGACTTGGGTTTCTCAAAAAGACTTAGCACTAAAACTAGCTTATGCAAAATGTTTAAACATTTGGATTCCGTTCAAGAGGATATAATTATGCTTAAGCCTTAAGCACTTTTCTTTCTGGAGGAGTCACAAATTAGGGGATAGGAATGTTTAAGCAAACACTGTAGAGAATGTTTCTCCTGTTCAGAGCATTAGTAGACAGAAGACGATTTATCCAGGTGTGGGTGAGATCACAGTTCAGTGGGTCATATTACTCATTGCAGGGAGGACCCAGAGGTTTGTGAGAGACAATTGATATTCCTCTCTGAAGGCATTCACAGGTGGGGTTCCACAGGCTTTCATCCTGACACCTCTCCTATTCAACATTTCCTGTATATGAGGCTGCTAGTGGAGATTGTGAAATGTTTTGAACTGTACTGCCATTAGTATGATGATACTCAGCTTTGTGTCTGCTTCTCATTGAACCTGGATTCTGTAGTTTTATTGTTTTCCCAGTGTCTGGTTGAATTAGGATCCTGTCTGAAAACTAGCTAGCATAGGCTCAATCTGGATAAGTTGTAGATGGTACTGGTGGACAGGAAAAAACATATTGAGAAATCTATGGAAGTTATCTCACCACTACACATTACAATGAGGTAGTAAATCTACCTTTTAACTGGCTTGCCAGCTCAGATACTTATTAGATATACCCCTACTCAGAGATTTCCAGGTGACAGCAGTGGCTCAAAGTGCATGTTTTCATATTTAGCTGGCTCTGGGATGATGATGATTAATTATTTGTATTATCAAAGCATCTAGATGCCCCATTCATGGACCAGGACCCATTGTGCTACGTGCTTACAAACGCAGAACAGAAGTATAAAACAAGAGACAAAGATGGAAACAGACAGACTGATGGAGGCATACAAGGGAGAAATAAGACAATATTGGTCAGCATGACAAGCTGTAGTGTCAGGACACCGGCAGCTTAACTGTAGTCAAGGAGTGAAACCACTCCTGTTCTAAAGATACTAGTTTGACTGAATTCCTACTGCTGGGTCAATCCTGAGTTTTTCCTTTTTAGGGTAATACATCCCTCTCTGAGCCAGTCCTCAGCACAGTATCCATCAGGGATCACAAAGACCAATTCCACAGTTTTATTGTGTCAAAAGAACTAATACTAGTAGAAAGACTGGATATATTTACTGGTATGTATTACACATTGACAGGTGTGGGGATGGCATGAGCCTCTGTGCAGCAAGGAACAGGGCTGAGGCCCAACTGACACTCTCCCAACAGGCTGGGCTGAATGAAACTCTCAGTTTAACCCCTTCTTGGCTGGGAAGCTGATGCAGAGGACTGGCAAAGAATTAGTCTGAACAGAATAGGGGCCCTGTGCAGTGCCAGCTAAAAGGAGCCCAAGGGTACAGCTGGCAAATCAGGCTGAGATTTACACTCATCTCCTGAAGAGTTTCTTTCTGAATACCTAACAGAAACAGTCTATAGCTTTCCTTTCTGAACACAAAAATGAAAAGTGCTTTCACATCGGAAGCTATGTTTGATTTATATGTGCTGAAATGTGTTGACATTTAACCTACATGATAGATAGAAGTTACCTTTTATTGGAGTATCTCCATTTTTTGAACCAGTTTTCCTCTGAGATTACGTTCTTCCCTCCTAGCTTTTATGTCTGGTGTAGTCATGTTTTCCACACCACCTTGCATGTGCCAATGATTGAATGCAAAGGAATGCATTGCCTTCTGCATACCTGCTTTATACAACATTTATATCATCCTCAGACCGACTGCCTTTGGCTGTTTGCTGTTGAGTCAACATTTCCCTCACTTTTCCCACCAGCTCTAAGTTTTGGCATTCAAGAAGTCACCATAATTTTCTAGGGTACATGAGATGGCTTTGTACAGTGTCTTTGGTCCTTCAGGTCTGGAGAATGTTTGGATTTGCAGAGGGTCTCCTGGAACTTTGTTGTTTCCAAAAATAGGACTTTTTTAGAGACTCCTAGGACTCCTGTCATTAGAGAAGGGATCATTTTAATTATTTATTCTGCTTCTCTGACAATCTTGTTTGAGAAGGAATTCTTACTCATGTACCACCTCCCCTCAGATCTGAAATTTTTCAATTTTTTTTCAATGACTGTTTTTTCTCTAATGGTCTTGCCCTATCATATAAATATTTTGGGGTCTCTGTTATTGTTACATTTACATTTGAGGAGAATTCTATTTCCCACTCATCCAGGAAGTGAAATAGGACATTTTAAAGGGCAACATGACACTGGCAGTAGACCTCAGAATGAGAGTGAATTCTTAGGACCAAGAATCTTTGAAAGCTAGAGATTTCACCCAGTCATACTAAAGAACTGAGACTCAAAAGCAGGAATCCAGTCAAATGATATAAAAAGAGAAGCAGAATTACAGGTGACTAGTTATTCTTGTTTTGATGCGGTCCTTACAGTGCAATTATCCAGTTTAGATATGGCATGTTCTGTATTTGGAATTACTTAAAGTTTCAACCAAGGCAGAATAAAGTTGTCCACCTTTAAGTAGGGCAGGCAAACATGAGCATGTAATTGCTGTGCCTTGGTGCTCTCAGTTTACATCAAGATATCATCCATAGAACCACTCAGTACTTGACTATTTAAAAGACTGCTTCTGTCCCCAAGTTCCACAGAGACTGCTATCTGCCAGAGTGCTTTTGCTACCTATTCACGGACATGAACTCCTAGAGGCAGGACGGGGGTGAGCATTCTTGCTGGAGGTTCCTTGACTCTGAAAATTACCCTTTTGAGGTATTCCAGCACCTCAGTTTGATGATTTTACCATGTCATGCAGGATGCATGTATTCTGTTTGAGGGAGGAGTGTCCACCCACAAGACAGAGTCTATTTAAACCCCTGGGAGACCCCTCCATTTTGTCTTCAGCTGATTCAAGAGAGTCTCTCCACACTCCAGGGTACCTGAAAGAAACTGGAAAAAGGGACAGAAACTACAGAGAGTTGTGATTGCTGGACCCAAACTAGAGGGAGACTAGTCTGTAAAAGGAAGCTTACTGAAATATCTCTGCGGGTGAGTTTAGTATTCAGTTTTATTACTGTATTAGATAAAGATTTGCGTGTTTTATTTTATTTTACTTGGTAATTCACTTTGTTCTGTCTGTTACTGCTTGGAACCACTTAAATCCTTCTTTCTGTATTTAATAAAATAACTTTTTATTTATTAATTAACCTGGAGTATGTATTTGTACCTGGAGCCAGGGAGCAAACAGCTGTGGATATCTATCAGTGTTATCGAGGGCGAACAATTTCTGAGTTTACCCTGTATAAGCTTTATATAGGGTAAAATGGATTTATTTGGGGTTTGGACCCTATTGGGAGTTGAGCATCTGAGTGTTAAAACCAGGAACACTTCTTAATCTGTTTTCAATTGGGCCTACAGCTGTTAGGGGATGTGGTTCAGACCTGGGTCTGGGTTTGTAGCAGGCTAGAGAGACTCACTCAAACCAGGCAGGGTTCTGGAGTTCCAAGCTGGCAGGGCAAGGAAGCAGGGGCAGAAGTAGTCTTGGCACATCAGTTGGCAACCCTAAGGGGGTTTCTGTGATCCAACCCATCACACCCACTTCATCAGTTGCATAGAGCAGAACATACAGTAGGAAGATTTTGCCACACCAACTTTAAGTGGCTAATCAGTTAAGATGAGCTATTATCAGGATGGCCCATTCCAAACAGTTGACAAAAAGATGTGTACTTTAATGGTATCCATTTTGCAAATTAATTCCAGTTCAGCAGTTTCTCATTGGCATCTGTTTTTGAAGATTTTTTGTTGAAGAATTGACACTTTTAAGTCTGTCACTGAGTGACCAGAAAGATTGAAATGTTTTCCTACTGGTTTTTGCATGTGATGATTCCTGATATCAGATTTGTGTCCATTTATTCTTTTGCATAGAAACTGTCTGGTTTGGCCATCTTCCTACTGTATGTTCCACTCTATGCATCTGATGAAGTGGGTTCTAGTCCATTAAAGCTTATGCCCAAATAAATTTGTTAGTCTCTAAGGTGTCACAAGTACTCCTCGTTCTTTTTGCAGATACAGACTAACATGGCTACTACTCTGAAATCTTTTTACCTTGTGTAATAGTTGCCCAGGTATCACAATATTGCCCACAATATCACAAACTCGATATAAGGAAACAAGATAACCTACATAAAACAACACACCTGTTCCCATTTCTTGAGGAATGACTGTATTTGTGAAGAGTACAAAAAAACCCCAAATCAACTGCACCCGCCATTAGTGAATGTGGCTTCATAATTGCAGCATGGGATGTACATGTTCTTCAATGCCAATTAAATCCTTCCCTGGGCTGGGTGACTGAAAGAGAAAACACACTGTATGTGTGTCCTTTTTGAAAAAAACAGGGGAAGCAATGTGGGAAAGGAAAGGCTGCGGGAGAGCTAGGACAGTGGAGGAGAAAGTCAAAGGGCAGGATGGGTTCGCGATTAGGAGAGAATCCCTCGACGTTGTTTTGGGATTGCAGATTTGCGGCAAGGAAAACCAGGACGATGCGCCAAGAAACGGAAGAGAAACTAAATCACGGGAGGCCGGGAGTGTTCAAAGACCAAAGGAAGCGGGAACGGCGAGCTGCCCCGGCACTGGCAGAGATGGAGGAATCGACCCCTCCTCCCTCACGCCCCGTTATCCCAGAGGGGGCCGCGCCGCGAGGCGCTTTCGCCCGGACTGTCCATCCGCCAGAGCGGGGAGCCGGGCGAAGGGATCGGCTTCGAATTGCCCTCGCTGCAGCGAGGGCGAGACTCGTTCCATCCCCGTAACAGAGGCGTTTGGGAGGGTAACGCACCGCGCAGGCCTCAGCCGGCACAGGCGCTTCTCGCCCCAACTGTGGCTTTTATTCTATTTCCCTCCCACTGTGCCTGCGCCTGCGCGTGCTCCCAGGACGAGCCGAGCCCAGCTTCTCCTCCCGTTGGGCCGCCGTGACTCTCAACGCCGCACGTGCGGCTCCTCGAGCCCAGCCGCTGGGCTTGACGTAGGCTACGGACCGGTGACGCGTGAGGGAAGAGGAGAGGGAGAAGCATTGGGGGCGGGGAGAGGAGCGCCGCCCCCCGCCGTTCACAGGAGAGGAGCCGGAACAGGGGCGGGGACAGCAAGTGGCTTGGGGGCGGGGCAGGGCCCCAGGGCGGGGTGAGATGCCGCAGCGGCCGCGTCGCTTGTAAACAGAGCCTGCTTCTGCCCACGTGATCGCGCGAGGTACCTGTACGGGGAGCTGTATTGGCGGCGGCGGCGGCGGCGGCGCTCGGCCGGTGCAGGACGCCACCGCGGCGGGAGGCGGGGCCGGCGCAGCCCGCGTCGCGCGCGCGCTGGGCGACGAGCGGCAGCAGGGGGCCGAGCTCGCGAGCGGCCGTTCCCCCTCGGCCGGGCTCCGGCGCATCCTTCTCCCCCAAGATGGCTGAAGGCGGGCAGTGAGCCGGCGGCGGATGCGGATGCCTAGCGCGGGCGCGTAGCGGGGCACCATGTCCGCCTTCGCGCTGGAGGAGACGCTGGAGGCGGACTGGGTGGCGGTGAGGCCCCACGCCTTCCTCGAGCGGGAGAAGCACAAGTTCGCGTTCATCGTGGCCTGGAACGAGATCGAGGGCAAGTTCGCCATCACCTGCCACAACCGGACGGCTCAGCGGCAGCGCAGCGGCTCGCGGGAGTTGCGCCGGGGCAGCCCCGGGGGACCGGAGCACAAGGCCCCCGCCCAGGCCGGCGCCCCCGCGGCCCGCCGGACCCCGGCCTGCGGGGCGGACTCCAGCCCGGCCAAGAGCTCCTCGCTTCCCCGCGCGGACTCGCTGCTTCGGAGCTCTGAGAAGGGCGCTGCCGCCGGGGCAGAGGCGATGCTGAAGAGCCCGCTGCGGACGAAGGCCAGCCCGGTCCGGAGGCCTCCGCGCGGCACGGAGGCGACGGCGCTGAGCCCAGCAGGTGCGACCGAGGAGATCGAGGTGCTGGAGCCGGTGAAGGATGAGCCCGAGGCCCCGCTGCTCTTGCTGCCGGGACCCGTCCAGCCAGGTGCCGAGCCGGCCGCGGACGTGGACTCCCCGGGGGAGGAGTGCAGCTGGGCCGGCCTCTTCTCCTTCCAGGACTTGCGGGCCGTGCATCAGCAGCTGTGCTCGGTGAACTCGGAGTTAGAGCCCTGCCTGCCCGTCTTCCCCGAGGAGCCCTCGGGCATGTGGACGGTGTTGTTCGGGGCCCCACAGCTGTCCGAGCACGAGATGGACGCGCTGTGTTACCAGCTACAGGTTTACCTAGGCCATAGCTTGGACACCTGCGGGTGGAAGATCCTCTCCCAGGTGCTCTTCACCGAGACCGACGACCCGGAAGAGTACTACGAGAGCCTGAGCGAACTGCGGCAGAAGGGCTACGAAGAGGTGCTGCAGCGTGCCCGCAAACGCATCCAGGAGGTGAGGCCCCAACCCAGCTAGGATGCCTCTGCGTAGCCTCCGCTTCTTTCCATGCTGTGCTGCTCCCTGTAACTCTGCTACCCCCCTCATCACCCTTTAGTTGTGCAAGTTGAATGGAAAACTAGTGTAGAAAAGGGAAACTCCACTTTGAGTGTAGCTGAGGAGTGGGCAAACCTTTTAGACTGAAGGCCACATCAAGGTTCAGAATTGTATGGAGGGCCAGATAGGGAAGGCCGTGCTTCTCCAAACAGCCTGGCCCCACCCCCATCTGACTCCCTCCCAGTTCCTGCCCTCTGACTGCCTCCCTCAGAATGCGGATCCATCCAGACCCGCCCCCCTTCCTGCTTCTTGTCCCCTGACTGCCCCTTCCAGAGACTCCCCTGTCCCTAATCACCCTCCCAGAACCCCACCCCCTATCCAACCCCCCTGTCCCCTGACTGCCCCACATCCTAGCCACCCCCACCCCCCGACAGGCCCCTTGGGAGTCCCATGCCCTCTCCAACCTCTCCCTTCTCTGTCCCCTGACCGCTAGCCCGAGACCTTCTGCCCCTTACCCAACCGCCTGGCCCCCGCTGCCTTACCGCACTGCCAGATGCTGCTGTGCTGATCTGCCAGAGTGTGCAAACCCCCCCTCCCCTCCCCTCCCCATCGCTGCTTGTGCGGCTTGCTGTGGCTATGGGGAGATGGGGGAGGAAGGGAAGCAGAGGAGGAGCTAGCCTCCCCAATTGGCAGCTCGGGCTGGACAGGACCAGTCCACAGGCCGTAGTTTGTTCACCCCAGTGTAGCTACAAGGTAAAACTTTGGAGATGGAAAAACTGGGCTAGACCTTGTTGGATCCAGAGCCATATTTGGATTGTTTCAAGTGCTCATTCTGTCAGGGACCAGACTTCTGTGGTGTCCTAGGAGCAGCTACATTCTAAACATAGAATTTAGAGGTTTGTGGATAAAAATTTGCTGGATCTGGTGAGACCGAAGTGCCAGGTATGTTTTTTGCATTGTTCTTGCACCAGGAAGTGTTGGAGTCTGGATTTTTCTGTTTGAGTGAGATTTGCATCATGTGTTGTCTAATTTGATAATACAGTTTGGGAGCTGAAGGTCAAAAAAATTGTAGGCTCCAACAGACTTTGAGTATGGATATGTCTCTTTGCAGTGCTGGTGAGCAGCATGTGGATTTTTGCAGCAGAATTGGAGTTGCATTTCTCTTTAGCCAGAATAATTATGGGATTTAAAAAAGACCTGGCTCAAGAAGAATCTACTTGTGTTGCTGTTGTGCCAGTTTGCTAAAAGGTCTCCTTTTTTTTTTTTCAGTCTGCTGGGATCTGCTATTTTTGTTTTGTTTAGAGGGTAGAATTTGGGGGACTAGAGTTGAAAATTAGCAAGATCCAGGTATGAGATTTTATTTCTCCAGTGCTATTGGGCTGCGATGCATTAGGATCCAGATTTTTCCAGTGTTGCACTATTCTTTATTTAGGTTGTACAGTGTTGGCCAAAAAGCTGGCAAGCTCCAGATGCCAAATCTAGGTTTTAGCTAAGCTCAAGTTGCTGGGATGCAATGGGGTCTGAGCTTTTAGTGCCATAGGAACAGCCATACTTCATTCATGTCATAGAATTTGGGTGATGAGGCCAAAATAGGATAGATCCTACCAGAACCAATTGCTGAATCTGGGTTTTTGTAGCATTGATGCTCAGATTTGGGGAGGTCTGGATTTATTTTTATGGAAGTAGCTAGATTTGTTCTCTATTCTGACAGTACAGTTTAGGGTCTTGGGTCCGTCAATAATCAGGATTCAGGGTATATCCAGCTTTCACCCAGTGAATGGAGTCATGGAGATCCACAACATGTTCATTTTGAGGATCATGCCATGATAGTTGAATCACCACAATGCAACATTTTCATGCATCAGCATCTCATTATAAGGCTGTGTCCGCATTGATCATTGTGACTTTGTGGCATTCTTAACCAAAAGGTCCAAATTCATCCTTGATGTTAACTTAATTGGTGGTATGTTACTGATGAATATGACCCAATACGTCTCTTCTCATTTTACTTTCTTGTCTGCAAGAGAGGAATAAGAAACAGCTTAGAGACTCTTAACCACTTGCCTAGCACTCTTTTTGTATGGTGTTGTGTAGTATATAAGAGGTACCTATGAGACCAGTGGCCTCTGAGAGTCATGAGTAAGGCCTTGAACCTCATTTGGTGATAGAGCCATTGCTTCAGTATTACTGCCTTACAGTTGTCTGAATCCTGATGAGTCTCCACCTATGTTTCTTCTCCACCAGAATCATAGGCAGAAAAAAAAAATTAGGCAGCCAAATAAGCTGTCCTCGGTCAGATTCGGATGCTATCACTGTCTTGTGTTCTTGATGAATGTGTATAATTTGGTGCAGACAAAATGGCATGGTATCATGTGTATTTGACCACAGTACAATCTTTCCTCTCCATGGTAACAGAACTAATTGTATACCTAATGTCTGTACAGTTGTATCTCTGTCAGTGCCTATTGTGTAAATCAATCCATCTTGAATTAAAAAGTGCTTCATGTTTAGGAAAGGAGACCAACTTGTTGGCCTGCTCTTTCACTTTTGGCTGTCAGGTTTCTGCTTCAGTACCTGTTGAAGCAGCTTGCTTGGTAATAGCTTCATTTTAAACTACTAGTTCATATCATTGGCTTTGTAATTTTAAGAAAAAAGAGGAACACATGGTGGGGTATCCAATATTTGGTAATAGGTAATTCTGAAGATAGCAGTTTTCTATGCTTTGGAGACAGGCTTTGCTCTTCCCCTGAAATGTAAACCTGTAGGATCACATTTCATATATTCTCTTTCAGTTTGCCTTTTCCATCTGTACTTGAAATCTACTTATCACTAGATAGGAATATTAGATTCCTGCGCTTTTGTTTGGCTATATATATTAGAGCTTTGAAGGGCAATGCCGAGTGTTCTCAACATTGGGTGTGGTGTGTGTGTGTGGTTTATGAAACCTGGTAAATGTAGATGGTTTTGGATAGTGCACAAAAGATTTCAAACAGCACTTCACATCTTACATCATATTTTTAAGACTTACATTTTTTTTTGTATAACTTTTTATAAGATAAATTCCATTGTGCACTTTAAGAACCTATTTTATTTACTTCTAAAATACTTGTAATATTCCTAGGTGTAAATTCTGTTAATTTGAAGGGAGTATGGGGCAAAGCAATCTGAGCAAAAACCATCCGCTTTGTCTTCATTATTGTAGTGTCCCACTCTTTATCTGTTGCTTTTCATAAGTGCTACAAGATCTAATTGATTTTTACAACAGTTAAGAATTGGTGCTGTTAGTACTATCTTTCTTTGCCTGAACTGTAAAGTTTTAATAAACCATACGCATTTCTCTCCACTTGCAGTGACTCTGTTGTGCAACAAAGATCCTAAATAAGGAAGACAAAAATAGTTGTACAGGAAGGATATAATCAGCATTGTAAGGATTTGATTTTTATCAGTTAATGTTGGTAAATGTCAATTTCACATAAATTGCTGAAAAAATAATTACCCTGGATAATAATTGAAATATACAGCGAGACAAGATAAGAAACATGCTGCTTGAGAACTTCAGAGTTCTAAGGAGATTTTCTTTGTGTATTTTGATGTGCTAATTTGTTTTAAATTATAAAGCTTTTACTTTTTGAATCTTTGTACTTCTTGAATCTCATCATGACATTAAATAATTGTCTGACCTCCTCCCCCAATGTCCCACACCTGTGAACATTTAAATAAAAATAAGAAAAGGGCTTAAAAATGAACAATGATATTATTCATGGAAATTATAAAAATCAAATTCAGCCAAGTCTATGTAAAAATATTTTAATAATTTTCTTTTTTTCCTTTTGGTCAAGAAATGCATTTTACTATAGAAGTTGAGTGGTTTTGCTGGTATAAGCTTTGCTGTATAGCTATATTGGCAGACTTCTAGAGTAGACTAAGCCTTGCTTTACTCCCTCCCGCGTAGCCAGTTGTGAAGTGGAGGATCTGGGGAGATGCTTATTCTTCATGTCTACTGCGTCTTCTCTTTTATGGGGTCCTTCAGTGAATAGTTTCTTTGCCTTTCTCTGCTGCTGCTCCTATCTCTTCTTAACTGCAGCAGCATGAAACTGACACTCTTGACAGTTGTACTGCTGCCAGCAAGGCTCTGAATTGTATTTGTGAAACTGGCTAGAACTTGTTAATTTCATCTGGCTGCTGCCTGGTAAAGTTACTAACAGCAGTTGAAGGGGCCAGTTAGGGTGACCAGATGTCCCAATTTTATAGGGACAGTCCTCATTTTTAGCTCTTTTTCTTATATAGGGTCCTGTTATCCCCCCCACCATCCCAATTTTTCACCCTTGCTGTCTGGTCACCCTAATTGCAGTAGTCTAGCTGCACAAGCAGGAGGATCACTCTGCTTCATTTGTTTACATTCTGTTTATATTTGGATTATTTTCATGACCTTAAGGTCTAGAAACAATTTTAATGAAAGCTTAAAGTCAGAAGGAGTTAATGATGTAATTCTCTTATCTGCTGTGGCTAGTTTACCACTGTTTTTGGGCTAATAGATTTTGGTATAATCTCTTCCCCAGTTTAGTATGCATGCAGAGCACTTTACTAAGCAACTAAATAGTCTTATAAAACTTAATTTTTCAACTCTTGGTTTAATTTTGCCTTTGATTCAAAGTGGCAAACTTAAAAAAAAATCTGTTGTTTTGAAGTTGTATGTACTATTGATATAAATATCAAAGGTTGCTATCACTAGGAAAATAACCCCCCTCTATTTGCATACATCTTGCATTTGATAATAGTGCATATAGTCAGTTATACTGTTTTCTTTGTAGAGTCAGTGAATTTCTTTTGTATGTGATTGGTGTTTTCCGTGGCCGTAGAGGAGAGAAACAAACAAAAAGTCACAATATTGGCAGTGAATTATTTCACGTCTTGCAGTTGATTAGATTTAACAGTGTTGCTTTAAAGGGATGCTGTCAGTGTAGGAGTTAATTTGTCGACTTCAGTGTAAAACAGTTCAAATAGTAGTTAACAACTGGTAAGGATTCTATTTCATGCACATTTGAATGTTTTTGCTTCTGGTAAAGGAAACGTTCTACTGTGAAAGCAGTATAGTGAGAAAGTGATGTGTTTGTATGATAATTCCAGTAACTTAAAAACTAAACCATAGTTATTTGACTGCTACTAATAATTTGGATTTAGCTTTGACATAAATATATCTGTTAAATATATAGCCATACACTCTGTCTCTTCTCATAGTTCAGCGTCCTGCTATTTAAAGTCGAACATTCCCTTTTTATATCCATTCTGGATGATCAAATAGTTTGTGTGTAGAATCATTGTTGTGACTGAATACTGCAGAAAGTAAAGATAAATCCTGTCTAGTAACTGTAATGGTTAAATCTGAACGATTTGCAAGACTTCTTGTAAGAGGAATAAAGCATACTTTTTGGTTTATACTTCTCTTTGATTTGAAATTCAGAGGATTCAAATATTGGCTTCTTTATTCATTATTCCAAACCTTTTATATGACTTTCTATGGTGGCAGTCATCAGTTAATAGGGTGATTTTTTTTTTCAGTTGAAGTAAAAGGGAGCAGAATAAAACCAGCACTGAACACTTTGAAAATCCCAGATGTAGATGGTTGACAACAGATCTCAAATACTTGTTGGCGATAGTTTTATTAGAAACCAATGTTGTCATTCTGCAGTCTTGATTCAACACTGAATATTTGAACAAATGAGCTTGAAACTATTTTAGGTGAGTGTGACGGGTTGGATCACAGAAAACCCCTTGGGAACTGCCAACTAATGTGCTGAGACTACCTCTGAGCTCATTTTTTCTGGCAGTTTGGGACTTCAGAACCTTGCCTTGTTTGAGCCAGACACTCTAGCCTGCTACAAACATAAACCTAGGTCTGAACTATGTCCCACAAACTTCAGGCTTAACTGAAAACAGCTTGAGAAGTGTTTCTGTCTTCAACACCCAGGTGCCCAGCTCCCAGTGGGGTCCAAACCCCAAACAGATCTGTTTTATCCTGTATAAAATTTATACTGGATAAACTCATAAATTGTTCACTGTCTATAACACTGATAGAGAGAGATGCACAGCTGTTCTCCTCCCTTCCCCCCCCCCCCGTATTAATACATTCTGTGGATTAATTAATAAGTAAAAAGTGATTTTATTAAATACAAAAAGTAGGATTTAAGTGGTTCCAAGTAATAACAGACAGAACAAAGTGAATTACTAAGCAAAATAAAATAAAACTTGCAAGTCTAAACCTAATACAGTAAGAAAGTGATTATCGATGAAATCTCACCCTCCGAGATATTCCAGTAAGCTTCTTTTACAGACTAGCCTCCTTCTAGTCTGGGTCCAGAAATCACTCACACCCCTGCAGTTACTGTCCTTTGTCCCAGTTTCTTTGAGGTATCATTTGGAGTGGAAAGGCTGTCTCTTGAGCCGACTGAAGACAAAACTGAGGTGTCTCTCAGGGGCTTAAATAGACTTTCTCTTGTGGGTGGACACCCCTCCCTCTTCCATGTGTAGAATCCAGTTACAAGATGGAGTTTTGGAGTCACATGGGCAAGTCACAGGTTCGTCATGGAAGTTAGCTCACTGTCAAGGGTGAGTAGGGAATCAAGGGAGGACCTTCTCCAAGGCTGCAGCTTCCACCCTGGCCCCTTTGCGGCTCGCCCGTGTGCAACAATGGACCTCTCCCCAGTGACGGCAGAGTGGCATGGGAAAGTTACCCTTAATGGGGCAAGAAACAGAGCAGCTCTGGCAAAGAACCCGTGGCAGTGGATTACCCAGTATCTCTATAAGAGTTTTGTGGAGATTTCTGAGGCAGATTCCCGTGAAGTGAGGGAGTCAGTCAATGCTGTGTTCCGCCGCTCAGACTAGGCATGTAGTGGTACACGCATCATACAGACACAAGCCTGCGTTCTGCAACCATCCTGCCCCACCTCCAAAATCTCTTTAGCAATTCCCAAAATCAAATCCACTTACCAGGGGCCTCCTCTCTTGTATATGCTTCGCCAAGCTCCAACAGCTGTGACTGGCTAGCCTCCTTCAGGGTGGAGAAGAGCTCCTGGCTGCATGCATCTCCGACTTCTGAGTTGTCCTCTGCTTCTGGGTCTCCCTTCCCTTCCACATCCTTGTCCAAGATTTCTTCTTCCTGAGTTGGTCCACTCTTGAGTGGCATGCGAGCCACTGAAGAATCCACAGTGGCCTTTGCAGTGGAGGTGAGGTCACCACCGAGGATCGCATCCAGCTCTTTGTAGAACCTGCAGCTCAAGGGCGCAGCATCCGAGCGGTGGTTTGCCTCCCATGCTTTGTGGTAGGCGTTCCACAGCTCCTTCATTTTGACCCTGCACTGCAGTGTGTCCTGGTCATGGCCCCTTTCTGTCATGCATCGTGAAATCTGTCCATAGGTATCATAATTCCTATGTCTGGAGCGCAGCTGGGACTGGACAGCCTCCTCTCCCCAGATGCTGATGAGGTCCAGCAGCTCGGCATTTCTCCAAGCAGGGGATTGCCTGGTATGTGGAGCAGGCATGGTCACCTGGAAAAATGCATGGAGACCACTGCACACGTCAACAAGCAAACCAGAATGGGACTTTCAAAATTCCCAAGGAATTTAAGTGGTGAGGCTGATGGTTGGTTACCTGAAGGCAAGGCAATAGAGTTCAAATCGATGACCAGAGAGATGAGAACAGGCATTGTGGGACACCTCCCAGAGACCAATTGCAGCACTGTAATTGACCAGGGTATCTACACTGGTACTGCGGCACTGTAGCCCTGGTGCATAAAGCTGTACGCCTCTAGTTGGAGGCAGCTGCTCAGATTATGCGCACTAAGTGGCTTGGCGGTGTGTACACCTCGGGAGTTACACTGCAGAAAGCTGCTTTACTGTGCAGAAACTTGCCAGTGTAGACAAGGCCTCAAGTGCTTGGTGTTTCTTCTCTCTTTTCACCTATTGCTGTGTTGCTTCCTGCTCTCTGCTTCCTACTTTACTTCATCTCTCCCTCTCTAGTTTCCTTCCCTTATTCCTACATCATCTTTTCCCCTCTTTTATTAAATGTCCTGAAGGGCTTAGCTTTAAAGTCAGTCCTTTCTAAGTTGCTTACAAAATCCTGTTTTTGTTTTTGTTGTCTTCACAGACTCCTGTCTCTGAGATATTGCCACACAGGTAGGCTCTAAACTAGACAGTTGATTCTTTCCAATCATTGCATCTTTCTTTTATGCAGCCATTTCCCTTTGTAGTATGTCCGTAATATGCTACAAATGGCTATCAGGCTTTGCTGTTATATAGTTTTTTAAAAACTGTAATGTTGCTTTAATAGAGGTGGAGGAGTCACTGAAAAACAATCTTATAAACGGCTGGACCTGACAATTCTCCATAGGCCACTATGTAAACTTTGCCAAGATACATTTTGTACATCCTTTTCTCTAATCTAGTACACTATTGTTGGTACAATTCTAGTCTGTTTAAAATAGCTGCTTCAATAGAACATCTGCAAAAGTGTAGGCTTGATCCAATTAACTGATAATTTTATGGAATTATCTTGCTTGTCAGATGGCAACATTTATGACTAAAGAATATAGTGTTGGGAGAGGAAAGGTTAATTCTAAACTTCAGTCCCACCCAGATTATCATCTGGATGTTGGGTATGTTTGTTTAGAGAGATTTTAGCGCCCATAAAAAGACCATCTGCTAAAAAGAGACTGTGGATAGATAGGATAGGTGGGGTGCCTTTGTTAGGGAAAATTAACAGGGGATGTATACTATATAAAGGGCTTGAGCACTTTGTTTAAAAGTCAGGAAACTCCTTTTAAACCTGGCCCCACACTCAGTTACTTCTTATAAGATGACCAATTATTTTTTGCAAAAATAAGTCTGCATTTCAAGTCTTGGGATCTGCTATTTCTATTGTGTAGCTTTTAGTGTTGTAAAGCCATTACAAATGGCAAGAAAAAATTTCTTTTTGAATTTTGTGATTGTGGTGTACGCACAACATTTTATACAGTCTTGGACAGCTCCAGTACTCAAGAGGTGTCAATAATTCAATGTTTGTATGTTATTTTTTCCTGTTTTTTTTTTTTTAGAGAATAGCATCAAATGACATAAGGGGCAGCATCAACTTGAAAAAAAGACAGTTTAGGATTGTCAACAATATAGTGGTTAAAGAAGAACTAGCTGATCTGTGGCCTTTCAAAAACACTTCGATAAAGTTCCTTACAAGAGGCTATTAAGGAAACCTAATAGATTGGGTAAGAGAGAAAATACCATGTATTTAAAAACTGATTAAAGATGGAAAGCAGGGTTAGACTGTCACTATTAACCTTTTGCCATGTTGAAAATTGGGTGCATAAATGTTTTGTACTAGGCCCAGTGTTCAGTGTATTTAGTGATCTAAGAAAGAGGGTAAATCCACAGTTGCAGATTTCGCAGAATTATTTAGGCTTATCAAGAAGAGATGACTGAATCTGTCAGAGAAATGTTAAAGTCAGTACAATTTGGAACAATGCACTTGAACTACTCACATACTTTGTAGGATACTAAAATGCACAGTACCAGTCAGAACAAAGATCTTGATGTCAGCATTTGTAGCCCAGTGAAAACCTTCTCAGCTTGCAGTGCTATTTGAAAGAAAAACATGTGAAGACTGTTGGAAAATATTATGCCACCATTATATAAGTTAATGGAATGCCCTCCCAGAACTCTGGAAACTGACATTTTTTGGTGAATAGGATAGTTTTCAAGGATAGCAGTGGAAGTGCTATTACTTGAATTACCTAAAACTAGGCTGTAAAAGGTACTGGAAGGAACAGTCCTATACTATTAAGGGATATACAAAATGACCTAATAGGTCTCTCTGAGCCATAAGTGGTATAATTTAATAAGGGTAGGGTTCTTTTCTAGTTAAGGTACATTGTCTAAACTTGCAGAGCTAGTGAAGTCAGCGGAAGGTGGAATGTAGACTGGGGAAGTGGTTGACGATATTTTAAATGATTAATTGAATTGAAACAAATAGGACATAAATTCATCCTTGTTGTAAATGGGTACATATCCACTGAGTGCTGTGCAGCAGTACAAACTTTTCCCTTTAATGTCCTTGCAAGCATCTCCGTGCTCATCTCTTGACTTTCATCCATACTCCTCCCTCCTCAGCATAGATCAGGGGTCTCCAAACTTTTTGAGATGAGGGCCATATTAATTTTTGAAGGGGCTTCACGGGCCGCTGTCGCGGCCCTCCCTCCCTTGCTCCTCCAGCCACGCCGCTGCTGCAGCCCCACCCCTTTGCTCCTCTGGTCTCTGCCACGCCCTCCCCCCTTTGCTCCTCCAGCTGCTGCTGCAACACCCCCCACCCCTTTGCTCCTCTAGCCACGCCGCGACCCCCCCCTCCCTTTGCTCCTCCTGCCGCCCTGCGGGGTCACTCACCCCTCCACACATGGGGCCGCCAGCAGCAGCTCGGGGGGGGGTGGGAGCAGTGGCGGCTTTTCCACATGCCTGCTCAGCTGGGAGGCCGGACAAATGAACACTGAGGGCTGGATCTGGCCCCCGGGCCATAGTTTGGAGACCCCTGGCATAGATGATGGCTGTGGTAGTGTCGTGTGTTTGGTGTTTCTTTATTATTTTTGGGTAGCAAAACTTTTCAACTGGTGCAATTCCATTAGTATCAGGAGCTCTGATGTGGACAACGTTCCGATGACAGCTGGTGTTTAACGCAGTGTTGCTTAAACCTGCTTTGAGAAGGTGTAAATGACATGGTGTTAAACACTGGTGGTCACATCTACACTAGAACTGTCAGTAAAATAGCTTACACGAGTGTTGGCAGTGGTGGAAATTTTTTTTCAGTCAAAACCCCACTATAGAGAAGACCAACATTTACTTCTCCCCACATTCTGTTGTTTCTTCTTTCCTTTGTCTGTTGGTGTTTTCACAGTGAAACTTACTGAAATTTAAGTTTTTCTTTGCAGTTCATGGCATAGGCAAACACTCTCTGTGCTATAAAATAGAACTTGGACTGATGTGTTTCAGCAGCAGGTTTCCCCTGAATGAGTATTGATAAATGATGTTAGTGTCATCTTGGCAGTATTGTTTACCATTTCAGAAAGCATAACTGAGTCTCCATATTTTCCAAAATGGTATTGAAAAGTGTCTTCTCCACTCAACGTGAGCGTTTAATCAGTTTCCAGTACTGATTCTGGGGACCTTCTGCTGAAAATCACTGTTGAAGGTCTTAACTCTGAATTTCCTGGGGTTTTACATTTTTTAAAAATAATTACAACATCCCTGTAAATGTGTTTTTCCCTAATTTGATAGCCTGTGCTCTTAATTTTTTGGCCTGGGATAGATATCTAAGGTGCAATTGCAATGTTTTATTAGCACTCATTTGGGATGATTTGTCTTTTTATACAAGTCATCCTAAATGAGTGCCAGCCAACATCATCTTTTCTGCCATACTACACAATTAAGTATTCTGTTTATGGCACATGTTAAAAATGTTTGAGAGCTGCTTAAAAAACAAACTGGAACTGCATTCTTTCCCTTTGGCTTTAAAAAGTCACGTACTGTTCACCACTGTTGGAAACAAATGCCTTGGAAGAGTGAAAAGACAGGTTTTCCAATCCTTCAGAGATGTAGTATTTGATTCTAGTGATGATGCTTTGCAAGACTGGACCTTAAGTGTAACATTGGTTAAGCACTAATTGACATTTGACACCTCAATTTAGGGAAAATTCCATACTTTATGGAGTGGATGTGGCATTGTGGCTTGCTTTTTTTTTTTTTTTTTAAGTTGGTGAGGGTGTATGGTGATTAGACACTCTTCTGGAATGTTGCAGTAGTTCTGGCAGAAGTAGATTAGTGGGACTGATGCAATTGAGATGATAAGAGATGTGTGAGAAATTGGTTTTATTTCATAGTTCAATGTGGATATCACACCCCTAACCCAGAGTTTATTTTTCAATAACATTCCCTCTTCCCCAGCACCAAATAAGCAAAATCACAACCCTTCAAATTCTCCAAGTTTATTCTGTGGCACTTTATTCCTTTGATATTAATTTAAATTGCTGCTACCAAGAAAGCTATACTCTACAGAAGTCATTGCACAGATTGCTAATTATATGGAACTTGACTGTTTTGAGTGGGAGGAAAAATGTTGTGTGCAATGACTTCCACAATTCCATGCACACGTTTACCCTTTTATTGGTAATAATAGTTTCTAAATTTTGTTTTCTCTGAATGTTAATATGTAGATCGTGTACTGTTTGGGTTACTTCTAATTCATAGAATCATAGGGTTAGAAGGGACCACAAAGATCATAAAGTCTAATAATTGGTTATTTTTGATATAACAATAGTTGCTGATAATGAAGAAGGTATGAGTTTGGAAACTTTTTTTCATAAATCTTTTAAAATTGGATCGCGCTGCGTTCTTCTTAGGGTAGCCATTTCATATTTACTCTGTTTGAATATGGTGTTGTGGAACCTTGGAACCGTATAGGTAAGCCGTGACTATTTGGGGATGGGCACACAAGGGCCCGCTTGTCGCAGTGGGCATTCGGTACTCAATGCTTTAAAATAGATGTGATCCCCGTAACCAACTTGGTTTCTCCTTCTCCATGGCTTTGAAAAGAGGAAACTCAGCTGTGCCGCGAATCTGGCTTTGCCATACCTTTCTTGCCTGCCCCCCATCCAGCTCTGACTTAAGTTAGTTTTAAGAGTTTTGTCCTATCCTACAGTTAAGGAAAATCTTACAAGTGTGGTGATATGCATCTAGGGTTGCAGAGCAATTATGGTTTGTTGCTAATATTGTGACTCCCATGAACTAACTGAAAAATGGTGGAAGAGGTGCACTTCTTACCTTTGTTTTCTGAGAATCAGATGCCGAAATCTAATTTCTGATCTGCCTAACTTCTGGATTGGTGTTTGTTGGGCCAGGCCTACATGCCCTGGACCTGCAAACAGCAGACTTCATGTTGTCTTAATAAAAAAAAGTCCTTGAGAGTGAAGTCCTTGGATGTATCTGATGACACTGGCCTTACTATATATTTATCTGTAAATACTGTTAAGTTTTGGCACTTGAGAATAGCATTGTCTTTTTTTCCCCTTGGCTTACACGAGATATCCTTACATATAATATCTTTAGGACAGGAGTTAACATGCTTCATGTTACAGCTCAGATTTCCCAATAGAGACACTGTTTCCTTCTCTCAAATTCCTGGTCTTTTGGGACTTTTAGACCTGATTCTCACACGATAAGTTCTTCTGGATTTATAAGGATCTGAGTAGAATAGAGTCCTTTGCCAAACCCTTAGGATAAGGTGTTACCTAGAAATTTTTTGGTTCAAAGTGACTTTGTCCCCACTGATTGTTGTTAGAAAACGTATTCATTAGTGAGTTTATTTTCGTTTGGTTGTTTTCCATTTTCCCAAATGAAGGAATAAGACATCTTGGATACTCTGTTTATCTTGCAGTAGGGTGAACTTATCCATCCCCTCTGTTTTTCTCATCAGAATACATGGTATTAATACTTCCCGATACAGATAAATACCTGATCTGTCCTCCATTGTGTTAGTAATAAAAAAAAGTATTTGACTGTTCCCAAACAAGGACTAGTTACATGAGTGACCTGCATAACCTGTTTAGGGCTTCACCTTTCTGAGTAATGTGCCCAAACCAAGCAAATGGCAGGTTTTTATTGGTCCTTGTTTGGTATGATAGTGTTAGTGAAGATTGGGACTGCTGCATTGTGAAATGAGTTATGCAGGTTAGACAATTATCATCTTAAAACAAAAATACTTGTACTATGCTGTCATAGATTTCTTACTGGCCTTCAGAGAAGAAATTTGAGATACATGTTTTATTTATAAAAGATGCTTGGTTTTAACCTGACATCTTTTGCATTACCTGTAAATTGCTGTAATGACTGTAAATTATGATCAGAGTTAGCAATTTAACTAAATAGGGTAGTTAACTGTGAACCCCATCTGTGTGTGCGCACAATTATATTTATATTCTTTGGAGATTTATATTAAGAACTATAGAAAAATTAGTGATGGCTGTCATGCATTAGATTAGATTAGTTTTTGTGGTTGACTAAACCTCAGTAATATTTTTAATAGTAAATATTCTACTCTTTCAGCTTCTGTAGCCACCTTGTCCAGCAATTCATTTTTTTCCTTCTATACGGTCTGTGGTGATTTGGCAATTATTTGTACTGTGATAGAGCCTAGGAGTGAGCCCCAGTCAATGATCAAGATGTTATGCTAGGCTGTGTACAGAGACGTAATGAAAAACACTATTCTTAGCTCAAAAGCTGCCAGTCTTTAAGTACAAGACATCACAAAAGGTGAATACAACAGGCAGACAGACATAGATAATTTTAATAAGTTTTTAAAGGGTATAATTTTTGAGGCTTGTACAGTTGAATTCACTTATATGTCTTTTTAAAGGCAAAGGGTTAGAATTCAGTGCCTTTAAAAAATTTTATTTTTTAAAAAGCTCTGAGACATTTTAAAAACACTTTATACAGTGTGTGGCACAGTCAGTCAAAAATTTGATACTAGCCAGCACATTAGGCATTGATCTTTCACACCAGTGACTCACAGTTGTCAAATTTTTTATAGATATCACAGCAAAGGAGGGATTTGAAGGTGAGGGCAGTGGCATTGAGTGTTTACAAGGATCTTATGCCATGTATATAGAGCTGCATAGGAGAAAGCATGAACGTGTGTGTGCATGAAAAACTTCGCTTGCTACTTAGTATTTTCATTTAGTTTTAGTTATTCTAAATAAGAAAGATATCCGATAACCCTGCCAATTATTTGAATTATATTTTTGCTTTATTGATTTTATTCAACTCGTTCTTTGTTCTAAATAGTATCTTATAATCAAATACTAACCCCTGACATACACTTGCCTCAACTCCTATTGCTGTTCAAAGGCCAGGTGAAAAATGTGGACCCTGCAGCATACTCTAAAAGCTGACAGATCTGAGGTATTTTAGAACAGGCGAGGAAGGGGATTCTAGAGTCTCCTGCCCTTATGAAGAACACCTTCATGTCCCATCCCCAATTTCATGTTCATGCCTTTGCTGATTGCAACGGTGGCAGTGTCTCATGAGGACGAGACAGCCTCTCAGGTAGGCTGGTGTCATGCTCTATTAGCTTTGTAGGTGAAAACCAGCACCTTTTAAAACCTGTCCAGAAGCTCCTAGGTAAACAATGCAGGTTCATAGCACATGTATCATGTGCTCTCTGGGACTCACCACTTATCATGTGGATGGCCACGTTTTGCACCATCTACAGCTTCCAAAACAGTTAAGGATGTATCCCACTGTAGAATATGTTGCAGTTGTCCACCAGTTAGGCCATTGGTGTGTTGAGACTACAGCTGTCATGCTGAACAATATTGTCTCATTGTTTCCTTGTGCTCCTCTGTCTGACTCCATCTTGTGTCTTGTTGTGTACTTAGACTGTAGGTTCTTTGGAGCAGGAAATGTCTTTTGTACAGCACCTGCCACTATGAGGTCGTGGTCCTTGACTGGGGCTCCTAGGTACTACAGTAATTCAAAATAACCACCTTAAAGTTACAAAGGTATCAGGCTGGATTAACACAGGGGCTTTAGAAGCCCTCCCAGAAAGAAACTAATTTAACAGCTGTTTTAAGGTAAGAAGTAGGCTATTCTGAATTAACTTAAAAATGTGTAGAAAATAGTTAACTACAGAACAGCTTTGTTAATTAAAAGTCAAGTTTAGTATGTTGTTAATAGCCTTGTTGCCATAATTGTGAACCTTTTCTTTTAAATTAGGAAAAAGACTTGTATACAGGGGTCCCGCAAAGTCTAATGGCCCTGGGCCCACAGGACAGTTAAGCTAGCCCTGAAAGTCATGGATGTTGATAGCAAGATCCCTGTCTCTAAATCTGGTGAGGCTTTTTTGACCATTCCTGCTACTTCATCTCCTAAACGCAGTGGCTAATGGCCAGAATAGGGGACCATGTGTGTGAGGAAGGCAAAAGTAGTTTACCAGTAATCTTGATTCCATATAACTGAAGACTGTTATTCTGGGCAAACCTATTCTGTACTAGCTGTGTGTGTGGCTTCTATTGTCATTTTTGGGGGAGCAGGAGGGTGGGTTAATGGGTTGTCTTTAATATTGTATCTGAGGTTTATGTACCAATGGCTTTGGAAATGATCTCCTGGGGCTTGTATGTTCAGTAGTCCTGCTGATCTATAAGGACTTAACAACAAAAGGAGAGAGCTCTTTGAAGCTGCCACTGTTTGGAGAAAAGGGCAGGAGTATCTAGCAGTTGCTTTAGTGAGAGTAGAGCACTCCTGCTTTGTAAATTTAAAATGATAGCTAAAACTAGGCAGAAGTTAAATATACCTCCATAATTTTTTTAAAAAACCTTTAAAATAACCTCAGAGATTCTTCCTTCTTGAGAGACAAATCCAAAATTATAGGCAGGATTGTGAAGCTTCTGAGGACATTGCATTCACTCATATGGCAACAAAGTACTCTTAAAGTGTTTGTGTTTTAAACAACAAGCATATTCGAAACCGTAAGTGATCTGAAGAGGTGTGTTCGTAACACTTCAGCATGTTAAGTAAAACATCTAAATCTATTTGGTTATGAAAACAATAACATTCAATACAGAGTAAAACAAAGGAGCATCACTAAAGGCCCTGATCCCTAATATTCTTTGAAAGCCTCCTGCTGACTTCAATGGTTTTGGATCAGGCCCAAGATTAAGAACAGCACATACATGTTTGCACAGACCTCTGTAAATCAGTGCAGTGCGTTTAAAGCTTTAATGGCAAAGTGTTTGACTATTTCCATCCTTAATTTAAAAAAAAAATCTGCTATATTTTTTTTTCTTCCAGGCAGATCCTATCTGCATAATAGTTACCCAAGATGTAGATTCATTTAGTTGTGTAGAGTAGCACAATGTAACATCTGTAAAATGTTTCCACTGAATACTGCATTTATTTTTAAGAGTCAACTCACTCAGGCCTGAAAATTCAGAGATTACTCTTCCCCTCTCCACTCACTTCAGTTAAAACAAATTTATGAATGATTGCAAAGTTTATACAGAAGTTTAGCTATCCATTTACTATACTGTGTGAATAGCCTAAGTAACACTGATTTGCTTGTGTAGAATTAATTATAGGTATGAGGGGGAAAATGTATCAACATTGTGTGACTCATTTTGTGTTAACCTTCTTACAATTGTGTGCTTTTTATGCACTAAGTTTATTTTGGCAGTCACCTAACTCTTCCAAGGCCTACATCTTATAGAAAAGTACTTACTGAATTTTCATGTGCCTGCATAGTTTTTCTTCTTCATAGTGCCTGAGGGAAACTTTCACCGTGTATAGTTAAACTGTCTGGTAGACTGTTTCCCATTGGGATTTAGGGGGTCTAATTTGCCTTATACTCTAAGTGGATTCAGACATTAAACAGAGACTCTGGGCTTGTCTACACTGGGAAGTTTTGTCACCAAATGATAGCGAACACCCAGCAAGGTCCCTTTTTTAGGAAAAAACTGTAGTTTTGGCTACAAGAAACTTCCACCCCAGGAGAGACTTTTGTCTTTTTCCCTCCCTGTATTGTTGACAAACAACCATTGTAGACACTACAGGTTTTTTTTCTATTGGCCTCCAGAAAGTATCCCACAATTCCCCTGCTGCCGCTCTGGTCAGTGGTTTGAACTCCGCTGCCCTGCAGCCAACCCGCCTCTCCCCCTTGCAAGCCTTGGGACTTTTAAATCTCATTTCCTGTTTGCTGGCTTTCCAGAGAAGCTTCTCATGGCTGGCTATCACCCCGAACGCGCTCCCGCTTGGACACCCATTCAGTTGTTGGATCTGATCACTATATATATGGGAAGAGGAGTCTGTTCACTCGTAGCTCCGAGTGACCTGTAGGAGTCGGGACACAAATGGGCAGATTTCTCGAGGCTTGCATGAAAAGGGCTATGATCGGGATACGCAGCAGTGCAGAGCGAAGATAAAGGAGGTGAGCTTAGGTGTACAATAAGGCCCAGGAGGCAAACCATCGCTCACATGCTGCACCTAATATTTGCCACTTCTGTAATGAGCTGAATGCTATCCTCCATTGCCGATTGCCTCGTGGATACTTTGCAGGCCGCTGAAAGAGGAGGTGACTCTGAGGCTGAAATTGTGGACAAAGTTGTTGAGCTAGAAGAGGCAGGGTTGCCCAATGGGGCATGCAGACAGGAACTTTTCTCCACCCCAGAAGTTCTGAGTGGGGAGCAGAAAGCAGATGAGACTCTGGGTAAGTTTGCTGTTTGTATGTAGCTAATCTGCATGGCGTCGATGGACATCCAAACCTGCAGAGAATCCTCCAGAGAGAGGCTCTGGAAAGTGTCCAAGAGGTACTTGTTAATCCTCGGTCGCAGATTCCAAGGGGTCGCAGCCTTGTTAGGTCTCCCATTGTAGGAAACTGTACCATGCCATTTTAGCAATCACTGGAGCTGGTACCAAAGCAGCACATAGCTGAGCTGCATATAGACTGCGTGAAAGCCACAAGCATTCAAAAGCGGAACCCTGGTTTCCCTAGTCACCCATATCAGCGAAATGTCAGCCAGCAGGTTGGCTGCCTGTGAAAAATTGTGGGATAATTTTAGAACGAGTTCCCTGAGAAGCTCCCCTGCAAGCTGAGACCTTTTTGTCCGTACGTACAACCGTCTTCCCTACACTCCAGGTACTCACCATGATTGGGGTGCTTGCAGGGATGTGTGCCTGCCTAGAGTCTCAGAAAAAAAATGATTTCTATTAGCAAAATGCCCTTTTAGTAAAATGTTTCAATCATTTGCATGAATGTAACAATCCCTCTTCTATTCAGCAGACCTTGAGGAACACACCACACATCCATGCTGACCAGCTGTGACAGATAAGAAAAAATCCTAGGCACAGCAAAGAGGAAATGTTCGGCAAGGTGCTGCAGTGTGATGAAAGAGCAGGGCATGGAAAGAGTGCTGGTAAACTGAAAGGCAGAACAGAAAAGAGAGTGCTGCTTTTGATAGGCAAGCGACAGAGTGGATGCAAAAAGTTATGGAGGATCTGTCAGATGTTCATGTCCCTGATACAGTTGCAGACTGAGCAGATCCGAGTTTGAGTGCCTTTGCTGCGGATCATCCTAACAGTCCTCCTCTGTACCTGTTCCAGTTTGAATTCATCCTTCTTAAACATGGGAGACCAGAACTGCACACAGTATTCCAGATGAGATCTCACTAGTGCCTTGTATAACAGTACTAACACTTCCTTATCTCTACTGGAAATACCTCGCCTGATGCATCCCAAGACTGCATTAGCTTTTTTCACAGCCATATCACATTGGCAGCTCATAGTCATCCTGTGGTCAACCAATGCTCGGAGGTCCTTCTCCTCCACTGCTACTTCTAATTGACGTGTCCCCAGTTTACAACTAAAATTCTTGTTATTAACACCTAAATACATGACTTTGCATTTTTCACTATTAAATTTCATCCTATTACTATTACTCCAGTTTACAAGGTCGCCCAGATCTTCCTGTATGATATCCCGGTCCTTTTCTGTATTGGCAATTCCTCCCAGCTTTGTGTCCTCTGCAAACTTTATTAGTGTTCTCCCACTTTTTGTGCCAAGGTCAGTAATAAAGATGCTGATGCACTTTTCCAGACCAGCCTGCACTGACGTCTGTGAAATGCCCCCGGTGATCCACAAGCGCCTGCAACACCATGGAGAAGTGTCTATTCCTATTGATGTATTCAGAGGCAAGGCGGTATGGTGCTAAAATTGGGATGTGTGTGCCATCAGTAGCCCCGCCACAGTTAGGGAAACCCATCTCTGCAAAGCAATCCACTATGTCATACACATTTACCAGAGTCACGGTCCTATGCAGCAGCATGCAATTTATTGTGCAACAGTGAACTTTCCTACTCCAAATTGATTTGTGACTGATCGGTAGCAGTCTGGGTTTGCCAGCTGCCACAGAGCAATTGCAACACATTTCTCTACCGGAAGGGCAGCTCTCAGTCTGGTGTCCTTGAGCCACAGGTTGGGGGCCAGCTCAGCACATAGGTCTATGAAGGTTTATTTACACATCATAAAGTTCTGAACCCACTGCTTGTCATCCCACACCTGCATGACAATGTGATCTCACCAATAAGTGCTTGTTTCCCTACCCTCAAAAGCAATGCTCTACCATGTGCAATGGCTCTGTGAATGCACAAAGCACTGATAAGTTGCCATCATCTATATCACTCTTGGGTGCCTGCGATTCATCCTCTGCTAACTTTGCAAGTAACTGTGCTGCCATGTGTGATGTCCTCCTGACAGCTAACAGCGCATAAGAGCGAAGTGCTCGGTCCACCCTCTCTCTCTCTCTCTCTGCAGGTGCTGGTGCGCACTACAAAAGAATGACAGTTGGGAAAACGGCGCAAAAGCAAGGCAGAAGCCTTTGGAGGGGTGGGACATAAAGCAGTGCATGATGCTACAATTTGTACATCTCACGATATGCCGTGCTCCGGTGCTGTGTTCCCACAACACCTAGTGATGGATGGTGTTGCCAGGCACTGTGGGATACATACCCACAGTCCATTGCTCTTGCTGTCAACAAGGGTGCCCCAAATGTAGACATGATCTTTCAACAGAGTGAGAAAATGTAGGCACACTTTGTTAACTTTGCCTTTGTTGATTTTTCCCTTGTCGACATTAGTTTAATCAACAAAACTTCCCAGTGTAGGCAAGTCCTGTAAATAGGAGTGAAGGTAAGGTTTAGTTCTTCTTTGAGTGGTTTTCTACGTGTTCAATTCTTACACATGACATTGTGTTCCTTTTGGTCAGCAGTGTCCAGTGATCAGCCTGCGCCCTAGATACCTCACGTCCCTCTGCCTTAGACTTCAGAGGGTGGAGCACGCAACATTCCATTAGTTCCTTACGACCTGTACAGAAACCCTCTGTGTCCACTTTTCTCTCTGAAAACTGCTAGTGTTAGTTGTTAGTTCTTACAGACAATAAAGGTTTTGGGATTTTGGTGTATGGGGATTTATTTTGGTTTAGATAAGTTAGGCTAAACATGACACCATCTGTGCTCCCCACTTCGCCACAGGAGCCAGCAAACAGAGCTGTAAACGGGAGTTTGAGTGGGAGTTCTGTTGGAGGAGAAGGTATTAGTAGAGGCTGGTAGGGGCAATGTGCTGAGAAAAAAGCTGAGCCCTGATTAGGGGGTGGGGCCTCTCTGACTAGGGGTCCTATAAAGGTATCCAGTCAGGCAGGAGCCAGCCAAACAGAGATGTAAGCAGGGTTTTTTTTAAGGGGAGTTTGTGTTGAAGTGCTCATTGGGGGTTTGTTTTTGCTGTGGGTGGTCTGTGTTTCCCGGTCTATGAGGACTTAGAAGAGAACGCTATGACAGATACAGAGGCAGCAGTGGTAGTGACTGAAGTGGTGGAGAGCACAATGAAGATGACGATGCAGAAGCTGCGGTATGTATGTGATTCTGGAGGGGCTACCTGAAAAGTTTCATCTGCATGAAGTACCACCTGATAGAGCTGATGGAAGAAAAGAGTTGAGGTTTGGAGATGCAGGTGGAAACTGGTCAAGTTTAGAAGGAGGTTTGAGCAGATGATGCAGCAAAGACACGAGGCTGAAGGGAAAAGCTCAAACTTGCTGATAGAAGCAGGACCAAGGAACTCTGAGGGGAAGAAAATGGATAGTGGAAGCATGTGCCTAAGAGAACCAGGCAGAGGAAAAGACAGGCTAGCGAAGGAGAAATAGGGCTCAGGAACAGGTTTGCGGAGTTGGAAAATGAAGAAGGGAACAGCAGGTGATCACTGAAGGTGGGAGGGCAAGGAAGAAGAGAAAAGTGGCTAATCCTATGGGAAAAGGGGAAGAGTCAATGGAGATGACAACACCAAATATAAACCCCAGGAGGATACAGGATGGGTTGAAAAGGATTGCAAGGGAGAATAGGAATTGAGAGGACTTGCAGATGTTTGTACACTAATGCGAGGAATCTAGGTAACAAAATACAGGAACTAGAACTACTGGTGCAGGAAGTGAAACCAGATATTATAGGGATACCAGAAACATCGTGGAATAGTAGTCATGACTGGAGTACAGGTATTGATGGGTATGTGCTGTTTAGGAAAGACAGAAATAAAGGTAAGGATCGTGGAGTAGCATTGTATATCAATGATGAGGTAGACTGTAAAGAAATAAGAAGTGATGGAATGGATAAGATGGAGTCTGTTTGGGCAAAAATCACATTGGGGAAGAAAGCTACTAGAGCTTCCCCTGGGATAGTGCTCGGTGTGTGCCATAGACCACCGGGATCTAATTTGGATATGGATAAAGGCCTCTTTAATGTTTTAAATTAAGTAAATACTAATGGGAAGTGTGTGATCATGGGAGACTTTAATTTCCCAGATATAGACTGGAGGACAAGTGCTAGTAGTAATAGCTCAGATTTTCCTAGATGTGATAGCTGATGGATTTCTTCATAAGTAGTTGCTGAAGCAACAAGGGGGGACGCCATTTTAGATTTGGTTTTGATGAGTAGTGAGGACCTCCTAGAAGAAATGGTTGTAGGAGACAACCTTGGTTTGAGTGATCATAGGCTAATTCAGTTCAAACTGAATGGGAGGGTAAACAAAAATAGATCTGCGACTAGGGATTTTGATTTCAAAAGGGCTAACTTTAAAAAATTAAGGAAATTTGTTAGGGAAGTGGATTGGACTGAAGAACTTGTGGATCTAAAGGCAGAGGAGGCTTGGAATTACTTCAAGTCAAAGTTGCAGAAACTATCAGAAACCTGCATCCCAAGAAGGGGGGGAAAATTCATAGGCAGGAGCTGTAGACCAAGCTGGATGAGCAAGAATCTCAGACTAAGAAAAAGCTGAAAGCATACAAGGAATGGAAGATGGAAGGAGTCAGCAAGGAAAGCTACCTTATTGAGATCAGAACATGCAGAGATAAAGTGAGAGGCTAGAAGCCATGTAGAGTTGGACCTTGCAAAGGGAATTAAAACCAATAGTAAAAGATTCTATAGCCATATAAATAAGAAGAAAACAAGGAAAGAAGTAGGACCACTGAACTCTGGGGATGGAGTGGAGGTTAAGGATAATCTTGGCATGGCCCAATATCTAAACAAATACTTTGCTTCAGCCTTTAATGAGGCTAACGAGTAGTTTAGGGATAATAGTAGGATGACAAATGGGAATTAGGATGTAGATGTAGATATTACCACATCTGAGGTAGAAACCAAACTCGGGACTAAATTGGGGAGGCTCAGATAATCTTCATCCAAGAATATTAAAGGAACTGGCATATGAAATTGAAAGCCCATTAGCAAGAATTTTTAATAAATCTGTAAACTTGGGTTGTACTGTATGACTGGAGAATTGCTAAAGCAGTTCCTTTATTTTAAGAAGCGGGGAAATAAGTGATCCAGGTAACTACAGGCCTGTTAGTTTGACATATGTAGTATGCAAGGTCTTGGAAAAAATGTTGAAGGAGAAAGTAGTTAAGGACATTGAGGACAATGATAACTGGGACAAAATACAGCATGGTTTTACAAAAAGTAGATCATGCCAAACCAACCTGATCTCCTTCTTTGAGAAAGTAACAGATATTTTTAGACAAAGGAAATGCAGTGGATCTAATTTACCTTGATTTCAGTTAGGCATTTGATACGGTTCCCCACATGGGGAATTATTAGTTAAATTTGAAAAAATGGGGATCAGTATGAAAATTGAAAGATGGACAGGGAACTGGTTAAAGGGGAGACTACAGTGAGTCATATTGAAAGGTGAACTGTCAGGCTAGAGGGAGGTTACCAGTGGAGCTCCTCAGGGATCGGTTTTGGGACTGATCTTATTTAATCTTTTTATTATTGACCTCGGCACAAAAAGTGGGAGTGTGCTAATGAAGTTTGCAGATGACACAAAGCTGGGAGGAATTGCCAATACAGAGAAAGACCGGGATATCATATAGGAAGATCTGGGCGACCTTGTAAACTGGAGTAATAGTAATAGGATGAAATTTAATAGTGAAAAATGCAAAGTCATGTATTTAGGCGTTAATAACAAGAATTTTAGTTGTAAACTGGGGACACGTCAATTAGAAGTAGCAGTGGAGGAGAAGGACCTCCGAGCATTGGTTGACCACAGGATGACTATGAGCTGCCAATGTGATATGGCTGTGAAAAAAGCTAATGCGGTCTTGGGATGCATCAGGCAAGGTATTCCCAGTAGAGATAAGGAAGTGTTAGTACTGTTATACAAGGCACTGGTGAGATCTCATTTGGAATACTGTATGCAGTTCTGGTCTCCCATGTTTAAGAAGGATGAATTCAAACTGGAACAGGTACAGAGAAGGGTTATTGGGATGATCCGAGGAATGGAAAACCTGTCTTATGAAAGGAGACTCAAAGAACTTGGCTTGTTTAGCCTAATCAAAAGAAGGCTGAGGAGAGAGATGATTGCTCTCTCTCTATATATATCTATATATATAAATATATAGTATCTATAAATAGGAATAGATACTTCTCTCACAGAGGGAGAGGAATTATTTAAGGTCAGTACCAGTGTAGACACAAGAAGAAATGGATATAAACTGTCCAGCAGGAAGTTCAGACTGGAATTAGATGAAGGTTTTTAATCATCAGAGGAATGAAGTTCTGGAACAGCCTTCCAAGGGAAGCAGTGGAGGCAAAAGATCTGTCTGGTTTCAAGACGAAGCTTGATGAGTTTATGGAGGAGATGGTATGATGGGATAGCCTAATTTTGGCAATTAATTGATCTTTGATTATTAGCAGTAAATATGCCCAGTGGACTGTGATGGGATGTGAGATGTGGTGAGATCTGAGTTACTACAGAGAACTCTTTGCTGAGTGTCTGACTGGTTAGTCTTGCCCACATGCCTAGGGTTTAGCAGATCGCCATATTTTGGGTCGGGAAGGACTTTTCCTCCAGGGTAGATTGGCAGAGGCCCTGGGTTTTTTTCACCTTTCTCTGTAGCATGGGGAACTGATCACTTGCTGGAGGATTCTCTGCACCTTGAAGTCTTTAAACCATGATTTGCGGACGTCAATAGCTCAGACGTAGGTTAGAGATTTATTGCAGCAGTGGGTGGGCGAGATTCTGTGGTCTGCGTGCTGAGGGAGGTAAGACTAGATGATCATAATGGTCCCTTCTGACCTTAAAGTCTGAGTCTATGAGGGATGGTACTACCATGACAGACGCTAAATCTGTAGGATTTAGGACCCATCCCAGTGAGGATCTGCTGGCTAATAACTGGCACTCTGGATGCCTTCTCTGCGAAGAGAGGGACATATTCCCAAGCAATATTCCATATGTCGCTTTCTGCTTGGGGGACATCTAGACCCTTTCTAGCCATTGTAGAGAGGGTTATGGATCAGTCAGTGTTTCACAGAGGTAGTCTAATTCTAATGAAAACTCTTTGGACACCTTGGATTTTATTTCAGCTTCCTCTGCAGCATGGATTTGTAGGTCACTTGCCAGGTTCTTCTGGGGGTATCTCACTCATTTCCCTGTCATTGAGGTGGCCTTGGGTGTTTGTATATCTTGATTCCTCCTGTTCTTTACACATAGTAGTCTCATCTCTTAACGGGCAGCAATACTTTGGTCTCATTTCATTTGGGTTTAGTGTGTGCATGTTGGGTGGTGTGAGTGGCCTGTGACGTACAGGTGGTTGGACTAGATGATCGAGTGGTTCCTTCTGGCCTTAAACTCTTAAAACATTGTTTGCTTCATTTGTAACCTAGATAATAAAAAGTGCTAAAGCACATGAACCAGAAAGTAAAATAAACTAGAAATGTAGGCCACTGTCTTGCCTGTGTGGCACAGTTTGCAAACCTTTCCACATGTGTGGAACTGCAGTGACTTCATTATGGCTCTTCGTGGGCCCCTGGGGTCTCCTTATGGCAGTGGTTCCCAAACTTTAACAACCTGTGAACCCTTTTCACTAAAATGTAAAGTCTCATGAACCCCCTCCTAAAAATTAATATTTCCAGTGATTTTCTCCTTTACATGAGTATAAATTATAAAAAGTGATCTTCGAACACACGAAAACAGCATGAAGGTATTTAAGAAGCCAACTCAGAGTTCCTTTTACACAAGCATTCAGATCTTGAGCAATCCAGCCAAACAATGTACATTATAGCCAACTCAGAGTTCCTTTTACACAAGCATTCAGATCTTGAGCAATCCAGCCAAACAATGTACATTATAACAAAGCTTAAATTTGTTCTTCATAATAATTTTAAAAACAATACTAGCTGCCTGTTTAATTTTAAAAATAGCAAAAAATTTCCACCTCCCTTTCCATTTCTTATAAGGAGTCTTGAAGTTTAAATCTCCTCATTGTGCTAGATATGCTTGTGTTGATCTGCTCAGCTCTTGGAAGTCGTACTGTCTGGCATTCCTAGGGACAACTCTGTCCAACATTAGGAATTTTTTCCCGAGAACCCCCTGTAACATTTTGCGAACCCTCAGGGGTTCATGAATCCCAGTTTGGGAACCCACTGCCATAAGGGGAGCAGCTCGAAAGGCCAGGACTTAGATTGTAAGTCCTTTGTGATAATGCACTTGTCTTGTGCTTTCTGTGATGCATCTCTCATCTTTGTGGTATTAAAAAATAACTAGAATAATAAAAACCTGCCTTTTCTTATTTTGTCTAAATAAAGTGAAATGCAATAAGTAAATGGCATAACTGGTGAAACGTAAATCAGAGTTCATCCTCCTACCTCCACTTATGGCTGTGTCTCCACTGTCACTATGCTTCAGGAAGCTCTTGGAAATGAGTGATAACCTCAACTCTGGATGTTCAGTAATCAAAGGGCTGTTCAGACTTGGCTGGCTTAGTTCCTTCCTTAGTATGGCCAGCTGTGCCATGGAACCTTTTCACTTTTTAGCAGATTTGGGGGGGTAGGGAGGGAGGGAGTTGTTACGGAGGGGGCCGGCCATCAGCTGTAACTAGCCATCGAATTTGTAGGCAGGAAATTTTGAGCACATTTTTTGAAGCAATATTTCTCTTTTCTTTATATAGCTGTTGGAAAAACACAAGAATACAGAAAGCATGGTAGAGCTGCTGGAACTGTATCAAATGGAAGATGAAGCCTACAGTAGTCTTGCTGAAGCTACCACAGAACTGTATCAATACCTGCTACAGCCATTCCGAGATATGAGGGAACTCGCAATGCTCAGAAGACAGCAGATCAAGGTACAAAGTTTTTATCAAGAGAAGCCATGATTTCTACTTGTATATATAACAGTGTAGCTTGAAACCAAGTGTGTTATACCTGAATGTGGAATTTCATGTTTTAAAATCTGTTGCCTGAGAACCTTCTGTGTATTAAAATATCTTTAGACCATTACATTTCTAAATCTCCACTTCTTTCCCTCCCTCCACAACTTCTCTCACATCCACACCCATTTATTATCTTTCAAGGTATTTCTACAAGCAGTAAAGTGAGGGTGGGTAGGGAAAGATGTTTATTTTTTCTCTTTTAGGGGAGTGCTAAAACACTACAGTGAGGAGAGTCATTAAAGTACCTAGATAGATCATTTTCCCCTTGCAACTTGCACTGCAAGCTTTTCAACTAAACAGTACCAGTTTCTTCCTTTATGCTCACTCAGAATTCTGAGTACATTGAAGAGTAAGCGGTTATTGTCGTAAGCCTGTACCCAATGCATGCAGTAGCCATCATTTTGTTTAATTTTATGTGCTTGTGACCATTTGAATTCCATGTTCAAGTTCTTATGTAGTATGTGTTTACTGTCTTATGGCTTACTGGAAGTATTGACTAATGTGTAAAAAAGCAAAACATGCTTTCTAAAATCTTTGTTACTGTTTAATTATTTGGTGAGATTATTTTGGAGAGTAACCTTCCCCCCCAGTGATTTGCTAGTGAAAGTACTGGAGTAAGTTGCTAAGAGCTTCCAAAAATAGCTTTTTATTTTGAGTTATTACTGTGCCTATAACTAAAATAATTTTCAGGAACTCTAGTAGGTTGAAGACAACTCACTGAGTTATTATATAGGTTCTTCTTAAATTATATTTTCTTTTCCTGTTGGATAAATTTTAATGAACAGAGAATTCTGGTGCAGAGTTCAGAATTCTTATACAATTAGAGACTATCAACATTATAGTTAATAAAAGTAGTTCAGTACAGGATAAATATTCCCCGTGTTACTTAACTCATTAGTGTACAGGAAAAGGTGAACTCTCGTTCTTTTGCTAATCAAGAAAAGAGGCACTAATGCTTTATTGAGGAGGAAGCTTTAATTGATGTTTAACAAAAATCATTTAGAAGTGAAATAAAAATTACATACAAAAGGTGATGTTTCATTTTATAAACTCCAGAGACTTGGCAGACAGTTAACAACTGCTGGATTGGAGAATTTGGGTGGTACATAGCTGAGTCTAATGAGGTGAATGTATGTTAAGACCTCTTCCTAATTTGGAAAACTTTGAGTTGCAAGTTGGTCAGCTGGTCTTGTGACCCAGAAAGATGCCATCTCTTGTTTTACTTTCATTGATGGAAAGAAAGCAGTACTTGTATCTATGATGACAAATTGCTTTCATCTTGGTAGCTAGAGTAGATGACTTGGTTTATAAATTAAGCTTGTTGGCAACAAAGTTGTTTATACTAACTCTCACAGCATATGGAGTTTTAGAAGGCTTGGAAGTGGATTAAAACTCCACTGGGTTGCTATAGCTTCTTGGAGCTCCTTCTCAGGCTCAGCAGAATGCTCAACATCTTAATGCCAATAGGAGCTATGGGCACACAATACATGTACTACAACAGTTTGTCTAAAGAAAATGGATGAAAGAGGAAAAACAAAGTCAGATTGCACAAAACCCAGCTTCTACAGTCAAGCATGCCTACTGAATAATTTTAATAAATGTTAAAGTTTAAAACAATTTAAAAATCATATTTTTATCAGGATATCAGGTGTAACGACAGGTGGTACAGCTAGTGACACTTGAAATTATGGTTGCCCCACACCGTCCATTAAAAGTCCCTGTTTTCAGTTGCTTATAGCTTTGTACATTTACACTGTTTGGGCTGAACCCTTCCGTGCTGGCAGTTCTGCCTTGAGCTAAATTTATTTTTAAAAAAGTTTCAGATAAAACAGTTGCGCTCTTTCAGGGAATGAGACTAGGAAAAACATATTGTTTTGCCTTTAATCTTTCAGCTTTTGCATTGGGAAAATCTAGTACCCCAATGCTTTGGAGCAAGGGCTTGAAATTTGGCTGGGAGGTTGCCCTGATGTCATGGATGTAAATTTTTCAGTTGCTGCGAAAATCTGGTGAAATTTTAAGGCTTGGGAAAAATCTTAGTTCACACATGCTCATTAGAGACTTATTAGAGTTGGGCAGATAAATTCTTTAGTGATTCCGTCTACACTGATTGTGCTCTGTCCCTACATAGCACCTATCTGCAATTGCTGGTGCATGTACCATCTCCACAGAGTGACTGAGCATGGTCCATCCCAGGTCTGCAGAGGCCAAGTAGAATTTTTCCTGCAACTACTTGTCCCAGCTTCTGTGGCACAAGGCATAAAAACTGAGCAGGCAGATTCTCTCCTGAGATCTCAGTTAACTCCCTGCTGGTATCCAGGCAAGAGGCACCTTTCCTTGTCTACACTAGAAAAATATATTGCTTTAGCTATACCATTATAGTTAAGGGGTGGCTTATTCATACCCCGTAATGATTGTACCCGGGGTACAATCTGGAACTGTGTGACCTCTGTGTCCCCTTAGTTCTCCTCCCTGAGCTGTCTCTTACAATGCTGTGATAGTGACAAGCAGGAAAACCCCTCCAGGTGCTGTGATTGCTCAGCCAACAATATGCAGGGAAACACCTAGCTAAGCTGCATGAATACTGTTTAAACCACTCATGAATTATATATAGAGAGAGACCAGCAAATCTCTCCAGGCCTCAACCTTGCATCCCAGTGATGTCTCATCTTACACTGCTCAAGACCTTCTCATTAACAGTGAAAGCTTATTAATTAGTTTGCCACTTCATCAAAGAAAAGTGGACATGCACCTGCCTTTGTAATCTGAGCAAATTCCGCAAGCACTTTATACAAGCTCATTGGTAAGGATAAAACATTAACATAAGTTTATTAAGTACAGAAAGATATTAAGTGGTAAAGTATTAGGCACAGAGATCAAAGTTGGTTACATGAGAAATAAAAATAGAATTTAAACTGCTATTCTAACTTTAACAGACTAAGCAAGATTTCAGTCAAACAGCTTTTAGCACCCCACTGGATGTTCCAGGAAGTTTATAGTTCTTAATATACAGGATGGATTCCTTTCTCAGCCTGGGACCAGTCTCTCCAGTTGAAATAGTCTTCCAAATGATCTTCTAGGTGTTGAGAGGTGAGAGTTCCAGTGGTGATGTCATCAACCCTCATGTATTCTTTCTCTCCAGGTGCTAAAGAGATCTTCGCTGTGATGAGGTCTAGGGAGTGTTAGGCAGCTTCCACTGTATATATGCCCTCTCTGAGGAGTCTATGGAGAGTGGATTCTTCTTGATGGGCCAGTCCTGTTAGTGGCTCCTTTGTTGCCGCTGGAAGGCTAGCTGTAGAAGTTTCCCATTTGCCACATATTTCAGTAACAAACATATAGCAATACTTCATTACATCACATACAATTCAACAGGATATTGATGTTCAACAGATCAAGACTTCCTAAATGACACCACACAAGGCATACATTGTACAAAAGATATTATAATCCTAACACAGTGGTGAATATGGAGATTCCAGGGCTCTGTTTTGAAGTATAAAGTATCACACACAAGTTATGCCAACATAAGTTAATAGTGTAGACATAGACTAAGATAAATTATTTCAAAACCAACTCTGGGGGGAAGTGCCAGTACTGCTTTCTGCAGCACCTAGCTATTCTTGGAGTTCTGGCATGGACTGACTGTGCTTAACATATGAGAGTTGATGGACCTAAATATATTTGAAGGCTGTTATCAGGTCTCCCTCAGTCGTCTTTTCTCAAGATTAAACATGTCGAGGTTTTTTATACCTTTTCTCACTTTTGTGGCTCTTCTCTTGACTCTCCAGTTTGTCCATCTCTTTCCTAAAATGTGGTGCACCAGAACTGGACACAGTACTCCACCTGAGCCTTCACCAACACTGAGTAGAGTGTGACAATTGCCTCCCCTTTCTGACGTACAACACTCCTGTTAATACACTGCTGAAAATTAGCCTTTTTCGCAGCTGCATCATATTGTTGACATGTATTTAATATTTGATCCACTATTACCCCGAGCTCCCTTTCAGCTGTACTATTACTTAGCTAGTTGTTTCCCCATTTTGTAGGTTGTGCATTTGGTTTTTCCTTCCGAACTGTAGTACTTTTCATTTATCTTTATTGAATTTCATCTTGTTGACTTCAGACCAATTCTGTAATGTGTCAAGGTCATTTTGAATTCTGATTCTGTATCACAAAATACTTACCACCCTCCCTCCCCCGAACTTGGTTTCATCTGCAGATTTTAGAAGCATATTCTTCACTCCACTATCCAAGCCATGAATGAAAATACTGAATAGTACCAGACCCAGTATTGACCCCTGTAGCACCTCCTAGATATGTAACCCGCCATACCTCCTAGGTATGATATTCTCTGATCTAGTGGCACTGAGACCAATTAGAGAGAGAGTGAGTCTATTTTACAACGTTAGCTTATAGCAATGGGCTTTTAGGTCATGCAGTAGAGGCTCATGTACTAAGCTCCAGAGGCCCCAGGTTCAATTCCACCTGCCAGCAACTGTGGTCTGCCAGCATTACAAGTGCGGGCTCATCCGCGAATTCAACTGGGAAGTCTTTCTGAAGCTTGTGACACACTTCCTTAGCTAGGGGAAGTATGTAACCCACATACCCCCTGGCTGTGGGGTTCTGTCCATCTAGTGCAAGAGTTGGCAAACTATGGCCCGCAGACCAGATCCAGCCCCCGGGCTCCTTCTAACCAGCCTCTGAGCTGCAGCTGGGGAGGCTGCTCTGGCTTCTCCCTCACAGCCTCAGTGCGCCATGTGACAGTGCTCTGGGGGTAGGGCTGCACGACAGCGTGTCTGGCTCCGGGCCAGACACACTGTTCTGAGCAGCGGTGGGGTAAGGGGGCTAGGGTGGGAGGTTGGATAAGGGGCAGAGGGTCTGGGGAGGGCAGTCAGGGGACAGGGAATATGGGTGTTGGATAGGGCATGGGAGTCCCAGGGGCCTGTCAGGGGATGGGGGTCAGATGGGGGCAGGGCCAGGCTGTTTGCAGAAGCACAGCCTTCCCTACCTGGCCCTCCACACAATTTTGAACCCCAATGTGGCCCTCAGGCCAAAAAGTTTGCCCACCACTGATCCAACAGATTTTTGTTCCATATCCCTAAATGGCCCCCTCAAGGGCTGAACTTACAACCCTGGGTTTAGCAGGCCAATGTTCAAATCACTGAGCTATGTGTGTCCTCTGCTTTAGCTAGTTCCTTGTGTAACCTAGGATAACTTTTTCACTGGGCCCTGTTAACTGTAATACATCTAACTCATTTAAATATTCATTAAACTATTATTAGCCTGTTATTCTCCCCTCTCTGTTGTTAATATTAATTGTTTTGAGTATCTGGTCACCATTAACCTTTTTAGTGAAGACTGAAGCAAAATAGTCATTAAACGACTCATCCCTCTTGATTTAATTAGATATTAGCTCCATTAACTCCAACTGGGGATAACCTCTATAATAGTATCTGCCCTCAGATCATTTAACAAAAATGATCCACAATACAGCTAATATCTAGAGAAACTAGTAAAAAGAGAGAGAAATAATAAAAATGAACTTATGTGAAATTTACCTGTTCCAGGCAAATGTCTTTTCAGAATGACTTCAAGATTTTCGTTTTTCATATATTCCAAGGCCAGAAAAGACGCTTATAATCATCTGGTCTAACATCCCCTATAGCACAGGCCATAGAGCTTTTCCAAAATAATTCCTAGAGCATATCTTTTAGGAAAACATCCAGTCTTGCTTTACAAATGGTCAGTGATGGTGAATCCACCACCACTCTTGGTAAATTGTTCCAATGATTAATTGCCCTCGTCGTTAAAAACTTAGACAAATTCACACTGTAAATAAAGGTGTAATTTCAACTTTCACCCATTGTTGTGGTGTTCCTTTCTGTGCTAGATTGAAGATGCCATTATTAAATATTTGTTCCCCGTATAGATACTTGTAGACTGATCAAGTCACTGTTTAACCTTCTCTTTGTTAAACTAAGTAGATTGAGCTACCTGAGCCTGTCACTATAAGGCATGCTTTCTAATCCTTTAATCAGTCTTGTGGCTCTTCTCTGAACCCTCTGTAATTTATCAGCATTCTTCTTGAATTGTGAACACCAGAACTGGATGCAGTATTCTAGTAGTAGTTTCCCCAGTGCCAAATACAGAATTGAAATAACTGCTGTACTCCTACTCAAGAGTCCCCTGCTTATGCATCCCAGGATTGCATTAGCGCTTTTGGCCACAACGCCACCTTGGAAACTCATCTTCAGCTGATTATCTGTTACCACACCCAAATCTTTTTCAGAATCACTGCTTCTCAGGATAGAGTCCTCCATCTTGTAAGTATGGCCTACATTCTTTGTTCCCAGATGTATACATTTGCATTTAGATGTATTAAAATGCATATTTCCTTCTACTTTGCTTGGTGAGCTGAGTGTATCACACTGAATCAGTGTCTTGTTCTCTTCATTACCTTGAAAGAACCTGCTTCAGTACAGGGGGGAAAAAATCCCCTCAAACTGTATGCCCCTGGTTGTCATCTATCACCCCACACTGGAATCTCTGTGGGGTATCATCAGACATTTACAACCCATACTTGATGAGGACCACACCCTTAAATTCTATCCCAAACACATTCTGGCGTTCAAACAACCCCCTAACCTCATCAAGCTGATTAGAAGCAGGCTTCCCACAGATCAGAATCCACCAGCTCAAAGTGTCACCAGTTCCTGCTGTGACAATAGATGCAAAACCTGTGAACATATCTCCACTGCTACAATGATCAACATTCCCCATAACACACCTTTCAAGATCCATGGGTCCTGCACATGTCTATCACACCATGTGATATAACTCATCCAATACGCTAAATTTCCCAGTAACAGCTATTGAGTTTAATAGTTCAGTAACAATCACTGAGTTCATTCAAGAACAATCACTATGTTCTTGAATGAATTCATACAGAAAAATGATAAGACAAATATACCATATCGTCCATGGGCATACACTTTTCACAGAACGATCACTCCATATCTGACCTCTGTCCTCATTCTCAAAGGAAACATGCACAACGCCTTCAAAAGATAAGCCTGGAGCTTGAATTCTTAACTTTAAGACCATCCTTCTTCGTGTCAAACTTAGGGTATGGTTACACTTACAAGATTATAGCGCTATTTATAGCGGTCCCCTTATACAGTAATATGGATAGCGCTATTGTATGTCCACACTCAGACGTGCCAGCGGTATAGCATGGCCACATTTGGGGCACTTAATGCGGCATTAAGAGCAGCGCATTAGGGCAGGTATCCCAGCATTCAGCTGGGTGCAACGTGCTTTTTAAACGAGGAGGGTGAGGGGGGGCGTGTTGTGTGTATGTGGAGGGAGAGAGACAGTGTTTTTTCCGTTCTTCTGAAAGCCTGTCAGCGAGCCTCCATTCACAGAAGGCTTTGTTTTCACACAGGCTCCCTCCTTAAACATTTGCATTGCTTATCTGCCGAGTTAAGAGAGAAACTCTAAAGAGGTACTTCCGCATTCCTCCAGCGAGTTCAAAACAAAGGGAAGAGTCGTCAGTTGCTTTAAATGGCTCTAGGCATCTCAAGAGATCACTTGTAGCGCAGTGGGTGTCCACATTCTTGTTGTAGTGCTACAGCAGCTGCGCTACAGCCCTTATTCCCCATGCGGAGGTGGATTACGAGGAGCGCTACAACTCTGCGGTTATAGTGCTCTACGTGCCTTGCCAGTGTGGATGGGGAGGAGGTTATAGCGCTCTTGGGGGCTTTATAGCGCTATAAAGTGCCAGTGTAACCAAGCCCTTAGACCATGCTGCTTAGTGTCTAGGGGTATGGTTACACTTACAAGATTATAGCGCTATTGGTTATAGCGGTCCCCTTATACAGTAATATGTATAGCGCTATTGTATGTCCACACTCAGATGCTCCTGCGGTATAGCATGGCCACATTTGGGGCACTTAATGCGGCATTAAGAGCAAAGCATTAGGGCAGGTATCCCAGCATTCAGCTGGGTGCAACGTGCTTTTTAAACGAGGGGGGACGCGTTGTGTGTATGCGGAGGGAGAGAGACAGTGGTTTTTCCGTTTTTCTGAAAGCCTGTCAGCGAGCCTCCGTTCACAGAAGGCTTTGTTTTCACACAGGCTCCCTCCTTAAACATTTGCATTGCTTATCTGCCGAGTTAAGAGAGAAACTCTAAAGAGGTACTTCCGCATTCCTCCAGCCGAGTTCAAAACAAAGGGAAGAGACGTCAATTGCCTTAAATGGCTCTAGGCATCTCCAGAGATTACTTGTAGCCTAGTGGGTGTCTACATTCTTGTTGTAGCGCTACAGCAGCTGCGCTACAGCCCTTATTCCCCATGCGGAGGTGGATTAATAATAGCGCTATAACTCAGCAGTTATAGCGCTATTAGTGCCTTGCCAGTGTGGACGGGGAGTAGGTTATAGCGCTCGTGGGGGCTTTATAGTGCTATAAAGTGCCAGTGTAACCATGGCCTAGCTAAGACATTGGATTTATGTCTTATTACAAAGATCTGTAACCTACTAACCCTCTTTTTTTATCTTGTGGCTGCAGGGGTGTTAATGTGACACTTAACCTTAAATGGTTGGAATATGTGTTAACTACATATGCTAAACAATCTGTTCCACCTTGTATTTAGCTGTGACACTTAGGCCATGGTTACACTGGCACTTTATAGCGCTATAAAGCCCCCACGAGCGCTATAACCTACTCCCCGTCCACACTGGCAAGGCACTAATAGCGCTATAACTGCTGAGTTATAGCGCTATTATTAATCCACCTCCGCATGGGGAATAAGGGCTGTAGCGCAGCTGCTGTAGCGCTACAGCAAGAATGTGGACACCCACTGCGCTACAAGTAATCTCTGGAGATGCCTAGAGCCATTTAAGGCAATTGACGTCTCTTCCCTTTGTTTTGAACTCGGCTGGAGGAATGCGGAAGTACCTCTTTAGAGTTTCTTTCTTAACTCGGCAGATAAGCAATGCAAATGTTTAAGGAGGGAGCCTGTGTGAAAACAAAGCCCTCTGTGAACGGAGGCTCACTGACAGGCTTTCAGAAAAACGGAAAAACCACTGTCTCTCCCTCCGCATACACACAACGCATCCCACCTCACCCCCCTTGTTTAAAAAGCGCGTTGCACCCAGCTGAATGCTGGGATACCTGCCCTAATGCGCTGCTCTTAATGCCGCATTAAGTGCCCCAAATGTGGCCATGCTATACCGCAGGAGCATCTGAGTGTGGACATACAATAGCGCTATACATATTACTGTATAAGGGGACCGCTATAACCTATAGCGCTATAATCTTGTAAGTGTAACCATACCCTTAGTTGAGTATCATTTAATTGAGAATCTTTCCCTGACCTGAAGAGCTCTGTGTAGCTTGAAAGCTGGTCTTTCACCAACAGAAGTTGGTCCTATCAACCACCTTATCTGACTATATTGAGACATATAAGTTAAATAGTTTTAAATCCATTTAGTGTGTGCCATGTTGATTTTTATATCATTCTAGTTTTTTAATCAAAATGTCATGTATTACCAAGTCACACACCATAGAGAAATCTAAATATATTACATAAATGCTGTTACTTTTATCAGCAAAACTTGTAATCTCATAAAATCAAGTTAGACAGCATCTGCTTACTATAAACTAGGGCTGCCGTTTAATGGCAGTTAACTCGCGAGAAACTCAAAGTTTAATCATGATAAAAAATAATTGCAATTAATTGCAATTTTAATCACATTAAAAATAGACTACCAATTGAAATTTATAAAATATTTTGAATTTTTAAAATATATTGTGTTGTAATTGAAATCAGTGTATATTTTTGATTACAAATGTTTGCACTGTAAAAATAAAATAAATATTTTCAGTTCACCTCATAGAAGCATTGTAGTGCAATCTTTGTCATGAAAGTACAATTGACAAATGTACATTTTTTTTGTTAGATAATTGCTCTCAAAAACTACTGTAAAAACTTCAGAGCCTACAAGACCACTCATTCCTACTTCCTGTTTAGCCAATTGCTAAGACAAACAAGTTTGTTTACATTTACAGGAGATAATGATGCCCTCTTCTTATTTACAATGTCACCAGAAAGTGAGAACAGGCATTTGCATGGCATTTATGTGACAGATAAGCTAAATATTTCTATGCTGCCCCTTCATGCTTTGCCACGTTCCAGAGGACATGCATCTATGCTGATGATGCTTGTTTAAAAAAAAAAGTTTATTCAATTTGTTACTGAATTCCTTGGGGGAGAATTGTATTGCATGTCCCCTGTTTTATTTTACCTGCATTCTGCCATGTATTTCATATTATAGCAGTCTTGAATGATGACTCAGCAGATGTTGTTTGTTTTAAGAATGCTTTCACTACAAATTTGACAAAACACAAAGAAGGTACCAATGTGAGATTTCTAAAAATAGCTACAGCATTCGACCCAATATTTAAGAATCTGAAGTGCCTTCCAAAATTTGACAGAGGCAAGGTGTGGAGTGTGTTTTCAGAAGTCTTAAAAGAGCAGCACTCCAATGCAGAAACTACAGAGCTTGAGCCACCAAAAGAGAAGAATCAACCTTCTGTTTGTGACATCTGACTTAGATTGTGAATGTGTGTTGGTCCACGCTGATTTGGATTGTGATTGAGTAGAGCCCATCATCAACATGGACGCATGTCCCCTGGAATGGTGGTTGAAGCCGGAAGGGACATACGAATCTTTAGTGCTTCTGGCATGTAAATATCTTGCAATACCAGCTACAAAAGTGCCATGCAAATGCATGCTCTCACTTTCTGGTGACGTAAATAAGAAGAGGACATCATTGTCGCCTGTAAATGAAAACAAACTTATTTGTCTTAGCAATTGGCTGAACAAGAAATAGGACTTAGTGGACTTGTAGGCTCTAAAGTTTTATGTTGTTTTGTTTTTGAGAGCAGTTATGTAACAAAAAAAAAATCTACATTTGTAAGTTGCCCTTTCATGACAGAGATTGCACTACAGTACTTGTAGGAGGTGAACTGAAAAATACTATTTCTTTTATTATTTTTACAGTGCAAATGTTTATAATGTACACTTTGATTTCAGTTACAACACTGAATATATATGAAAATGTAGAAGAAACATCAACATATTTAATGAATTTCAATTGGTAGTCTTGTTTAATAATGCGATTAAAACTGATTAATCATGATTATTTTTTAATCACGATTAATTTTTTTGAATTAACTGTGTGAGCTAACTGCGATTAATTGACAGCTCTACTTTTTATATTTCCTTTTTCCCGGAGGATCCTAAAATGCTTTACAAATGTAAGTCTAGCGTTTATAAGCTTTTGGGGATAAAGAGGGTCTGCTGAGCTGGGATTTGAATGAAGAGAAGGTGATGCTATAGTGGACTGAGGCAAAGAGGAATATAGGAAGATACAGCAGAACCCTGTTATCTGTTCTAATTGGGATGGGGCCAAATGGGATAAGCAAAAGTCCAGATAAACCAGAGAATGGGAAAGTGCAGCGCTGCAGTGCCATCTAGTGGCCACAGAAGAGATCACCCTCCTCTGAATGTGTGTGTGCTGGTAGTCCGATTAACACACAGAGCCAGTTAATGAAGGGTCGGATAAACGGGATTCTACTGTAAACAGAAAAAGGCACATTGAGTGAGAAGGAACACACAGAGAGAGGGGAACATTGTGTGACCAGGATAGAGTGAAGGGGCAAGGGAGAGGATGAAAGATGTTAGCAGAGTTTGTGTTTGAAAGAAAATTGTGCAAGGTACGGTACAAACTCGTTCACATGTGGATATTGGGAGTGTTAACGGATCGTGGGTTAAGAGGGCCATATTGAAATAGCTTAAGATATCTATACATAATAAAATCAACAAGAATCAAACAATTTTGAAATTTGTTAGCACAGACTATATCAGGGGTCGGCAACCTTTAAGAGGTGGTGTGCTGAGCCTTCATTTATTCAATGTAATTTAAGGTTTCGTGTGCCAGTAATACATTTTAATGTTTTAGAAGGTCTCTCTCTATAAGTCTATATTATATAAATAAACTGTTGCTGTATTTAAAGTAAATAAGGTTTTTAAAATATTTAACAACCTTAATTTAAAATAAAAATGCAGATCTTATCAGTCTAGTGTGATCTTTGCCCTTGTGTGTGTGGGGAATAATGAAAAGGCAGCTGTTCAGCCCCCTCACCCCCAACCTGCACCTCCCACAAGCTCTGAGCTTGGTACTGGATCACAGCCTCCTCCCCAAGTATGTAGATGCCTTTGATGGGCTGGGATGGCGCTTCTGGGAGTCGGGGGGGGGGGGGTGAACTCCTCCTCAGCACACCTCCTTCCCCTGCAACAAGGTTCTGAAGCACAGGGATGGGGAGGGAGCAGACCCAGGGGGAGCCCAGTTTTCAGAGAAATACAGGCATGACTGTGTCCTTTCTTCCCATGCAGGGAGGCGGTGAGGAGGTCACTTGCTGCCAAAGACTATTCCTGCTGCCTTGTAGGGCTTTGTGGAAGTAGAGAGTTACCCCTGCCCCCCATGCCTGGGCTGCATGTCTCAGCTTCCCTTACCGTGCCGAGGGAGAGCTGATGACTACATGTGGAGCTCAACACTCTGCCTTGCTGCTCTGCGGGGGGAAGAGGAAGGGGCGAGGGAGGGAGGAGGGGAGAGCTCTGACTGCTGCAGTCTCCAGTGGCTGCAAGCGGCTCAGACCCACCCGTCCAATCAGCTGAGCCTCACTCTGCATGGGGGAGGGTGAGAAATCCCAGACATGGGAGCGTTCCAGCATGGGCTGGCTCTGTGTTCTGGCTGCCGATTCAAGCTGCGCTGTGGCTGCCTGCCCCTTGCAGGGATCTTGGCGTGCCAATCAAAATCAGCGCCCATGCCAGCTTTGGCACGCGTACCGGGGGTTGCCGACCCCTGGACTATATATTATACGTACCAAGAGTCCAACAAAGATGTATAGTCCTTGCCTCTAAAAAGTGTCTATGATTAACTTAGGATAAAAATACCATTATTTTCTGCTCTTTCTGGCTCGCATTTTTTTTCTTTGAGGTCTGTCATTCGCCACAGATGAATGATTTCGATAGTAGTAGTCGTTGTCCACATCCTTGGACGATGTGATGGTGCCTGGTTTGTACTCCCCTTCCATCCCAGGACCTCAGGGCATACCAGGACCTGTTAGGTTTGGTGGCCTCGTCCTGTGTATTCAGGCAGAGTTTCTCTAGGAGAATACCTATACACTTGAGGACATTCTCTGAACCTCTAACCCTTGGGGGATTGGCCCTCCTCCTGTTAGTGAGGTGCTCCTCGAGCCTGCAGGGGCCCTTTGGGTTACACTGGCCTCGATACTTCTGGCAGCCAAGTGCTTGGAGAATCACTATTTTGTGCCCGTACAGAGATTCAAGGGGTTTTATTTCCATCGGGCCCTGAAATATCTAGTGGTCACGGCGGTGAACAATGGCTCAGCAGGGCAGAATGAAGTTCTCCCTCGAGGATAGAGACTTGAAGCACCTAGATCATCTTGGCAGGAAGATATCCACCGAATAATCACTGCAGATGAGGATCATGAACAAACAAACCCTGCTGGCTAAATACTGCCTTCTTCAAGTGGTCAGCTATGGCCAAATTTGAGGATCAGTTGCCCAAGGCTTTTTATGATGAGTTTTGGGTGTTTTTTTTGCGGGCTGCTTGCAGTGTCATTGCAATACACTGTGGATTTGGTAGACACTATGACCAGGGCTATGCCCCTCAATTATAAGGAGGGCTTTTTGGCTCCAAAACTTGGAGATTGCACTGAATATCCAGCTAGCTGTTGAGGACTTGCTGTTCTATGGTTTTGTTTCCAAAAACAAAAACCTTGTTTTTGGAAAGGACCGATGGAACTTTGTGTTCCTTTAAGGATTCAAGGGCTGCCATCGGATCTCTGGAGGTGTATACACTCTGTACAGGTAGATCCATTACAAGGCACAGCAACAGCAGCCTTATAGCCTACAGCACTTCTTTGTGCAGTCCTTCCCCCTTTTCCCCACCGTAATGAGACCTCAGGAAGAGATACAGGTCTCTCAAGAGGTAGCACTCAAACTCTGGGTCCAGTTTCACTGTCCACCTTCTTGCGGTGCCTGCTAAGCACCCATTTTGATTCACTGATCTAGAGCACTGTTCCAGTTTTTCCTCCCTCTTTTGTTGTCCCCCTGTTCCTTTTATGATGGCTGGATACTGTCAAATTGGGCTATGCCATCTAGTTCCTCTCCATGCCCGCTCCCCACCCTTCTCCCAGTCCTCCTTCAGGGACCCCTCTCACAAGATGCTGCTCTTTTAGCATTGGAAGCAGTGGAGGAGGTTCCACAAGAACACTGCAGTCACAGGTTCTTCTCCCATTTTTTCCTGATGCCTTCAAAATTCAAGGGTGGGATGAGACCATCCTCGATCTCTGTGGACTCAACAAATTCATCGAATATGTGAGTTCAGCATGGTCACTCTGTCTGTCTGTCTGTTATCCTCCCAACTTTGTCTCGGAATGACTGGTTCATGACTGGCCTCCGGGCCTCAGGAGTGCTCAAGCCCTGCCCCCACTGCCCCCTTTCCCCAGGCTCCCCATGGTTCATCTCCGCCCTGTCTCTTCCTGCCCCGTTCCATCCTCTCCCCTTAGCACGCCCCATCGCCACTCCTCCCCCTCCCTCTGAGTGCCTCTGGCGCACCATGGAACAGCTGATCCACAGTGGATGGGCAGCACTGGGGAGGGGGAGGAATTTATCGGTGGGGCTGCCAACATGCGGGGGGCTGCCAACAGGCGGGAGGCTGCCGGTGAGTGCTAAGCACCCACTAATTTTTTTTCCAGGGTTGGAGCTCCCATGGAGTTAATGCCTATGACTGGTTCGTTGCTGTGGAACTGCAAGATGCCTACTTCCATGTGGCCATTCTACCAAATTACAGGAGGTATCTTCGCTTTGTGGTAGGGAGTCTGCCGCTTTGAATACACGGTTCTCCCATTCAACCTCTCTTCTGCTTCCTGCTTCACCAAATGCATGGCAGTGGTCATGGCCTACCTCAGGAGGAAGGGAGTCCATATTTTCCCCTACCCAGACAACCGATTTCTGAAGGGCGGTTACAGGGAGGAGATTCTCACCCGTGTTGAAACCACACTATGATTGCTTGACCGTTTGCGACTTGCTCTAAACACGGTGACATTGACCTTGGTCTCCACTCCGCAAGTAGAGTTCACTGGGACCCTGTTAGATTCCACGAAGTTGAGGTTATTCCTGCTGACTGACCACTTTCAGATGCCTCCTCAGCAAATACGAACATATTGATGAGAGCACAGACAAAGTCAGTTTTATGTTTGTAGCGTGGCCACATGGTTGTCCATGCATACATTTATGGACCATTTTGCGATTATTGCTTCTTTTCTTTTGGAATGGACGCTAATGTGGGAAGAACAGTCCTGCAATCTTTGGTCCGGTAGACTCCCAGACCTGCCTCCAGATGGGGGTACTGCTTGCTAGAAATTGGATTGGAATACATGTCTACATCTGTTGGAAGACACAACAACAGTTACTTCTGTAACTATGGTTCTTCGATATGTGATGCAGACATGTATTCCGCGACCCACCCTTCATCCCCTCTGCCTCAGAGGCTTTCCCTGGATGTTGGATGTGAGGGAAATCAGGGTAGCACCACCTTGTATAGCCAGGAAAGGGGCTCGAGGTGTGAGCGCTGCCCCTATGTTGGTACTACTGCGCAAAAGTCTCCATCTCTTGAGTACACGCACTTACCTGGAATACATATCAGCATCACATCTTGAAGAACCACAGATACAGAAAGTAACCCTTTTCACCTCCTATCCTCACCCTCTCATTTAGAAGCTGTTAGCACCTCTATGGTTTGGTGTATGGACTTGATATTGGGAGGGAGTTGACCTGGTGTTAGAAATGTGCTTTTGCTTAAGTTGCGAGCCTCTGAAAATCTTGATTTACACATGCTGAGTGAAGACTTAGTGTGGCAGCCACATGCTGTGAAGAGCCTGCCTGCACTGAATATGTTGCTGCAGAAGGTTGCCGGGGCTGCTCCCAGCAGAATAGAGAAGCATTTGCAGGGGAGTGTGTCTCTCCTATGCTCTTGTTGTTCCCCTCGTATCAAGGCAGCATGGAGGAAAAGGAGGAAACCTCTTGACTGGAAAGCAAAGGGAGGGAAGTGTTGGTGGCAGAAAGAATGTTGCAGAAGCAACGTGCTGAGAAGTAGCAGAGGGTGTGTGTGATGTTCCCCACTGGTGTTGTCTGGACCGGTGATCTGCTAGGTAACTCCAATCCTTGACTCTGGGAGCTAGCCTTACCCTGCTCTGCTGTGAGAATCCCCACTTCTGTTCCCACACAGCCTCTGGCGTGAAAGCTGCTCCCAGCTGCTTGAAAGCAAATGACACTATCTGGTCCCAGACACAGCCCTAGGAACCTCTGTCTTACAGTGTCCAGTTATGCCCGCTGGATGCTGCAAGCTTATATGAGTTTGTCAATTTAACAAAGAAATTGATATGTACCAGGCTTCTTATCCCAAGGGGAGTCTCTGACATGCTTCAAACCAAACACACTGCTTCAGGTAGAATAAACAGATTTATTAACTATAAAGAGAGATTTTTTTTTAAGTGGTTATAATTCGAAGCATAACAAGTTATATTTGGTCAAATGAAATAAAAGCAAAATGCATTCTAAGCTGATATTAACACTTTCAGTGCCTATACAAATTTAAATGCTTTTTACCACAGGCTGGTTGGTTGCCCTTCAGCCAGGCTCTCCCATTTGATCAGTGCTTCAGTTGCTTGGTGGTGATATCTGTAGATGGAGATGGGAGAGAGGAAGAGCACGGCATACATCTCTCTCTCTCTTATCATGTTCTTTCTTCCCTCTTGGCTTTGTCCCTCCCATTTTTCCGAAGTCAAGTGGGCGTTAACCTCATGATAGTTGCAAATTGACCAAAGGAAGGAGGGTAACTCACTTGAGAGTCCAACAGATCCTTTTGTTGCTGCCTAGGCCAGAGTCATTTGTTACTGTGAGGCTGGGCTGGGTTTGTCCTATACATGCCTGATGAGGTGTGAACTGCCTCTCTGCTCTTGGGGAGTGTTTTTTTTTTTTTTTGTTTTGTTTTTTTTGCCTGGGCTTATTTTTAAGCCATGAAGACACATTTTCAGCTTCATAACTGTACACATGAAATTATAGCCTATAACATTACTACAACATTACTGTAACAGGAATTACTATCAAATCACTGTAACAACAATGCTCAGCTCATCATGAGCTTTCTGAAGACAACTGACATCATAAATTTTACATTAGATACCACACGAATGAACATAGTCGGGGGCGGGGGGTAGAGTGTTCCCATGAGGTGCAGAACGTCACAGTGTGGTTGATGTCAACAGATACGAAGAGGTGACTGGAGCTGGTTTAGGGGTGGGGAGAGGGAGGGAGGTTGTAAAAGAAGGAAGGAGGCAGGAGCTGGGTTGGAATAAATAGAAGAGCTGATGGACAAAGACAGGCTATGAGGCACATGAGCTTAATGCTCTAGCCATCAGAGTACGCTCTCTTCAGAATCTGAAATGTTGCTGCTGGAACCTTAATTTGGCCTTCGTGTGTGTGCGCGCATGCATTATTATGATCTTAGATCATATAGATGATCAAATCTCCTCCTCATCCCTCCTCTCCCATGGACCCCGGACCTTTGCCTTGTTCAGTGCACAGGACGAGAACCAATCAGGGTTGTGTAGTAAATGAGACTGTCTGTAGGAACCCTGCTTCATTTGTTGCAGAAGTTGGGAAGGTGTGTAGTGAATGAGATGGGATTGTAGGAAGAAAGGATGGTCTGCTGGTTAAGGAATTTAAGTGCCACCCTGAAGAATTAGATTTTATCCTTACTTCTGCCACAGAGTTCTGCGTGATGCTGGGTAAGTCACTTAAACCAAATTTTTCACAGACAGTTGTTAATTGTGTTCCTCATTTCCTGGGTCCCCAGTGTGAGACACGTGTGGCCAGATTTGTGGAAGTGCTAAGCCCTTGCAACTGGCATCTTATGTGTCACTTTTTCTCAGTAGATCTCAAAGTATGAAGGAAGTCAGCATCATTATCCCCATGGGGATACCACCACCTGTTCTCTCAGGGATGTTGTGGAGAGAAATTCATTAAGGTTTGTGAAGGACTTGGTGAGAGCATATATAAATGCCCAGCAGGAAATTAACAAGTTTGTATTCAGCACAGGGTTTGGATGGTATATGTTAAATAAGATTGGAGGGCATGCTTTGAATCAATAGGATAAAAAGGAATATTGAATAACTACACATTCACTGAATGGGTCATTTGGAAAAAATAGCATATGATCACGTCACTGAAGACAGAAACTGCTGCATCATAATTCATAAACACAAGGGGACAGAATTAAAGTTGCATGGACAGCCTTAATTCTGGCAGTTCCTAAACTATGAGCACTTGGCTTTGCAAGTTTAACTTTCTTAATGTAGTGTTTGAATGTAATTTTATGTACAGTTTTATGTTCCTTCTTATTCATCTACATTTCCAAGATTAAAAAGTCCCAATCTCACTTTTCATGAGAGTTTTTTCATACCCTAATCATTCTCCCCTTTCTCTGATTCCCCTCCACTTAATTCTGCAATAACTGTTTTGAGATGGTGACCCCTGCTGCATACAGAATCATATGATGCGGCAACATTTAATTATATAATGGAGTTATGTTCTCTTCTATGTGACTCCATTTCCATTCTTTGTTCATTCCATATCTTGTTAGTTGTATCAAGTCAGGAAAGGGATCTGAGTATTACTGTGGACTGCAGTGAAGATGTTGACTCTGTGTGCTTGTAAAACAAACAAACAAAACCTCAAATAAATTTAAAACTCTGTAAGGTATGAGAAGTTACAAAGCGAAAATTTTGGATTTATCAGTGTTCAGTTCCATCTTAGCATTCAAGAAGCCCAAGTTCATTTCACAGTTGAGCTAACTTATTTAGAATGGAAAGGGAGTGTGTATTCCTAATACATTTTTGGAAATATCTTTGGGAGTATAGCTATGTTACAGGTGGTTCTACAGGTTTTTAATAATAGTCTTTGGAGGGAGGATGGAGCTGAAATACATTTTCACTTGCTAATATATCAACCAAGCCAATGTCGGGTCTGAGTGGTGTTTTGGTTGCAGGAGTGCACTGAAGTAGCTTTAATAATTTTTGTGCCAAAACATCCCTTACATATAAAACTATATATATGTTTTTCACTATACTGCCTTTTATCATAGATATACTATGCTCCCTCAACTTGCTTTCATTCTTTTGTATTACTTCAACTGCTGTTGGCATATCTTATTTATCCTTTTCTATCCTCTGGTCCTGGGCAACTCGTGGTAATGCTGGTAGAGGGAAAATGAGCAGGACAGTGAATTTCCACTTCAGGCAGTAGTGTGGCCTGGCCAGAGTCTATTTCCTGTCACAGGCTTGCCCATATTGCATTGACTGGTTATGGAAAGAAGCTGGAAAAATTCAAAAACGGAGGGAAGGAAGGGGGAAGATTCCTAGCTGAGGGAGATGTATGCTGTACGAGATTTCAGGAAAAAGCCGCAGTTGCAGGTCCCATTTCTGAAAACATTCTGCCCATAGTACACTCACTTTCTCTTCCCTCCTCAGCACATCTTAAAAACAAAAACAAACTTCGAGGAATTTCTTCGGGAAGTAATGACATACTTTTAAGTGCAAGGGCCCTGTCTTCCTAGGAGGGAATAGGAACTGCTATTACAGGCTGACAATATCCTTAACAGAGCTTATGGAATTAAACAAATTTAAATAAAGTTGAACCTTATTGAATTAGAATACTATTTGGGGGTACATTTTATTAAATGTAATTGTGTATGTATTGTGGTATTGTAGAAGATAGAAAATACAGCTTTTTTCTCTGGTGTTAATTCTCACTTTGCAAGCATAGGAAAGAAGAAATAAGGTGGAGAAGGAAAAAAAGACGTGTGTGTGTGAGAGAGGGAGTCTCACATCCTTGGTGGTGTTCAAGATTTAGCTGAATCTGATAGAGGTGGCAATATTGTCTGGGTCCCTCTTGGCCTGGTCTGGTCAGGACATCTTTGGAGGATCAGGACGACAAAGGCCCAGCGATGTTACAGTTGATCTCAAGAGACAGTGGGAGGTAGCAGCCATGATGGTGATGCTCAATTCTTCCCCTTCTTTCAGTCAACATTTGTCTCTCTTTGCTGCTGTTCTGCCAGTTTCACTTTCTTTTTAAGGACCACAAAAGAGAGCAACGGGCATAGTAGTTCATCCTTGCATTATTTTGTCTACCAGTAGGCCTAATTTTTAACGCACCAATTTTAGTTTATTGACTCTCACTTTTTGTATTTACCAGGCATGATCTTTACACAGTCCTCGAGTTATATAAATAGGCCTTTTTGTTTGGAATAATTCAGTCTCACTTTTGCACCTTTTTCCATCAGCATTTTTTGTTGATGGGTTATTATGACGATTTATATACTTTATCTCACTTCTCACTCTTGAGCTCACAATTAGGATAAATATGTAGGGTAATTATTTCAGTACCACTCTGCTGATACATAAGTCTGTCAGAGACTACAATCTGTTTGGTGATTCAGTTGAAAAAGTTGATTGAGCCAGGAAACATAGTTCTCAATAAATAGAAACTTTCTTAAAAGGGAAAGACACCATCAATCAAATCTGTCACTCCAGAGTGTTAACATTGAGTAATAAGTGCCTTGCTGACTTGTTTCTTCTCTGGGATTAATTCTCCAACTTTTAGAATAAAATGTTAATCTCTCTATTCCAGAACAATCAGATTTAATGTAAAATGCCTTTTTAATATGTATGTAAAATTTGTATTGCTTTTTACTTCTCGTAACACTGCAGAGCCAGAATGTTTGAGGGAAAGTAAATGGATTCTATTCTTGTACATGAACAGAATTGTTTACAAATCCACTGAATGCAATGACAATAGACTAGTATTGCTGCAGGGCACAATATAAAAGCAATCTTGTGTAAATAAAGACTTAATTTGGCCTGTAGAAACTCTTGCTACTGATGGAAGAGTCAGCTGGGGAGGAAGAATAGTTAATGTATGGAGTACTGGACTGTGAAATTGGGTTTAATTTCTGGCTTGGCCAAGACTTTGGGAGCTTGGCAAGTCAGTTAACCTATTCTTTGTGTCAGTCATAAGGGGGGAATTGAACCCACATTCTAGAGCACTCTAATCAGTGAGCTAAAGGTTATCAGCTAGGTCTTCCTCCCCCTCAAAACCCCTCCCTCATAGCATTTTTTTAAATAGTCCCCTTTGGCTATCAAAATGCCAAAAATCTAAACAAAATTGTCTTGAAATGGGTTGAAACAACGTTTTGTTTCAACATTTACTAAAATGTCTTCTCTCTCTTTTTTTTTTTTTTCCCCCTGGGTTTCGTAGACACTTTTGTGAACTCTACACACATTCTTTAACAGTTCAGGATCAACTGAAGCTGCAATTTTTGGCAAATAAGCAATTTGCTGAAAAAATGGGCCTAGTTCTGTCTCAGAGTACAACTTGCATAGACTTCAGACTGCAAACCTTCATTGGGAGTATAGCCTGCCTGATTAAAGCATTTAAGCTATTTTGACTTGTCGAAGGTGGCTTTGATTGCAGTGTAGTATGGGCTATTTGTTTACCAATTTTTTGTATTGAGTTCTCACAATAAGAATGTTAGTGAGTCCCTACACTTGTCCTTTTTCAGAATAAATGAGCATTTAAAGGTTTTTTTCCATTAAAAAAAATCATCATTTTTATCCACCCAGGTTGACTGCAGCTAGCTGCTAGCTGACAAAATTTAATTTGTTGATGATAATGATTGACTGGTTTATTTTCAGATCTCCATAGAAAATGATTACCTAGGTCCCAGAAGAATTGAGAGCCTACAAAAAGAAGATGCAGATTGGCAGCGGAAAGCCCACATGGCTGTCCTTTCTATTCAGGATCTTACTGTTAAGTACTTTGAGATAACAGCCAAAGCACAGAAAGGTAACTGTTTTCCACTGTCTTATTTATTTTTCCCTCATAAAAGTTGTTTGAAATCCAAGTTGAATTTTAATAGTTCACTTTTCCCCTTTCTTAAAAAAAAAAAATCTGAGAAATTATAGGCCTGTTGGTTTGACCCTAGTTGTATGCAAATTATAGAATACATTTTGAATGAGAAAGTACTTAAGGACGTAGATGGGATAAAATACAACATGGTTTTATAAAAGGTAGGTTATACAAGACTAACCTGCTTTCTTTCTTTGAGAAATTAACTGATTTTTTAGACAACGGCATTGAAGTAGTTCTAATCTACCTGGATTTCACTAAGGCATTTGATAAGGTTCCACATGGGAAATTATTTGTTGTATTGGAGTAGGTGGGAATTAGTATGAAAATTGAAAGGTGGCTAAGGAAATGGTTAAAGGGAGACTACAATGGGTCATACTGAAAGGTGAATTGTCAGGCTGGAGAGAGCTTACTAGTGGAGTTCCTCAGGGATTAGTATTAGGACCAAGATTATTTAACATTTTTATTACTGTACTTGACACAGAAAGTGGGAGCATGCTAATAAAATGTGCAGATGACACAAAGTGGGGAGCTATTGCCAATATAGAAGAGGATTGGAATATCATAAAAGAAGATGTGGATGCCCTTATAAACTGGAGTAATAGAAATGGGATAAAATTTAATAGTGAAGTGCAAGATCATGCATGTAGGGACTAACATGAACAAAAATTTGCTATAAGCTAGGTATGTATCAGTTGGGAGTGAGAGAGTAGGAGAAAGATCTGGGTGTATTTGTTGATCACAGGATGACTGACCCGCCAATGTGATTCAGCTGTGGAAAAGGCTAGTACAGTCCTAGGATGCATCAGGTGACGTATTTCCACTAGAGACAGGGAAGTGTTAGTACCACTGCAAGGCACTGTTGTGACCTCGTCTGAAATACTGTGTGCAATTCTGATTTAAGGAAGATTAATTCAAATTGGAACAGGTGCAGAGAAGATTATGATTATTCCAGTAATGGAAAAACCTACGTTATGAGAGGAGACTCCAAAGAGATGAGCTTGTTTAGCTTAACCAAAAGAAGGCTGTGGGGAGATCTGTTTGCTCTTTATAAATACATCAGAGGGATAAATACCAGGATGGAAAAGGAGTTGTTATTTAAGTTAAACACCAATGTGGACACAAGAACAAATGGAAATAAACTGGCCATCAACAAATTCAGGCTGGAAATTGGATGAATTTCTAACCATCAGAGGAGTGAAGTTCTGGAGCAGCCTTCCAAACAGAGCAGTGGGGACAAAAAACCAACTGGCTTCAAGACTGTGCTTGATAAGTTTATGGAGGGATGTTACGATGAGACTTCCACAATGGCATGTAGCCGATCTGTGACTGATAGCACCAGAGTCGCCAACGGCCAGTAATGAGACACTAGATGGAGAGGGCTCTGAGTTACTACAGCAAAATCTTTCCCAAGTGTCTGGCTGGTAGGTGTTGCTGACATGCTTTGGGTCTGACTGATCACCATATTTGGGGTTGAGGTCCTGGGGTGGGGTGGGAGTGGGGGTTGTCTTCCTCTGCAGCATGGGGCCTGGGTCACTTGCAAGTTTAAACTAGAATAAATGGTGGATTCTCTGTAACTTGAAGTCTTTAAATCATGATTTGTGTATTTCAGTAACTCAGTCAGAGATAGGGGTCTATTAAGGGAGTGGGTAGGTGAGGTTCTGTGGCTTACAATGTGCAGGAAGTCAGACTAGAATCAATGATCATGATGGTCCCTTCTGACCTTAAAGTCTGTAGTGTTGTGCCTTTCTTTCCCTGAGAGGAAACTAGAGCTTTCCTTTTTGTCGTTCTTTGTCTTTCTGTCTGTCTGTCTGTCTGTCTTTTCTGTCATCCTGTTTCTGCCAGTCCATCTCTCTCTTTAATCGGTCCTCCTTCTTGAACACCCACAATAGCAAACAAAAATGCCCCCTCAATGCAGTTGTGTTTATGCTCCTGCACAGCAGCACTTTTTGTGATTAGGCACCCCCAATACTGACCAGAATTCCTGCAGGATTTTTTTCTTTTTCAAGCAGGTGGCAACCATAATACCAGTTTTGTCTCACTCTTTGAGCTGACTCAGCTTTTCTTGCTCCTTTCTCTCATCAGTTAGACCTTATATAACTGTAAGAATCTTTTTTCAGAGTAGTGTTAGTCTGTATCTGCAAAAAGGAGGAGGAGTACTTGTGGCACCTTAGAAACTAACAAATTTTTTTGACTGTAAGCTTCGTGGGCTAGAACCCACTTCATCAGATGCATAGAGTGGAAAATACAGTAGGAAGATACATACATACACAGAGAGAACATGAAAAGGTAAAGGTTGCCATACCGACTTGTGATGGTGCTGTTCCTGGTGTGACCCACTGAGAGTGTCAGATCAGGACAAATTGCTTCACAAGGGGCAATTACAGCCCAAAGCTGGGGTTTCCCCACCCTAAAGGGTTACCAAATCAGCCACACAGAAAAGACTTTGGTTTCGCCCCACTGGCTAGCCACAAGTAACACAAGCAATTCCCTTAGACACTCCAGCTTCCCAGTATCACCACCAGCAGCCACCTGTCCTGGGGACTAATGGTTGTAAAAACCAATACCCCAATAAAAGAAAACGGTTCTCCCCGATTCCAAAGAATCAGGCCCCAGACCCAGGTCAATATACAAATCAGATCTCACCCATAAATCACACTGTAGCCAATCCTTTAGAATCTAAAATCTAAAGGTTTATTATACAAGGAAAAAGATCTAGGTGAGGGTTAGGAATGGTTAAAGGAAATCAAATACATGCAGTAATGGCTTGCATCAGTTGTAGAATAACTGCAGGTTCAAATCAGAGTCTCTGGAATACATTCCCAGGAGGAATGGGTCATCAATCCTTTGGCCAGACTGCCCCTTTGCAGCAAAGTCCCATCCAGAAGTAGGAGCCAGGCTGCAGACTGAAGATTGAAAGACAAAATGGAGATCTTTCTCCCAGGTTTATATAGACTTCCTCTTGTGGGTGGAGACCGCCTCCTTCTTGCTAATCAGTCCAGTTGTAAAATGGAGTTTCAGAGCCATGTGGTCCAGTTACATGACTCTTCAAGATTCAGCACCTGAGCAGCCAGGCCACATTCCTGGGGAAGCTCGGGTGTGGACAGGCATCTGCAAAGTTCATTGTTAGCTTAATTGGAACATGATGGGCCATCAGGAAGGCCAGGCCAACAGTAACTTTGTTTGAGATTTCACCCAAAAGCAAGCATAAGTTTGAAATACAGACACTATACAGCCAATCTTCATAACTTTAGCTACAAACAAGATACACACATACAGATAGCATAATCATAGTCAGCAGACCATAACCTGGTCGTAGACACCTTATATGACCCCCTTTACCTAAGATTTGGTGCCCCTACAGGACCTTAGTTGCACCAGTGATCTATATGATTCCAGATAATTCCAATAACGTGACACGACTCTAAAATGCTAATTAATTAAGGTAAGCTATTATCAGCAGAAGGAAAAAAAACCTGTTCGTAGTGATAATCAAGATGGTTATCTAAATGGGCCATCCTGATTATCACTATTTAGGCTGAAATCCTAAGACCCCCACCACAGGACAGAAGCAAAGAGCCCAGGCTGCTTCTCAAACTTCTGAAGATTATTGTATGCGGCTCGCAGGGTCAGTAAGTTTGGTCATCCCTGAGCTATGTATTATTAGCTCATTGAAGAAACTCATCCTGCTCAGTAGGTCTTCCTGTGGATACCTCAGACAGTGCGGAGCCAATGGCCACCCTTTGTGATTCAGCAAAACGTATAGGGGCATGTGATATGTTCACGTGACCCGGGACTTCATCTTGGGCCAGTAGCGTTCCATGCATAGGGGCTGTGGGCTTTGTTTGGGGCAGTAAATTTGCATGCATATGGCAAAGAATAGAAAAGACACATCAGGCAACTCCATTTTGCTTCTTTCCTGTTCTAATTCTCTGGGTTGTGGATTTACAACTAAAAGGAGCATCTTAAACTATGGGCTGAGGACCTTCCAATCTTTTGGAAGTTACCAGAGACTTTTGTGAGCCAGCGGTCTATTCCATCACTTTACAAACCTGATATAATGACTTTGCAATCATTTTTGTATGTATATGATCTATTAACCATTTATAACTCTCTTCTTTTATTAATAAATCTTTTGTTAGTTTCCTAAGAATTGGCTGGCAGCATAATATTTTAATAGGATCTGAGATACATATTGACCTGTGGATAACTGTCTTTGGGGATAACTCCTTTGGGATTAATAAGAACTTCACCATATGATGAAATGGGTTTTCAATAACTTCTCAATATATTAGACTTGGCTGTCTGGATGGGAGCCGAGGGCTGGAATGCCTATAGGGGATTGTGTTTTGGCTTCTGGTTAACCAGTGTGGTATTGCAGAAGCTGTTTTATTATTAGCTTGATTAATCTAATTGTAGATTTAATCACTGGCTTTGGGGGATTGTCTGCCATATTTCTTGCAGTCTGCCCTGAGTCCAGATTTGGTCCATCCCAAGCACCCTGTCACACCCACTTGCAAATCTACCAGCTGCCCATGTACCCTATCCTTCTCCACACTGATACTTTGTGTTTTCTTCTTAACACTACTTGTCTTTAGCCATTTGTCCATATTTCACTATTACGTACAGATATAGTGTCACACATACAACTGAAAAAAACCCCCTGACTAAGTTTTGAGCTCATTTAGGCTGGACGGTTTCTGGGCAACTGAACCCAGGCTGTACAGTGATTGGAGGAGAGGGCTCCCTACATTAGCTTCTCTGTATATCTGTGTTCTCATTGGTACATCTTGAAGTAAATTAACTACCATATTTTATATAACAAATTCCCACAGAGTTTTAAAGCTTTGTCTGGTTAGCCTATTAGGAGAATGCATTGAATAAAATAATAAATCGACTGGAGGGTATGTGATTTCTCCCACATACCCCCCAGAGATGTATGGAAGAGGGGGCGTTCCAGGGGGTTTGCATAGTTTGGGACCATAGTTTGGGAGCCCTGACACATTTCCTAATGTGTTTTTTTAAATCTCCAGTGACACAGATTCCATAACCTCCTTATGTAATTGGTTCCAGTGCTTAACTACTGTTACAATCAAGAAGTTTTTCCTAATATCTAACCTAAATTCCCCTCGCTGCAATTTAAGCCCTTGTCCTATGCTCTGGGGATAAGAACAACAATTTATCACCCTCTTCTTTATAACAACTTTTTATGTACTTGAAGACTGTTATGCCCTTCCCAGTTCATATTTAATTCAGGTGAGTATGTTTTACACTGTTGTTCTTGATGTATATTTTAAAGGCTTAGATTCTCTGTCAGTGGGTGGCTTTTGTGGCTGCAGAACTATGGAGTACAATGATAAACCTGGAAACTTAACATGGCAAGTGTCTCAAAGAAACAGAGTAAACAGAAATTTGAAACAAACTAGGTTTCTAAAATTTTACTAAATTTCAAACTATCTGCAGTGGTCAGGAGGAGAAGTATAATGGAGAATGATAGTTCTGGGGAGATTATGTAGTTGCAGAAATCATGCATCATTTTTAAACTTTCATAATAGCTATTACTATTGCAGAAATTGTTGATGTATTTATAGGAATTGTGATAGCGCTAACAAATTTGACAGCACATTAAATTTGGTGTATTTTATCTGTATTAACAGCTCTGTTTTTTTTTACAGCTGTGTATGATCGAATGCGAGCAGATCAGAAAAAGTTTGGTAAGGCAGCATGGGCGGCAGCAGTAGAACGTATGGAAAAGTTGCAGTATGCAGTTTCTAAGGAGACTCTGCAGCTGATGAGAGCTAAGGAAATCTGTTTGGAGCAGAAGAAACATGCACTGAAAGAAGAGGTCATTTTTCATACAAATCTATTTAAAATTAAAATATTGGGATTTGTTGTGAATTAATTATTAATTTCCTTGAAGATTTTTATGTAAACATTTATAAGGGTATTTACAAAAAATCTCTATTTTTTTACCATTGTAGACTGAGATGCTGTCATCAGTCTTGTTGAGTAGATGGCAGCCAGTTGCAATGTAGAGTTTGTATTTGTACTATTTTCCTTCCATATTTTACGGTACCCTGTGTTGTCTCCTTCCCTGTACTGTTTAATAAGCAGTCTATAAACTCTTGAGAAGACATGTTTTAGTAATCTTAAAATTACTAACAGCATTAGTACAGCAAATAGAATGGGAGTGTACAGGGGAGAAGTAGGATCAGAAATCTCCTAGTATATGATCTGAGCACATCATTGTTCCAAAGAGCTCTTGCAGGCCTCAGAGCAGTATTGGATCTTCAGTGACTCAGTGTACCTCAACATCTGAGATCCAGAAAAAGGGGACAGTCTCCCTCCTTCCCCCAACAAAAACAACCCACCAAAAATCACTATCTATTAGGGGTGGAGGCTAAGGGGATGGTAGCATACTTAGTGAAAGCTGCAGAAGCAAGCAGCTTTGTTTTTAATTTCCATTGTCCTCTATTTTTTATTTATAGCAGATAGGGCAATGAAATGTGGGGAAAAAATCTTGCTCCTTTCAGCTTTCATGAAGGATGTTACTCACTTTGTTTTTATGATGTTTGTGTATATCAGTTTTTATGATAAATGACTAGAATGCTACTGAATTTCCAATTTGCTTCAACCATGGATATATAAACCTGCCTCTTTCTCTCTCAAGAAGTATTTAAGCCTGTTTCACTAGCCAAAGTGATTCCAGAATCATTGAATCATATAAATGATTAACATGTGCATAAATAGAATCTTCTAACTTTGATTTCAACACAGAATTTTTCATGTGAACAAATCTATATTGTAAAATCATATTATTATGTTTATCACAAATTAGCTCATTAAAAAGATAAATACAAAATAGCATCGTTTGGATGCTGTTCATATGTTTGAAAGTGCAACAGACTGCTCGTTGGTCTTAAACACTTATGCTTGATTTATTTTTGGCCAATTTAAAATTTTCTCTTCAGTTTTTGAATCCTTGCACCTAAATGTGCATCTTATTGGCTTCTTATTGTGTGCTTTATCCACAAAACTTCTGATGGTCTCTGAAGCCCCAGAGTGTAATCATGGTGTTATTACATGATCGGCCAGGATCAGTTTGCTGTTTCCTTACTGTGGTAAAGTCATACAGTATATCTATAGTCTCTGTATATGTATATGAGCTAGGGAATAGGTTGAGTAATTAACGTAGCCCTTACATGCAACTTCCAAGGTTAGTTATTTCTAGCTGTCGTATTCAGGGAATAGTAGGATAGCTGGCATGTAACTGACTAATTCCTCTAAATCTCTATGGATAACTAAAAATGTTTGCTTAAGAGATAGTGGCTTAACATTTTAGAAGCTGTGATTTGAAATCCTGTTAAGGCTGTTGTCCTTATAATGTTTCGATCAACTTTTTCATCATAATGATACATTCTTTTCACTTTTCTTAAATTAACCAAATTCAAACAAAACTGTATATTGGCTTTTCCTATATACAAGTTGGAAAAAGAGCACTACAACTCCACAAAGATATCTGTTGAAAAAGCCATTTTAAAAAAGGTGTTAGCTGCTCAAATTGACCATGTTCAAACAAGCCAGTGCAATCTAAAATAGCATCATCAGTGCAGGAAGCTGGACTAGATGACCTCTAGAGGTCCTTTCCTGCCTGATATTTTTGTAATTAGGGTCATAATACACCACTGATGCAGCTCCACTGGTGGTAGCCTTGGTGGAAGCTGTACTGTGGCAGGGGTTCAGGGATTTTACTACCATCTATACCTCTGCTTCCATATTTGCTACACTGGCAGAACCTTACCAGTATTCAGTTCTGAGTCCTTATTTGCCATTGTATCCACAGTCTTGGAATTTATGCATCAACACCTGGGGCCTCTGAATTGGAAACAAAAGGGACAAGCTAGTCTTGTTTTTGTATTTTTCTACCTCGTAATTAAAACTTAACCTTTTTCTATTGTGGTGTGTAAGAACAGCCACATCTTTACATAACTAAATTTCTGTTTTCCTCATTGTACCTCCTAAATTCCATCTGTGGTTGCTATGCTCATGCTTTGTTTGAGAAGAACAATGTAAAGCGTCATCAGAGGTAGACCAGATTACATTTTGTGGACTGGTTGCCAGGTCTTAGAATCATAGAATATCAGGGTTGGAAGGAACCTCAGGAGGTCATCTAGTCCAACCCCATGCTTAAAGCAGGGCTAACTCCAACTAAATTATCCCAGCCGGGGCTTTATCAAGCCTGACCTTAAAAACCTCTAAGGAAGGAGATTCCACCACCTCCCTAGGTAACCCATTCCAGTGTTTCACCACCCTCCTAGTGAATAAGTTTTTCCTAATATCCAACCTAAACCTTCCCCACTGCAACTTGAGACCATTACTCCTTGTTCTGTCATCTGTGTCTTGTCATCATGATGGCAAACAGAGATGTATTAAGTCACAGCGAGTGCTCCCTTTGTAAGTCTATAAATATGTAAAATTGTTTGGATACATGGAAGTGCGTTATTGGTCAATGCATTTCCACCAGTATGTCATTGCAGACTTTTTTACTTACTGCTGTATTGCTGCTTCCATAGACTTGACCTGCTCTGTAAATAGTTTATTTATAAAGCTATTTACAAGATATTTATAAATAGAGAACATTGCATCAAATTATTACAAGATCCCTCACCAAAGACTCCTAAGCAAAGTAAGCTCTGTCATGGGATAAGAAGGAAGGTCCTCTCCTGGTAAAAGATAGGAAACAAAGGAGAGGAATAAATGGTCAGTTTTCAGAATGGAGAGAGTTAAGTAGTGGTGTCTGCCTTGGATCTGTATTGGGACCAGTATTGTTCAACACGTTCATAAATGATCTGTAAAAAGGGATAAACAGGGAGGTGGCAAAGTTTGGAGTTGATACAAAATTACCCAACATAGTCAAGTCCAAAGCAGTCTGTAAAGAATTACAAAGGAATTTCACAAAACTGGGTGACTAGGCAAGAAAACAGCAGATGAAATTCAATGTTGATAAATGCAAACTGGTGCACATTGGACAACATGATCCTAACTATATATATATGTATAAAATAATGGGGTCTAAATTAGCTGTTACCACTCAAGAAAGAGATCTTGGAGTCACTGTGGATAGTTCTCTGAAAACATCCACTCAGTGTGTAGTGAGAGTCAAAAAAATGAACAGAATGTTGGGAATCATTAAGAAAGTGATAGATAATAAAACAGAAAATGTCATATTGTCTCTCTATAAATCCCTGGTACACCCACATTTTGAATACTTACGTGCAGATGTGGTCACCCTGTCTTAAAAAATTTTTTGCTGTTGGAAAAGGGCAACAAAATTTTTTAAGGGTATGGAACAGCTTCCATATGAGGAGAGATTAATAAGACTGGGGCTTTTCATGTTGGAAAAGATGAAGTGGGGGTATGGTAGAGGTCTAAAAAATCATGATTGGTGTAGAGAAAGTAAATAAGGAAGTATTTACTCCTTCTCATAACGCAAGAACTAGGGCCACCAAATGAAATTAATAGGCAGTTTGTTTAAAAGAAACAAAAGGAAGTATTTCTTTACACAACACACAGTCGACCTGTGGAACTCTTTGCCAAAGGATGTTGTGAAGGCTAAGACTAAAACAGGGTTCAAAAACAACTAGATAAGTTCATGGAGAATAGGTCCATCAATTGTTGTTAGCCAGAATGGGCAGAGGTGCAAAATAATGCTTTGAAGTGTCCCTAGCCTCTGTTATCTAGGGTGACCAGATGTCCCGATTTTAGGGGACTTGTCCTGTGTCCCGACCCTACCTCGGTCGGGATGCTCTTTGTCCCGATATGGGGACCGAGGGAAGTTCTGGGAACACAGGGCACCGCGCACCACTTCTCCGCTTGGGGCAGCTCCCAGCAGGAGCTTGCAAATTGGCCCCAGGCAGACACAGAGGCGGCTAGGTCTCCCCACTGCCACATGTTGCAGGGGCAGGGCTTGCAAAGAGTCCCCAGCTGCTCCTCTCCACCCCCACCAGGTAAGCACCACCTGCGCCCAGCCCGAGGTGGGGGGCTGTGCCCAGAGCTGAGTGGGGGCCCTGCGCCGCCAATCCATGGCAGGGAGGTGGGATTCGCCCGGAACCAGAGCCAGGCAGGGGCCCTGTGCCGCTGACCCGCAGCAGGGGGCCCTGCGCCTGGCCCTGGAGCTGAGGGGGGGCCCTGTACTGCTGATGCGCAGCAGGGGGGCTGTGCCCAGCCTCGGAACTGAGGCGAGGGGGCTGTGCCGCTGATCCACGGTAGGGGGGCTGAGCCCAGCCCCGGAGCCGGGGGGGGGCTCTGTGCCGCCAACCCACAGGCAGGCTTTCTATCTCCCTGCCCTATGCTCCCATAGGTCTAGTGGGGTGGAGGGAGCCTGTGGCTCCCTCCTCTCAACCCTCCCCAAGTGTCCTGATTATTTTGTTGTGATGACCTGGTCACCCTACTGTTATCAGAAGCTGGGAATGGGTGCAGGATGATTACTTGATGATTCCCTATTCTGTTCATTCCTTCTGAAGCACCTTGCATTGTCCACGGTCGGAAGACAGGATACTGGGCTAGAGGGACCATTGGTTTTGACCCAGTATGGTGGTTGTTATGTCCCTCCAAAAATGTACAAATCAGCAAAGCACAAGGTGAAAACAGATATCTTTTTAAAAATCTTGTAATATATATTCTCTGTAAATCCCTTCAGCTCACAGTAGTTTTGAACTTTTAATTAAAATTGAGAACCATTTTTTCTTCTCTAACGAAGAGATTAAAAAATCCCCGGAGAGGGTTAAGTGCCTTAAATGGATGTACTGGTGGTTAGTATTAACACAGCTAGTGGTAACAGTCAGACTTATAATTATGTAATAACAAGTGAGTAGTGGAATATTCATTAACAGCAATTATGTACTTTGCTTTTAATAGTTGGCAAAAAACAAATAACCTCTTTTGAAGTTACAATAATTAGAAGATAATGTAGGTCTTATTTCTTTATTATTTTAATTAGTTTTCCCAGTGAATAGCCGAGACTTTGAAAATGTTGAGTGGGAAGTTTATCATGTGTTTATGACCACAGCAAAAACTAAGCATTCAAAGTGTTCAAGTTCAAACTTTTATCTTATGTCTCATTGTGACTCATCCTGCAACTGCTTACAACAAGAATAAGAACGTTAAGACTGTTCTAATCAATCTTTCACTTAAAAACACGTCATTCTAAGTTTAAGAAGACAACCGATCTCTTCCCCTACCTCCTGCTTTCTGAAGGCAAATATTTTAGCCAAATTGTTCCTTCAGTGACTTGAATATAAAATATCTAGTGTTCACAAAAATGCTTAAGGATGTGGAATAAACTGATCTCTTGGAAAAAAAAACCGCTTCTTACAGCTCTCGTTGGCCGGAAACAGCAAGCCATGGCCACTGGGAGCTGTGGAGGGCTGTGCCTGTGGACGGTCAATATAAACAATGTCAATGTAAATCTGCTGCCCACCAGCAGATTACCCTGATGGGATGGGTGCCAAAGATTGCCATCTCCTGGTCTAGATTTTACTGTTTTATAGAGGGCCGAGCACACTACTGGCATTCAACAAATAACTGTCTGAAAGTGTTTGAGGGGAGAGGAGGAGTTTGGGACAGTAGTGGTAAACTTCTTAACAGCTGGAGAGCCACTTTCTCATCTGCTGGGATTGCAGATAGCCACGAGAGAGCATCCTGAAGTTACCTTTCAATCTGTAATAACATTACATCATTGATGTGACAGCAACACATTATTGACACATCACATGAAAGCAAAATCCTTTCCTTTCTGTCCTTTCATCTGGCTGATGCGGAATGCTGTTTGTCTTTTCATGCCCATCAAGACGTTGGATGGGAGGGGGAACTCGACTTACCTGTAGGAGATTGGTCTTTTCAGTCACCTTCTAGATTTTTATTTTTTTAAGTCATTTTTAAGTTCCCTACTGCATAAAACTATTACCTGAGATCTCCAAAGGCTAGAGATTATGCTCCTAGTCTTTTGGTTCACCCAGTGCCCTGGCGGACCACAACATACATCTTTTCAGGATGACCCTTCAAGACTGCATCTTTGACCAAGGGCTCTCATTACATTTTCCTCTGTAGTCTGAGTTTTGTTTTCCTTCTTTCTGGAAGGTCCTTATTGTGACTGTCCCCAATCAGAGGTCACTGTGGAACAAGTCCAGCGAAGAACTCCTCCTGTGTTCAGTTCACAATATGTCTGCTTATCTATCTAGGTCTTATCCTAAACAGTGGAAAATCAACATTGATCTCAACTCAAAGAATCGGGTTCACTGGGACTCTGATAGACTTTGAGTTTGTGTATGTTCGTGCTGACTAACCAATTCCACATGTTTTGCCACCTATGTCTGAAGTGCAGTCTCAACCCGCAACCACAGTTTGAGTAGGCCTGAATGTAGGCCATATGACTGAATGCACACAGGTAGTCCAGTTTCCCAGATTGTACCTTTAGTCTCTTTAAATGTTGCTGAAGTCGACCTATCGTCTGAATAGTCATCTCTTGGACAGACTGGTCTGACTTTCTCCACTGATCCTGGACTCCTTACGGCAGTGGATGGTTCAGGGTAATGTGTGCCAAGGTGTCCCCTTTGCCCAGTCCCCACTTTCGAGAACTTTTGCCACTGATGCCTCCTGTCTGGTCACCACCACTACATGAGCAGGAAAATGCAAGGTAGAAATGAGAATCTTCTCTCCTGCATGGATAAACGGTTTAGGTTTAGTTCTAAGTTAGCCCTCTGGTAGAAAAAGTAGCAAAAGTCGCAGTAGAAATGTTCCCCCACGCAAACATGACAGATCCTATTGGGAGTATTTTGGTCAATGTCATTTCTGAACATCTGAAAGGTCTGGAAGAAAAATTCAGCTCATGTTTTTCTTTAGCTTATGCAAAAGATTTTGATTGGATCCTTGTTGTTCCTTTTCAGTGGCTCTAAGAATCTTTAAAAAATGGCTCAAGAGCAATTTGCCAAATTAAGGATGGACTGCACTTTAAAATTAAGTTTGGTGACACATTTTTGGACTCCTTCTGGTTGATGGTGGCAGATCAGTACCCAGTAATCTCTCACTATGCTAGCTCCATTCTGTTGCTGTTTTCAACAACTTACCTGTTTACGTTTTTAAGCCCCCCTTGCATCAAAAACAAAGAGAGCATCTGAGATTGGTGGAGCAAGAGCTCCAAGTTGCATTGTCCACATTTCCTGCCAGGCTTCAATGACTCTGTGCTTCAAGGCAAGCTCAAATTTCTCATTAAATGTAAATTTTCTTTTAATAATTTTAGCACGCTGCACACGCATTTTATTGAAGTAAATGTACCCCAGACTGGAAAAGGTTGGGAAACACTGCTGTGATCTGGTGGTCTATAGCAGACACCAACTAACACCCCATCTTCTGTTTTATCTGTTAAGTTCCATAAGTCTTTATGATCATTTTCTTCTAAGTTGCCAATGATTTGGAAATAGGTAATGCCTTTTTGGACAGAGTGCCAGTCCTTGTTTGTCCACTCCATGTTTCAATTTTGTGTGAAAACATTCTTTTCTAGATTAATTCAGAAAACTCTTTAAAGATAATTTCAAATCACTAAAAACTAGGAAGCCAATTTATAGCTGACTGTTCATTAGAGTGAAGTTTTAATCTTTGAAGATTCCTCAGTTGTTGTCCCATTGAGAGAGAGAGATACATCTAGTCATTTTTTTTAGTTCACCGTGACCTAGACTGCCAATCTTAACTTCAGTTTTCTACGTTTTGTTGGTATAACAACCTCTAACAATTTTAAAACATTTTTGCATTTAAGCTAAGACAGTACCAAATGGTTACATTAGACCTCTGTTGCTCTGTCTATAAAAACAAACAAAAAAAACATAAAATACAGAAAAAGAAGAAACAGGAAGTTGGGGGTTTCTCTCACTCTTCATCCTGAAAGAATGGCCAGTCATAAACTGTAACCTGATATGATAGACCTCCTAGTGCTATACTGAAAACATGTTGACTGTTGCATCTGAAGTGAGAGTAGTCAAAACTTCTCCTACAGCATTGACAGTACTCATTTTAACCATATTTACAATAATCTGAACTCTGTCTCTTAAAACTACTTTTTGGCATGTTTTAATTTCTTTAAACATAAAGATGAATATCTAGGGTTTGGTTTTACTAGGGTCCTGTATTCATGTATTGCTCACTTTTTTTTTTTCCTGCCCTCCATTCAGATGCAGAGTTTGCAAGGTGGTACAGAAGCCATAGCCCATTTGGACCAGTTAGAAGCTGATTATTATGATCTACAGCTTCAGTTGTATGAAGTACAGTTTGAGATTTTGAAGTATGAAGAGCTGCTGCTAACAGCACAACTTGAAAGCATCAAAAGACTAGTGTCTGGTATAGTACACATTTTATGTGCATAATCGGTGTTACCTGAGATAGTACTAATACTATAAAACTTAGAATCAATAATTTTAGCATTCTTTAAATAAGTAAAGATTTAGGACTTTGAACATAAATACAATTAAAATCAGTTAAAATCTGCATCCAGGAGAAGGAGGTAAATTTTTAAATCTTTATGTATTGCTTTGTCTCCTTAACTTCATTTGGAATTGCATAACTAACGTCTTATGCAATGGTTGGAATGATTAGAACTAGAAAAGAAGGAATTATTTTCTAAATGTTCTTGTGTACTGCAAGTTTGGTTAACTTATAGGAGTTGTTGCTCTCAAAATTTCTGAAATAAGTGTTTAAGAGTAGCACATGGCTGTCAAGGAGGTGTCATGCAAATCAGAATCCTCTAGCTGAGCTTTTGACACATTTTGAAGCTTTTGAGGCATTTTGAAGCATTTATGTTGCCCTTGTAACAGAGTTTAGATCGGGGGACACAAGCTGTGGCGCCTAGACGTGATGTAGCTCACAAATCATTTAAAACCAACTCATAGACTTGGTGCAGGGAAATTTAGTGTTTGTGTCCAGCCTGGTCTTCTGCGTTTTCCTATTCTTATACTTTTACTCAGATGTTAGCTCTCTATGCTGGCTCAGTGCTAAAGGACTTGTGGCGGAAGTGTTCATCAGAAAAGTCACTCTAGAGCAGAAATTTTCAAATGTGCTCATATTGTGAGTTACATTTTGAGAGACTGCACCTCATGGCACCTTTTCTCCCACTTACAGTAGTGTGAACTGCCTCTTCTCACATGTGTGATCCTGTAACATCTTTATGGCAATTACTGTGGTTGAGCCCATAGGGAAAGAGAGGTTAATACATTTTTAGCTGTCTTTTAATGAAATTTAGCAGTTAGCCTAGCCAGCTCCCTGCAGGCTGTGAGGAAGTGCTCAATAGATAACTCTTTGTTCACAGATTGCTTTAGGATATGATTCTAGTTTTGATCCTGTCACTGCACAGTTTACTTTCATGCAGCTAGAAGGGAACCTATCTAGTAAGAGAGACAGAGGAGGAAGAAGTAGTTAAATTAGTAGTAGTTGAATTAATATTAGAAGTAGTTGAATTAATAGTAACAAAACTATAATGTTGTGTTGACTTTTATGCCTGGAATATTCACTGAGTAATTTGAAGGACTTCTGAGTTGAGGTACATTGTCACCGGTACTTAGATTCAGTTTGGATATTGACATTATTCCACTGTTACCAATTTTTTCACCAAAAGAACAATCGACCTACTGACTGCCATGCTGCCTTTTAGAATGTGAGGTTATATTAACAACATTGTGTTAACCCTTGAGGGCTCAGCCAAAAGCTAGTTCATCATTTATCAGTAAGGTATTCCCAGGGAAATATCCCACCCTCTAACTTCATCACCTCAACGAAGCTTCACAATCATCGCTGTATACAGTATTCAATTGTTTGTTTAAAACGTATACACTGTATATATAGTTTTTTGTCTGGTGAAAAAAATTTCCCTGGAACGTAACCTCCCCATTTACATTAATTCTTATAGAGAAATTGGATTCACTTAACATAGTTTCGCTTAAAGTCTCATTTTTAGGAACATAACTACAATGTTAAGCGAGGAGTTCCTGTACCTATTTTTGTAATCTGCTGGTTCTTATCACAAACTTTCTGTGGTTGTTTCTGCATGATGGAGGGTTTTTTTCCTTTTTGCTCCTCGTGATATACTGTAGTTATGTGACATACATGAAGCGACTGAAGCACTATCATTGTCAGATAACTCTGAAACTATAGAAAATGGTGGTGATCTTGAGGGTGGATAGTCTTCAGAATCCCAGGAGATGCAGAATCGTGCATCTAACATGATCTAACTCTATGGCATTAAAGATATTTTTTGCTCAAACATGATAATTGAAGAATAGTCCAGAAGGAAGACAGGCAGTCCTTAAGAAAGAAGTATGAACTAAAAAAGTTTTACCAATCTGAAGATCCTGCATGTTCAGATATGTTCCTTTCATCATCTCCAATGCATCTTCCTTCTGGGAAGAAAAACTTCTCATGATGATGTTTCATTTGGGCAACCAGGCCTTGCACTTCTTTGTTGCTCATTTGCATTTTGCACGCATGCCTGTCTTACCCACAGGTAGAGGAACTTTATTCAAATATTCCTAAACTGGGTCTCTCTTACGGCCTGCTGCCATTATAGGTTTTCCCTTCCAGGGAGAGAATGGTATGGTAGATCTCAAATCAATGAAGGCTACACTCAGAAAAACCTCAAGACTTGTGGAATATGCTGCTCAAATAGTTTCACTTTTGATTCTACTGCCTGTCCCTCCCTTCTCACATTCCAGACTTCTTCTTATCCAGATCTATTCCACCCCCAGCAATCTTCTACTCATTGAACTTTTTGAGACTTTTAGAGAGAGCTCATTGATCAATTGACTCTGTGTACACAAATTTGCAGAGGACTATAGGGTTGAGGTCTGTTATTTCTCACCTCTACATATTATTTATTTAAAACATCTTTACTGTTAACAAGCATATTATCTCTGGAGAGACAAATCTACAGACTGAGAACTGCAAAACTAAGTATCTCTGATGGTATCTTCTAGATGGAGCACTGAGTCCCCTTGGGTCGATGGAAAGATTAACCTAAATAATCTGTACAAAAGCCCCTGGAACCCCATAAGATTGGGTCCGTAATCCATGAACTATTGGAACTCATTTACAAAAACTTTTCTTAAAAATTACATGAATATATGGATTTTTAAAAAAATCACTGATTTTTATCTACCCTGTAATTGAGTCAATCAGTACATTTGTAAAATCCTATTTTATGACTCGGCCTCATTTTAGAATGAAACCTGCACACACAATTCTCTCTTTAATAGCTGCTTAAGAAAATACAGTTTTAGGTGAATCAAACATGAAATTTTGCAGGCTAATGTTTCATAAAGTGGTCAAGTGACACATATGGCTACATTTTTTTTATTGAATCTTTTTCCTAAGTGAGTGCCAGGTTCAATGTCTAGTGTTGGATGTTTTTATACTTTCTTTTGATTTTAGAGTTATGAAGGTCTGTCCTTACTGTCTAGAATCACACTCTTCTTCTGACTTGCTGTTTGTTAGTGGGGGGATATAGTCAGCACCAGGGGCAGAAGATGCTACATGCAGATAACATAGTAAATGGCTGCTGCTTTTAAGATGAGTAGCCTCAGAAAAGGGAGGACAGAAGCCCTTGCCCTAAGAATCCTACACTTGAGTAGGAGGAAGTTCGAGTTGTATGCAACCAGAGTAGCAGCTTTCCTGATAGGTGGCTGACTGCAGGAGAAATAGGAGGTGTGTTTCTAGGTACTCAGGGTTGGGCAACTGGCAATAAGTTCAGCACTAAGTGTTCACTGTCCTCCTTGTTTGAGCCACCAGCACTGAACTCCCCTCCTGATAGCTTCCTTTGATCTGCCTGCAGCAGAGGCTATAGAGGGGTTTAGAAGACCTTTGTGTCTCCCTTACCCAGGCATTCACAGTGAAGGTTTCATCACCTTTATTCTTTTTTTTTTCTTGGTAAGAAATTAGAGGTCAAATGTTAACAATTACACTTATTACAGCATTTGAATTCATTAGTGCTCCACTATAGGCAAGAGAGACTGTAGCGTGAAATATAAATTTAAAAATGATAGGTTGTGATAAAACTTTTGATAATGTCATAGTCCTTGTAAGTGTGGTGTCTTCAAGATAAGCCCAGCAGAAGTACTCACCCTGTCTCCAATGAGCAGAAGCTGTGTGACTAGGAGCCCAGAAATCTTCTGATTGGAGGGATCTTGGAATGATTATGTTGTCTAATTTCTTTTTCATGGTGTGTGTGTGTGTGTGTGTGTGTGTGTATATATATATGTGTATATATATATATATGTATGTATGTATGTATATATATATAATGAGATATCTGAAGAAGAGTCACACAACAGAAATCCTAGGAAGTGTCCATATAGCTTGGACTTTACAGTGGAGATCACATGAGATGACTGTGCAGCATAAACTCTCCCCTCATGTTAGTTAAGTTCAAACACTGTCAGAGGCGTAGTGTTGAGGTGACATGGGGTTATGTTTCCTTCGCAGATTCCTGCTTACAGTTATTCTTTCTTTGAATGGTGTGTGAGCCAATAAAAAATAACAGGAGGTATATCACTGATGTGGATTTTTATGTTTTAGCTAAACTGTAGAGCCTTAGGAGGTTGTGCCCCTTTAACATCTGGATACTCAACTGTTATTTTTGTCAATACCAGCTCTTCCTGCGCATTGTCTAATGCAGGGTTCAGTGTTGAACGACAACAACAAAAAAACTAAACCCACCAACTTAGTGTTTTATGTCAATCACATACACTGATTTGACTTCTTTTATTGATATTTTATAAACAGAGAAGAGAGATGAAGTGGTATATTACGATACTTATGAAAGTATGGAAGCCATGCTTGAAAAAGAAGATATGGCAACATCTATACACTTACAAAGAGAGGAGCTGCAGAAGTTGCAACAGAAAATCCGTCAGCTGGAAGCAAGGCGTGGACGCATTTCAGCCAAGAAAGCCTACCTCAGAAACAAAAAGGTAATATTAAATTGTACAATTCTTTAAAAGAGACTTCCCCTTTTTAGTAAAAACCACAGAGGCATCCGATCTTGGATGGAAGCCCACAGAGGGAGACTCAACACCCAATAAACTAGGTCTCTTCAGGAACAGTAGCTGTACATCAGTATTCTGGGATAAGGGATATAAGATACCAAGTTTTTGATGCTTTTTATAATTATGAAGGTATCCATTATAGTTCCACAGTGAAGGCCGAGGAATTTTACAACAGTTCAACCTCATTCTGTGTCCCACAATTACAACACTTATTCTTTGAGCACATGATTCATTTCAGATAATTTATAGATGTCTGTTAAAAATGGGCCCTTTAATAGTATTTTTTGTGTCTCGTAATCTTAATAATGGAAAAACACTCTTCAGACTTCCAATATAATCAAAATGTCCTGAAACTTTGTTTTTGAAGTTGTTGTTAGAGTTAAAGACATTTATTTATTGGTTAGTTTGTTTATTTTGGTGGCTGCAGCTGAAAGTTTCTCTTTTAGTAGAGGCTAATGTTCTTCTACAGAGAATTCTACCAAGAATTGTCCTCTTAAAATAGGTGGCCACTGTCTTCATTCACCTGTTGCTCAATCATCCTCTCTGCTTTGTAACAAGATGGGGCCATCATCGTTTCTTTGGGCAGCTTGGTTTCAGTCCTGTTAGAAATGTGGAAATTCACAATAGAGCACTGAAATAACTTTAACTCTGCCCTGTAGTGACACTATGCACTGTTACTATTAGGGCATTTCAGGGTTTGGGTTCCCAGATTAGATTAAATTGACTTTTAAAGAAAAAATGCTTTTTTTTTTTTTTTTTTTTTTTTTAATTGGAGAAAAAACTAACAGCTTTTCATGGAACTTGAATTTGTAATTAGTGTGTGAGGAGATTTAAGTTACGGTATGGAATATCTGTTTAATGATCTGTTTTGAAGGATTAACAGTTGTGATTCATACGCAGAATTGTTGCAAGTATGGATTAAGTTTTTAAGTCATATGTTAAATTTTGGTAAATACACATTCATTCATTTCTCTGAATGACTAGTTTGTAGTCTGTTAAAGCCTATGCAATTTTATGAACATGTATTATTTATGAATGAATATATTAATGAAAGTAAAACATCATATAAAACATCACAGTACTAGAGAGAGTCTTAAGTTTTTCATCCATTGCTGTGTACTAAATTTGAAAAACAGCTAAAGAGTTAATGCAGTCAGCAACCAGTTATCTTTATACTTTATACTTTTTTTTTTCATACTGTCTGCTTTTCAGTCACCACTGTCTCACTTATCTCACTCAAGAGAGCATGGGAAAAAGCACAAACAAAAATAATGTAAAGCAATTTTTCCTTGTTACTTAATCATGGCAAATAGTGAACTCAGTCACAGAGTTCACTTGTTTGGAATCTTGTTTTGGTCCCTTTTTAATGTGCCTTACTCTTCAGCTAGTAAAGAAAACACATGCAGAATAATACTTATTTAAATTTTTAGGGTTGACCAAATATTCTGTTTTTATGCAGAAAGGACAGGGGATGTCAGTAGTCCTGTGCCATTAGGCAACAAGTTTTAGGAGGAAAAGAGACCTATGCAGTTCAGGAGGAGTATCTAGGTGAAAGCATTGTTTACTGTAGTTGCTCAAACTAATTTTCAGTTTCATTACTGACCTCTGCTTCCATGTCCTGTTAAACCTCCTAGTAATTATTTGAAGGAGACGACATCCTGTGCCTTTGACTCTCATATTAAGTAAGCACTATAGCTCTCGGAGTACCATTGAACTATTCTTGCCAGTGGAGGTATTAACATTTAACTGTAGTTCCATAGTTGTACAGAGTGTACAAGTCTGTAAGAAGACAAGGTCCCCATGCTGACATGTTAGTCTAAATTAAACATACAGAGCAATACTACAGGATGTGGTATGACAGTAGAAATCAGATGGTCTGAGGTAAGAAAGTTAGTGATTGAAGGCTAAGTGAAAAAAGTGAATTTTGAGGAGGGATTTGGAGGTTGCTTGGTTGATCTCTCCATTCTTGAGTCTGTTCTTTAATTTTATGATTGCGTTCCAGGGAGAATAGGCTGTCACTTTTCAAAATACATTCCCATTCACTAAGGATTTAATTTAGCAAAACATCTAAGTTTCTTTCCTGACTTGAGGTCTTAGAGCAGGGGTAGGCAACCTATGGCACTCATGCTAAAGGCTGCATGCGAGCTGATTTTCAGTGGCACTCATACTGTGTGGGTCTGGCCACTGGTCTGGGGGGCTCTTGATTTTTTAAATTTAATTTTAAATGAAGCTTCTTAAACATTTTAAAAACCTTATTTACTTTACATACAACAGTAGTTTCATTATATATTATACACTTATAGAAAGAGACCTTCTAAAAATGTTTATGTATTACTGGCACACGAAACCTTACATTAGAGTGAATAAATGAAGACTCAGCACACCACTTCTGAAAGATTGCTGACCCCTGCCTTAGAGCCTATGCAGTCGTTGTCCTTTCCCCCTCCAAACCACAGCAAACACGCTGTATGTTCGATGGCATATGCCACAAGGTTCTACTGTAGCAGGAACTTTAGAGCAGTCTAATATCTCTTGCTGCTGTATAAATTTTTGGGTATTAGGGTTCTTTGTAGCCAGCTCCCTCTTTCGGGCTAAAATCCTGAATAGGAGAAGACTGGGATTGCATCTCTCTCACTAACTCCTGCTTGCGTTACTTTTTGTAAGAGATATAGCTAATCTAATCATCCAAGAAACTGAAAACCCTCTGTTGGAAAAGTTAAAATATAAATAATAATGTGATATAAATCCTTTTTATTCCTAAAGGTCTTGCGTCAGAAATACGGAAACATAAAATGAAGTATAATGTACAACTGATAATACACATTGTACCTGACATTCAGTAATAGTGTAAGATCTTTCTCAGAACTTTTACTTCATGTTTTTTATCCTGTTTTGTTAACATTGTCAAATCATAACACCATTGTAACAAACCTTATAAAGTAAGAAACTATTACAATTTAAAATAAATAAGGAAATACCTTATTGTCAGGACTGGCTCCAGGCACCAGCGGCACATGCTCAGGGGCAGCATTCCCTCCATTCGTGGGGTGGCACAATTTGAGCGGTTGTGGGGTTTTTGTTTTTTTTTTCCCTTCGGCAGTTCAGGTGGCAGACCAAGCGCCTTTTTTTTTTCGCTTGGGGCGGCAAAACAGGTAAAGCCGGCCCTGCTGATCATTCCTTGATAGTGGAGCCCCTACACAGACCATGGAGCCTGTGTTTTGAGACACTTTTTAGATGCTGCTGAAGCAGAATTGCTTAGAGGAGGGTGAAAAAGTAACTATAACATATAGCTTGATAAATCCTCATATCTTAGTTGACCATACACTATCTTATCTTTGTAAAACTCAGATTAGTTTCACAGGTGGTCTTCTTTCTCCTTAATCATTTTTCCAGTGCTGTTACTTCTCCCTTTTGTCAGTCCAGGTGAGGTGGCTCTTCATAAACTAGTTCTGAATAGTGTAGTGTAAAAGTAGTTGTCTGTTTTCCATTGTTCTTTAACAGCCAGCTCTGGATTCTGCCTGCATATGTTGTAGCTGTATTGTTATCTCACTTCTACCACCTGATGGCTGCACAGTAGTATATGATTAGTTATTCTTCAATTAGTGTTCATATCGCTACTCCACTTCAGGTGCGCATTTGCCTCCTGAGCCCCTAATTGGAGATTTTCAGTTAGCAGAGTATGTTTGGCTCATGCATGCGCCCTGTGTGTCTTTGTGCTGGGTATCAAGGCCATATTAGACATGCATAGGCAAACTGTCCTCTGTTCCTTCTCAACCATCTTGGCCTGAGATGAAGTCATAGTGTATGTGTCTTGAGTGTGCTTTGGCTTTTATTTATTTATTTTTTTTGAATATTAGTTTTTATAGTTACTTGTTTGTTTTACTCCTTTTTCCCTCAGGGAGTTGTTTGGTTTTTTTCCCCCCACTCCTGGCAGTGCATAGCTGGCTCTTTAGTTTTCAAATGTTGCCTCTTTTGCCAAGAGGCCATACCTGTGAGCGATGCTGGTCTAAGTGTGTCTGTTGCTTGGAAGAGTTCCATGTCTCCCAGAACTTCAACTTCTGCCTGTCCCTCAAGTCCAGGGCAAGGAAAAACAAGAAGATTAACGCAAACTGCTAACGATGGCCAGCTTTTGAGTCAGGTCAGGAAACACGTCCCTTATTCCCCCCCCCCCCCCCCCCAACTCCCATACCTGTTCCAGACAGATCCACCTCCCCTTCTACCTCAAGAATCAAAGAAGTAGCTGTGTTTGTCGCTTCTGCAGATTCAGACCGAGTCCTGTGGCACCTTAAAGACTAACAAAAGTATTGAAGCATAAGCTTTCGTGGGCCAGTGCCCACTTCCGATGATGCATCCAATGAAGTGGGTATTAGCCCACGAAGGCTTATGCTTCAATACTTTTGTTAGTCTTTAAGGTGCTACAGCAGTCTTTGTCACTCCTTCTACCTCAGAAAAGGCTTCCCCTAACAAAAGAGAAGACTTCCAAAAAGAGGAGTGTAGATTCTCACCTTAAGGAGACAGCTCTGGAAAGATCCAGGTCCCTAGGGAAATCTATGTTCTCTGAAACCTAGACCTTTCAATTTGACCCCATGCTGTTGAATTGAAGGACTCCTCCTCCAGTATTGGTGGGGCCGTAAAATCCCAGAGCACAAAGGAGAGAGACATCACCCATAGTTCCTTGGTACCTTCTACCAGCAAGGAGAGCAAGCATAGATACTCAGGGCTGATTATATCGAGTGCACCCAGCTGTCGGTACCTGTGTGTTCAGCCCAGCCATTGGTACCCATGCATACAGCACTCTTGGCACCAAGCAGTGATGCCACCCACCATTGGCTTTGGCTACTACATCAGTACTGATGCCCAACTGATAGCACAGGAGTTAAGATATATTGAGGGCCTCTTAATAACAACCAAAGTCCGTACTCCTCATGGGTACTGATCATCTTTTGGTACTGAAACCCTGATCTACAGACTACTATCCTCCAGTACTGCAGGATTCTCCATCATTTTTGGTGGGTGTTCCCTCTTTGGATCGGATAGAGGAGGATAAAAGAGACATCTAGTTGGTCTCCTCTATTTCTGTTCAGACCTATCCAACATATCCCTTCAGCAACCCATTTTCTGAAAGACTTAGGGAATACTGGGGTCCTTATCGAGGGTGGTGGCCCCTCATGCCTCTCCTGTATGCTTCCTCACCCAGTGTCCATACTTGGACTTCTGAACTGCCTATCAACAATTTTCCAGACCATAGGTACTGTTGCATAGGAAGGCAAGAGTTGTACAGCCCTCTTCTCCCCAGCCAGCCCTCTCATAGCAGATGTTTGTGGTTCTGAAAGCTAGGGTAAATAAGGTGGTTACCCCTCAAACACCTAGTTATCCCTTTGCCACCATCCATGGCTGATTACTTTTGACAATTTCAAGACCTCATAAAGAATTTAGCTGACATTCTTCAAATTCCTCTTGAAGAAATCAATGATTCACAGCACAAACTGTTGGATATCTTGTAGTCAGTAATCCCTCCACAGAGGCGTAATCCATCAGTAGGGCACTTATAGGGCACTAAGACTGATGGCAGACACTAGCCACTGTTCCACCCATGTGGAAATAGGCAAATAAGAAATATTATGTTCCCCCTATGGATTCTCACTACTTAATCTTCCACCCTCCACCTAACTCCCAGATGGTGGATGTGGTAGAAAAGTGGGGTAGAGAGCACTTCTGTAAGTCTACCCCATATGATAAGGACTAGAAAAGGCAGGATCTCTTTGGGTGAAAGGCCTCTTTGTCAGCAACCCTGCATTTCAGGATCGCAAATTGTCAGGTGGTCATGGCCAAATATAATTTTATACATTATAACAGATTTTTATTGAAGTTCTGCCACAAGAACATAAGGAACAATTCCAGTCCATCATCTGAAGACCACTTGGTGGCCAGAGCTGCCTGTCAAGCATGCTGGTGTGCTGCAGACACTGCTGCCAGGTCCATCTCCATAGTGGTGGTTATGAGCAGGGCATCGTGGCTCCATATAATGGGGTTTCTGAGAGAAATACAGATCGCTGTGGAGGATCTCACCTTCGGTTGTAAACTGTTCTTGGAAACCATGGGTGAGTACTTGTGCAATCTAAAGGACTCTAAGGCTACTTTATGATCCCTGGATATACATACACCTACAAATAAGAAAAAGCTTACTAGATCCCAAACTGCCCAGAGATCACAACCCATTCAGTGTTCAAGGTTCCAACCCCCGCATCTCTCCACCCCACCGTGCTAGAAAGAGACATGGATTTCAGAGGAAGAGGGCTGCATTACCGCCCTCCACGATAACCCAGACATCTTGAAGCAACTGTTTTAATGGAATGGTTGATGGTTCAAATCCTCCTGCACCTCTGGATTTACAGCTGCACCCATGAGTCTACCTTCCCCCTTTAGAGATCACCTTGCCTGTTTCCAACATGCTTGGAGGTGGATCACTACAGAAAAATGAATCATGGAGGTCATAACATCGAGTTATACTGTTCATTTTACGTCACGCTCTATGTGCCATCCCCCTTCCGTATCATTCAGGGACCTCTCTCATGACTTTTTTTATTGAGACAAGAAGTGAACTCTCTCCTTTGATTAGGAGCAACATAGCTGGTTCCTCCTCCTCACCAGGGCAACAATGTTCCCTCTAATTTTTCGCATTGATGTGCAGAATGAATTTTGTTATATGCACTAAATTATTGAGGTAACATGCAGATGTGCACCACCAGTAGAAAGAAAAAACATAGATATAATATACATTTTTTAAAAGTTACCATAGGGATAATTACTTCAGCCAGGACAGGATAGGCATTTAAAACTCACTACTTAAAGAATTAAATTTAATCGTAAGAAAGAAATAAAAGTTATGAAATGCATAAACCAGGGAAAAAATTCAAATAACAGCACGTTGAAAGAATAAAATTACAGAGAATGTAGGTGCATTGCAGGAAGTGTCGAGAAGTAACAACAATAATAATACAAGTATGTTTTGGGAGGTGAATGTGAAAGACAGAGACACACACTGTGTGAGAGACAGATCAAAGAAGACATGGCCACCATATTCTATTCTAGTGTCCAGTGGCCCCTGGCAGTTAGGAGGAACAATTGCAGGAAAGGCCTTGCTCAGTATGGCTGACACAGAGCTCTATGGGGGAGGAGCGTGCTTGGTGGAGGTGAAATATTTAAAAATTTTTGTAAATGCCCCATAACCTCTACTGAGCACCTACAAAAGGTGACATTCAGAGATTTCTAACTTGGTCAAATTTTGGTGGGTTTTCATGATGACTGGCAAAGATCTCTCTGTTCCCAGGGTGATTTCTCCCCTCCGACCTCACAAATATGAAGTCCCACCTCCAATGTATGAGTTGTCTAGATCAAGGTGTCTCAAGACATTTTTTGGTAGTCTTGGAGTAAGGCCACCAATTCTTGCTGGTGGCCACTCTGACAATTTTTCCTAAAATGCTTAGTTAACTTTAAGAAAAACAAATAAATATGCACACATACATGTCCAAATTGTAATTTATTTATGTAGGTTTTTTACTGCAGACTCAGTAATAAAAAATAATGTCCAGTATGTATTCTTTACTGGACCTAAACAGAATAGAAACAAATAATGTACTTTTCATGTTCTTGTGGTTTTTGTTGTTTGTTTATTTTGCTTTTTTGATTGCTTTTATTAAGACTTGCTAACTAGTAAGTCTTTTTCTATGAAAAGTGATATTTATGTTTGTTAGCACCACTTTGTCCCCCAAATCACTGCCCAGGAGGCTGTGGCTACATTTGAGAAATGCTGCTCTAGACGTTCTAAATGAAATAGTTGTAAGATTCATTGTTTTGCCAGTTTTGCATGCTTTTCCTTAACCTCATTCTTCATGATGGCTGAACCATTTTTGCTGAAATTTTCCCAGAACTTCAGGTAGACACCTGGCATGGAAAATTTCAACCTGAATGGTTAAATTCATAGATTCCAAAGACAGAAGGGACCATTGTGATCATTTACTCTGACCTCCTGTATAACACAGGCAATAGAACTTCCTCAGAATAATTTATTTTGAGCGAGAGCGTATCTTAAAAAAAAAAATCCAGTCTTGATTTAAAAATTTCCAGTGATGTAGAATTTACCACAACTCTTGGTAAATTGGTTAATTACACTCACTGTTCAAATTTGGCAAAGTTATAAGCAACTGAAAACTGGATCTTTTAATGGAAAGTGTTAGGCAATCTTAATATAGGTAGTGTGGCCATCTCTGCCTATAACAACGTTGCTATGGAGTACAAACTCATGCAAGACAATTTTTTTAATGCATTGTATTTAAATATGAATGCAAAGTACAATAGAAGTTACAAAATTAACGTGTTCATTTCTGCTAGTATTAATCAAGTAGTTTTATCAAGTGACAAAGGTTGAAAGGGTTGGCCAGATTTTTGTTAAAAAGTAAAGATAATTTATAGACTTAAGGGTTTCCTGGGGGTTTTCCCTTTTTTTTTTTTTTTTTTTTTTTTAAAGAAATAGAAGCACAATTTGATATCACTGCAGAAATTTAGCCCAGTGTTTTAAAGAGAGAGAACTGTTACTATAGAATCCCTTAAAAAAAAAAAAAAAAAAAAGCCTGCTCTTTGGAACTATTCCCATATGCTTTCTGAAACAATGTTGTAAAATGCAAATAGCATGCATCTTTAGCTAAGACTGCATGATCTTCTGAATGTCTAATTTCTAAATTAAAGAGCATCAGAACAAAGACTTTGATTTCTTACATTGATACCATCCTTTATTTTCGCATCTTAACGTTAAGCATTCTTCTTTTAATTAGCATATAATTAGCACTTCTTAGAACCAAAGAAAGGGCTACTGTACTAAAAATAAAAGTTGAACATTTAGTCATCTTTTCATGTTTGGGTCTTTTATCTTAGACCTTGAATTACTCACACTCTCTCTTCAAGGCTTTATTTAAGTTTAATAATTTTTAAAATTGTGGTAAAGAAAAGTGAATAATTTTGTAAATTCAGTCCTGTTCAAGTAACATCAGAGCAACATTCTAATGAGCATCTCAAATTTTAATGGTCTTATTTTAATAGTTGCAAATCAGAGTTTTTATTTAGATATAAAAAATAAGAAATAGAGACCTAAAATATTAGAATGGGTCATTTCTTGATAACCTATAGTTAGCGTCCTTTCTAGTATTGTGCTAATTGTTTACTTGCCTGACTCATTAGAAATATCTTTCATTTTTGTTGTTTCAATTTTTTTTATTGTCAACTCTTAAGTGAAACTCCTTTTTTTTTGGTACATTTGTCTGAAGAAATATCTGTGAGTATAGTAATCTTTGTCGTTTTCTTTGTCTGATTTCTCTTTTCTCCCCACAATACTAGTCACAATTTAAAATATATTCGCTTAGAAATGCAGTACCTTGCCCCAGAAGTTACTCTAATATTTTAACCAAGGTAATAGGTTAGAGAGAGAACAAAACAGAGATAAACTAACATTAGAAAAGTCTCAGCTTCTGAAAGTCATTTATCGCATTCTAAATTTATTGTTGTAGTCTGCAAAGTTCAGTTTATAGGAGGCTTTTGCTCCCTAATGCCTTTATTTTATGGATAAATAAAGATTCAAGTTTCTAGTTCTATTTCAAGTGTTAGTATTTACCAATAGCAATTGCTATAGCTAAAGTTGTGAAGGGTATTCCATTATAAAACTGCGTTCTTCTTTGACTATTGCCTGCATGCATTTCCACGTGAGTATCTGCTCTTTGAAATTTTCAGATAACATTGCCAGTTGAGGCTGGACCCAAACTCTGCCTACCTCCGTGCCCACCACTATCCCCACCGGTCGTCTTCGAGGAGAATGTAGCATTTTCCCTTTTTTATTTCTGTTGTAAAGGATTTTCTTTTCTTAAAGTTCGGGAGTTAGTGTTAATCTTCTGCCGTATTTTGGGTCTCCATTAGATGTTTTGATTTCTTTGTTTTCTTGACTTAATTGAGCCTTCCTAACATCACTGTAGGTGTCTGTTGATTGATGCTGAGGTCAAATCAACTGCCTTTGATGATGCTTGCGATGGTGCCTTGTCTGTAATGGAAGAGCCTACCCAGTGCCTTAGGGAGGGGCATGCTTGCAATCAGTGCTCCATGTGGAGCATAATCCAACTGAAGTTTGGCCAAGTTTATGATATTGTGAGAACTTCCTGTACTTAATGTGAGGTAACTCTGTGTGCATGAAATGTAACACAGTCCGTGTAATGGCTAAAGAGCCATTTTTTTCAACAGTTCTTTAATTAGACATGTCCGAAATGACTCTTGAAAATAAGGTGAAAGTGCAGAAATGTAGATACAATAGCATCCATGTTTGTGTGTGCAGTCACCAATTGCACATGGAAATTAGGAATTTATCATAGACTATCAGGGTTGGAAGGGACTTCAGGAGGTCATCTAGTCCAACCCCCTGCTCAAAGCAGACCAATCCCCAATTAAATCATCCCAGCCAGGGCTTTGTCAAGCCTAACCTTAAAAACCTTTTTAAGGAAAGAGATTCCACCACCTCCCTAGGTAACCCATTCCAGTGCTTAACCACCCTCCTAATGAAAGTTTTTCCTAATACCCCACCTAAACCTCCCCCTCTGCAACTTGAGACCATTACTCTTTGTTCTGTCATCTGGTACCACTGAGAACAGTCTAGATCCATCTCTTTGGAACCCCCTTTCAGGTAGTTGAAAGCAGCTATCAAGTCCCCCCTCATTTTTCTGCTCTGCAGACTAAATAATCCCAGTTCCCCCAGCTTCTCCTCGTAAATCACATGCTCCAGCCCCCTACTCATTTTTGTTGCCCTCCGTTGGACTCTTTCCAATTTATCTACATCCTTCTTGTAGTGTGGGGCCCAAAACTGGACACAGCACTCCAGATGAGGCCTTACCAATGCTAAATAGAGTTGCCAGTTGTTTAGCTGAATGCATAACTATCTAATTTTGCTTGAATGTTAGCAGTCATTGCACATGTCAATTAAAATGGAGTTGTGTGAGCAATTGTGCACTCTCAACTTTTTGAAAAATCAGTGAGTTGTGCTATATCTGTAATGGTGTTAGAGTTGGCTAGTAGCTGCTATCTCAGTATGCTCGGGGACTAGTCAACAAGAGTGTTAACACAGTTGTTTAGGTTTTGTGTTTTTATTCAAAAGTTAAATTAGATTGTTTAAGCAGTCATCATATAATAATTTTACTTTTTAATCCTTACTGCTGTTTGTAAAATATTATAGTAAGCCTTTATAAGTTGATATTTGGAATGTATACTTTATAGATATTTTATCTCTACAGGAGATCTGTATCGCAAAGCATAATGAAAAGATCCAGCAGCGCCATCAGAGTGAAGAGAAATACAGAATGCATCATACTGTGCAGCTAGTGAGTTTGTGCTCTGTTATTGAAATTAGTCTTTGATTAATTTTTTATATCCCTCCCCATGCATTAATTAGAGCAGTGTTTTCAGGTGGATTACTATTTTGGACAGTTGGTATATAACTTGGAAACTTTGGACAAAGATGAGTAAGTAGAAGTTGATGATATGTCTTATTTTTGAAAGTAAAATTGATGCTAGACTGTTAAACTAATGACTCGCACACACTATTCAGAGTTATTTATTTTCTTTCACTATAAATCTTTGGACTTGTTTTTTATAGTGATATCTTTAAAGAAATATTTTGATATTTGAAATGTGTTATGTAGTAAAAAGGGGGCTCATCTAAATTGTTGGATGTCAAGTAAGTTTATTTTAAAAATTATAAATATACTTAGTTTAGAGAAATAAGAAATGGTAAGTCAGCCCTTACTCATTTTTTTTTTTCTTTTTGCTAATTCTGGGATGCGACTCCATTATTTTAGTCAGAGGGGTTCTTTTACATATCTTAGGGCAGCGGTGTCCAATACAAATTTGATGCTAGTCATATTGCTAGCCACACTTGTTTTGAATTTTTCTTATTAGCCACATTATAAAAAAGCCATATGCATTAGCCACAGTTCAATAGCCTATTAGCCTCATGTGGCGAACGTATTGGACACCGCTGTCTTAGGGGATACCACAGTTGTGTCCAATCAAAATAATCATAATTATTAACCATGGTTATAAAGAAGGGGGGGAAAAACATTAAACAAAACAACACACATGACAGAACATAAATGATAAACTGGTTACTTCCATTGCGATCTCTTCTGCATGTGTCTGTGTAGAGAGTTTTTAAAAGAAATTACATCCTTGAGAGTAAACCGCCTCTGGGGAGCATTTTTCTCTTAAATTAAGATGAAATTATATTGTTTCCCAAAATTATTGTAAGTTAACTCTTAGTATCTTATTAGATACTTAAACTGTTTATGTATGAGCAAAATAATTTGTTTAAGGGCAGTGGAACTTGTCCAGTTGTTAATAAAAACCAGTCAGTTTTATAAATGGCCATAGTAAACAATGTGAGCTCTGGTCTATGCTGGGGGGTGGAAAACGACCTAAGATACAGAACTTCAGCTACGGGATTAGTGTAGCTTAAGTCCACGTGTTAAGGTCTACTTACCGCCACGTCTTCATGGCGCTGAGTCGACTGCTGCTGCTCCCCCATCGACTCCGCCTGTGCCTCTCGCAGCAGTGTAGTACTGGAGTCGATGGCAAAGCACTCAGGGATCAATTGCTACCCGCCAATCCGGTGGGTAGTGTAGACCTGCCCTTAGTTAAATCCTAGGAAATCAAATTAGTTATTTAGAAGAAGCCATGAAAGGAGCTCTCTTGAAACAGGCCAGTCACAGATATTAACCATCTTAAATCCCACTATTCTTCTGTTTACCAATGTTTAGCCTCTGTCTCCCCTCTGAGAATACATGGTCTAACCATTTTGTGATTAACAGGAAAAACTATTAAAATATTAAGTTACAGCAGCATTTTTACATCCCAATAATATCATTAAGTTTTAAATCTAATCCCTTGGCAATGTTTTAGTTAATGTTCTCTCACCAAACCATGCTGAAATCTTGGTGAGGTTTTCATGGGGTTGTTTATTCTTGAGTGTTCTCTTACATAGCTGTCTGTGCTAGCTTGCTTGTAGAGATGAACAGGATGAGCTATATTGAGTACCATGTTTGAGCAGGATAGCAGAGGGTGTGTTTTATACCCTTCTTCTTATTTTCATAAAATTATAGGAAAAGATACCTTTTTCAGATTTATTTAGAATCAGAGTTGGTTGCTGTCACCCCCCCTTTGCTGTTTGATTACTTCCATGGGTTGTCCTTAGAGGCCTCTTCATCTTCATCTTCATATGTAGTTAGTTAATGTATAAAGGCATTGGAGTTCAGCAGGAAATGAAATTGTTTTCAGAAAGTCTTCCTGCCTTTATACAAAAGTGTTGGGTTTTTTGTGTGTGTGTGAGGGGGTTCTCAAAACAAAGTCTTTGGTTTAAACAGTTATTAAAGAAATTATTGATTCTATGTGACAATTTTTAGAAAGATGATTTTTGTTTTCTTGAGTTGCGTGAGAATTCCTTTAGTACTGCCATTAATTATTTTTTACCCATGAATATAAATAGCCTATACTTTAATAGCTTCTTACATTAGTTAGAAAGGGCCATCTTGGTACATAAAGCATTTTACCATTTATGTAGCAATGATATTAGGAGCTTATCATTTGGTTAACATATTTTCAGGTATACATCTCACAAACATTTAAGAAATTTAAAAAAGGTTTAAAATATTTCCAACTACAAATGTTTTTCCTGGCGTTTTAAAGAGTAGCAGTTTTTTTTTATATAGTATAAACTCTTAGGGGTAATAAACATGGGTTTATGGTTAAGGAGGTGTTATCTTCCTGGAATTTGCTTGTCTTCGGGAGACAGACTCCTTGTGGAATTTCTTTGATTAGCCTGAACATTTTGTGACATATTAAGTTTATGTTATATATTGTTATTTTCACATATTGTGGCTATAACCTACTTGTAGCTATGTCTTATTATTTAGTGAAGATGCAGACAAGTTTGTAATGACCTATCATCAAAAATTTATAATTGAATATCCTTTTCCATCAATATTGAGGGGTCTCTGGTACAGTATCTTAAGCAAATGGCAAGAAACAATTGCAAAGAAACAAGAAATGTCATTTTTCTTTCAGTTAGCTAAGACTGGCAAATTGTGGTGCTCTACAAATATGAAGTAGTGTCACTGCCATTAACATCTGAAAGATTGTTTTGCAAAAAGCAGTGAAATAATGTAACTTGGAAAAACATAGGAAGGATTTCCTTGCATATTTAAACAGCCAATTAATCTTGTCTTGTAGGTTGTAGTTACATTAGGGTTTGCAGCTGTATTTCAGTTGGTCACCTAATCCGATTAGTCAAAGGCTGTTTATAACATGATCCAGCTGTGATACTTCTCATTCAGAAACCCCGCTAAATTGGCTGTGGGTGGTGCTATCTGAATAGTAGCTTTCCACCACGTTAATTACAGTCAGGTGAAAATTGATAGTTTACTTCAGCTTTTACTAAAGAAAAGGATGCTGGTATGTCAAGTAAAATTAATTTACTATTTTATTAATCATTTTCAGACATGCTGAAATCAGTTTTCCTTGTGTCTCTTGAATGCTACAGTGAGCTTTAAAGAGTTTAACAGTGTTGCCATCTCACATGATTTTATCACAAGTCTCTCACTACTTGATGTTTTTTTTCCATAAATCCCTAGCTCCTAGAGTCAGTGATTATGTGAGAATCTCTGCATTCACATCACAATTTATCTGGTCCAAAATCACTTTCTGAGGTTGATAGTAGGAAACCTTTATTGACAATATAGGGTTCGACCATTCGGGCTATCAGCAGCTCCCAGGGTATTCACAAAGTGCCTAACTGTCGTAGCAGCCTACCTCAGAAAAGTGTGTACTCAGGTATTCCCATACTTGGATAACTGGATACATTTGGGGGACATCACAAAAAGTGGAGGAAAACGGTCAAAGTATCCTTCAATTCTCTCTCATCTGGGCCTATTAATAAACAAAGAAAAGTTTATATTGGTCTTCTCTTAGAGAATAAAATTCACCAGAACTGTATTAGACTCCATTACAGCTAGCTCCAGAAAGGTTCCAAATAATGCTGCAGTTATATAATCCCCTTCCCCCTCATCATCCCCCAAGCCTACCAACTGACTTCTATCAGAATGTGCATCAAGTGGCTAGGCCTCATGGTATCATGCATCTTTGTCTCCCAGCTTATGAGATTTCATCTGAGAAATGTGCAGGGCTGATTGGGATCAGTATACCGACCAAGAAAATATCACCTGCAGATGTTAGAATACATCCCAACCAAGATCCTCTAGTCACTGAATTGGTGGATGGACCTTACAGATACTTGTAAGAGAGTCTCCTTTGTCTCAGCTCCTCCATCAAAGATTCTTGTAATAGATGGTTCTGTGCTGGACTGGGGAGCCCACATAGGCAGGTTAAAGTTGAGTGAGTTTGGTCCAGCTGGGACAAGTCCCTCCACATGAACATATAGGAGTTAAGGGCCACCTACAAACCTCTGAGGTTTTCTTCAAGAAATAAAAGGCCTTACTATTCAAGTAACGATGGACAACACAACCACTATGTTTTATAAATATAAACAAGGAGCAAGATCCTTCCTCCTTATGTAGAGAGGTGCATAAGATTGTGGAATTTTTCTATCCTCTGCTATCCACAGCATGCTAGCAGACACTGTAAGCAGATGATTTGTAAATGGTCACAAGAGTTCTATAAAACATGAAGACATTCACACCATCCCCTAAGAAAGGGTTTCACTTGCATGGTCCTGTTCACAACAAAAGACAACAAAGTATCATCATTTCTGTTCAAGGAAGGATAAAAAGCTCAGGAGCCAAATAAGATGCATTTTCAGTCCCAGATCTTAGGCCTATTCTGTGCATACCCTGGCTTCCTCTCCTGCCAAGGATAGTAAAGCAGATCAAGCAAGAAGCAGCCAGATGACTTCCGATAACCCAAGCATACCAGGCAGACCTTCAGAACCTCTTGATGTGATCACCCATAACCTTACCTCTAATTTTGATCTGTTAGAAGCTTACGTGGCTTCATCTGGTGGCATGGACACTGAATGATTAAGGTTCTCAGAGGTGTGTTGTTTTTTTTTGCCTCTGATATACAGAACTAATACAGAGTAGAAAGGGTTCTACCAGGATTCTATCGAAGAGCTTTTCCAAATCAGCGCTACCTCTGTCACCATCAAAATCTCAGATTCTTACTATTCATGACTACTTATTATTTTTTTAAAATCAGGTCATTGACTGACTGATTTTTTAAAATACTTATTATTTAATACTTATTAATATATACTTATTAATAAGTATTTAATACTAGTACATATTATAATATATACTTATTAATAAGTATTAATATATATATAATATATATAATATGTATAATATATAATATATGTATTAATACTGAAGTATTTAATACTAGTATATAAAGTATTTAATACTTATTAATATATACTTAAGTAATATAATTACTTATTAAAAAGTAAATACTTATTATTTACTTATTTAATACTTATTATGTTTTTAAAATCAGGTCATCAGGTCATGTTTTTTTAAAATCAGGTCATTGACTTTGGAAAAAAGTCACATTCTGATAAAGGGTAACAGAGGTTACATTAATTGGAAAGTACTCTATGCACATCTGTTTTGACAGAACTAAAGACTTCAGAAAGTCCCCTAGATTGATTGTAGCTTATGGAGAAAGTCACACAAAGAATCTCCAGTTAGATCTCCACATATATGAGGCTTTATCAGCTGGTTAGTAAACCCCCACCAGTGTGGAGTCATCACTGATTCTGCTGGCAGTGTGAGAGAATTGTGTGGTTGAGATGACCCCGTCCTTTATGCCCTTGGTTTGGAAGCAAAATGATATGCAGGGTGCATGCACCACCACACTCTCCATCTCAAACACACTGTGTCTGCACCCATCAGCAGTGGACTATATATGTATATTTGAACAATAAGTCTTAAAGAACCACTGGTTTTGTGCAGGTAGATATCTGTGTTTCCTCCTCGACTTTTCTGTGATGCTCATAACTCTAGTATGAATGCTTCACAAACATTAATGAATTTATCTTCACAACACCCCTGCGAGATGAGGGGGTGGTGATATCTCCATTTTCTGATGAGGAAATGGAGGGACAAAGGGATTAAAACAAAAAGTGTTCTCTGACTTTGGCACCTGATTCTTCAGTTTACTTAGCATTATATAGCACTTCAAGCACAGCTCCTAATGACTTCAGTTGCAATTATGAGTGCTTAGCACTTCCGCAAATCAAACCTCATCATATCAAGCTTGACACCCAGAAAATAAGGCACACATAATCTGGGTATATCTACACAGCAATTAAATACCCATGGCTGGCCTGTGCCAGCTGACTCTGATTCGCAGGGCTCAGACTATGGGGCTGTCTCATTGCAGTGCAGACTTCCAGGCTTAGGCAGCAGCCCAAACCTGTGGGGTGGAAGGGTCCCAGAGCTTGGGCTGCAGCCTGAGCCTGTAAGTCTGTACTGCAATGAAACAGCACTGGGAGCCCAAGTCAGCTGGCACAGGCCGGCTGTGGGGTTTTCTTCACAGTGTAGACACATCTTATGACCACCTGTGAAAAATCTGGTTTATGTGACTTATCTAGCATCATACAGGAACTTTTTAACAGAGGCAGTGATAATATCCAGGTCAGCATTCAACTGCCTCAACTACAAGACTGTTCTTTCTCTTCCTGCAATCCCCGGCCTCCGCTTCCCTCTTCCTCTGCAAATGAGGCAGGGTATCCTATCAATAGTCTCCATCACTATATCATCCTGAGTCTTTCCCAGAATATGTCCATCCTGTGCAATGAAAAAGGCAGGGACCTGTGGAGAAAACAGCATGTGATCCTCTAATTAAAGACTGTATCATACTGCATAAGTAAAAGGGGGCTGAATCTTAATTCTGGCATATCTTAATTTTTGACTGTTCGACTTTTCAGCTTTAATGCTCGGTTAATTTAGTTTTTGCATGTAATTTCCTCTGTGTTTAAAAAAGCAAACCGAAAAAAATCAAATGCCATTATGTGGCTTATATTGATGTCCATGCGGGTCACCAGCAGAATTGGAACCTCTAGATCCATCACCTTATGATGATTCACTTTTCACAAATATATAGACTTTTATGATGATTCACTTCTCACAGGTATATAGACTGGCATTTTAATGTGCAGACTGGGCATGTATCAATATAACTAATAGTTTTCTGTTTGCTCATCATTTTTTTTAACCACCTTAATTCAGTTCTAAACATATGAAAGCAGGGGACCAATAGTACCAATCTGAGTCAAAGATGACATTGGCAATGCTGTGCAATCTTTCCCATATTTCTGTTAATGTATTTCAGCCAGCATTTGCACTCCTTCTTTTCTAGTGGTGGATGTCTAGAGCCAAAGAATGTGTTTTGCTGATTTTTGTGGGCAAATTAAGATTATTTATTTTTAGATCAGTTTTGTAGCAGCATAAATTGAGAATAAATTCGAAACCTGAGGTCTCATTAGGAGCCTTTAAATCCATTTAATCTCCCAACTGCACTAATTCCTTACAGGTAACCTGTTTCATAGTCTGTATGTTAATGACAAAGCACACTTTTTTTTTTAAGCAGTTACTTTTTTAGTTTAGTTTTATTTACTTAATAAGATAGAATCTTCCACACCGGATCAAAGGTGGCCCATTGAGTCCTATAAGTTATCTCCAACAGTTACTAGTATTAGCTGCTTCAGAGAATCAGTTAGCAGTTATCGGATAACTAGTCCCCAGGGGATTATAATTCTAGCTCCCAAAAGTTAAAGGTTGGTTGGTTTATGCCCTGAAGTCTGAGAGCTTATATACCTTTAAAAATTCTTTAGTTTACTTTTATAACTCTAATATCTTGTCTTGATAAGAATAGAATCCTGATTACCTTTTGACCTCAGCAATACCTTGAATTTGAATTCTTATGATGAATGTTGTTCTGTACATTGAAACTGATGAGTTTTTGATGTCCTTTCTTAGAAGCAAGATCAGCTGCAAGATGAAGAGGAAAGAAAGAGCTCCTGGGTTAGTCAAGAGCGACAGAAAACACTGGACAGACTTCGCACATTTAAACAGGTAACAGAAGTAATGACCACTTTAAATCATTGTGTAGCATTTATTTTTAAAAATATGCTTCAGTTGTATGCTGGTAATATCCTGAGAGAGATCTGCTGTTCTTTAAATAGTTAAAGCAAGGGTTCTCAAACTTTCTAAGTTCGAGATCCCTTTTTCCTTTCTGTGCACTTGGTGGCCCCAGGGTATGTCCGCCGAAATGCCGCCGAATGGACCACTTCCAGTTTCGGCGGACTCGCAGCGCTTCTCTATGTGCCCGCCAACAGCGGAAGTGTTCCGCTCGGCGGCTTTTTGGCAGACACACTCCTGCATTTAGAGCAGCCGCCAAAAGAAGTGGGACCTCGCAACCCCCTGGGGGGTCGCGACCCCCAGTTTGAGAACCCCTGAGTTAAAGCATTCATTTTGGGAATAGGTCTTAAAATTTCCATAGACTACATTGTAAGAGGAAATAAGGTATAGCATTAGATAAAGTGCTTTGGATGTATTTCAGCAGAGTTCTGTGCTTAACCTCCATCTTCTCAGTTTCTCCTCAGTTAATTAATATTGACAGGAAAATAATCAGGAACTGAAGCAGGGTCTTTCCTTTCCTTATATAAATATGATCCAGGTGCTGTTTTACACATGTATTGGAACATGTGACCTGTTACTTGCATAACCATAGTACCTAAAAGTCCTTGTCTCAAAGAGCTTACAGCCTAATACCAGATAAGAGACAAAGATGGGTGCAGATGGGAGTACTAGGAAATGACACAATATTAACTCCTTTTAATGGTTCCTGGTCTATGCATCTAAGACTGAACAAGTAATAAAATTGGAGAATTTCTGTTATTAGCAAGAAATCTTGTATAGTAGTGATATAAAAAGAGTCTTTTCACCCAAATTTCTTGCAAGGCTGCTAGAAACTTGTAACTTCTATATACTAGTAAATTCACACATAGAAGCAATGGGATATTAATTAAGTCATTAATGGCTACATTATGTATAGTATATCCATATGGATAGGATCTGTGTAGCTTTGTAAAAATGTTATGTTTTAAGTCATTTGTGGTAATTTTTTAAAAAGTACACATTGGGCCAAGTTTTCAAAAGCAGCCTTTAATTTCACCTTCAGCTGTTTGTATGCACAGTTACAATTTGCAAGGACACAAACTGGGGGAGGAAGGGGCAAATGTAGAAGCCAGATTAACACCACTTTGAAAACTCATCCTTGACAAAAAATTCTAGTATTTGGAGTGCCAGTAGAAGAGAACTACCGAAAAGTGTTGAAGGTTTTTTTGTTGTCTGAGTAAGTAGTGCAATGCTGCATTTGAGACCAGCTCAATGGACCTGATGGCCTGAACATGCTGCAACTTAACTCACTGCCCTGTTTTATGGGAGGAGAAGAAAGATTGTATTTTTATTTTCCAGGAACCATTAATTTAGATTAAGTGTCTGGTCCTTGGAGAAGTATGATTTCTGTCCATTTGCATCGCTGACTTGAATTAAGCACAAAGATTGAATTGACCTAGCCCTCACAGTAAGACAATGGATCCCCCTTGATTAGAATGTAGGATCTTTCTGCCATTCTGGTCTTTGCTGTAACCAGTAGTTACGTAAAGAGAAGAGAAGATTACTGGGATTATCCCAGTCATCCAGCATTTATAACCTTTTGAGGAATGTTCTTGTCTATCACATCTGGTATGAATTATGGGAGGAGAAGGTGGCGGCTTGCAATATGTGGAAGACATAATCTGGGAATGATGGATGTACATGCTTTGAAAACTTTAAACTAGGACGTTCCCACTATGTAAATACATCATGGTACGTCACTGTGCTCCCATATACTGGCACGTTTTATTGGAATACATTTTTTGAAAATGTACTGCGGTGCAAGTAACCTGTGTGATTCCAGTGCAATGCAATATCAAAGTAAAGAACAAAAGTATTAAAGTGAATTTCCTTGTCAGAAAGGGAAAACTTTCTGATCACATGTTCTTTAGTTTCTAGTAGAGTAAATTGCATATACTTATCTAATTTTAAATAACTGTTTCCTTTTAGCGGTACCCTGGGCAAGTAATACTTAAATCAACCAGACTGCGACTGGCACATGCAAGAAGTAGTAGTACACCCAGCTCGATGCCCTATGTAGATCAGTCTCCACCAGTAACCATACAGATCCAAAAGAAAACTGAGGAGGTGGAATCAGGAAAAGTAATTCAGCCTTTACAAACCCAGGAGCCCAAAAGCTTAGAACAACTTGAAGATAGTTCGTTACCTCCCAATGGCATTACCTCTGAACTGTCTCATCACACTACTCCTCCACTTCTTGCCAGTAATGCGCTTCAACCAGATCCTGTTACTATAGTTCCATTTCCGCCTCCATTGCCGCCGCCGCCTCCACCACTGCCACCACCTCTGCCTCTCAAGGAAGATTCTACTGAATCCTTAGAGAAAAGTGACAGCCCTGTTAAACAGGAGAGTGAGGATAAGGGAGTCCCACAGTCTACCACTGTCCCATCAGCACATCTTTTTGATAGCAGTCAGCTAGTCAGTGCCAAGAAGAAACTTAAGAAGACAGATCTACTGGGTTTACAAAGGAGGAGAGGTAATATTTTTGTTTATATTTTTTAACATAATTAACTGCTAAGGAATGTACTTGTAGTCATCTTGTTTCCTCCTTTTTTGATTGCTGTGTAGAAAAGGGTATGTGGGGTTTTATGTATAATTAGCAAAGCAACTCTTGTTTTAATGCACTCGACTGACAAGTTTGGTGAACTCAAGCGGTGGGAATTTGTATTGTAGTGTATACTGTTGATTTAGTTATAGATAACTCCACATAAACTGCAAATTGCACTTGAGGATGCAGTCAGTTTTTCAGCTGACAAACATTAACAGGCTTCTTTAGATCAGATATGGGTGCAAAAGCTTCTGCAGTATTCAAAAATGAAATTAATTGCAGTACTTACCTTTTCTGTCTCACTCTGAACATTGAGACATAGGTGACGGATTTTAAAATTTTAGTACTTGATTTTCATTGCTTCTCCTGGGAAGCATGAAAAAACAGTCTTTCCATACCAACTTGGGATGGAATCCTTGCTCCAAGAAGTCAATGGAGTCTTCCCATTGACATAAATAGAGCCAGGATTTCACACTTTGTACTATTCATTTAGCAAGCTTTGTTTTCTAAAATACCTACCCTTCTGACTCTGTGCCAGTAATTAGTTAATTTTAACTAAAAGTGTGCTGAGAAGTAGTCAGACACAAGTGAAGCTCCTTTTGTGCCTCATGCACAGAGCTATGGCAGTGAATCCATGAAGCCTTTATTTGCACCCCTTATTGTTAATCACCTTACTGTTAATTACATTTGTTTATTATTAATATGGAATGCTTCAGCAGTTAATTCTGTGAGTTTCTATAACTTTGTGTTTTTAACTCTCTTTTTGGCTTTTTCCAAAAACTTCTTTTGGCCTGAAATTCCTAGTGGTTGGTCTCAAACTAGAAAGAAAGCTTTTAGGACAATTGAATGTTGAGGACATTTTCCAAACATTGAAAAAGCTGCTTTTTCAATGTTTGGAAAATGTCCTCAACATTTTGATGCAGCCAAACTGCTTGGCGCACAAAGGTACAACAAATGTGTGTGTATATAGGGTCAGTCCTCTTAAGTTAGGTTTAAACATATTTCAGCTACTTTTGGTCAAACTCAGGAAGCATTATTGGGTCTTGTAAGACACTGAGCCCCATATTTAGGGGCAGATAATCACCTGGGGTGCCAGACTTGGGGTGCTGTTTTTGTTGTTAGTGACAAAAGGAAAAATAGAATGATTTTCTCCTTCTCCAAAGCATAGCAATGCTAGACATTTCTTATGAAAAGCTCACTAGGTTTTGTTTTTTGCCTGGACAAACATTTTCCCTCAGTCTTGTTCTCAGAAGCAGCTAAACCATTTTGGGTGAAATTTACCAAAGAAATTGAGCTTGAGGCAGACATCCGATATGGAAATTATCAACCCGAATGGTTGGTTTAGCAAAGTTTCTGAGCAACTGAAAATAGAACCTAATGATGGAAAGCATCGGGCAACCTTAATAATAGGGGCTACCAATCCCATCTCTAATTGTATGTGTGTTTTGATATCCACTTATATATAAGTTGGGGTTGTCAGTCATGATTAACTCAAAACAAATGAACTCTATTAAAAAAAAATCATGATTAATCACACTGTTAAACAATAATAGAATATCAATTTACATTTATTATAAATATTTTGGATGTTTTTCTGTATTTTCAAATATATTGATTTCAGTTACAACACAGAATGAAAATGTACAGTGCTCACTTTATATTATTATTTTTTATTGTAAGTATTTGCCCTGTACAAAGGTAAACCAAAGAAATAGTATTTTTCAGTTCACCTTATACAGCTACTGTAGTGCAATCTCTTTATTTTGAAAATGCAACTTAGATTTTTTTTACATAACTGCACTAAAAAACAAACCTATATAAAACTTTAGAGCCTACTCAGTCCTACTTATTGCTCAGCCAGTCTCTAAGACAAATGAGTTTGTTTACATTTACGGAAGATAATGCTGTTGTAGCTGGCATTTCAAGGTATTTAAGTGCCAGATATGCTAAATATTCACGTCCCTTCGTGTTTCGGCTACCATTTCAGAGGACATGGTTCCATGCTGATGAAACTTGTTAAAAAAAAAAATAAAATGCAATAATTCAGTTTGTGACTGAATTCCTTGGGAGAGAATTGTATGTCTCCTGCTCTACGATTTTACCCGCATTCTGCTATATATTTCACGTTATGGTAGTCTTGGATGATGACTCAGCATATGTTGTTTGAGTTAAGAATGTTTTCATTGCAGATTTGACACAAAGTGGGTACCAATGTGAGATTTCTAAAGGTAGCTATAGCACTTGACCCAAGGCTTAAGAATCTGAAGTGCCTTCCAAAATCTGAGTGGGATGAGGCATGGAACATTGTATCAGAAATCTGAAACAAGCAACACTCCAATTCGGAAACTACAGAACCCTAGTCACCAAAAAAAGAAAATGTTCAGTTGGTGGCATCTGGCTCAAATGATGAAAAGAAATGTGCATTGGTCCATACTACTTTGGATCAGAACCTGTCATCAGCATGGAAGCACGTCCTCTGGAATAGTGGTCGAAGTGTGAAGGGGCATGCAAACGTTTAGCATACCTGACGTAAATACCTTGCAATGCCTTTGAGGTAACGTTGTAAATAAGAAACTGGAAGCATTATCTCCCGTAAATTATAAACAAACTTCTTTATCTTAGCAATTGGCTGAACAAGGAGGAGGACTGAGAGGACTTGTAGTTGCTGAAGTTTTACCTTGTTTTATTTTGAGTGAAATTATGTAACAAATTCTACATTTGTAAGTTGCACTTTAATGACAGAGATTGCACTACAGTAGTTGTATGAGGTCAACTGAAAACTATTTTTTATCTCTTTTACAATGCAATTATTTGTAATAAAATAATAAAAAGTGAGCACTGTACACTTTGTATTGTGTTGTAATTTAAATCAATATATTTGAAAATGTAGAAAACATCCAAAAATATTTAAATAAATGGTATTCTATTGTTTAATAGTGCGATTAAAACTGAGATTAATAGCATTTTTTATCTCGTGATAAATGAGAATTTTTCAATTGTTTGACAACCCTAAGATAAATAAAAACATAAAAACAAATTGCACACATTACATTGTATAATATAAAAACTACCCTCTCCTCTCCAAGAGTATCTTTGACTTCAGCACCTGCACTCTCTCCACTAATCCATTTCCCATTGGATTTATTTAACATTCCAAATGTCTACGTAGCATCTGAAAGCGGAGTTTTTATAGCATTGATTTGCCAGAGTAACTTCATCCCTCACTTCAAAATGTGGAGCCCCATCACATCAAATATATAAATAAATAAAAATACTCGTCCAAAGCTCAGGATTGTTGAAATCCACAAATGGATAACAAAGGATGTCCTAAAAATGTCCTCCACAATACACTTAGGAGAATTGGAGAGTTCTTTTTTCAACTGTGGATAAATGTTTCAGTTTGGATATGATATGCTGGTACATAGCTAGTTCCCATTGTTGTATTGAAAATACTACGCTCGCTTTTTTTTTTATTTTTTGGACACACATTAATTCTGGCCTCCACCTAATCTGTAGATCTGCAAAGACAGAATTCAGTTGAAATACCAGTTTTGTTTCACAGGGGAGTAAAGCTGCAGGACTGTAAAGGGCCCTCACTTTGTGTCTTAACATAGCTAAATTGCTGCTCTGCTTGCTTTAATTGCAGGGGAGGGGAGTGTTTGAGAAGGCTGGGATTAGTACTGTGCCAAAACCTCCGCACTTCAGATTGGAGGAGAGGGAAATGTATGCTGTTGCAGCTGACCACATCTGCTACTCCCCGATGGCTTGTAGTAGAAGTCATGCAGTGGATACAAACCAGTTACCTCAGGCATGTCCTGAGAATCCAGTTTCTCCTCTGGTGCTCGTATTACAGAGAGTATGCAGCCCAGTCAATTAAGTTATGTGCTCACTATCAGACTTTCAGCCATGGGAAACAGACATCGTGGTGTATTTTGATTTTGTAACTCATTGTCTTGCAAGCAGGAAAACTTACCTGCCAAAGTAGCTATACTGTATTCCAGTGGTAAGCAACCTATGGCATGAGTGCCAAAGGTGGCACACAAGCTGATTTTTAGTGGCACTCGCACTCCCCAGGTCCTGGCCACTGGTTTGTGGGGGGCTCTGCATTTTAATTGAATTTTAAATGAAGCTTCTTAAACATTTTAAAAATTGTATTTACTTTACATACAACAATAGTTCAATGTTCTATTATAGACTTATAGAAAGACTTAATAGAAAGTTGTATATTATAGACTTATAGAAAATGTTAACATGTATTCCTGGCACACGAAACCTTAAATTAGAGTGAATAAATGAAAAATCAGAACACCACTTCTGAAAAGTTGCTGACCCCTGCTGTATACTATATGCTGATGCTTGATTTTCAGAAGTCGTAGTATAGTGTTCATGGTACAAATATAATTTCTTCTTGCCAGTAGAGAAAAATACATTTGGAGATAAAAATACCATTAGAAAGTTAGCACTTACCAACAGTTATATGGTGGTATCTAAAATACCGCTGTTTTCCCTCTCTTTAGGATGCAAAATCGCTGTGGTAACTACCCTTTGTCATATAGGAAATAAAAATGAAGATGCTGAAATGTGTAAATACCTTAAACTTAATACTAACTTGGTCTTTTGATTTGCTGCAGTGAGTTCCCCAATGGATGAGGTGCTGGCTTCCTTGAAGCGTGGTAGTTTTCATCTAAGAAAGGTTGAGCAGAGAAATCTCCCTCCTTTCCCCGATGAAGATGACAGCAATAACATCTTGGCACAGATAAGGAAAGGGGTGAAACTGAAGAAGGTGCAGAAAGATGTTCTGAGAGAGTCTTTTACAATTCTGTCTGACACTGACCCTTTAACACGTAGCATCCATGAAGCACTGCGAAGAATTAAGGAGGCATCACCTGAATCAGAAGATGAAGAGGAGAGTTTGACTTGCACAGACTGGGAAAATTAACGTGTAAATTTCCTACTTTTTTAAAAATTAAATTTTATTTTGTTGACACTTTAGGAATACCTGCTAAGCTTGGGCTAGAAAGTCTAGGACACTTAGGAGTGTGTCTAAATCATCCAGTATACATAAACTGGTAAAAATGTGTATGTCTAATCTGAACCGCTGGCATTTCAAAGGGAGTTAATTAAACTTATAATAAGGGAAACATATTTCTGGGCTGTTGCCAGAAATTTTTTTTGTAAACATTTTTTGCTAAACCAGTGACAAAAATTGTCCTCACAAAAAATCTACACCTCAGTATACTGATGAGATTATACTCAGTATACTTCTGATGTGTAAAAATCCAGTATATTTTCCACTTAAAGTTAAATAATTACAAGTGAAGGAAGATTAGATCTGACTACTAAGCATATTGAAATCTTGTTGACTACCCTGTCTGTCTGTTTTTTTGGTTGTTGGCTTTTTGATAGCTTTTTTCAGATCTGTGAACGGTCTGATTAGATTTCTAAACCATAAACTGTAAATATGCCAGTATAATTTATATCTGTGCTATTCATAAAATACCTCACAAATTTCCAGGCATTGTAGTTAGCTGTGATACAAAAACAGAACTTAGATGTAAGATAACTGGATTTAATGAGTTCAGAACAATGCAGAAATAGCCAAGGAATTTTAGTTTTCAAGATTGTCATGATAATCAAAAAGTCACAGATTGTTCTGTGCTACTCCTATGAACTGGACTGACAGAGTGCTGTATTTCTGTAGCAAATCTGCTGGTGGAACATGGCCATGTTTAAATGTAAATAAAAGGCTCAAATAAACGTTTGTAAGTAAATAAAAATGTAAATCCAGATCAAGGAGAAAGGCACAAAATGTCTAAAGAACTTATTTCAAAAACTTTCTTAGAAATGGACTCTCACAAGGTGTATAGTGAGTTAAAGGGAATAAATAATACATATTGCATTAAAACCTCATATAGTGGTAGCAAAAGACACCCCATTGGTATGTTAATAATTATGCTGTAATGCCCTCCAGGGATTGAGAGTTTTTGGGACACTGCCACAGCTGGGAAATGACATTTAGTGCAAGTACCACAGGTATTAAAAAGGGATGCTACCCCAGCAAAACAAACAGCCTGTAGTATTTTACTGTGATTACAAATCTTTACTAAATTAAAGTCATTAAATAAATTGTTATAGCACTTTAATATCCTATTCTAAATTTTTAAAAAGGAAAATAAACAGTTAACTCCCCTTTTCTTTCTCTGGTAGATTATCCACTAGAGAGCCATATTAACTGATCTTTTATTTAGTTTTACTGTATTTCTCCTGATCCAGCTTTATTGCTAGGAAGTGTGAAATTGTCTTAAACCCAAAGGTGCAGATATGCCTGCATGCTGATGAAATGCAGTGTCAAAAGCTGGTATGATCGGCAGAGCTGTCTGGCTCTCACTACAGCTGTTGATCACTCAGGATCTGACACCTGTCTCAAAGCTATTATTAACTTACCAATGATTGCAGGTTTGGGTCCCTCATGATTTCCTATGGCCATTGTTATAATCAAAGGAGATGTGGGCAGAATTGTGTTTTTAGTGTGTGTGTTCTTCTGTCACTCTTCCTAAACATTTGACCAAACCTATTTCAGTCATTTGGTTTTATGTAATAGTTTTATAAGCCTTATTGCATCTTTTTGAATCTTGTTTTCCTTTTGGAAAGAATACTGTTTAATATCTCAGGCAATTGTAAACTGCTTTCCTCAGAATCATCCCCTTTTTTAATTTGAGGTATTGATAGGGCACCAGTTGCCATCTTCGTTTGTAAGCTAACGTTATCTGAACCTTAAATGCTCTCACCATGAGAGTATGTTTATATGGACCTTTCCGTTGATAAGCACACAACTCTGCCAAATGCTGAGTTTTTAACTTCTATTGAAATCACTAAGTTGAAAATGCTTAGAATTTTATGGAATTTGGATTCTAAGTTCCGTAGAACTTTATACACACATTTGGCATTTGCATTCTACCGTGAAAATACTTCAGTGGGATGTAATTGTGTAACTAATAGTTTTTTGATAGATTTGTAATTGTTTGTGTTTTAAAACAAATAAACTTACAAAAACTAGGCCATGGTGAGAAATTGTATGAAATAATCTGATTTCAGGAGCAATAGACTGAAATATATGTAACCCTCTTGTGCTGAATTACTATTTTCAGACATGACCCTACTTGATCGAATGTATAAATTGATTTAACAGAATTAATTACATAGTACTTTATATAATGGTCTCCTGCAGAAATTTTAGAGCATGTTTTCTAGTACAAGGAAATCAGTTTAATGCCAGGACCTGTTAAAAGGATGACGTTGATTAAAATTACATCTCGGGAGCAAAATACATTACAAGAAGGTATTAAATGGGTATACATTGTATACTGTATCTGTATACTGTATCTGTATACTGTATCTGTAAATGGGTATACATTGTATACTGACAGATCTTATGAAATAATCATCTTCACTTAAATCTGTCTAAGCTAAGTTTTATAATGTAATTAATATAGTACAAATAATACAGTAAAAAAAAAAAAAAGCCTTAAGGCTAAATCTGATACTTTCTGTATTTCAAACATATAAACTATCTTTAAATTAACGCAGTACATGATAAAGAAAAGAATTAACTAAGAGGGAAAACAAGCAATGAGTGAATAACAATTTAAGGGATTTCCCTTTATAGATACAGTGAGAGGATAAAACAATTTTAAAAGAATTGCCTTCATTAAGAAAAATTCGGTCCGTGTTAAACCGGAATAAAATCTGATCTGGCTTGGTAGAAAGGTGTCTCTTTACTTGATCTTGGGTACGTCTTTGCCTTATAGTATAAGAAGGATGGTAAAATTGTTTGTGAATGCTTTGTTTCCTTGAATGCGGACAACTTAGTTATAAATCCAAATAGGATAGTAGATGTGTAACTCAAAAAGTATAGTGGATGTGCAACAATTAGAGCTCTCGATTTAATCACAGTTAACTCACATGGTTAAAAAAATTGTGATAAAAATTAATCGTGATTAATTGCACTGTTAAACAATAGAATACCAACTGAAATTTATTAAATATTTTGGGATGTTTTTCTACATTTTCAAATATATTGATTTCAGTTACAACACAGAATACAAAGTGTAAGTGCCCACCTTGTATTATTTTTTATTACAAATATTTGCGTTGTAAAAATGAAAAAAAAGAAATAGTATTTTTCAATTCACCTTATACAAGTACTGTAGTGCAATCTCTTTATCATGAAAGTGCAACTTAAAGGTAGGGTTTTTTGTTACATAACTGCACTCAAAACCAAAACAGTGTAGAACTTTAGAGCCTACAAATCCACCTAGTCCTACTTTGCGTTCAGCCAATCACTAAGAGAAACAAGTTTGTTTACATTTATGGGAGATAATGCCCACTTCTTAGTTACAATGTCACATTCGCATGGCAGTGTCATAGCTGGCATCACAAGATATTTACATGCCAGATGCGCTAAAGATTCATATGCCTCTTTATGTTTTGGTCCTTGTTCCAGAAGACGTGCTTCCATGTTGATGATGCTTGTTAAAAAAAAATAATGTGTTAATTAAATTTGTGACTGAACTCCTTGGGGGAGAATTGTACTTCTCTTACTCTATGGGTTTTATTTATTTATTTAGCCATATATTTCATGTTATAGCAGTCTCAGATGATGACCCAGCATGTTATTCCTTTTAAGAACACTTTCACTGCAAATTTGACAAAATGCAAACAAGATACCAATGTGAAATTTCTAAATGTAGCTATAGCACTCGACCCAAGATTTAGGGATCTGAAGTGCATTCCAAATTCTGAGAGGGATGAGGTGTGGAGCATGCCTTCAGAGGTCTTAAAAGAGCAACACTGATGCATAAACTACAAAATCCAAACCACCAAAAACGAAAACCAACCTTCTGCTGGTTGCATCTGACTTAAATGGTGAAAATGAATCTGCATCGGTTTGCACTGCTTTGGATTGTTATACAGAACCCATCATCAACATGGACGCGTGTCCTTTGGACTGATTGTTGAAGCATCAAGGGACATATGAATCCTTAGCGCATCTGGCATGTAATTATCTTGCAACACCAGCTGCAGCAGTGCCATGTGAACGCCTGTTCTCACTTTCAGCTGACATTGTAAACAAGAAGTGGGCAGCATTATCTCCTCCAAATGTAAACAAAGTTGTTTGTCTGAGTGATTTGGCTGGACAAGAAGTAGGGCTTATTGGACTTGTAGGGTGTAAGTTCAACTTTCATCATAAAGAGATTGCACTACAGTACTTGTATTAGGTGAATTGAAAAATACTATTTCTTTTGTTTTTTACTATTGTACAAATATTTGTAATAAATATAAGTTGAGCACTGTACACTTTGTATTGTGTGTTGTAATTGAGATCAACATATTTGAAAATGTAGAAAACATCCATAAATATTTAAATAAATGGTATTCTATTATTAAGTGTGATTAATCACGATTAATTTTTTAATCACTTGACAGTTACAATGTTTTATAAGTACTTCATAGGGTGCCATGTGTAATATATATTTATACTAATTTATTACTCATATAGAATCTTAAAAATGCATGTGTTTTCAAACAAAGACTAAGTCCTTATCCCAAGGAGCTTATAAAATAGGATATGATAAAAAAGAAGGGTGAACTATTTGGGAGCTGTGGAGTGAAAGGAATATTGCTTTTTTCTTGAATTTTGAGGGGAAACTAGCATTTATACAAGTTTTAAAAGAGGAAGCATGTGAATTGTAAAACTGAGAATTTAAAGTGGATTGTGTTGTGTCTCTACTAGTTTTAAAATGTAGTGTTCACCTCAGACTAATTCATTAAGAGGGGAGTTGAAACTTCCATTTCTCATTCATTTTTTCTTTGTTTTTATCTTCAAATAATAACCTGCTTCTAAGACCTTAAATCACACAAACTGTCCCTTTTAAAAAAATAATGTCCCCCTCTTGCATTTTCTGAAGCACTTAATTTGCACTTGCTTGCACGGACTATAATCCTCTGTTAATTATATGCTTATGCCACAATGAAAGGCAAAAGTGGACTATCCATTCACTATTTTAAGCATTTCAGCAAGCCTTGTATACTTTCACAAGAACTTATTTTAAAAGTTCTATAGAGGAGATTGTAATTTGAAAAATAGTTATAAATACACAGAATGAAACAACACATGAAAGATTAAATCTGGTCTTTCACAGAGGTTCAAACTACCAGTTATGTGGGTTAACTTCTGAAACTAATTTTTTTGCATTGATGTCTTCCCTATAATTTCTAAATTTTACAAGACAAAACACGAGTCAGCTGCATTCATTTGAATCACTTACAGAAGATGCAGTGGCACACAGAAAATTGTTGAGGCTCAGAAAGTAGCCAGTTGGAAGTTTTAGATCCTTTATACTTTTCATTTTAAGATTGCATAGTCTCTGTTAAAGAAGTTCGTTTTGACTTCAGTTATCACTCAAATGCTGTAATAACATAAGAGCCCAGATTCTCAACTAAGTCCAAGTAATGCCCAGAGCAACTCAGGGAAGGGTGATTTGTCTAGTCTACCTTGATTTTGGGCCAGCTATATGACAGTGCAGTCCCCTGTAGCAATGTAGAGCAGCCTGAGGGTACTCTAATTTGTGTTTGCTGCTAATAATCCCAAGAGGGCACTTGCTGGGAGATTGTTAGGAACCACTATGATGGGTCTAAAACACTGGAATTAGGGAGCATCTAAGGGTTTAAAAATGCTACTTAATGTATTTAGTGGAGGAGATTTATACAGTTGAGATTAAATTGTTTTTCAGTTATTCTTTTGTTTTGTTTTTTACACAGGTGTCTAGCAGCCACTGGAGCAAGGAAAAAAACAACAAAAAATACCCCGCAGCTGGAGATCAATCTTCCTCTTCATTTCAGAAAATTCAAAGCCAGCAATTTTGACCATCAGCGGCACAGTAGAAAAAGGCTTTCTTTGGCAAATGATTATTTGAAAAAACATGAAACATTGATTTTTTTTTCAGATTATTTTTTATTCATTACACAAGTGCAAGGTTGGACAAAAAGCTAAGTTGTTTAGATATGCATTTTATATAACTGTAGTGAGAAAAGGGTCTCCAGGATGTTTTCTCAATTCTTTAAGCACTTTTTACATTTGCGTTAGTATACATGGCCAGTTAAGTGAGGGAACATTTTAAGTGGGAAGAATGCTGCATTGATAAAGCTACTGGGGGATGCAGTTAAAACATCAGGACAGCTATGAAACCTACTTTTCAGTGCACTGAAAATATCATCTGCTTGAAAAACAAATTTAATAGCTGTACCACAATAGCTAATATTCAGTAGAGATGCAAGATTCTTCTCACTGCAAAGAAATGTATGTTAGTGTGAAAAATAAGAACAACTGACTGTACAGTCTAATAAGTACCATAACAGTGGAATACATGTATTTAAGAATGTATGTGTTTACAATATGGTACACTTAACATGGCATATTACAGCACCTTTTAGAAGGTCATATATAATCTTACACCCTACATTTTACAAGTAAATTTTCCATGCCCTTTTAAACAGTAATATTTAGGTGAGATGAACTGAGGTAATAGTGATACCATACATACAAATTTGTTATAAGAAGCAATATTTTGTAATTTGATAATACTTAAAATTATATTTCTCTGTTAGCTTGAACTGTTCTTTGATTACTGTAAGCAACCTTCTTTACTTTCTTAGTTAAGGAGAATGCAGGACTTAAACATATTAACACTAGTTATGAAAGTTATGCTTCTCTGTTAGATGTTAGTATTTCCTTTAGTAGCTACAAAAAAATTGTACATCATACCTAACAGCCTATTTTGCTGAAAACTACACTTCCTTTTAAGGCTCGCTGGATGTGGCTCTAAAGGAAGGGAGGATACAGTTTTCAATACAGTGAGAACTTAAAAAGAAATAACCCTAAACTGCATGACTAATAGCTGCAGGCAGCTAGTTTTATAATGCCAGAGTACTTCAAAGTACATCTTATACAGAGTTATAAGTAATCTTGTACCATGTTAAAGGCTCCATGTAATGTTTAATTGAGAAATGCTCAAGTTATAGGAAAGTCTTGACCAGCGTTTTTTTATTAAAATTTTATGTACTGTTTGAGAGACACGCAACCCCTTTCCCTTTACAAAATTATATTTTGTTCAGTATTCATTTTATGAAGGACAAATTACTGTATTCATTTTCATTTAAAAGCTGATTCATGAATTGCTACTGTTTTGTGTAATGGAGTACATATTCCTCTTAAACTTTTATAACAGTTCTTCTTGAAATAGTTGTGGGAGCAAGAATACTTACCTGGGCAATAGGTTATATAACCAGATTGAACCTCAGATCTTGGACCTTTAGGCTGTTTTACAATACTTGTCCTGAATAATGATCTATCATGTTTTGAAAGAGACTTTGCCACTCTAAAGTTGGCATTGATAGGCATTTTTCTTGAATTTTTTTTGCCTTATTTATAATATTTAGTGAAACATTTTCATTTTCAAAAGGAATGCTTATGAACACATTTTTCAGAAATCATACCAGTTTTGCTCCAGGTATCAGCTTCTGGAGCAGCATCTTTTTTGGACAGAGTATCAGTTCTGTAACACATCCATCGTTAGCTTGTCAAGGACCTGACAACTAAGTTTCTTCCCAATTTATTTCCGTGGTTTTACATCTAACTAATCATTTCAAGATTTATCAGGTGTAATCATTTAGCATAGATCATAAATGTAAGTAGTTAGTGTGCCTATGGTGTAGAGGCATCCAGATTCACTATAAACTGGGTCCAGTATATGAATTTTTAGCTGTAGCACAAAAGAGAAGTATCTGCAAATTAAGATGATATAGTGTATGTGAAGCTGAGTGCTAGACCAACAGCAATGGTGGGACATCAAGTATGTCCAGTTTTTCTTGGTGCAAAAGAAAAAAGTGCAGATTAGACAATATGCATAAAACACGGGCAAAACTTGTGTGTGTGGGGCGGGGGGTTAATAGTGTAATTTGAAAAACAGGAATAATGTTCCTTCTCCTTGCACTACATTTATTATCCACAAATTTATCACTATATATGGAGATGTTCAAGTAGCTCTGTACTGTGTTGTACTACAGAGTTCTCAGGTTTATCTACATATGATTTGTCAACTTTGCCTTGAAAACTTGTTCATGATTAAAAATAAACCTGTCCTTGATACATTTATATTTAGTTAAAATATTGGATTCCTGACAGTCTGTATACATTGCTTATTCATAGAAATATCGTATTTTATGCACATGCACACAAAGGAGCTGCTGTGCATAACAATTTATATCAAATTCAAACTACAACTTTAAAAAGGAAAGTAGTTGTTACTGGATGTCACAGTTTCAAATAGTTCTTCAGTTTAATAGCCATTTACAATTCCATACATAAAAATATTTGCAGTGATTTTTAGATGATGATTTATTGCAATAGAAATTATATGAGGAAAGTCCAACTACTTTCACAAGAGTTAGAGAAATTATGACAATCCTTGCTAGTTTGGCACATCTGTAACTGACAGTAGGTTTACTGAATAGCTCTGCACTTGAGAGACCATGGCAAACATCACTGTGGGGACAGGATTAATACACGTGTACAAGAGGGAAAAAAAGCTTTCACATAAAATGATCACTAGAGATTTTCAGTATTTGCTCTTCATGGATGCACTACAGCAGGTTCGCTGAATTGTTCGTTTCCTAGCCACTGATCTTCAGCAGTTTCTCATCATTTGTGCATTCTACATGCCAGGAAAACTTGCTTGTTTATTCAAAATAGAGCTGCCTGGTAGTGAAATGGGTTCATTGAGGTAAGGAATTGGAATTTCCAAATCTGAAATGCATATAACTTCAGGAAGCATGAATATATACTGTACTTTGGGGACTGAGAATTTATCAGTGAGCAAAAGGAGTTAAAATGGTTTATTTCTATTAGAGCAACCAAAAATGAAAGGTAAACAATAGTCTTTTGATCAGGAATGGGATTAGCATTTATTTGAATTTCTGCACCTCCCTCACTGTGGTCCTAAAATCCATTAAAAATAACTAACATTCTTATTTTATTCCCTTTTGCATGTTATGTTTGCATATTTTTGCATGTGATTTAGTTTTTAAGCTTAGATGAAAGTTTTGTTTCTTTTTTAAATGTTACTTTTAAGATTTCTTTAAAAAGTTTAGCAGCCTCTATTCTACAGCACATAGCTGTAACATAAGTAAACTTGATCAGATATTGTGGTGTTCAATGGCTACATCAGGGACTTTGGGTTCAATAGGCTTCATCAGATTCTGCGTAAAGAATCACTTTGCCTTTCAGCATTATGTTCTGTAAAGTCAAAAATCTTCAAACTATAAGTGGTTCTTTAGTGAAATGCAACCAATTGAGACGAGGAAGCAAAAACTTCCATTCGTTAATGTTCTCTTGTATTCCCTTTGTTGCACTGAATTTAAAGACTGTAGCTGTAAATTAAGGTTACTTGCAGTTTAAGCAGCTGTTTTCATTGTAATGATTATGTACTTACTTTACCTGTGTTATTTCTGGTAATGATTCCATAAGCATGAAGCAAGATACTATGTATAATATTAGAGAATCAATATCCTACAGACAAGCAAGGCTTATTGAAAAGAGCAGCGGTAAGAATTGAAAGCATCTTACTGAGAGAGCACGTTGCATTTACTGAATGCTATTGGAGTATATAGGACTGTAGGTTCATTCTAAAAAGTGCTCTTTGGTAGAGTGAAGCACATTGACCTGTATTGCTATCTAATGCTATGTAAAATACAGCAGTGGCTGTTTTTATCCTATAAATATACTGTAATTTAAAGTTTTCCTACAAAATGAATTTATATTTAATTGCTGCCTAAAACATGTATTAAAGGTTAGCATTTTTAGGAGGGGGCTGGATATGCCAATGTATTTGTGGGGAGGGTGTTATTGTATATATTATTCTTTGCACTGCCCATTCAGTTACCACTTCGTCCAAAATTCTTGGCTTTGACCATGGTGATTCTGCAACTTTGGATTTACGGAACTTTATTGTAATTCACATCTCCTAAGACCTGTGCCCTTGGGCCTCATATTACCAAAATGATCTTTCTTCCATTCCCCCATGTGGATTCTTAGATATCTTTAGATATGGAACATGACCAATGTGTGACTTTTTTGGACCTATAATTATGTGAATGAGGAAAGACTGCCTACAGCTGATAGAAAAGTCCAAGCTAGCATGTCTGTTAAAAGAAAAACCTTGAGTGGGTGCATATTGCTCATTTATTGTCTCAGTGGGAAAGGCCACAACACATACGAAGCACAGCATCAAGTTTTTTAAATAATTCATCATGGTTTTTATTCAAGTTGTGCTTGGTAATTCAGAGGTTCCAGTCATGAATTTATTCATAGAGTGGCTTGATTTTCAAGTCTTCACATCTGTTGGAAGATACTTTTCACCCTCATGAATTATGGAGAGGTATGTGATTAGAGACAGACTCACTGTGACCTCTCCATACACGTTTCTGTGGTTGCTGCCCACTTCACAAGTTAGCTTATGTGTTTCTAAGTGCAGAGCCACAAAGTTAGTGAAATGCAGAAAGCTGCAGATTTGCATGACTAAAAAGGTTAATAAAACTGACACTTTCTAGCTTGGTTGAATGAAGAAGAAATAATCAAATGGAAAACTGATCCACCCTCCACTAGCTTTGTGCAATATTACAAATAGAATCAAACACTAGCACATTGTGCTTGGCTTTAAGAAAGTCTTTAACACAATTATATTTAAATGGACATTTAAAATGCACACTGTATTATAAAACTACTCCTGCAAATTTACAATACCTAATAATGCTCAATGTTCTAAAGTATTAAGTAACAAATGTAAAAAATAAAAACTAAGTGAGCATTTCTAGCAATATCTGAAAATTAAAAAGAAAAAAATATTGGTTTGACTGTTTGCCTTTTGCTCTCTTTCTTTAGTACAGCTTTTCTGTAATCATTATTATTCTATGTATTTCATGTTTTTACTTTCATAACTTCAAAGTTAAACCTGTACACAAAATACTGAAATCACCTTTTTCTTGTACATGCGATGTAACAACATACTCACAGTTTTGGTGCTTAAAAATGATTTTTTTCTTTAATAAAGGATATTTATTTGAATACTACTTTTATCTGAGATTGTTTTAAAAACTGGAGGAGATACAATCAACACAATTTAGTTTCCAAGATCATATTTATTTTATCAGCTGGTAGCAATTGATCTGTTAGCGATTGATTTCTCGCATCTGGTGAAGATGCTAGAAATCGATAGCCCGTGGCGCCCCCTCGACTCCCATAATTCCTGCTTGATGCAGGGCACATGCTGGAGTCGGGGGGGGGGGGGGGACACACCGCTGCCTGCCGCCACCATGAGGACAGCAGGTAAGTTGGCTGAAGTTACGCAGACTTCAGCTACGTGATTCACTACCCCCCCAGTGAAGACCAGCCCTGAGATGCTAAATTCCTGAGTGTTTGTATTTCACTACCCTCTGCAATTACTTGGTTTAAAAAGACCTGAGTTAGAATTAAAATAGACTCAAATACAAAAATGAGTTTTTATGATTTCTGTAAGGTTTGCCTTTGCCTATTGGAATATGTACAATATAATTTTCCAGAAACAACTAAGACCAGAAGTCTATATTAATGAGTATGAACTGTTTACCTACCTCTTGTGTTTTTGTTATTCCCTTATATTATTACAAAAAATAAATTGTATTAAAAGGGTGTTATACAGGTTGCAAGGTCAAGCACTCAAATGTTAGGAAATTCCCATTCCACCTTCTTTTGTGCATATGTTATGATTATCTCACCATATTTCATCGTGCCTAATTTCCAGTAAAGCATGTACTGTTGCTGTTTGGACCTGTGCTTACATGAGAATGAAATGTATGGTTTTGGAATGATTCAAAATGTTGCAAGTGCCACATGGAAAAGGTGATGACTGACAGTCTGTGTCACCCAAACCTGAACAGAATTTCATGGGACAAAGAAAAGGCCTCCAGCTCTTCTCCCTGCCCAGTTTTGCAACCAACAGTAGTGAGAGTACTTAGGTATCTTATAATGGAAAGTTTCAGGCAGCCTAAGTATAGGGCTGGTTACCAACTCCTGTAGTACTGTATGTACAAAATACTCTTATGGTTGTTTTGAAAAGATTCACCCATTTGTTTTCTGGGGGCGGGGGAGGAGGAGGAGTAGTTTTTTAGCTAGGAACTAGAAATACGTACTGGGGTGAAATTTCCAAAGAGAAACGATTACCTTTTGTGTCAACTGGCTGATTTAAAGTAGCTCCACAAAATGGACAAAGGTAATTTCTATGTATGTATCTTACAAAAATATTATTACTACATAAATGGTATATGGCCATATTCAGTAACTTATATACTAAGCCATTTTCCCTTGTACTTCTGATTGATATTTAGGATCCTACATCCATATGAATCCACTTGCAGGAATCTGCTAGCAAATTGTTAGCTTGTGGGGGTAAGGAAACCGCCCTTTTATATTTGCAAAATGCATAGCAGAGAGAAGCACCACAAAGATTGCTCAAACAATTAATCCCACTTTTTTTTTTTTTTAAAGTGCACTAAGGTTATATTGGATTGGCAGCTCTACTTTGCAAAGTGTCTGTACAAAATATGATATTCTTGAGTTCCTCTGCTGGTTCGACTTTCATATGCAATTAGCTCAGTTTACACAGATTTCAGAGGGCATTTCTGGTACTGTGGATTGTGCTTGGGATTTAATCAACAGTTGTAATGATCTCTATCACGTTTTGTGACTGATCTCTATCTGGATCGCTCTTGACTGTGGGATACATCTCTACCTGCTTGTCCCTGACTGCTGCAGCAATGTACTTACTTACTCTTTCCTCACGTTTTGTACTTACCCTTTAGGTTCTACCGACTTTTCAGGCCATTTCACATGATGAATCAGCAGCTGAGCGCATGGGTAGAGACTGCAGGGTGTCTCTTCTGGCAGAGGCTTGAGTGGATGAGCAGCTCCTCTGTGCACACTTTCATCTTAATTGATATTTTCCTATCTCAACTGTATTTTTAATGTGTACACGGAACTGCTTCACCCTAGCAACTGAGCTACTCCTTGCAAGTCTGATTGTGTGAATTAGTGAATATATCAACAAGCACACTAAGAAATGAAATGATTAGTACAGTGGTGCAATGTACTAATCATTTGATAATAGAGACATGCTAGATATAAAGGATAGGAGCATTATAAAGGATAACTACTCACTAGAAAGCCACTTTGTCACAGTCCTTTTCTTCCCAGTCCTATAGAAATAAAGCATTACATCAGGCTATTATCTCCACCAAAGGGGGATGTAGGTTAGGCACCTTCTCAGCAGAAAATGAAAGAAGGGACAGAAGTAGGAATGGGGAAGAAGTTGTATGCAAAACCAAACCACTGAGGGATCCTTTTGCCAATGCTTCTCTTCGTGTTATTCATCTTGGAGTTATTATGTTACACCTACTACCAGAACAAAAGGAGAGCATCTGTGAAAAAACCGTTTAGGACACCTCCATACACACAAACTGGTAACATTTCAACTGATCATGTGGTTGCTCTGCCAGTCCTGTCCACTAAGCTTCAGCTTGCTGCTTACAAAAATACATTTGTTTCTCCGCTCAGCACAGTGAGTAATCCTGCTTCAGTGTCAATACTCTAACATGGAAAGCTTCTATCCACTTTTCTATAGTGGAAGACTCGGTGGTTGCAGAGATGCTTTCCTGTGCTCCTCACACACCTAGATTCTCATTGAATCCTGTCACATTTTCTATAACTTGTCCAATTTGGCAACACCTTTTCCATCCCAACTGCCAATTCTCTCCTCCACACCTTTGTTACTATTGTCTGCACTGCTCCAGCAGTTCCACGTGTCTGCGCTCTAACCCACTAATGCTGTAGCTAAAATAAAATGTTTCTTTCCTGCCATGCCAATCATGTGTTTGTTAGCTGGCGCTCACCTCCCCTCTGGGCTTCCTGGCTCATTCTAGGAATGCCATCAAGGTCAATCATCATTTTCAGGATCAATGTAATTTTTCACATTTACTGTAAATAATCTGACAGCTGCATGAGACTCAGCCCCTGGACTGATAAACTAACTGTCAGAGAGGACATTAACCACTGCTCCGAGACTCTGTGCTATTAAAGCTTTGGGAGTTTAGGATTCCCTAGGTGCTGCCCTCATACACTCATAGCCAACAATGGCAATGCAAGAGTAAGTGAAGTTGATGATGCCAAATGTGCTTATAATTATTACTGAGTCCACAACTAGCACAAATGAAACTTTTGACAAAGATTTTCACTAGAAAATAATTTTGTAGAAATCAACACACTTCATGGGATCATTTCAATTTTAATGAAACTTTCAAAAGAAAAGTAAACAAATAGCTTTGACTCATTTAATGTTAACATTTTACTTAATAAAAATACTAAATTTCAAACAAATGTAATCTCTAAATAGAATGATCTGACATCCTGTTTCAATGATCCTGACTATGTTTTTTTAACTGTAACTTTCTGTGAAGTTTTGACTTTTTCTTCCAATTTGGAACAAAACCAAATGTTAGAATTTTCCATGGAATGGAAATTTTCTTTTCCAATAACCTCTGCCTATCTACTAGGCTAGATTATCATTCAGGCTATCAGCACACTAACCTAGGAGCTACCCTAAATCAGCACTTCACTCTCCACACTGATGCCCGCCTCTAAAGGGAGCCTGTTCATGGAGCCATAAATACTTTTATGGCTAACTTTTTCTCATGGCGGTGGTGGTCTTCCCAACTTTGCCGGATAAGTATGAATTGAGCCAGCTCTGCTGTTCCCTACTCATCTACTAGCCCAAGAGGACAGCACTAGCAGGAGGTGGTGACTGGAAACACCAGGAGGAAAAGGAGGTAGAGAGCAGAAAAGGATTAAGGCAGGCTGGGAAAGGGAGAGTATGAGGGTGGGTAAGGAGAGCCTCAGGAATGACACTATGGAGAGATTGGTGGGGGAGTGAAGAGGGTGAGTCTAGGGAAGGGTCCAGAAGGAGAAAGTGAAGAGGAAAACAAGGAGGCAAAAAAGCCTGAGTGGGAGACTATTTGGAAGGGAGGGGCATGGTGAGAGTGAACCTGTATATGAGAGAGAAAATGAAAGGGGAGAGTATAGAAATTAGGGTCTGGGAACACCAAAGAGTGCAAAGGCGAAGAGAGGGAGAGTGTGAAAACTTGAAGGCAGGAGAGAGAGAACAAAAAGATAGATGTGGGGAAAGAAAAGGAAAAAACAGTTATCACACAATACAGAAACATACTGAAGGCTGCATGTATAAAAATCAGATTTTTAAATTCAAATTAGATTTAATATATTTTTTTTAAAACCCAAACCTATTAAATTGTAAATTATGGCAAACTACGTTGAAGCCTAAACTTACTATAATTATTAAAATAATTTAAATTAAATAAATAATACCACTCAAGCTTTATATGCTTGCTGCCAAAGTTTTCAAGGAAGTAAAGCTACTGAACTGGTGGAGGTTACTGGCTAATCACCTGGAATCTGAGTCTCCTGACCTGCTAAATCAGCTTTTGACAGCAATAGCCTCTTGTAAAAGTGCAGGGAGAATATTTTCCTCATTGAGTTTACTCAATCAGTTCAGCTGAATAACAGTTCAGTCAAAGTTAATAAACGTTCTGGGAACTGAAAAAGCACGAAAGCTTTTTTTCTTGCAGTCTATCAACCACAAATAGCTGTGAGACAATGAGATCTGCTAGTTCTAACATCTTGAAGGAAATGGCTACCAGAAACAATCTGTTCCGTTCGTTCACTAACTACACATAATATTTTCCTTGTTTAGTAATTGTTTGCAGTGTCTTAGCTGTGTTGGTCCAAGGATACAACAGTGACAAGGCGAGTGAGATAATATCTTTTATTGGACCGTCTGTTGGCAGAAGGGACAAAGTTTTGAGCTACACAGAGCTCGGCATCCCTGTGTAGCTCAAAAACTTGTCCCTTCCACCAATAGAAGTTGATCCAATAAAAGATATTAAACAACACAGGTGAGGTAATAAGTCAGTTTCAATACAAAACATGTTTGGATAAACTGTTTGTCTTATGTATCAAATTTAAAGTACTTTTCTTTAAAGATTTTATGAAAATTTTAATTGAATTCTAATTTTTATCCTAATACACAAATCATGAGTAAAACATGCTCAGCTAGTAAATAATTGAATTATTCACCATTTTTTCCTAACAATTAACGTGTAAAAATTAATAATCTGAATAAATAGAAAGTAATCCCTATAACTGCTTACATAAATGTATATAGACACACTATATCCTCCTAGTTAGTTAAAAAAATAATAATTTTAGTGTGAAGGGTATATTTAGTTGCAAATCAACATGTTTTACTGGTTACCTACCAATGAGAATCAACCTCTCTTTAGGAAAATAACTAAAATTAAAAATGCAAAACAAGATTCAAATCAATTATTTAAATTGTGATTAAAATCAGTGATGTAAATCAATCCTCTCTGAGGGTAAAATAGACTGGAAAAGGCATAGAAAAAACAAAGTGAGAAAGAGAAAACAAATATAAGGAGATAAAGTAAAATTTTAATAAGCTTTTATGTAATAGTGTGATGCAGAAATGATAAATAGCCACACAGATATCTGTGTTCTATTTCTTTTTAAAGGATGCAATAAAATATGCCATGGGAAGAAAAATGTGCCTAGGTTGAGTCCTGGCTGCCAATTCTGCGTCTCCCTTTTAGCTGCTGCTGAAGAAAATTCTTCCTCCCGGTCTCTCTCAAATTTTTCTCTGTGGCTGCATGTATATGTATATACAAAACACACTAGAGCAGAATAAGGGGACTGAAGTATACAAAAATCCTTCTCTGGGGAGCTAACTTAGAACTAGAAACAGATGCCTACAAAAAAAAGTAACACAAAACTAAAGTTTTAGAGGGACAACCCAGAAGAGCAGCTGCTGGAGACAAGAAAAGGACAGCATATTCAGATGGCCAGACCTGCATAAGGGATGGATGTGGTGTGTGTTTGTGGCAGGCGTGGGGTGGGGGGTTGGGGTTGGTTTCTTGGCATCTATATCTGCTGGCTGGACGATATAATATCCTCTTACTATGCAGGGCTATCAGCAGGATTTTTTCCTCCAAGAGATTTCTCTTACCAGGGGATGAATATCAGTTAATGGTCTGGGAATCTGCAAGGTCTAGTCCAAATTTTGAAAAAAAAAATTAGCACATTAACCTCTAAATGGCCCTAAATCTTGTTGAGGAAAAACTGATTTCCCATCTGGTGACAGATGCTTTGTTAAGGCTAGCTTTTTTTAAATCTTACCTGTTAATTGTGGTTCTATTTCTTCTCTAGACATCTTGATCTGTCGTTCACTTGTGAAGGTTCTGGAACCTCTGCATTAGCTTCTGAGGAGGTTGATGCCACCTGACCTACAGGAAGAATTTGTTCCTCATCAAAAATTCCCACATTCACAGAAGTGCAAGTTCTTTTCCACTAAAATATGTAGGATGTTGGTCTATCGTTTTGTGCTTAGTGGAAGCAGTGCTTGACAGGTATGGAAAATCCTGAACAAACAACTTGAGAAAGTTTCAGCCAGTGGAACATCTTAAACTATCCAAAAATGGAAGGAAAAGGAAAAAATGAATCAGTTAAAATTTTCTGTCATTCTAATAGTGTAAAGATGTGAGACATGGGTGGTCCACAGCTGCTGTGACACTAAAATAGCAGAGGGCATTTAGAGATGATGAATGGCAAGACCACCACCAAAATACTTTCTGGATTTGTGGAGGCAGAAGGCCATGAGAAAATGGGGTTTGCAGGTACCAGGGTTCTCAATGTATTTATAAAATATATTCCATACTGAAGTATGTTTGACACTGCTCTCGGGATCCCTGGCTGTATGACTCTTCCTCCTGGCACACCCTTTTGCAGTGAGTTTCTTCAGTTAGTTTGGATGCACCCAAAGCTAGAGTGGCATGAGGAATTTCGAAAGCGGTGCCTTCTTCATGAGCCTGCTGTTGCAGCTCTCCATTTCAGAAGTTGTATGTCGTGCCTTGAAAGCTATGAAACTTTGTCACTTTCTAAGTTGTGTCATGTGACAGAGTCTCTGAGAAAGCTCTAAGGATTCTTTTACATTCTAAAATACTTTTTAAACTTGTGCTTTTTTCCGTGTTCACAAACTAAATGATCTAAAACATCAAGATCCAGATAAACTGGTCTACCTGAACTCATCTTTATTCAACACTGGACCACGAGCTGCAAATGTGGCTTTAAATCACAGATATGCTCTCGTGATCCCAGGGCTGGCTGCCTATATCCCAAAGAGTCATTCTGGCAGCTAGGATATTTGGTTCCCCAAGTCTCCTTTGGTTTATGCCAAGACCTGAGCAGAGCTGGGAGAAGAACCACCACCACTATTCCACCTATGGATTGCCCTACACACGTGGAATCCCCATGTAGACAGTTATGCCAGCTTTTCAGTTCCTTTACACTGCCAGAGCAGTGGAAAGTAGCTGAACTAGGATCCAAGATCTAGCCCACAGACACTGCTATCTTGTATTTAACATAGTGGGTCAAATTAAAGTCTGATGTAAATTGAGTAAAACCAGGGGTTCGTTTTATTAAGCAGAACTATGAATTTTTAAAAAATTATTTGACGATAAAGTCTCAGCTTTATATCATTGAAAGTTGGTGCATGGCTGCATTATCATCAGAAAAAGCTCAACCAACCACTCAGAACGTTGCTTTGTACAATCCAGGGCCTTGTTTATAGAAAATGAGTGCATCATTCCATGTCTAATTGGCATGGTCAGTTACTGACAGTGCATACACCTCTGGCCCAAGTGGGCTTGATTTTTTTTAAAATTACTCCTCAATGTTCAGAGCTGGTCTCTAATCAGATTCTCATTTGACCCTTTTCTAAGGTAATAACAAGTAAAGCAGTCAATATATTCTTAATGCTAATGGGTCAGACTTTGCAAGATAGAGAATGACAAGGAAAGACTGCAGCCTTTTTCTTCTTTGCCTCCCACCCTGAATTTGTGACAACAGCCTGATGCAGATTTTGCATTTGACTCTGTAACTACCTTCCTCGATGAATATGATGCATACAGGACATTGTTCAATAGCCTCTTCAGAACAGAAACTGAGAATGTGAGGATGGAACTAACTGAGGTTCACCCATTTTCTCAAGTTAAACCTGGATTTAACCCTTAATTGATAGGCTGGAGAAGGAAAAGGCATGGAAAAAGAAAACTTTCCATGGTTGGCAACTGAAGGAGGAAAACCAAAAATACTTTTCATTAACTGATGCATTCTTCTCCACTCTCTTTTTTAATTAAGTAAATTTTTAATAAGAAAAATTATCTTCTCCAAATGCCACCATCACAATATTAGTCACAGCCACCACTTCCTTACATTCAGTTTCAATTATATTTGTGTATTCACTACTCTAAACTACTTCTTACCTGAAATGTGCTTCTCTGAGATTTTATAACAATTAATTATTCTGTATCCTTCCCTGCATCACATAAAGTCCACTGTTGATGAATTATTTTGTTCTCCTTTCCAGTTTTCTTCGAAGTTTGCTGAGAGCAGGAAATCATGGCCTACATACAGCTGACAGATTTTAATACGTCTGTATAGAAGAATTCAACTTCAAGATCATTCCGGCTAGGATAACCAGACAGCAAGTGTGAAAAATCGGAACAGGGGATGGTGAGTAACAGAAGCCTGTACAAGAAAAAGACCCAAAAACAAGGACTGTCCCTATAAAATTGGGACATCTGGTCACCCTAATTCCGGCATACGGATTATGAGAGAGACTCCAAAAACTAACTTTCCAGACAAGGATATTCTTATAAAACCTTTTATGTCAAAGTCAGGATTTCACAACATGACATGCCAATGCAAAATCCAGTAGCACCTGAAGGATTAAGGTAACTGCTGTCATCACTTGCACACTTTTTAATACTTGAAAAAGTTTTAAGAAAAAAAATAAAGAGGAAAAGTACATTCTCCAGAGAACAGCAAGTGTATTTCAAAATAAAAATTATATTTTTGTTTTTTTTTTTTTTTTTTTTGTTGGGGGTTTTTTCCTTTTTTTTTTTTTTTTTTTAAACAAGACTCCATAGTTGTCATATAACAAGTTATACACAATGTGATTGCTCTCCTCTCCTGTGTAGGTTCTTGTTCACATTTTCAGGCTACAATACCCAGCACTGTTTTCTGGCATATATATTCCCATAGTTTTATCTAAAGTTAGATACAATGTATAATACCTGTTTCTGGGGAAAAATTAATGTTTCAAATATCTTAATACAGAAGTGGAGAGGCTACAGTAGGTATAACCACCTAATTATGAACTTTAGATTACAATTTCTACACACTCACCTACTGAAAATGAATATTTAAAATACTCTTAACAATAAGATTTTATTTATATGTGCACTTATGTCCACCTTATCCCATATCCATGTTTGACGACTATTTGGGAATTCAAAGGTGCAGCCCTCAATAGATTGCATTATTTTAAAAAATGAAATCAAGCATCTCTACTTTATGAGAAAAGAAATTTTCAAATATTATTTTCCAATTTTAAATTTCATTTCACTAGGAAAATATTAAAAATGTGCACATCTAAATTTTTTCCATGTACTATATATACATATGTGTATGTATGTATACATAAAAATACTCATGTAACACACATATACAAAAAATTTAAGTGGAAATATTTTTGAAAGCTATTTTCCCACATGTAAATGATTACATTTTTAAAAATTCTGACCATATAATTTAAAATAATATCACATTTATTATCCTATCAACTTGCTATTGTTTTACCTTTTACTTCCTCTTAATTAAGCCCATCCAGTTTTAATGGGCTTGATTCTCCTGGCATATAAACCAGTTTTAACCAGTGTAGCTCCACTGACATAATTGAAGATTCTTCTGAGTTACACTGGTGTAAGTCACAAGAGAATCAGGCCCAAATATCTTCATATAAATTAAAACCTGGTGATTTCTGCTCACCTGATGAAGTTACCCATATTATCATCATTTAACATCAACCAAATAAAAAAATATGTAACTTACCACAGAAAGCTTTCAACCATACGCACACTGAACTAAGCTTTTTTCCCCCTCTTAATAAATAAAATAGGTGATAAAATACCCTAAAATATGGAGGAAACATAAATGGTGTGTACAGTACATACGGTATAATACATGATGGTTTAGTATTTGATCTAAACTGTTCTCCTGACTTTTCAGGGGAACCTGATAAATCACTTGTAAGAAAAAATGATATTTTATAAATAAACCATGTATTTTCTCTCTTTCTAATGTAAATTAGAATGTGTGTGTTATACATACAGTACACACACACACAAGCCAGACCTATGTTTTCTAGTTTTGGATAGCACTCTGTAAAAGTGGAGAAAATTGTCTGTTATACAAATTTAGTAATCATCTGGATTTTGTATTTAACATTCAAATTAATTTTGGGCACAAACAAAAACTCAGTGCATCTTGAGACTCTTGAGTCTGATACTCATTCATACATTTTTTTTAAAAAAAAACCTCTTCAACATTGCAGGCAATTTATGTCAACAACATACTTTGATGCACTTCCCATTCAATAAGCAAACATATGACACTTGGCGTACCTTTCAATGACTTTTCTTAAAAGAAATATATTATATAAAGAAATGCATTTTTGCCAAAAGTCTGTTAAAATTACATCAAAACAACTTTAAAACCTATTCACTGAGGAGAAGTGAATTCAGTTCCTCTTTTTAAACAACTATGTAACAGTTCAGAATATTGCCTGGTGTGGTTTTGATAAAATGCGGTGTGAAGAACTATACAGAGAAAACATGTGTCCATTTCAATTTGCTATGACTACACAGCTTCTAGAAACATTTCTCTTGGCTGGACAAGTTCAATGTAAAGGTAATTCCCTTGTAATAGCTCTAAATCCCTAACATGATCAATAAACATGTTCTCCACTATCCATTATTACACAAAACTTAAATGCACTGATCAGAAAAGATTTCTTGCAAAACAGGCTAATAAAACATCTTCAAGTCATAGTAACTGTACATTCTAATTATATTTGATGTTTAATAAGGCCAGGCAATAAATGACTGGCTACCTATATTTATCTATGCATGTCAAATTTTAAATTTAAAAATATTTTCTTCTGAGGAACTCACCTGCCTTCATTGGTTGACTTCAAAATGTGTAATAAAATGAGAGACAGTATCTCATTGTAAATAACATGGAATTAATATGGAAAGTAAACCATACACTGGACAATATTATAGAACACCAGAGTGAACTTCATAAAGAAATACAGTATCTTCCAGTATAAAAAAAGGGAAGAACTCTATACAAGCAGTTCTATTAACTACATTTCAATTAAAGATGCAATTCTCTCTCACTCCTGGCAAGAATTAATTGGTAATGACACTGTGTCTCAACAGTGCAAAGTATCCTGAGAAATTATTAAGATTACAACAAAAGACAGGGCCGTCATCACTAAGTTTTTGCACAAAACACTTCAATTAGATCTCTTAATTAAATAAAAAAGCAGATAATCTACATTGTGTCTAACACAAAAAGGGGATGTGACCTGGGACACTGCTAATTCTTCCACTGGCAAATAATTAGAAAATCATTGCATTCAATTACTGTTTCTACCTTTCTTCAAGTTATTTATGGCCAATAATATACATGGAGGTAATTTGTAATTCAAGTGTTTTCTTTTTCAACTAGCTACAAGATGAATTCTCAATTTTACATCGAAATATACTATTCAAATTTAAAATAAACCCTCTTGGAGGAGCATTTTTCTAATTTTGTGCAACTTTGATGCAGAGCCCAACAAAGTCCTATGAAGAGAGACAGTGCATCTTTAAGATGATTGGCACTGAAATCCCATTTCTTTAGCTGCATTCTATTAGCTTGGCCAGGTTATCTCGTAACTCTGTTAGTTCAAAGATTTTTCCATCAAGAATTTCTAAAAGTGTCTTCAAGTTATTGCGAAAAGCTTCTTGCTCATTCTGACTTTTCTCCAGACGTTGCTCTAGATCAGACAGCTGTCCTTCCAGGTCCTTGTTTCGAATTTCTACTTCCTTCAGAGAAAACATGTAGTATGTTAATGTACTGTTTATAAATAAAATGCAGTTTTCTCGTTCTGCTGTCATTCATGTCTGTCTTAGTAAATATAGGTTTTAAAAGACCAGAATTAAATTATGTGCAATCTTTCAGTTATAGCTAACTATAAAACAGGTTTTTCTTAAAGGTCAATGAGGAGTTTTAAAAAAATACTATCTGCCTTTTATCTTTTCAGTAAAATATCCCAGGGACAGGACATTTGGAACAGAGTGATAAAATTATATAGCCACTGAGTGCCATATTGCATGCAAGGCATTATCTGAAGTAAATTTGCTATTGTTTCTGATATATAAATAGGCCACTTACTAAAAGTGGCTTCTTGAGAGATAATTTTAATCTTAGCCATTCTCCATTTTAGAATACCTAGATTACTCAAGGACACACTCCCCACTAAATAAAAAGAATGATCTCATATCTTAGACATTACTTCATGTGTGAATGAATACTATCCCACTATAAACCCACTGTATATGCTATTTCACACTACACACTGACCTAAATAGAGTAAGACTAATATCAAGGTCAAGATAACTGTAAGAATGTACAAACAACAAAATACTAATTACATCTTTTATTTTACTGAAATATATGTTTCAGAACTTATCTCTGTTCCTGGGTGCTGTTTAAGTACAGTTTCTGAGCTGCCATACATAGAAGCTGTTCCAGTATAACAATGGGTCGGAAGGGAGACAATGTGTCCACATATCAAATGCTGCTCTAGGGGAATCACACCATGGCAAATGTCTTTTTTCATCTTTAAGGCAGAGGAGCAGCCCACAGTTGCTGTCGGTCACAGAACATGATGCTGCTCAAATCCAGGCTGTTGGATCAAGCTGCAGAACTGTATGCTCGGACCTCTAATCTCTGTGGGTCATGCATTAAAGAGGAGGGCAGCTATAATAAGCTCCATTTTATGCAAATTGCATGCTGCCCTCGGGCTCCTGACAAGTTATCATCATAACCCTCATTTGTGTCTGCTGTAGCTTATTGTTATTTGAGTATGTCTCAATTTTAAATTTCAATTATTTAAAAACATTTTAAAAACAGCACAGGGAGGGTTTATACAATATACCTTCCACTATGAAAAACAGTTTTCAGGAAATGTACAAGATAAATTATTTATATATTTATTCAGTAATAAGCATTTTTTCATCATTTGGTGGGCTACTTGGCCTTCCCCCCCATTCCTCCCTTCTCCCAAAAAGCCTGCTGCCCTTTCAGCAGCACTCTGTGACAGAACAGTCACTTTCAACTCAGTTGCATTTTATCAAATTACATTTGGCATATTTAATAGTTTCCATGTTAGGTTTTATGATGACTGGTTTCAAGCTGCTGCTGAAAAGCACTTTGAGAAGGGGTCACTTTACAGTGGTCACTTTTTCTCCTTCTGTGTGTCCTTCTCTCCCCTGAAGCTGCCTCCATTCACCACTTCCCCTCTCTGCACTGCCCGTTACCATGTCCCACCCACCCACTTAGCCTAACGACTGTGCTAATGTTTTCCATTGATATGGGCCCAGCCATACACCAGTGGGAGCTGGACAACGACAATAAGCACCACCTATGATGGGGCAGCTTTATGCTGGCCGAATGGCTCAAAGCTACCCAAAGTCAATGTAATCAGCTTCTCACTGCACAGGGAAATCCTTGGTGGTGCAGATAACTGTATTGGCTCCTACACCATCCCACCGCTTGACTACTGGTCACAGGGTGCAACCAGGGAAAAGGTGATGTGGCCAAAGCCTGTGAGGCCCAAAGTACAGCCCCTGGAGCATGTGGCAGCAAGGATAGATTTCAGCAGCCCTTATGGGCCAGAAAGCTGCAGGATCAGGGAATCACAAAGGTGGCTTAAAACCACATTTACATGTATGCACAGCAATCCACCCTACGTGAGCATGTGGTCATGGGTTACAACAAAGTTAAATCAGAAGGAACCCTGTGCTTGCTTGTCATTTGTAAATAGATATGAGTTCAAAAATCTTAACAAATCACTGGGTTTTGATTATTGTGTCTTCAGGGCTGGCCCACAATATTTTGGCACCTGAGGCAGGGAGCTCAAATGATGCCAACATGTCCCCTCATTTGGGCCAAAAGTTTGAAAGGTCTCAATTCTGCCTTCTTCCTGTTCTACTCCTCTCATGGTACTGCTCTGCTACCTACCCCTATAAAGGAAAACTAACAACTTAAAATGCCTTGTTCAAAAATTTTAAACAACACTTAACTTTCAAATGCCTGAACTGCAAATATAACTTTTCTAGTCTGCATAGTAAACACTGACATTTTTATCTGTTTGAATAATCAAAATGGTGCTTTCCGTGCCTTTTTGGTTGCAAAGATTTGAACTGTTTTTGTTTCCTGGAGGTCCACAGTGTGGGACAGCTCATGCTCTATTGTTTCAATGCTCTAGATGCGTTTTTATTAACTTCAGCTTGGAGAAGCTGCGTTCTCCACTGGCAACTGTTACAGGAAGTGTTAGAAGTATGCACATAGTAATAAAAGCATTTGGAAAGAAGGTGGTCATTGTATTTATGCACATATATTCCAGAACAGCCTTTGGAGTTGATCCTGCTGAAATGTATCTTGAAAGGTCTTTCAATTCATCACCTAAACCGCTCGCATCAATATTGCGAATGTCATCATGCCAACACTATCTCTAGTGCCCTGCATTGCTGGTGTAGGTCTTCTTCAGGTACAGTGAGGAGTTTTGGAATATCCTACAACATCCCAAATTTACTGCTGTGTTCCTTGAGCTTCATGAAATATTTTTCAACTGATTGTATTGCACATCTAGCACCTGGTTAAAGAATTCAACTTTGAATTGTTGTTTGTGGTCTCTTATGGGATTATAATCAAATTGTCTTTTCCTTCGGTGACTCTAGTATTCTTGAATGGGTGAGAAAATAGCTTCAGTGTGAAGTTCCTATGCTAACTTCTGTGCACTCTTCAGAACATTTTGAAATCCTTCATGTAACCGGTAAGATTGTAGGTATGACTTTGCTTTGTCCAGTTGTTCCATTGCTCCAGATATATAAAGGTCAACACCTTCGAGTCTCTTGTTTACAACATTTAGTTCAAACAGTATGTCATGCCACAACACTAAGCTACACAGAAATGTGAAGTTATGTATGTTTCTGGTGATTCCATTTCCCTCTGCCACTGTTCTCCCACGAACAGTTCCTGTCATTGCATTATCCCCCATAATGGCAACTATGGCATCATCTATCTTCCCAGCTTGGTGTTTGATAGGGTTTATTGCCTCCACTTAATTTTCCCATTGTGTGGCACTCTGTGGTTTCACTGTCAGAGGGGATGTTCCCAGGTCATAGAATCATAGAATATCAGGGTTGGAAGGGACCTCAGGAGGTCATCTAGTCCAACCCCCTGCTCAAAGCAGGACCAACCCCAACTAAATCATCCCAGCCAGGGCTTTGTTAAGCCTGACCTTAAAAATTTCTATGAATGGAGATCCCACCACCTCCCTATGTAACCCATTCCAGTGCTTCACCACCCTCCTAGTGAAATAATTTTTCCTAATATCCACCCTTAGACCTCCCCCACTGCAACTTGAGACCGCTGCTCCTTGTTTGGTCATCTGCTACCACTGAGAACAGTCTAGATCCATCTCTTTGGAACCCCCTTTCAGGTAGTTGAAAACAGCTATCAAATCCCGCCCCCCTCACTCTTCTTTTCTTCAGACTAAACAAACTCAGTTCCCTTAGCCTCTCCTTGTAAGTCATGTGCTCCAGCCCCCTACTCATTTTTGTTGTCTCCACTGGACTTTTTCCAATTTTTCCACAGCCTTTTTGTATTGTAGAACTCAAAATTGGGCACAGTACTTCAGATGAGACCTCACAAATGCCAAATAGAGGGGAATGATCACATCCCTAGATCTGCTGGAAATACCCCTATTTATACAACCCAAAAATGCTATTAGCCTTCTTGGCAACAAGGGCATACTGTTGACTCATATCCAGCTTCTCATCCACTGTAACCCTCAGGACCTTTTCTGCACAACTGGTGCCCAGCCATTCGGTCCCTAGTCTGTAGCAGAGCATGGGATTTGTCTGTCCTAAGTGCAGGTCTCTGAATTTGTCCTTGTTGAACCTCATTAGATTTCTTTTAGCCTAATCCTCTAATTTGTCCAGGTCCCTCTGTATCCTATACCACCCTCCAGCATATCTACCACTCTTCCGAGTTTAGTGTCATCTGCAAAATTGCTGAGGGTGCAATCCACGCCATCCTCCAGATCATTAATGAAGACATTGAACAAAATTGGCCCCAGGACCGACCGTTGGGGCACTCCACTTGATAACGGCAGCCAATTAGACATGGAATCATTGATCACTACCTGTTGAGCCTGACGATCCAGCCAGCTTTCTATCCACCTTATAGTCCACTCATCCAGCCAATGCTATTTTAACTTGCTGGCAAGAATACTGTGGGAGAGTATTGCTCTCAGATGGTGCTTCAAAATTTGCCACTGATGAGTTGTTGCAGAGAAAAATACATAGATGCTTTGAATTACATTAAAAAATTCAGCAGCCTGACTAGAAGTTGATGCTGCATCCCTGACCATCAAGTTCAATGAATGAGAACACAATGGGACAAAAAAGATAGAAGGTTTAACTCTCAGATCCGTGTCTGCACTCCTCTGTTCTTTCCTCTCATGTTGGCACCATTATTGTAGCCCTGGCCTCTCTTGTCAGCTATCGCAATTCCCATATCTTCCAGCTTTTTAAGAAGCACATTTGTCCTACCAGCTCCTATAGTATCAGCAATGTCAATAAATTCTAGAAAATGTTCTCTGACAGTCACCATTGCAGGGACATTTTCACTTGGTTCTGTTGTTGTTACAAAACGCACCATTAAAGTCATTTGTTCCGTATGGCTGATGTCAGGTATGCAGTCCAGAATAACAGAGCGATATCTTCATGACTTCAGATCTGTCACAATCTTGTTTGACTTTTTTTTGCCAGTAGTTGTATTATCTCATTTTAAATTGTTTTTCCATGGTAGTGGTGTGTGTACATTTCTTGGCTATGACTCTTGTTAGATGCTCCTCGAGTACACAATCAAACTCAGCCATCAGCTCCACAATTTTAAGGAAGTTTCCACTGTTTGGCACATACAGCTAATCTGAAGTGCCACAAAGTGCTAGGTTTTGGTAGCAAGCACTCTCACAATGGCAATGAGCCTTTTCAGAACATTTTACCAGTAAAGAGACTCTGATGCAATCTTCTCTTGATGCTGATCATCTATGGTGGCCTTTAACCTTAGTCTCATCTCAAGCTCTTTCCATCTATGGAATGCTCTCTGGTGATTTGCTGCCTTCTCATAGCATGCCAGATGTCTAGCCAGATTTTTCCAGTCCTTTGTTCCTATAGAACCCAATGTGGCTAAAACATTACATTAGACTGGAAGAGATTGCAACAAAAACAGTATGCAACATTCTGGGTTTTTGAGTACATATGCTATGGCGTCTCCACTTCATCACCAAGGGAGATTTTACATCAATCAGGAGTTGGATAGAAACTTCTATTTTCATTGTCTTTGGGGACCATGAAGTTTTTCACTTGCTGTGGCCCATGCAGCACAAGGAAGTCCCTCAGGCTACTGCTCAAATGAGTCCACAGTCCTGAATCATCTAGACATAAGGCACTACATTCAGCAGCAGCTGTTTCTTACACCTCCACCACACTCTTCTCTGATCTACACCTTTTTTCAGGAATATGCATGGTTACATCAATTTGAGATGGAGATATGGATGCTGCAGTAGCGCCAGGTCACCTGCTCTCTGACTAACTGGAAGATCAGGCATCTGCTCACCACTCACATCCTCACTGGGGGCTAGAAAGCTCACCGTGAACATTGTTTGCTGTGTAGTCTCTGTAGAGAGCTCTCCCAGCGCTGTAAAAAAACCACCCCCATGAGAGTAGTAACTACCAATGCTGGGAGAGCAGTTCCCAGCACTGATGCAGTGTCTACACTGCCACTTTATAGTGCTGAAACTTGCAGAGTTAAGGGGGAAGCCACTGGGAGCTGTGGAGGGCCATGCCTGTGGACAGTCAATGTAAACAAAGTGTCTTGCGGCCTGCCAGAGGATTACCATGATGGGTTACATGTGGCAGGTTGTCCACCACTACACTTGTCTATTTTGAATTTCATCTTGTTGATTTCAGACTAATTCTCTAATGATTCCAATTGTGCTTTGGCTGGCTGGGTGGGTTTTGGGTGCAAGGAATCTTTGGTTAAAAATGGCTGGGTCCTAATTGTGGCAAGGGAGGGACTTAAATTAGTCAGAGATGGCTGCATTCATGAATTATCAAGCCAAATAGATTCAGATTATGGACCTTACAGACACCATTGGCCATTCTTATTATTTTTTTCTTCCTTTTAACAGAGAGTGGATTACATTTAATACAAGATTATATGGTGAATCACCTTCAGCCCATCTGTAATGGGAAATGAGAAGGGCCAGCATGATGTAACCAGCAAATTACACACACGCACATGAGCAGTGGATCATTGAGAACATTTATTTTGGACAATGTAACCCCTTAAATGCCTTCACTGGGGAAAAGGGTTGTCAGACTCAGAACTCTTTAGAATTATGGTCACTGAATTTTGTATGTTCATAACTTAAAAATTTCATTTCCTTCAAGTCTGACTAGTTTTGTAAGTCTCAATGACCTTTATTAATCAAGCCAACTTTGAAGGCTGCATTGTTACTATTTATATTGCAGTACTGCCAGTGAGCGATAAGGACCCCATTGTGATAGATATACATTGTGATACCATACAAACACAATAAAAAGACACTTGCTTTTCCAAAGAGCTTGCAATCTAATGCACAGCACTGTAACTTACTGTATCCAAGGTTAAAAAGGAAATTCCAGATTGTATTATATCATCATGTACATTAAATTATTTGACAATTTATAAATGAGATAAAGGAGGATTGTATTTTAAAAGCATAAGCAAGTGCCAAGTTGAAAACTTAAGGAGGATTTTCTATTTGAGTTTCCTCTCTTTGAGTGCTTGATTTATCTGTTGTAATGTTGCAATAACACTATATTTTTCATAGAATAATCCAGGCTTTGACATCATTCTGGCCCAGGAAGTGTGTCTGACAGCACACATTCATAAAGTTGAACACATGAAATGTGACACAATACATGCTTTTTGGGCTCTCGAGTAGTATTAAACACAGGATCACAACTTCACTACAGGATCAAATAGAACTACAAGATATTTTTATAAAAAAATGAATATCTTAAGTAAAAATGAAATGAAATACAGAAAATGAGTAGCTACATATTTTGTTTTCTATGTAAATGTAGCATTTTTTCAGATGTGCTCTAGTGCAAAAGATTTTCTATAAAAGTTAAAATTATTACAAAGGTTTTGGGGTTTTTGTTTCCAAGCTAAAAGCAAACCAGCTTATTTTCACTGAATAGGAAAGTGAAGAAGGAAAGTTGGTATACTTTCAGAGAATAATAATCAGAAAGGAATAATTCACCATACTGAACCTGATGTGCTACTACTAGTAAACATTTTATTTTTTTTACAAGTGTAATGCAGACTGGCAATACCCACTAAAACTTAGCTTCCTATTAGGTGAAGGCTGTCTCTGAATAATAAAATCCAGGTTATATGAATGATCAATTTGCTTTTGTTTCATACCGTATCTTATGCATCAGGCAAATGTGAAAGGGAAATAGAATTTTGGGGTCAAAAACTCCCAACTTCCATACTAACAGACAAATGGAACCATAACAATCTAATATTTTCCAGTAGAAAATAACACTTTTTTTCTTTTTCACACTATTAACTCTCACTTAACTAAAATTATTGTTATATTATTTAAATTATTTTCAACTTTTAAGGTAAAGTCCATTATGAAACTGTAAACAAAGCTCTGACTAAATGGTATTTTGATAATTTAGTAAAGAACATGTCAAAGATCTTCTGACCAATTTGAATGAATTCAAGTCAGCGAAGCCTGATGACATTCACCCAAGGGTACTGAAGGAATTATGTGAAGTCACTGGGAATAATATTTGCAAACTCATGGATGCCAGGAGTGGTCCTGAAGACTGGAGAAGAGCTAACACAGTGCTCATCTTTAAAAAGGAGGAGCTGATGATCTATAGACTAGCCAGCCTGACTTTGATACTTGGGAAGCTACTAGAGCACTGTATAAAATATTTGATTTGAGAATATCTGGAGGATGTAGAACAGTGGTGGGCAACCTGAGGCCCACAGGGATGATATGAGATTGGAGGGCGGTCTTAAGTTGGGTTCCACAGGGATCTGTTCTGGGTCCAGTATTAACATCTTTATTAATGATCCTGATGTAGCTATAAAGAACTAATGCTAATCAAGTTTGCAGATGACACAAAGCTGAGGGGACGTTGTCAATACTTTGGAGGTTAGAACTAAAATTCAGAGGGATCTTGATAAATTGGAGAACTGGGCTAGAGACAACAAAATGAAATTCAACAAAGACAAATGTAAAGAGCTACACTTAGGAAAGAAAAAACAAATGCACAAATACAAAATGGAGTGGGGTGACTGGCTTGGTACCAGCACTGCTGAGAAGGATCTGGGAGTTGTGGTGGATCACATCATCAACATGAGTCAGCAATGTGATGCTGTTGCAAAAAAAGCAAATGCAATTTTAGGTTGCATTAACATGTGCCTAGCATGCAAGTTACAGGAGGTAATAGTACTGCTCTACTCGGCATTGGTTAGGCCTCAGCTGGAGTAGTGTCAAATTTTCGTCACCAATTTATAGAAAGGATATAGAGAAACTGAAAGGATCTAGAGACAAGTGACAAAGATGATCAAAGGGATGAAATTTAAGCCATATGAGAGCAAAGGCTGAAGGAATTGGGTATGTTTAGTTTGAAAAAGAGAAGATTAAGGGGGACATGATAGAGGTCTTCAAATACTTGCAAGGCTGCCATAAAAAAGATGGAGAAAAGTTGTTCTCTCTTGCCACAGAGGGCAGGACATGAGGCAATGAGTTCAAACTACAGCATAGCAGATTTAGATTAAATCTCAGAAAAAATGTCCTAATTGTAAGAACATTAGGACAAACAGTAGGACTGGAACAGACTGCATAGGGAAGCTGTTTCACTGCAGATTTTAAAAAGAAGGCTGGATAGCCATCTGTCTTGGATGGTTTAGACACAACACATCCTGCATCTTGGCAGGGGGTTAGATTAGATGATCCATGCAGTCCCTACTAACCCTATGGTTCTATGATTCTAACAGATACAGAAAAAGGCAATGCAAGCCTCTTCCTTACCCTCTCTACATGTTTCAATCTAGATCTGTAGGGAGCTATTATAGAAATTAGATGTGGGCCCAAGAGACACAATTCAGGAATGAATTTTAAAGCTCCTAAATTTTGGAGGTGTTTGAACACAGGGTCTTAGTTAATGCCGATCTCTGCTCGAAATAAAAGAACAATTCAGTCACCAAGTACATCTGGGTTTCTGCTGAATCTGCCATACAGTTTTAGTTAAAGGGACAGACTGAGGTCACCAATTCATTTTACACAGGACTACTGAATTATCAGACTAACAATTTTCAAACTGGGGCTAAATTTAATCTGACTTTGAGAGATGAAAGTCTCCATAGTCCATTTTCAATTTGCAGAGGCATTCAGCTCTAAAAACAATTTTTACAAACAAAATAAACACACCCCACTAAGGTCTCCAACCCAAATCCTGGGTTTAGAGACTGCTGAGAGAATGTTAAGAATTGTTAAGTTATTCAAACCAACAAGGAATAAAGAGATACTGTATATATGGACACTAAAATCAAATTTTATTAGCGTACAGTAGCAATTTGATCTAGATTCATCCCAGTGTGTGCTAAAGAACATGATGAAGGCACTCAACAGCAACAGGTCTGCCAGAAAGGCCTGAGAGAAGCCAAGTAGTGCTCAAAATGGGAACAGTGTTGGCCAGTGAAAGAATCTGGCCTGAGAACACATAAATGAGGTGCATTTCCTAAGTAGCTTCCTCTACAGTGGCTTCTATGGAGCTCCAGCTGCAACTTAGAACTGCTCCCCCATAGAACAGTTAGGTCAAATGGCCCAAGGGAGGGCAAATGGCAATTTGGTGTGAATTCTCCCGGAGAACAGGAGGTCCAGACTGGTTCATGGAGGCATAAGTTACACCTCTCTCTGCTAGTTTGGGTGAATCTAGCCAGGAACAGATAAGCTGCACATATGATAAATATAAGTGTCTGCCTACTGTCCATCTTCTATCTTCTCCTCTATCTAAATTTATATGAATTTTATATATATATATATTATAACACTGATGCTTACCTGGAGCTTCTGAGTCAAAGCATCCCTCTGTGCCTGAAGCTCTCTGGCATTATCAATTTCTTGTTTCAATCTTTCTATTTCCTGACAGAGAAAAAAAAAATCCCTTCAGCAAATGCAAATAAGCCACTTATTCTCTTCCTGGCCAAATATTCCAATTATACCAAAACTGACACTGAGCAGCTGCTTACATTGACACTTCTTGTGTGTGTTCAAACCCCCACCCCTCCCCCCGAATAGTATGGAATCAGCAACTTCTGTAATTTATTCATCTGCATGTTAGACATTCATATGCCAACAATGAGCAATTCCATCATGCAAAGTGTAACATCTCAAACAACGTATTTGTCATCAAAGTTTAAGCTTTGAGGAGTTTTTCCTTTCTCTCCCACCCCAGCAAGGCTGGAATATTTTTTTTGGAAAATTGAGGGTCACGGTAATCAAAAATTCAATCTTTGCCTGTATTATTTAAAAAAATATTTTAGCATACACTAATGTACTCTTTCTCCTTTTCAAAAGAGCAATCCAGACTTCAGCAGGGAGCTGCTTCCTTTATCATTAGCAAGGGATGAAGCCAGCAGCGGTGAGAAAGAGGGAACAGAAATTGCCTGAACACAAAGTTCTGACCACTGACTGCCATATGAAGAGAGACTGATAAGAATGGTGTTTTTAGTTTAGAGAAAGTATGAAGATGATAAAGGTATAAAAAATGAATGGTTTAGAGATTAGATCAGACATTTCTGTTCACTCATTCTCATGATACAACAACAAGCAGTTAGCCAATGATATTGAAAGGCAGCAACTTTAAAACTGATAAATATTTTCCCCCACAATGCACAATTACCCTGTTGAGCAATGTGCCACAAGATATCACTGAAGCCAAGAGCAGGAATCAAAGAAGGACTGGATATTTACATGGATAACAAGAGCACACAGAATTACATTAGTTAGGATTAAAAAAGAACAGGAAAAAAGAAACCAATACACATCCCCACATCTCAGGACACAAGCTGATCTCTAATATGGGTTAGGAAGAAACTTGCCCCGTGGCGAAGTTATTCAATAACTGCCAATGTCAGGATTTCTTGCACTTTCTCTTAAACATCTGGTGCTGGCCACTGTTGGAGACTGCTGGTCTGATCCAATATGGCAACGCCTTTGCTCCTATATTCTATTCATCATAGAATCTTTGGTAATGGGGGAGCCACAAAAGCCAGTTCCTGCCATAGTCAGCTCCCATCTCCCTCTCATCCTCCTCCTTCAATATAGGGACAGTTAGTTATCCCTTTTGGGGGCAGGTGTACTTCACTTTGGGGCAGCATGGGTGGCGTCTCTAATTTCCCATATCCTCCTGCTGCTGGCCCAGACCCTGGCTGACAGCACCATAAGCAGCACTGAGTAGGGGTGGAGCTTATTTAGAAAAAAAGAGCAGGGCCCTTAGGACCCCAAAATCAGCTATATTAAAATAATCTTAATTCATAAAGTTTGATTTGTTCCTCAGCACGAACTCACTTCCCCAATAAAGGAAAGCAGTGCTTATAGCTGTTTTTTAAAATAAATACTTGCACTGACATTGCTTGTCTATAAATGGGATTCACAGTGCTTCATTTTGACTGTTGCTGTGAAGAAAATGCCGCATGCTTCAGTACATGCTTTCTTTTGCAAAGAAATGTACTTGGGAAGAGGTGAACAGAAAAATGCAGATTTTTGGCTCAGATACACGAAAATCCAAACAATAGTTGTGATAGACAATCTGTGAGAAAATTTATTATTAGCCTCAAAAAGGCCAAAAAATGGATTCTTCTTACGTTAGTCCATGCAGAAATTACCTCTTTGCTCACAAGCAGATTTAAGATTAACATTACAAACTGTTATAAATAACGTGATTTTTAAAGCCACTTTAAAATGGTATGAAGAACATTAGCAAATACCTCTTCTTTCTTCTTCAGTGTGGATTCTAATTCCTGTATTGTCTGGTTTAATTCTGTTTTATGTGTATGGACTGCATTTGCTTGACTGCTCACACACTCCAGCTCAGTCACCTGTAGAAATAAATGTCAGCAATAAATACAGAATTAAGTGACAACATGAAGAACTACAAGGTGCTATTGCCTCCTTGCATTAGTGCTTGCATCTGAAATATACATATGTTTAAATATACTTATTAACTCTAATATATATATAGATATAGATATATAGATATATAGATATAGATATATAGATATAGATATATATGGATTAAAATGCTGAAAATTTTTTTGTAAAATAGTAATATAAAATTCTTTAACCAATTGTTTTGTATAGTATTTCCCTCCTCTGAAATTTTAAATTTTGTTGCAATTTCTCATAACTGAAAAATACTGGCTCTGTACTCTAAAAAAAAGCCCCCTTTGCATGAAAACGTGTACTTATTGATTTTGAAAATGTTCAGGGAAGAAGAGTCATTGTCTTTCCAGAGTCCATATGATTTACAGGATTGATAACAGATTTGCCTAATATGATCTATCTAATCTATCCTTTAAAAGCTTTTAATATTGCATCATGTTAATCAATGCCCACTCTGTCCTCCAAAAGGCAACTATAATTTTTCAGACTTAATTTCTGAATCTGCATGCAAGGTGTAATGCTGCATACTTACCTATCAACACATGGCTGCAGATATTTTAACTCACTTATATTTTCAGATCTCACCTTTAGACCAGCGGCTAAATGACATATTTTGGTAGTATACAGTTTCCTTTATTAGCAGAGAGTGTGCTCTGTCCATCTGTCTTTGAATGAAACACATAGCAATGGCACGTACAATTTCAGTTTGAAGAGATGTTAATATGCCTCTTGTTATACACAGACCAATGATCCTTCAGAGAACAGCGGGTAATATTTTGTACATCCATGAATTTTATTCTATACTACCATATTCCACTCAGAAACACTGTTGTTCATAAATCATTCAGAACACTGATAGAGCCATTATGTTTTCTATCAGTCCAGCTCTTGTATGAGTGAAGTAAGCTAAAAATATATTATTAATAATAAATTAAATGTTACTGAAAAATATTACAGCACAAAGCCTGACAACTCAGTTTTCTAAATAAATTATTTCCCTCTGAAGCTTAAGGCTCTAATTTTCTTTAAAGACTACAATTACAAAGAGTCTGTTTAATTACAGAGACGATGTGCTACTGACTTGCATGAACCATCTTTTAAAAGGTCCAGATTTTCAGCTGGCTTAAAATGAAGGTTACTTATTTGTAATCAGACTTCTTCAAGATGGACTCTGTATATTCACACTCATGGGTTGTGCTGGCTGGTGCAGCCTGAACAGTGGAGCTTTCTCCTGGCAGTGTCAGTTAAAAGTGTTCATGCATCTCTCCCACCGCTTCCCTCAGTGTCCTGAATATTCTGACGAAAAAGACTATAAAAAGTGGAAGGAACTGCTGCTTCTCAGTTCCTTCCACCCCTGACTCAGAGGTAGATCTGTCCTTTTTGGTGGGCCTTCTGTAGGAAGCCAGTATTTTACATTAATTAATGTTTCTTTCCTATTTGATGATTTACACAATTACAGAGGATTACAATGCAAACCCTGAATAGAACTTTATAGTATGGAATACAGATGTTCTAAGTAAGATTAATACATGCAATATCCTGCAAGCATTTGATAAAGTCTCAACACATTTTATAAACTTGACATCTGTTTTAACAATGCTAACACACAGGTGAGCCAGAGCAATAGGCATGAGCTGGTACCAGGTCTCCCAGCATCAGACTAAGATTCTCCCTGATAGACAACCTTACTTTTCAGTTTTGGAATGGATACAGTCAGATCTGAGTGTGCTGGATCTGATTAATCTTTTGTGTGGGACCTGATCTTGCTCAAAAGGGGCCCTTTTGTCTTTTGCCATTTTTTCAGAACCATCATAAAAGGACCCAGCAGCTTCTCTTGAGCTTACCGTTAAGCTCTTGATTAGCAACACAAGACATCTCCAGAACGTTTTTTTCTAAGATCTGAAGGGTGTCATAGCCATACATTTGTTTCGTAAACTTTCATGTGCTTCAGAACAACCCAGTTATTACCAAGATATTGCCATGGAGTGTATTTCTGATACTGAACATTTCAGAAGAAAGTAGTGACCTTTAGTCATTTAGAACTTTATAGTTTCATTGAAGCTGTACGCAGTCTTTTCCCCCCTCAGACCTAGGTCCATGGTTGGGAGGAAGGCAGTTGGAGCAGGAAGATAGGGGGACAATGGACAGCAAACTAATATAGATTAATGCACTTACCTAAGCCTGACTTGCCAGTGTTAACAAGGGATGAGATTTTCAGTTATTCCACATCTTCAGGGGTTGCTGATTCCTGTATTTGAGGACTCGGATTCTCTGGGAGGACCCTACAATCTATTAATAGGTTTTGCCAAGCCCAACAGGATTTTAACACATTTACATGGAAGATCTCGTGTTTCTTCTTTTTGTCAAGCCAGAGAATTTCATAATAGACTTCGCTCACTCATTGGAGAATACAGATTAATACACATAACTAGAGCGGAGCTAATTCATTTATTTTTAAAAACGGAATGAAGAATAATCAGGGAGAGGGGTATTTTGGCATAGTTTTTGTATTAAAAAGGATGTTGAGATTTTAAAATAAATACAAGAGACTAAGGCCATTGTTTAAAGACAAGGTTTTGAAAATATTTATATAAAATAGAAAAAGCTTGAGTTTGAATGAAGTTCAAAATATTAAAAAAGACAACGGTATCTGTGATGGGGAGGCTGCTCCATAGTGCCTCCGCTGGAGCCAAGTGTGGTACTGCGGGTTCTTCCTGAGTCCACAAGTTTTGACTGCCTGCTTAGAGATGAGGGGCTTGTGCACTATGCTTAGCAACAGTCTCTAAACAGTTAAATACAAATATACTCAAAATTTGGCTGTCAGTGCCTTTTAATTAAAAAACAATAACAAAGTAAGCACTTATTTGCAGCACTTGAAGGCAAGGCCCTGACCTAGCATTGGGCTTGTGGGCTAGCACTGAGAGGCACAGTCTCTGCCCAGTCTCACCCAGCTCTGCCCCTGAGAAAAATCAGGGAAGCATTCTTAACTGGCCTGCTGGTTCCTGATCAGTCAGTTCTCCTCCTTGCCCTTCTAGGGCTCTGGAGGACTAAGTCTTGTTGGTAGCCCAGCCTGACTGTGGTGCGGATGTGTGTGGGGAGGGAGGTGTCAGGATGCCATCACCTCTAGTAGGGATTAGAGAAGGCCTGACAGATCTCAAGGGTTGCACAATCCCAGGGAAAGAAACCTGCATTCTAGCGCTGTGAATCTTGGTATTGCACACAAAAGGCATATGGTTGCAGTGCCAAATAACACTGACTAATGCGAGGACTAGTGTCCATCATTTACAGGATGGACTGTCCATTATTAGGTCAAAGAGAGACTCTAAAATATAATTCCCCTGCAACTTATTTGATGATCAGACATTCTTGCTTGATGATGAAGAATCTAGTCTCTAGTGGCTGCAGCTTCTGAATTTCGTATAATACAAGATCCTCCACAGCCTGAAAGTTTTGTGACACTGCTTCTAAATGTACTCCAGAAGCATCAGTTTGCAGCAAGAACTGGAGTGAGAAGACATCCAGATGCTGAAGTACAGGCTGCTGACACAGGATACTTTTTATCTTGATAATGGTTTCATCAGTCAGTTGTCCACTGGACTGCTCTGGATGCAGTGGCCTTTGTGAAGTCTGTCAGTGGTGCTGCAAGGTTTGCGAAGTGAGACACGAACCTAGTGTAATAGCTGGCTCACTCCCAGGAAAGCACTCCCCCCACCCAATAGTTGCCCTATGTCCATCCATACCCGGCTCCAATGGTGTACTTATGAGAGAAAGGAGATTAAGGGTGCTCAGAGGTGTCCTTTAGGTGCTACCTGTTGGCACTGAGGGCAAGCCTCACAAAAATTCACTAGTACTTTGTGGACCCCTGGCTGATAAAATCTGCCCAGAACCTTCTCTAGGGTTTTGTCTCTGCCCAAGTGAGCAATGAAGGGACTGCATGTGCCAGATGTAGCATTTCTTTCTGAATGTTTCAAAGCACCAGGATCTAGTCTGTGGCATACCTCACCTGGGCAGGAGTTCTTCTCCACTCAACTGAGTAAGTCATTTTGCCACTTGAAATAAGGACATTGGGAGGTTTAAACCTCCTAAGAGACGGCTCCGTTAACCACCAAAATCTAGGTGTATACCTCTCCAAGAGTATCATCTCCTTGTTCTTCTCATACCAAATCAAAGGAGCTGGCTAACAGCATTGGGTTGATGTTGGGAAGAGCATTATCCCAAAGCTATTTTGCTGAGCTGAGCTGCCAGACAGTTTGTCAGCTGCTAAGGTAGTTTGCAATCAAGCAAGCTGTTGCTGTTTCCAAGTCTTCTTGAATTGCAAGAAGCCATTACAGAGGTTGGAATCCACAATTAGGAAAATGTCAGACAGGTGGTCAGATGTGATGTCTGAGCTCTCTGAGTGGTGCAGTAATAGTGAAGAGAAGCATTGCCAGTACTTCTGATTATTACTTCCCATGGCAAACTGGGTGTTACACCAACCTGAAGCATTCTGGTTGGTCTCGTATGTTCAAATGTCACTAGGCTATCCCCATGGACCCAGGTCACATACACTGGATCATCCTCCTGTTGTTCTCCAGTATCCAGTAAGGTGTCTCAGACTAGGGTTCAGAAGCATCCTGAGTTTATTAGCTCTCCCATACGACCACTGGATTTACAAATCCTTAGCAACAGTTCTCATCTGTTCTTCCTGAGAGGCTCTGGCATTCCATGAAACCACACACTGTGAAATTACATGAGTGACTGATGTACCCCAGAGTTCCACACTGGAAACACTTGATCATTTGCTTAGGGAAAGCTCCATGACCCACTTCCATGTGCGACTCCATGTACTTCCTCTCTGATGCTCTTTTGGTGGTGTTGTGGAGTGTCTTCTGGGGTCCATGAGGAGAGGACCCCTCGTTCTGAGACTTCTCCAGGAACCCTCAGCCCTTTCCTGGTATTTCAGGTCAATTCCTCAGGAGGTTGGGGCCAGGCTTCTCTAGGCTTAGGTGGTTCACATTGATTGGGCCAACGTAACAGCATAAAGTCCTCTGCAAACAGGATGGCACCTTCAGTGGTGCTGGAGTTATTTCTGCATATAGTAGGTTTGAATGGTTCCTTGCAAAGCCTCTAGATACTGTCTGAGCACTGGAGAGCAGGAAACCAGCTGAAGCAAGTAGGTGGTCCAATCCTTTAGTTGCTGGGCCATGGAACAGGGCTGTGTCCCAAAGGAGAAAGTTTCTATCTGGTACCAGTGCTGGTAAATCTCCAGTGATACCCCTTATTAGTCAAAGGTGCCAGCTTTCAGGGTAACATAGTCCTTTGTGGGCCCAGTAACTGGTCTGAGCTTCCCCAGGCAGAAAAGGAGCTAGCCATGCAGCTTTGGTAGTCTTTTCCCACTGAACAGTACCATGCATCTCAAGATCATCTTCAGGTCCCAGTTTGGTAAGATCTCTTCCTGGCCCCAGCATTGTCACTCTGAAATGGGAACGGCTGGTGACCCACTTGTTTATTGCCACCTGGAACTGTCATTGCTGCTGCCTCTTCAATAGCTTGAGGGGCATAGCTTGCTGCTTCTGGGTAGCCCCATTGGCCTCCGGTTGCACATACACAAAAAGCCTCTGCCGCAGATCTGGGATTATACAGTCTCTTCCATGGTTCTCCTTTACAGAAAGGAGTCAATCCCATGGCTCACACCAACTTGGGATAGGTGGGGCTGCTCCATAGTGCCTCTTGTGGGGCCAAGTGTGATACTGCAGGTGTTTCCTGCCTTAGACCACAAGTTCTGGCAGCCTGCTTGGAGCAGGGTGACCATGTCACAAGCTCAGCAACAGTCCCTAAAGAGTTAAATAAAAATAAACTCAGATGTTGTCTGTCTGCGCCTTTAAATAAATAAACAACATACTTATTTGCAGCGCTTGAAGACAAGGCCCCGACCTGGCCCTGGGGTTCTGAGCTAGCACTGAGGAGCTCCAACTCTGTCACAGTCCTTGTCTGGCCTGCTGGCTCCCAATTGGTCAGTTTTTCCTTTTGGCTCTTTTAGGCCTCTGGAGGACTAAGTCTTGTTAGTACTCTAACTGGTCAGGCGGGTTTTAGGGTGCCAACACCTCCAGCAGAGAGCAGAAAAGGTCTGGTATACTTAAGATGTTTTTTCAGCAAGATAGACAGGCTAGGACTAGTGAGAATAATAAAACATTTTAAAAAAAGTGAGAGGGAATAACAGAAAGCAGCAGGAGGAAGAGGAGGAGGAGCTCCTTATATCCCTCTCTAGCACTTCCAGGAGCCTGGACTGATTAATACCAGCTTCTCAGGGAGCTTCCTGTTTCCTGCTGTTTCCCTGAACACACTTGACAAGAACAGGCAGTCATATGAAGTAGTAGGAGCCAGTTAGGTCCTTAAGACGCTGATATCTTCCCTCACTCAGGCCCTGCTACCAGCCTGCTTATTTGTCCCCTTCAACTGAGTGTTGAGAGCTACTATAGCTGGCACAGAACAGCCATCATGAGTGAAAGAAAAAAAACCCACTCTGGGGCAGCATTCAGAAAAAGAAAGAAAGCAAAGGACACTTTCTATCTAAGCAGGAAGGAGCTCTCCTGAGATACACAGACCCAAATGTTCACGGTGAGCCTTCCAGCCCCAGTGAAGATGTGAGTGGTGAGGAGATGCCTCATCTTCCAGTTAGTAAGAGTGCAGGTGACCTGGCAGCTATTGCAGCATCCATATCCAGGGCCAGTGCAAGGATATTTTGCGCCCTAGGTGAAACTTCCACCTTGCGTCTCCTGCCCCGCTCTCCTTTTCCCGGAGCACTGCTTATTATAAACTTTCAAAATACTTTTTTAAAAAAACACCCTTTTTAGTCATGTATATTTCCTTCCTTCATTCTTTCATATCAAAATCTACTACATTTTATTCTACCTTTAGAATATCCAATTATTATTAACAACATTTTTAATATTAGAATGGCGGATACTCCATCATACAACAACTGACAATATCAATATGACAAATTTCAGCCTACACACACATATTTGTACATAAACATATACACTCAAACACTTAACATACACACACAATTGACACAAAGTATTAGCGAAATGATGCAGCAGCACTTGCCAGAGTCTTAGATCTGAAACAACTCAACAAAAATAGTTCGCCTCAGATGACAACCTCTGAAAACTAGTAAACTTAGCATTATAAACAGCCTGTCAGAATGGGTAACAGCTGTGCGTGACAAGAAAAAAGATGTCATTGCCACTTTGTACCATAATGAAGCAGTACGCTTGTGCCCACAATGCAGAGCTGGCGTAGGCTATAGCTGTAATGTATGAGAGAACGACAAGTTAAAATGCACATTCAATGACATTTCTCTTTTCTTTATTCATTTGTTTTCCACCAAAAGTGTAAAAAAAAATTTGGGGCACCGCTTTTTAGCACGCCCAAATCTTGGCACCCTAGGCAGCCACCTAGTTCGCTTAGTGGTTACATCGGCCCTGTACATATCTCTTCCTCAAATTGATGTAACCATGCACATTCCTGAAGAAAAGTACTGATCAGAGAACAGTGTGGTGGAGGAGCAAGAAACAGCTGCTGCTGAGTTTAGTTCCTTATGTCTAGATGACCCAGGACTGTGGACCCACTTGAGCAGTAGCCTGAGGGACTTCCTTGTACTGCATGGGCCACAGCAAGTGAAAAAATTCATGGTCCCCAAAGACAATGAAAATAGAAGTTTCCATCCAAAACCTTACTGGCGTGAAATTTCCCATGGTGACAAAGTGGAGAGGCCATGGTTTAGGTACTCAAAAACCCAGAATGCTGCGTACTGCTTTTATTGCACACTCTTCCAGTCTAATGTTTCAGCCACATTGGGTTCTACAGGAACAAAGGACTGGAAAAATCTGCCCAGAAATCTGGCATGCCATGCAAAGGCAGCAAATCACAGAGAGCATTGCATAGGTGGAAAGAGCTTGAGATGAGACTAAGGTTAAAGGCCACCATAGATGATCAGCATCAAGAGAAGAGTGCATCAGAGTCTCTTTACTGGTAAAATGTTCTGAAAAGGCTCATTGCCATTGTGAGAGTGCTTGCTACCAAAACCTAGCACTTTGTGGCACTTCAGATTAGCTGTATGTGCCAAACAGCGGAAACTTCCTTAAAATTGTGGAGCTGATGGCTGAGTTTGATGCTGTACTCCAGGAGCATCTAACAAGAGTCATCAGCCAAGAAATGTACACACACCATTACCATGGAAAAACAATTTAAAATGAGATAATACAACTACTAGCAAAAATACTCAAACAGAAGACTGTGGCAGATCTGAAGTCATGAAGATATCGCTCTGTTATTCTGGACTGGACACCTGACATCAGCCATACGGAACAAATGACTTTAATGGTGCGTTTTGTAACAACAACAGAACCAAGTGAAAATGTCCCTGCAATGGTGACTGTCAGAGAGCATTTTCTAGAATTTATTGACATTGCTGATACTATAGGAGCTGGTAGGACAAATGTGCTTCTTAAAAAGCTGGAAGATATGGGAATTGCGATAGCTGACAAGAGAGGCCAGGGCTACAATAATGGTGCCGACATGAGAGGAAAGTACAGAGGAGTGCAGACACGGATCTGAGAGTTAAACCCTCAAGCTTTTTTTGTCCCATGCTGTTCTCATTCATTGAACTTGATGGTCAGTGATGCAGCATCAACTTCTAGTCAGGCTGCTGAATTTTTTTAATATAATTCAAAGCATCTTTGTATTTTTCTTTGCATCAACTCATCAATGGCAAATTTTGAAGCAACATCTGGGAACATCATCTCTGACACTGAAACCACTGAGTGCCACACAATGGGAAAGTCGAGCGGAGGCGATAAAGGCTATCGAATACCAAACTGGGAAGAAAGATGATGCCATAGTTGCCATTATTGTCACAATGCAATGACAGGAACTGTTCGTGGGAGAACAGTGGCAGAGGGAGATGGAATCACCATAAACATACATAACTTCAAATTTCTGTGTGGCTTAATATTGTGGCATGACACACTGTTCGAAGTAAATGCTGTAAGGAAGGGAGGGATTTCAAAATGTTCTGAAGAGTGCACAGAAGTTAGCAGAAGAACTTCACACTGAAGCTATTTTCTCACCTATTCAAGAATACTAGAGTCACCGAAGAAGACATTTTGATTACAAGGCACGGGATAGTCCCATAAGAGACCTCAAACAACAATTCAAAGTTGAATTCTTTAACCAGGTGCTAGATGTGTAATAAAATCAGTTGAAAAATATTTCTTGAAGCCCAAGGAACACAGCAGTAAATTTGGGATGTTGTAGGATATTCCAAAACCCCTCACTGTACCTGAAGAAGACCTTCACCGGCAATGCAGGGCACTAGAGACAGTGTTGACACATGACGACGTGCAACATTGATGCAAGTGATTTAGGTGATGAACTGAAAGCCCTTTCAAGATACATTTCAACAGGATCAATTTCAAAGACTGTTCTGGAATATATGTGCACAAATACAATGACCATCTTCTTTATAAATGCTTTTGTTGCTCTGCGCACACTTCTAACACTTCCTGTAACAGTTGCCAGTGGAGAACGCAGCTTCTCCAAGCCGAAGTTAATAAAAACAAATCTACACTCCACAATGACACAGGAGAGGCTGGTCGGCCTTGCAACCATCGCAACAGAGCTTGAGCTGGCCCAAACTGTGGACCTTCAGGAAGCAGAAAAAGTTCAAGTCTTTGCAACCAAGAAGGCATGGAAAGCACCACTTTGATTATTCAAACAGATAAAAATGTCAGTGTTTACTATGCAGACAAGAAAAGTTACATTTGCTGTTCAGGCATTTGAAAGTTAAGTGTTGTTTAAAATTTTTGAACAAGGCATTTTAAGTTGTTAGTTCTCCTTTATTGGGGTAGAGGAGTAGCACGGGAAGAAGGCCTTTCATACTGGAACCTGTCAAAGTTTTGGCCAAAGCAAGGAGAATGGGGGCGTCATTTGAGCTCCCTGCCTCAGGTGCCAAAATGTTGTGGGCTGGCCCTGGGGAAGGACCAAATACAGAAAAATAAGATCAAGCTAATAGTATGTAGCCCATTGTTCAGTATGTGTGATATGTTGCTTCTGTGTTTGATCCACAGAGGATACCAGTCTACTACAGCTCCCAGCTTGAGGACTTCGGCCCCCATCCTGCAAACACTCACTTACTTAACTGTACTTAAATGAGTAATTCAATTAAAGTAAATGATCTTACACTTCTAAAATACAAATTATAATGCAGTTTTACTAAATTGCACAGAATATTTAATTTTTCAAAACTACACTATGCATCATTAAACAGATGTAAAACAAGTCGTTATTTCTAGAAACTCCAATTCATTCTAGTTTCTTTCCTTTCTCTGGTAACAAATATGATTATCCACTAGGGTTCTCCTTCTCACTATGTACACTGGCTTTTTTGTGGTTTTCTAGGACAATCCGATTGGTGTGAGCTTCCCAAGAGAACACAGACACACACACAGGCACACACCGCCCATGCAGGTTGCTCTCACAGAAAAATCTTGTGTACAGGGAACCCATTTAACTACCCTTTAACATGCAAACCAGTAGTGGATTTTTTACCTGACCTTGAAATCTATCTTAATGTAAATATTTCTAAAAATCAGGGCTATTCATTACTGAAGTCTCTTTTCTTGACAGGCTCTCTCAGGATCAAATGGCATGTTTCTTCAGAGTTTAATGGACACATTTTTGATCATGTTTCATCTACATGTCCTCTGAAGAAAGAGTCAGATTTAACAACTGAGCCTAATAATGATAATCCATTTGTCAAAAAAGGCACAGTCACTTAAGCTCTGCTTGCCATCATATGCTGTAGCTAAAACACTGCCTCCTGGTCTATTATTCCAACATTTCAGCAGAATTTTAAGCACCAATTTCTATCTTTATTATAAAGGGAGCTAACTGAGTTGCAGTAACTTGTCAAAATTGTGCTTTAAAAAATATGTCACTGAATTAAGTACGAAATCTAACAGCTTCTCCAGCTCCAAGCATGGGACCTGACCCTAAAAGGTACTGACTGATTCTTGTGAAGTGCTGAGGGAAGTGTTGAAAGTGCTCAGAACCTTGCAGGATCAGGCCCTACATCAGGGGTGGGCAAAATGTTTGGCCCGAAGGCCACATCGGGGTTCAAAATTTTATGGAGGGCCGGGTAGGGAAGGCTGCGCCTCAACAAACAGCCTGGCCCCACCCGCTATCTGACCCCCTCACACTTCCTGAGCCCCTCAGAACCTCCGATCCATCCACCCTCCCGCTCCTTGTCCCCTGACTACTCCCTCCAGAGACCCCCGCCCGAACCACACCCACCAAGACCACCCCCTATGTAAGTCCCCCTGTTCCTTGTCCCCTGACTGCCCCCTCCAGAGACCCCCCTTGCCTCTAATCACTCCCAGAACCCCACTCCCTATACAACCGCCCTGCTCTCTGTCGCCTGACTGCCTTGACCCTTAGCCAGAGTCCCCCACTCCCTGACAGGCCTCCTGGGACTCCCATGCCCTATTCAACCCCCCATTCCCCATCCCCTGACCACCCCGAGACCCTCTGGCCCTTATCTAATCCCCCAGCCCCGGCTCCCTTACCATGCCACTCAGAACAGCGCTGCTGCGCTGATCCACTGGCGCGTGCAGCCCCACCACCGGTGCACTGAGGCTGTGAGGGGAGGTGGAGAGACAGCAGGGGAGGCCCAGCCGGGAGCTCAGGGGGGCGGGAGGGGGTGGACAGAATTGGCCCACGGGCCATAGTTTGTCCACCCCATCCTAGATTAACCACCTGCATCCTGATTTGATCCACTTTTGCATCAATCATGGTGGCTGCATATTGATGATGATCTTTTTTTAAAAAAATGCCGGAACTCCATATATTTGCTTAGAGTGCTGGATTTATTGGGTCAGGTCTATCTCCCACGCTTAGGAATTCCCAATGAGGGCAGCATACTGGGTGAGATTCCACTGTAATAATTTATGACTACATACATCATACCATAACTACAAGCCAGCTGCATAATTGGAGCATCATGATTACAACTAACATTCATATTCCCAAAAATCACAGGCCTACAAGAGCTAAGGAAGTAGCTTCACTAAAAGAGGTAGCAAAGGAAACCTGTATATATACACAAGCAGACTCAACATAAATTATTCCATGGAACAGACAGCAATAGGTAGTCACATGCGAGTATATAACACCATACTGGAAGGACAGGCATTAGTGGGTAGCAAGCAGGGCAACTGCCCAGACTCCAGGCCTCATGGAGCTCTGCGAAGCTAAGTTGCTCAGGCTTCTGCCTCAGACCTGTGTGGCGGAGCTCAGGGTGTCAGGCTTCAGAGTCCCAGGTTGAGAACTACTGTTCTAAAACACCTATCTTTTCCATTGTGCTTTTCTTTCAGCATACCCAAGAGGATGGCATTTATGGAAGAAAGTTATGTTGGTTTTTTTAAACTGAGGTCACCTTCACAATATTTTCTAAAGTAACAAAATTAATAAAATAGTAAACAAGCCACTAAACAAGACACAGCTCCTTTCTACAAGTACTGCTGCTACCTTTGCTTTTTAATTCATTCACAAATGTGGAAATAGGATTTCATAAGTGCAGAAACACATTCCAGGCCGATCAGAGTGAAACTCCTGTGCCAACTTAATACAAATAATTAATTAATTATATCAAAATATAAATAATTACAAGAAAAAAAATTGCACAATGCATATATTACAAAAACAGATAATTTCATTACTTCAATTTTGGGTAAACTTCATTCCTCTGTCATGCATTGTCACCTCTCCCTATATCAGGCCAGATTCTCTAGTCTGTCAAATTCCTTCTGTACTGCTTATATGGAAGGATATTTACTACTGAGCATAGAGAATGCATGATTGGGTCTTCAGTGAGACATGACGGGCTTAATTCTCCAATGAACCCAAGTTTGCTCAGGTGCAGTGGAGAGAGGAGGCTGCCAGGAGCTTGGCTGTGACTCTCTGATTCTCAACTGCTTCTCTGTGGTACATGTACAAGTCGTGGTGTATGTGTGTGTTGTGGGGGAGAGCTTTATCTTACATCTCTGGTGTAAGTTATCTCAGGGACAGCAGTGGAAAGTCAGGCATAGCACTGGGGCAGGTGGGAGGTAAGATCTGCCACAGAAAGTAGTGGAGCTGACACAGAGTGAATCTAAAGCAGCTGGAGAATGGCCTCTGTATACTATGCCTCCTTAATGTGGGGAGAAGCTGCCCGTGCCCAGGGGACATGGAGCCCCCAAGGGGTACGGTCCGGGGCAGTGGGACTGCAGTGCAATGGAATTGGCTTCTTGTTATGAGCCAGGAGGAACTGGCTAGACTCCTTGCATCCCGGCAGCAGCGGGAAGTTAATTGCAATGAGGAAGCAATGAGGGGGGGAAGGAGAGGAGGAATACGGTGAGTAGGGAGGGGGCAAAGCAGGAGTGGAGTGTGGGTGGGACCATGGGCACAAGAGGTGGACGAGGAGCTAGCCTCCCCCAGAAGAATCACACACACCCCCGCCGTCCATATCTATAAGGTTCCACACTACAGCACTATTTAAGTGATATCAAAATATACACATTTCTTATGACAATTTACAACCCTTCTTGTTACAGAATATTTTGCTCCATCCTGGGGTTTTGAGTAAATTCCTAAGAAAAAAATCAGTGCACTCTAAGATATATTGCTCTCTCTCTTTCTCTCTCTCTCTCACACACACAGTCTCACAAAACCCTGCTCTAGCGCAGTTTGGCAACTGCAATATGAAAAGATAATCGCTTGAGAGATCACTATACTGTATGTTTGATTTACTTCTAAATAATAAATATATTCACTAGCTCCTCAGTCTTATGGATTTCAAGGACCTTGGCTGTTTGTCTTGACTCACCCGCTTATGTAGACGTTCTGCTTCCTCCTGATATGCAGCAAGCTGTTGTTTCCATTGTTTTACATTGGCAGTGGACTCCAGCAGAGCTGCTGTGAGCTTGGCATTGTTACCCTTAAGTGTGGCCAGTTCAGCCTCCCAGTGCTTGCTGATTGTCGAACTACAAACACAGAACAAGAACAATCATAATAATGCAAATCACCATAGCATCATGTTTTTTTTTTCCTTTTTGGCTCTTCATTGCTAAAATGCTGTCTTTCAGAAAACATTCAAAATACAGAAAATCAAAGGGACGAATTAAAAAATCTCACTCTATTGAAAGCTCAAATGAGAAAGGCACCCATGCTGGTTTAGTTGCTCAAATAATTCAAAGTTCAAGTTCTCAAAACACTTAAAATACATTTCACTATGGAAAAGTATAATTATAAAAAACCTTCAAAGTCCTCTTTATCCTACCACAAATAGATGCTGAAAACCAGGAAAGCTTTCTGAAAGTAACTGCAGGTAGTTTAAAAAACGCATTCAACATAATTTCTAAAGATTTAAATATATATACTTTCTATGTAACTCATTTTTTTACCTTTACATTTTTTGAAATATATTTTTAAAAAATTCACTTGATATATTGATTTCCAAATTAGTACAGTGGTTTGGAGCTACAGCTTAGTCAGCCCAATTATAATATCTCTAGTACAGGAGTAAATCAAACCTGAAGAATACACTCAAAAATACATTCAAACATCCTGAATTTATTGCGAAGCTTCTCCTCTTAGGAAGTCCATCCGGGACCTCCTTGAGAATAACTTTATGGGGAATTAATGTATTTCCATAAATATGCATCCCTATTTCTAATGTTGCAAATCTGCTTTTTTGTCTTCTGTAGATAATAAATATCATCTACACTTCTCACGTACGTAACACTGTTCTCAACAGTATGAAAATCATGCATGTTTCTGAAACCTTTTCTTTAGGTGTAACGGGTTGGCACTCACCACCTGGCGCCTCCTGCCAGATAGTCTGGGAATTAGCTCAGTTCAACGGTGGAGCGCCCTCCTTAGGTGGTGTCCCATCCGTTGAACTGAGCTAATTCCTGGACTATCTGGCAGGAGGCGCCAGGTGGTGAGTCCCAACCCGTTACAGTGGGGAGAATGTGGGCACGAGCGGTCCACCCCGATACAAGGGGTACAATCAAGGATTAAGTGAATTGTGCCAGAGAGAGACTGTGGACTGAGCAGACTGTGCCAGGACACAGGATTATGGTGGGGAAAATGGACTACTATTGGAGGGCCTGAGCAGCAGAGGAGGTTGCTCTGGCTGCTGCGGAGGTGGGCACCCAGACCAAACGGGAGGCCAGGGACCAAGGGCGAGAGGCCCGGTCCTGGCTCAAAATACTGTTATGCCTGTGGGCAAAAGAGACACTTCTGGAGGGAGTACCCCTACTGGGAGGGAGCAATCGGGCCTCTCCCAGAAAAGGCACCCCTGTGAGGGTAACAGAGGGGCTTAAGACTTGTTGGGCCTGTGGGGAGTCAGGGCACCTGAAGAGGGAGTGCCCCTCCAGGGCTCCCTAGGCCCAGGCTGGCCCTGAGGGAAGGGCTAGGCCCAAAACAACTACAGAGAGGGCTGTGGCAGGGGGGAAACACAGGAAGTGCTGCCACTGCCACACTGAGGGCCACCTAAGGAGGCACTTCCCACTCAGGAAGAGGAGGGAGTGTCGGAAAAACAGGCTCAGTCTGGGACTAGCCGCCAGGAAGGGGTAGTACAGATCGAGGCCCCTGAAGGGACAGGGGCTGGGGCAGAGAGGCCGCACCTAAAACAGGGAACCCACACAGGAGCCAGGAGGGTCCAAGCGGGAACCTAGACTGAGAAGGGAACCCCCGTAGGGCCAGGATGGTCTACGGTAGGGACCCAAACCCTAGAGGAGGGAAGCAGGCTGCTTCAAAGGGTAGAGAGCCTGTGGGAGGAAAGAGATGCCCTGCGGGTCCAGCTGAGAAGAAAGCTGGGGCACTAAGAACCACCCCTCCAGGTGAGATCTTAAGGGGGAGGGTGTGTAGTGGGGCGACTGCCCCACTCCCATGCCATAGTAGGCAAAAGTAGGCCAGAGCGGCTGCTTAGGCAGGCAGCCAACCAGAAAAGGGCCTACTGCGGGCCAATCAGGGCCAAGCTTATAGCCAGCCAATGAGGGACAGGCTGGCTGTATAAGTAGGCTGCCCCTGAAAAAGGTAGTCAATCTCTCCTGGACCTTCAAGGGGGGAAGGTCCAGCTCCTGAGAGAGGAGTGAAGGCCCAGGGGAGCAGATGGGAGCTCCAGCCTGGTTACGTGTCAGGTTGCCAGCCCTGAGAGAAGGGCCAACCAGTGCAAAGTGGCCCAGGGGGAGTGGCAGGGATTAGAGGAGAGAAGGAGGGCAGGACAGCTGCTGCCAAAGGATCCCTGGGCTGGGACCCAGAGTAGAGGGCGGGTCTGGGTCCCCCCGCTTCCCCTCTTATATTATACCTGGCTGCTGAAGTGGCCTTGAACAACCACATCTAACCCCTGACAGAAGGGGCTCAACTTGGGGGTGTGGTTGGCCACTGCGGCTGAAGGGTAAAGGACTGCTGTGAACCTAACACTGCCCCCCACCTTGAAAGGGGGTGAGTGTGGATTGGTACTGCCAGAAGGCAGTGCCCTGAAGAGGACGCTGCCTGCGAGGAGCAGTACATGTCTAGATGCCAGCTGAGGGCAACAAAGAGATGGACGGGACACCACTTGAGGAGAGCACTTTGCCATTGAACTGAGCTAATTCCCGGACTATCTGGCAGGAGGAGCCAGGTGATGAGTCCCAACCCGTTACAGTGTTAAATAGGATAAAAGATGAGGCCCCAGTTCACATAGTAAAATGTCTCAGTGATTACTTCTCAGATTTCATTACAAGATTAAAAAAAAAAAATCTTGTGTGGAGTCGGATGACCAAATCTAAACAACCATAAAATTAATTACTATGACTTAAGATACTTTTAAAGGATTTTTTTTCGTGCACCAAGGAAATATTATGCAGATGTATACTACCTTTTAATAAGGACAAGATAAAAATAAAGGTCCCTCTTAGTTTTATTACCCCAGATGGAGATTAAGACTATCCTTCACTAAGGGTAAATCTATCCTGAGGTGCAGCTGCCCTCCCTGCACCCACACAAGTGAATCAAGACCAAAAGGTTTATACCACATTGGCTTCCCTGAACTACGTTTATGGAGGTTAAATGTTGTTCAAAGGTCTACTCAAGATTTTAAAACTTCAATACCATAGTTGTCTAAAACGAGAGTCCTTTTGACTTCTGTGCATCCATATAAAAATGACTTTTTATCCAAATTCTAAAAAGACCATTAGAAAGACCACAATTTTCTAACTTTGCTTTTCACAAATGTTCTTTTATTCTAACCAAAATACTGTGTTTTAACATGACAATATAAAATAATGTAACAGTGACATTACTTATCAAACAGAAAGGAATATTTTAGATATTTCTCTTTGTGCTTCGCAGTTAATGCCTGTAGTAAAAAAACCCAGCCCAGTTAATGGCTTAAATGCAAAGAATCAACTGTCTCAGTCCATTCCAACGGACAAATTTCTGCATCACAAACTATCACCAAAACAATTACACTTTTGTCAGCAGCATCAGCAAAAGAGGCCAAGGACTGAATAGGAGACACTCCACCCCTCCCCAGACCCTGTGCATACTTCGGGGGAGCTGGAATCACAGGCCACTGGAGTAAACGGTAAGGAGATGTTGAATGAAGAAGAGGAGGGGAACAGGCAACTTGGGGATCCAGTGGTGCAGCAATCCAGGATGTGTGTTTGATTTCAGAACAATCAAGCCAGTCCCTACAGTCCAGCATGGGCAAGCCTGATGCCAGGGAAGGAAGCTCTGGTAAGTGTGCAGTTTGCTTTGATATTGCAGGGACACATCTGTTCCTGTACTCTTTTTAAATCATGCTAGAAAAGGCAGTGAAATAACCAATATTGGTAGACGCTCTATCTGCTTCTTATTGGCAGAGAGGGTCCCACAAAACAGTTTGCACCAGGATGCACCTTGAATCCATAGAGATCTTGAGGAAACTTTTCTGAAGGTACACTGCAATCCTCTGCTGAAGATTTCTAGGGACGACTGCCTTATTTTTTCTGCCATGGTAGGGCACTTTCCAATTCCACTCAGTAATTACTTAAGCAGGCATCACTGCAACACACAAGCTAGCAGCACATGAATCCAGTCAACAGCAGACGTGTGCAGAAGCTGTTCCCTTTCAGCCTCCACTACTCTTAGGAGTAAGATATCAGCTAAAATCACCACTGCCTGTGGAAAATGCCAGTATTCAGTTCAATTGCCCTATCTCAGGGGTCTCAAACATGCAGCCCGCAAAGCCCTTCCCTGGGGCCCACCAAGCTCCCTGGCACCCCCTCTCCTCACCATAGCAGTTTCTGGAAGGGAGGGGCCAAAAGCAGAGGCTTCTGTGCTGCCTGGCTGGGCTGCTGCCGAGCCCTGGCTTCCAGGCACTGCTGCTGCAGCTTCAATGAATAAGCTGGGGCGGCGCTTCCCAGGAGCCGTCCGCAATGGCGGCCAGGAGCAGTAAGCCAGGCTCCCCGCCGCCCTCCCGCCTCCCTCTGTGGGAGGCTTACTTCTCCTGGCTGATCCTGCGTGCTCAGAGGAGGATGCGGGGCAGGGGCGGGACCTCACGGAAGGGATGGAGTAGGGGCGGGCTAGAGGCAGCGGCGAGGGGGGAGGCCTGTAAGTGATGCGGCCCTCAGGCAAGTGCACTAGTCCTCATGCAGTCCTCGTGGTCATTTGAGTTTGAGACCCCTGTCCTATCTGCATATACTCATACCCCTCTCCCTCATTGTCATAGTCACCATGGCTGCTAGGACAGCCACTGTGCTCTATGAAACTCAACGAAAAGTGAGAATATAGTGCTTGCCACATGTGTGGATCAAGGAGAGTGAGTTCAGTATGCCACGTTTCCATCTCTCTTGTGAATATATTCACAGTAGTACTTCTGTGCATTGTATCCTTCCAACTGGAAACGTGGCCTTGAGGATCTCTCCATGCACACCAGTGGAGCAGCTCAGTCAGATAAGGAGGAGAAGATGCAGGATGACATATTCTAAGAGATCCTGCAAACCTCTGGTGCTGTGGACACCGAGCACAGGGCTTGGAGGATCACCCTTATGGTTAGAATGGACAAGAACAATGGGGAGAGGAGAAAAGCACAGGAAAGGAGAGAGAGAGACACAGCAGGAGATGCTATTGATTTCCAAGTGGCAAACAGACATGTTGGAGATTCTTGTTGATCTTCAGGTTCAACAGACCCATGCTCATAGAGAACTGCATTCCGGGACCTCCCTTTTCCCCCACATCCCACATGGTGTCTATTATGGAAACTTAACTCATTTTTATTAGTTCATGACATATGCTGGCTGGGGCTGACCTAATTCACAGATAATAGCAATAGGAGCATTTGCAATGTTATATTACTACACACCTAACACTCATTACAAGGTTCCTACCAGGGGGCAAAAAAACAATGCCAGGAAGAGCACACTACAGCAACATACATTTCTGTGGCTTCAAGATACGTTCATCATGCACGTTCTCCCACCATCCCGCACTGATGTCAATAAAACAAGCTAGTGATCCACCAGCACTTGCAATAGCATAGGAAAGTAACCCTTTCTATTGATGTATTCAGTGGCAAGGTGGCCTGGTACCAAAATCGGGATATGCATGCCATCTATCATCCCACTGCAGTTCAGGAAACTCGTTGCTGCAAAACTATCCATTGTGTCCCTGCACGTTGCCCAGAGTCACAGTCCTTTGTAGCAGGATGTCATTAATGGGCTTGCACACTTGCATTGCAGCAACCCCCTCAGTGGATTTCCCAATTGATTCCCAATGGATGGTAGTAATCTTGTGTTGCCAGCTTCCACACAGCAATTGCCACTCACTTCTTCTGTCAGTGCAGCTCTCATTGTGGTGTCACTGCGGTGGGACAGGGCTGTGACAAGTTTCACACACACATCCAGGAATGTAGTCTTGTGCATCCAAAAGTTCTGCAGCCACTGCGGCTTGTCATCTCATACCTGCATAATGACGTGATCCCACCAGTCAGTGCTTATTTCTGGGTCCCACAATGGCACTCCACCATATGCAGCTGCTCCGTGAATGTCAGCAACACCACCAAATTGTTTCTCATAACACAAGAACTATGCAGCAGGTTTAGAACAAATCAAAGGAAGTATTTCCTCACACAAAGCCCTGTCAACCTGTGGAACTCCTTGCCAGAGGATGTTGTAAAGACCAAGACCATAAAAGGGTTCAAAAAAGAATTAGATAAATTCATGGAGGATAGGTCCATCAATGGCTATTAGCCCAGATGGGCAGAGATGGTGTCCCTAGTCTCTGTTTGCCAGAGTGGGGAATGAGTGACAAGGAATGGATCACTTGATGATTACCTGTTCTGTTCATTCCCTCTGTAGCACCTGGCACGGCCACTGTCAGAAGACAGGATACTGGGCTAGATGGACTTTTAGTCTGACCCGGTATGGCCGTTCTTATTTTCTATGTCTCACAGTAAGCTACCCTCCAAAGAATTATTATCCCTGTGGCTCCTCTGGCAGCTCTGCAAATACTGCAGGATCAAGTGTGCCATGCTCCCAACGTTCATCACAATAGTGCAGAGCTGTGCAGGATCCAGGCTTCTCACAGAGATGGTGGAAACACAGGCTTGCGGGGCTTTTGAAAAGAGGCGCAAAACATTATGGGCTGCAGATAAAATGGGATAGAGAAAACTGCATCATGGGACACCGAAACCAGGTACCCAGTCACCCGTATGTGACTTATTTGCCCCATGAGGCACTGCAAACCCCTCCCAAAACACCCTGCGCTGGCTGGTGGTAAGTTGCACAGTGGGATAACTACCTATGGTGCACTACTCTCTGGACTGATGAAACCGCTGCTAGTGAGAATGCACGCTGCTGACATTGGGAGCATAGTGTGGATATGCAAAAGTGACTTAATTGCTGCAGTGTCTGTGAGTTGATGTAGCTTAGGTCAACTTAATTTTGTATTGTAGATTTGCCCTCACTCAGTAACTCATTCTGTGTCACTATTTCACCCATCGGGTTTCCTTTTCTCATCATATGCATATATGCAGCCTACACTGCTGCAAACCTTACATATGAACTGGCTGACAGACTTAAAATATGTTTATGCCATTCTAAAGCAGCAACTGAGGGGTGCTTGAGGGCAACTCAGTACATCCTATGCAATATCTCTTAGCTTGAAACATGCATTTCACTAACTACATATGTTTTCCCCCTACAAAAAGTGAATAGTGTTATTGTTTTAAATAAATTACTCACCTCCCTTCCTATCAAGATGTAGAAAAAAAATCCTCTAGTATGGCATTTCAGGATCTATTCAATTAGAAGCTTACAATTTAGAAATGTCAACTCCCCTTCCCCCCCCCCCAAAAAAAAACCCCAAAAACTGTTAGAGTAAAATGATTAAATTTTAAAACAATGAAAATCCTACTTTCAAAAGTATGAAGATTACAAGAGAAGGTTGTGACTCATTTCTTCCAGGGAACGCAAGAGAAGTAACTATTGAAAAAGAACTTCCCATTCTTTGCTTCTGTGAGTGATGGTCAGATTTACTTTACAGTGGTGGCAGCATGACAGATGAGCAAAAGTCTATTAAGAACATGCTTAAGGAAGCCAGATCCTCCATTTTAATAGGCAATACTTAATTATACATCATATGCATATTTCCTCCCTATGTCCTGATCCTGCAAACACGTATCCAGCTAAATAACTTAATGCATATATGTCGTCCCACTGAACTTAACAGTACTAATCACATCAATACAGTTGCTCAAATGTGTGTTTTACACTTGAGCCTTTGAGGCCCCTTGCTCCTGATGAAAGAATTATAACACAAGATTTTATACTAATGTATTATATCACATCAAAGCTCATTTTCCAAATAAATATACAGGGTAATCAAATACTGGATTGATTATTTTATATTTTAACTTAATGCAGCATACGTAAGTACATGTATTTGTTTAACTTTTATATATCCATCTTAATACTAGGTAAACTTATGAATTATTAAGATTTCAGAAAGTAGATTCCAGCTACTATAGTGATGCAAATGTGATCTTTACTGAATGAATTGCACCTGTACTTTTGTATCATCCCCTCACCATCGTGCCAAGTAAAGAGCCTTGGCCTGTTTTATCTGCTTGAACACTAGGATGTTGGCATTAATCTTTGAGAAAATGAATGCTTCAGGAATATTTAGATTCAGCAATAATTCTTTTACTGCTCTAGCTATGCAGATCTAAAACTGAGACATTGTTCCTAAAACTTTTTATGTATTTAGAATGGGAATTTTCAATAGGACTGCACCAATATGATTTCCTAAGCATATTCTTGAGCACTAGATTAATACAATGGACTTGAACATCGTTATTTTAATGCAGACTTTCAGAATACACTGTTCACAACACACACTGGTATTTCTATAAAGGATTTTACTGTGCCTTCTGTAGATTTTTTTTATGATTACATAAAATAGGCCATATTCTTCCCTAATTTGTCTAGTTTTATTTCTGACAATGCAGTATAACTTCACAACTGTTTTGCTATTAGTACTTCCCCCTAATAAAATTTCACATCCTCTAAGAAAACTGTGACAATATGGTTATTTTAAATGTCTTTCTTTAGACATTACAAGATTTGAACATATTTGAAGTTATATACCTAATAGAATCAGGGCCTGATTAAAACAACCAGCATAAAATTATTTTGTTCATTTTCTTAACAATCTTATCTACATGTAAAGCAAGCTGGCATTAACTACTTGCTGACTGAACTGAGGACATACCCAGAGAAAATCAAAATTCCAGATTTCCCATGAAATATAGTGCTTTTCTAAACACAAAGGGGCAGAACCTCACATGGCACACACTGCCGTAGCTCCACTGAAGTCAAGCTTCCAGTCTGAAGTAAATGAAGCAACGACAATTTATGCAGACTGAAGATCTGCCCTGATATTACATAGGTTTAACTAAAGGTATTATTTTAAATTGATTTAATCCAGAGCAAAACGCTATTTGGATATGTATTTTGGGTAAACCAGGTTTATTGTGGATTAGTTTAAATCTGTTAGGAATCAGAGTGTCCACATGGCATTTATACCAGTTTAACTAAATCAGTCCACATTTGTAGACAATGCCATAGTTAAGTAATATCATGTCATTAGTCTCACAGGAAACATACATTCTTTGCATTGTGTGTGTGCACTCTGTGGTAGGATGGTAGGGCGTAAGCCAGGGCAGGGGCTAGATGGATCCAACAGTTAGAAGTAACTATATAGAAAATGCAGAGATGTTCCAGCCCATAAGGTGGAATATTGATCATGAAGGAGATACACCACAGTTCTCCAGTTGATAGATGATAAAAGCAGGAAAATTTTTGGCCTAACAGATGGATTTCAGAAAACAGTGAATGCCTGAAAATATAAGATTATAATAGAACAGATTTTTCAATCATAACTATACTAGTGCTACTTAAGGTTGCCACCTTTCTAATTGCTGGTAACTGAACCCCTAAGGCTCCACCCCCACCCCACCTCTCCCGCACAGTCCTGCCCCCTCTCTCCCTCTTCCTCCTGGTCCCAGTCCTGGTCCGCTTCTTCCCTTGAGGCCTCACCCTCCTTTTCCCTCTCTTCCCCTAAAGTCCCACCTCCATCGCTCGCTCCTTTCCTCCCCTCCCCACATCGCTTGCTAGATTGTCTCCACTTCGCTCCCCCACCTCTCTCCCCAGCTAGGTTCCTCTGCCTTGGGGCTGGACTGGGAGCTGCTGCAGTCTGATAAGGAGCCTACCTGCAGGTAGGAGGCGGCTCCACCTGAGTAGAGGCTGGCACAGGTTAATGACCTGACACCTCGCTCTATTCCGTGGTAACTGGGCTATTCAGTTGAAAACCAGACACCTGCAACCCATAATGGAACCCGGACACAGAAGCCAAAAAACGGACTGTCTGGGTAAAACCTGGATGGGTGACAACCCTAGTGCTATAGCAATATGACCTCCAGGCCTGTGGATAAAGAGGAAAACAGACCACAGTATTATGCAAGAATAAAATGAGTGCTACTACAATCAACTATGGCATATATATACTGTAGATGTGTACAATATACAGAGAAATGTTTCCACAGTAGATTTATAAATGGTTATCTACTGTATATAAAACCATGTTTATGCTATCACTTGCCTTTATGATCATAAAACACATTCAGGAGAGAAAGGGTTTGAGTGTCCATTAGAAATCTATATGACACTTTCCCGGCTTTCTGGTGTAGATATAGTGCAGTGTCAGTTTAATATCAGACATATCTGCTATCTGGGGAATGAATCTTGCATTTCTCAAAGGGAAGGATTCAGAGGAATAAATTTTATTCAGTCTCTAATGTCTATGATTTACAATAATTTGATTGCAGTGGTGTTGTAGCGACATTGGTCCCAGGATATGAGAGAGACAAGGTGGATGAGGTAATATCTTTCATGGACCAACTCCTGTTGGTAAGAGGATTTTAGTTGGGTCATTAACCTTCCAGGATTGCCCTGGAGTCTCCAGGAATTAAAGATTAATCTTTAATTACAGATTATGTCCAACCAAAACTGGCAACTCTAATTTTAGTGTGTAGCAAAGTTCACTAATTTAAGTACTTTTCACAAAGCAATCACTCATATCTGACCTCTCAGTCCTTATCCTCAGAGGAAACCAATATAACACCTTCAAAAGATGAGCCTGGAAGCTTAAATTCATAACTTTGCTAGACACTAAGGCTATGTCTACACTAGAATTTATGTTGGCAAAACGTATGTCACTCAAGGATGTGAAAAAACACTGCCTCCTCCCGCCAACCAAGATAAGTTTCACCAGCTTAAGTGGTAAAGTGTATAATGCTATGCAGGCATCCAGCATTGGCCACTGTCAGAAAACAGGACAGTGGGCTAGATGGACCTTTCATCTGACCCAGTAGGACCTTTCTTATGAGAGCTTCTCCAATGGAGATAGCTACCAATGCTCACTGAGGCGGTTTTATGATGTTGACTGGAGAGCTCTCTCCCATTGGTATAGAGCAGCTACATGAGGGATCGTGCAGTGGTACAGCTGCATCAGTACAGCTGTGCTGCCGTAAACTCGCTAGTGTAGACATGGTCTAAGAATCATGGACTGAATAGAGACACTTGATTTATGTCTTATTACAACAACCTATAACCCACTAAACCCCCTCCCACTCTGGCCTTCCCCCCACATTTCCCCCCTATGACTGGAGAGTATTACTGTTCAGTTCACCTTCAATATGCTAACTACTTATGCTAAACAGTCTAATCCACCTTGTATTTAGCTGTGACACTCTAAGGACTTGTCTACACTCGAAACACTACAGCCGCACCACTGTAGTGCTTCAGTGCAGACACTAAAGCCGATGGCAGCGATTCTCCCATTGATGTAAGTAATCCACCTCCCTGAGAGGCATTAGTTAGATCAACGGAAAAATTCCTGTGTCGACGTAGCGTTGTCTACACCAGGAGTTAGGTCAGCATAGCTGCATGTCTCAGGTTGTGGATTTTTCACACCCCTGACACATGTAGCTATACAGATATAAGTTCCTAATATAGACAGGCCGGGGAAATGTACTTGGGGATAGTTTATACTGGGAATTTACATTGTTATAGCTCTCTCTCTCAAGGGTGTGAAAAATCCACCCCTGGAGGGACGTAGCTATACCAACCTAACCCTCAGTGTAAACCAGGACTGCGGAGAGGGGAGGGGGACATACGGGGCAACTGCCTAGGAGCCTGGGCAATTTAAAAGGGCCTACGGACCCCCAGCCCTTTTAAATCACCCAGGCAGGCTGCAAAGCTCCCAGGCGCATGTGGGGTGGTACTAGCGATGGCAAAGGCAGACAGGTGGGCATGTGGAAGCCCTGGCCCTGCCAAAGAGCCCCCATTGACTGTTCTGTCCTGGGGTCCAGAACTGCTGTCGGCGGGCCTGGTGTAGACAGCACTGGGTCAACGGAAGAATTCTGCCATTGACCTACGCCTGTTCTACACTACAGAGTTAGGTCAACATAAACTGCCTTACATCCATCTAACTCTGAGTGTCAACACTAAAATTTCGCTCCCAGCAATGTAAATCGCCCACTACACCGACTTAACTCCACCTCTCTGAGAGGTGTAGTGCCTAAGTAGATGTAGTTAGGTTGACACAGAGTCACTGTAGATGCTGCATTGCTTACACTGACTGTTGCTGACTTTCAGAAACTGTCCCACAATGTTCCAGGAGGGGGGAAGGGGATCCCAGAGCTCGGGCTTCCGCCTGAACTCAATCATCTACACTGCAGCTAAACAACCTCTTAGTACAAGCCCCGCAAACCTGAGTCAGCTGGCACCAGCCAGCCCTGGGTTGTTAATTTAGACATACCCTGTGTAAGCTCAAAATCTTTCCTCTCTCACAAACAGAAGTTGGTCCAATAAAATACATTACCTCACCCACCTTGTCTCTCTCATAATTTTACTGTCAGTACAAAGGATGTAAAAACAACTGCTTACTTTCATTGTTTGGAAATAACCTTGATTCCCTTGCTTAATATCAAAGCATATTCCACTGATCTTTTTAGGTAACATGAACAATTAACATTGAGCCTGTCCTCATTCTTGTTGGGTATTAGTATTATAATTCAAGCAAATCACTAAAGAATAGCTTTGCTATCTGACCATCTGTGACCTGAATACAGAGCCAGAGGCTATAAATGCATGATTATTTTTTTCTGCAAACTAGGTCACTTAAAGAACATTAATCCTGAATGCTCAAATCACCGTATTTAGTTTGGTTTTGGCAAAATAAATAAATAAAAATTGCTGCATTTAGAATGAAGGCTATTCCAATATATGCCTTCAACATGTGAGAATACAAAAGATGGCCTGAGTAACAGATACTTTCTACATTTCAAGTCAGCAGAGATTGATCATTTGGTTTGCTGTACTATGTATATAGCAGGGGTGGCCAAACTGGCTTGTTAGCATGTGGCTCTTTTACAATTGAAGTGCAGCTTGCAGAGCCCTAACCCCTCTCCATCCCCAACACCACACTCGCTGTCTACCAGCCAGGGGGTAGGGGGAGCTTTGGGGCTTCTGCCAGAGACAACTGGTGCCTGCTGAGAGTAGGAGGGTGGGGACACAATTTAGAGGTTCACCCCCCCCCCCAGCTTGAGACATGCCCTCCCAGGCACATCCCCCCTCTTACTCTCAGCGGCCCCTATCTGCAGCTCCTAGGTATTAGCCCCTCGTGGAGAGGTGCTGGCAAACGGCTGGGAGCGGCAGGTAGGGGCCGCTGCTTTAGGTCCATGGAGAGAGGCAGCAGCAAAAGCAGTGGTTCTCCCTGCTGTTTGCTGCTGCCTCTCCTCAGGGCTGCAGCTCCAGCAGATGTCATACAGGGAGGGGGCCTGGTGGCATCATGGGTCCGAGTGGGGCCAGCAAACCCTTGAAAAAATCTGGGGGGGCATATGGCCCTCCCTCCCCATGTCACCTCTGGCTTCTACTCAGTGGGCGGGGGATCTTGGAGCTTCAGCCCGCAAGGCGTGTCTGACAGGGCTCAGGACTTCAGCAGGGGTAGGGCTGAAGCCCTGGGCTCAGGCAGGAACCTCCTGTGGGCCTGAAGCCCTGAGTCCTGACAGGCTCCTCTCATGGGGCTGAAGCCCTGAAACCACCCTCCTCACAGTGCTGAAGCCCCAAGCTCCAGCAGGTGCACTCTAGCTCTTGCACTTCTGAAGACAGTTATATGCAGCTCAGAGGGTCAGTAAGTTTGGGCACCCTGGTATACACCAAGATAATGTCAAAGCTTTGCTTTACGTTTTGCTTCAAAATTGTAGAAATAGTTCATATGTACGGCCACTATGATTTTAGTATTTTTATAGAACCACATTTGTTTGTGTCAATTTACAGAGTAATTACATATTTCCCTGCCCCGAAAAGTTTATAATCTAAACCAAATAATATAAAGCAATGGACAAGTACTATGGGAGAAGAATATAAGAATGGCAGTTTCATTACATTTTTTTCTTTTTTAAACCATGACATAAGTTTTGGTTATATACTCATCTTGTTGGCTATTGGTTACATTCCTTCCTCTCTATTGTTGTGATTAAGTAGACACTGTACACAAAGGAGATCATATTGGATATTGATTGAAGTTATTGATTAATGGAAATTTTTAACGAAATGTGGTCTCTTTGAAGATATGACCAAGAGAAAAACACAGGTAACTTGCTTCAGATTTAATACTTTAAACAAGGCCAGTTAAAAACTAATTAACTTTCAAAAGGATCCTTATCCTTAATTAGAGCATTCAAAGGAATCTTTAGCAAAGGAAAATAGTTCCCGATGGGGTAGGAAAGGGAGCAGAGGAGACAGGAACATTAACTCTGAAAGATTTGTTCTTCCCTCTGGACAAAGGAATATTTATATTAAGTCAGTGGAGCTATGCCAGTGTGAAATGGAGAAATACATTTGTGAATCAGGCCCCACATTTCAGATCTGATCACAGGAAAAAAGATAAAGGAAGTGTTTTAAGAATGTCTTGATTACACACAGGTTAAGGACAGAGAGACTTGTCTATTGCAATTAAAGAGAAAGCAGCAACAGCAGCTAAACAGACTAAAGTCATTGGGCATGACCGTATCTGAGGTTTTCTTCTTCTTGACAAACATAGAAGATTGGTCTCATTTCAAGAAGTATGTCTTTCATGTGGAAGTTTCCCAGATAGTAACACAAACTTGTGTACCCAGGACAATAAATAGGGCATATCGAAAGCTTGCGACTCAGGGTTCTAGACAATACATGAATGGTCACTGAAATAGGGTGAAAACACATCCCTCCGAAGGAGAGTATCTAGGGCAACCTGATAATTCAGAGGCTCAGAATTCTCTGGCCAATGGGATATCGAGAGCCAAAAGAGGAGAAGTTCCTAGGGCCAACAAGATAATTTGATCACTTTATTCTCACCTTCGGACATGCTTCTTGAATCAAGTGGAATGGAAGAGAAAGCCTGAAAAAAATCTGTAACTGTCTTCCTGTTTTTCCCTTGTTTGGTGCAGTATATAATATTTGCTGTTAAGCTCAAGGAGCAGCAGAGTTGCACAATCTCCTCTCTGTTCAGTGGCAGAGATAAAACACAAAGGCTTTTGGGCAAGCGGGTCAGGATGGGTATTTGTGGGACTATTTCAGGCTTCTCTTTGAGGGATTTTGATATTCAGACTTACTATTTTCATGTAATTTGGTCCAGGATCTCCAATTCTGGAAGGTCAGCCATGTAATCATGGTCCATAGAAAGGGGGAGAGCTGCCTTTGTGGAATAGTTATATCCATCTATTATCTCTAGTATTACATTTAGATTATAAGCTTCTTGGGGCAGGGATCACATTTTTGTTGTGTGTGTACAGTACCTAGCACAACGAGGCCCCGATCCATTATTGGGGGCCCTCGGTACTACCACAATGCAAATAATACATTTCCATGTAGGAGTAATACAGGGAACATGGCTCTGCATCTCCAGAGAGATAACTGCTCTCCATAAACAGGATCCTCCTCACCAACCCCATGTAGCACTCCAGAACAAGAGAATGATGCTCTAGGGAAAACGGCCTTGTGCAGTTTCACCCACTGCACAATGAAATATACACCATCCAGGGATAGCTTCAGAGACAGCAGACAATGGATGAGAGCATGTGGTCATCACTCTAAAACCATGCTCTCATGGGATCAAGCGTACTAAGAGACACTGCAGAGGCACATGGCTTTTGCTGTGAAATTTGACAGACCCATATATTTGGGGACAAGGCCTCTTACCCAAACACAGAAGGGAGATATACGGAACAATGCCAATCTCAGAGTTTCTGTCCACTTTCATACATCTGTTTTTTCATTTAACTTGTGCTATAAGCAACACTGTCCTTTGTGTTTTTGCACATTGTTTAGTGTGATAAGTAAATATGTTGTATTTATTTAATTTGCATTATAAGAATACATTTTGGGAAATTCATTTCCTGACTGGTCAGCTCAATTATTTCAAAGAGATACTATAAGTTAATAATTTAATTTATACAATACAAAAGATGCCATTGCCTAGGTCACCATTGCGCACCTCTTCTGAAAGTCAAGCTCGCAGTAACAACTTTGTGTTAAAAACACTCGCTAAGCTTGCTCTTCCAAAGAGTTAAATATTTTCTAAACTTTTTTCACTATTGTACTAACACTAAAGTCTTGTAAATATAGAGTATTATATACTCTAAAAAAAGTAAAAAACATCCTGGTACTCCATCCACAGATATGAATAGAATTGACCATTATTGCTGCTAGGATAGGTACACACACATCTTGCAATTTGCCACAACTACTGTTTTCCATTATTTTGATCGTTACGAAGGATGGATACTTTCAACTGCTCCACACCCCTGGGTTTGGAATTCCCTTCAGTTGATGTGGTACAAAATAGTTTGCTGGAAATGATATTAAGAATACAATTTCAAGAGTTGATCAATCACATAGGTACTTATGTCCTATTTTTTAAACTTGGAAGTCAATGAAAATCAGTAAGACTTAGGCTCCTGTGTAATTTTTAAAAGTAACACTTCGGAACCCAAGAAATTTGACATTTTTGAAAATGTTATCCAAACTGATTATTTATATATACACGCTGCTGTAATCCGCTCTCTACCAGGAGAAAACTACTATGGTGTAAAGGAGGTTCCAGTTACTGTAGAGTTCCCTAACCTCATTTATTGTGCTCGTATTGTTCTAGGTTGTAAGTGCTGGGGCAAATTATGCTCTCAATAGATCTGAGAAATTCCACTGGCTTCAGTGGAGACACAGAGAGCAGAATTGGTTCTTTTTTCTCTTAAATCCAGAGATGGTAGAGACAAAAGGGCGAAATCTGCTCTCAATTCCACCATTGTAAACCTAAAATAACTTCATTAAGTCAGAAGAGGTTCTCATGGTTACATTGGTGGAATTGGGAAGTGAAGTTGTTCCTTTTCTCGGCTGGATTTTAACACAACCCTGTGTATCAGGTGGTAGGCAAGCACATTTCTTACAATGAGCTCTGGCAGGAATTGAGCACTCCAGTATACAGGGGACTGCAAAGGGGACAGATCCACTGTCCACTTTCTTCTTGCCTTCCTGCAGGTATTGTGTGCCCTTCAGCAAAGGCATGAGAGTAATTAACTGTGCCATTTCTGAGTGCAGGAACTGCAGCTGACAGGCCCAATGGCAGCCAGGCAAGGGAGAGGGAAAGAGTCTTCACACACTTCCTGGCTTGCACCCTTGTGTATGGGCCTGTTAGAGCTTGGCCTTTAGCCGACTGGTTACATTTCCACCAATGCAACACATTGACGGGTGATACTAGTGGCTGATTTTGTTCAGTTCAGACAAGGACTAAAGTTTAAACATTTACCTGAACTTTTTGAGATATCCTCATGCTATCCCTGTGTCACACACATCCCCTGTGTCACACACATCCCCTGTGTCAGCGCCCATCCTTTTACCTTTGGCACTAAAAATGCTGAGGCTAACTGAAGCTCTGACACAGCTAGCAGGCCTCACAATTAGAGAGGCCATACATGGGTTTGATTAGGTAGATGGCGAATGATTCCGAATGGTTATTTTGACTGGTTTTGATGATGTTCCTCATCTCCTGTATTTTCGGGGTTCTAGGGTATATTATAACTAATATCAAATAGCTGCTGCACTCATGCTCATCTTATGATTGTTATTTTACTATCCAGATAAATACAGTGACACATTAAATGCATAATTAGTGCATAAGAGCTACTGTCATTTCACATGCTGACAATTTTATTCCATTAAGGAAGCGAAAGCTACACGAGATCATGGTAAATTTAATTAAGTCTAGTTATATCTCCCCTGATAATCATGCAATTTAAAGTCAGTAGTTTCAATAGACAACTTTATTCTTTCTACTGAGCTGTTAAAAGACACTAACAAGTAAATGTTAAGGGATGTGAAAGAAACATAGGATTAGCACTGACCTGACTCACAAAGACAACATAATTCAATATGGGCATTCAACACTCCTGTGCCATTTTACACCAGGATTTTACACTAGACTAAAAACTATCAAATTAATTTCACTTAAACCAAATCTGAGTCTAGGAAAAAGGCATCTACAGGACAAACTTTCACTTTTTCACACAAAGATACAAGCTTCCTTGGAATAGAACAGTGGTTCTCAAATTATAGTCTATGGACAATTTTTGATCAGCAGAGACTTCCTTGCATTCCCTACAATAACATGCTTTGAGGAAAAGTGTGAGTGAGTGAGGGCATGGCTACACTTACAGGATTATAGTGTTATTGGTTACAGCGGTCCCCTTATACAGTAATATGTATAGCGCTATTGCATGTCCACACTGAGACGTGTCAGCGGTATAGCATGGCCACATTTGCGGCACTTCAGGCAGCATTAAGAGCAGCGCATTAGGGCAGGTATCCCAGCATTCAGCTGGGTGCAACGTGCTTTTCAAACGAGGGGGGTGAGGGGGAACGTGTTGTGTGTATACGGAGGGAGAGAGCCAGTGGTTTTTCTGTCTTTCTGAGAGCCTGTCAGCGCTTGTCCATTCACAGAGGACTTTGTTTTCACACAGGCTCCCTCCTTAAACATTTGCATTGCTTATCTGCCGAGTTAAGAGAGAAACTCTAAAGAGGTACTTCCACATTCCTCCAGCCGAGTTCAAAAGAAAGGGAAGAGACGTCAATTGCCTTAAATGGCTCTAGGCATCTCAAGAGATCACTTGTAGCACAGTGGGTGTCCACATTCTCGCTGTAACACTACAGCGGGAGCGCTACAGCCCTTATTCCCTGTGCAGAGGTGGATTACCAGGAGCGCTATAACTCCGCGGTTATAGCGCTCTACGTGCCTTGCCAGTGTGGACGGGTAGTAGGTTATAGCGCTCCTGGGGGCTTTATAGCGCTATAAAGTGCCAGTGTAACACACACTCAGGCCATGGTATGAGAGAGAGAGAAATGGAGTGGTAATTGGAAGGCGGTCCATGAGAGGACTTATAAAGGCTGGGTTTGTCCCCTTTGTTTCCTCTGTGACTGTCTTCCATACACAGTTGGGTACTACTTTTTTAACCTATTTACAGTAATATTGTGGGCAATATGAAATAAGCAAGGTAATTGATACTTTACATAATCACTGCTGGCCTTTCATTCATTGGACTCTGATAGTTTCAATTTAATTTTATTCCCAGCCAAATGAAGGACCTTTAAGTGAAGTTGCAGGTCCAGAATTATTAGATTTCTGTTAGCACGTTTTTGGAATGAACGAACTTGGCAGAGGCCTAGGCATCTTTATCTGTAAACTACAAAATAAAATAGCTGAGCTAGAGGAGTATGTTCACCAGTCTATTGAAATAATAGTTTCAAAGAAACATTTAAACTTTTGCCAGTTTATGTCATTCATCTCTGGAAGCATGTCACGGTAACCAGACTAGGGGGCAAACAGTAATTGTACTTTTTAGATGGTTTGTAAGTTTTGGACACGGTGAAATGATAGTTTCATTGAGAAGAGGATCTTCAGATGTTAGCCTCCAAAGCCTTGCCCACACTAACCTTTTTTTCCTAAAAGAATTTTCCACTAGTCTCAGCTTCACTGGTGAAATCGCTGGGGGTGGGGTGGGGGAGGGAAATAAGATCTGGCTGGTGGCAGTATTTTAACCCCCAGTAACCAAAATGGTAGTTAAAATGCCTGAAAAATTCCACAAGTGACAGAACTCTAGGAACTTAAAGCTATCTTTCTTCCCTACCTTCAACCGTATTCAACATGAGCTCACTAAGGACTTGGCCCAACATGTCAAGAAAGTAGTCAATACACAAGCCTCTGGCAAGCATGACTTGACAATTCTACAGAACAGACACCATCATCTCATTTTATTTTTAAAATTTGAAACTTGAGGCTGAATAAAGTGAAATAGCTCTTTGGACTGATTAAATAGATTTAGGTTTATGCTGACAAGATGAGTCAAGGCTTACATTTCATCACCATTTTTGACTATGGAAAAGGAAAATAAGATCTCATTTCTGTTATGGGAAGATTTTACTTGATAAAACTACCCAATTGCATAGCTTATTTTGAGCTTTAGAAGCATTTCAGGGTTAGCTTCCTTTGACTGACCCACACTAGCTTAATCAAATAACATGGTTTCCACCTGATTTGAATTTCACAAGATTCTAATTCTCATACCTCAGTCACATCCTCTACAAGAACATCTGGCAGGATACCACAACCCTTTGAATTTAAATAAATTTAAAAAACTGGGTGTGTTATGATGGAACACCATTATCACAAATCAAGTGATTGATCGTTTTGTGTCTTCCTTCCACTGCACAAGATCTGGAATGATGGCAACTCTAGTATCAAAGTTCATCATAATGAATGACCTGATAACAGATCCTTGTATTTGTGTATTGGAAAGAGGTCAAAAGTATCCTGGACATTTTATTTTGTCCTCTTCATTCATTTGAAGTGTGCTGGCTTTTCTCACTTGGACACATTTAAGAAAAACAAAGCCTTGGAGTGTTATTGACTAAATGTCTCAGGTGGTTGATAAGAAGTTGTAAAGCCTTTCACCTCTAGATTATCACTTTGAATCCAATGTGCATTGCTACTAACCAAAAGTTGCTGGCAGCTGATGGCTCTGTGGTGACCACTGTAAAATTAGTTTGGTGGTCTAATGGTACTATTTGGCAACCTAGATTAGTTTCAGCAAACAGAAGCAGAAAGAGCTACATTTTAGAGGATTAAAATGAAGTCTCTAGACTAAGAATTTTTCAGGGTATATGACCAAAACAAGGAGTATGAAATTTTGTTTTGCAATATTACCCGTTGCCACTGGCATTTATGGTGATGTTGACAGAACCCAAAAAGACAAATTTTCTGAGGCCCAGGTTTACTGGCATCTTTAGTACTGTTAAGATCCTGAAAGACTGTCAAAATCTTGAAATTTGTGTCCAAATAAGGGACCTGTTCATGGGTGTTGGAGCTAGGAGTGCTGCCACACCCCATGACTTGAAGTGGTCTCCATCATAAACAGCGTTTACAGTTTTGTTAAATGGCTCTCAGCACCCCCCTTATGCATACAAATTATTCCAGCACCCCTTGAGCTGTTGCCCTTAACTATAAACCTCAACCCCAAGCTAATCTTCTCTCAAGATGATCAGAGAGGATGGGATACACAAGTGACTCTCATCTAACACCAGATAATAAAAAGTCCATCTCCATGCTCATTTCCATCTGCATACCTGCTCTTAAACCCAAACCTACATCAAAGTTTTAGGAAAAGAGAGAACATCACTCAACTTCCATTGCAAGGGGCTTCTGCTTGCCAGATCATGACAAAAATAATTCTGAGTAAAACAAACATGCAATAATGTTGTCCATAAACTATACCCCAACATTAAAAAATCTTTCATTTAAATTAGACCATTATGAGACATAACCAGAAAAACAGACTACTGGCTCCTCTGGTCTGTTTGTTGTAATCCCCTCTTCTAATCTATATTTCAAATTGTAACCTCTTTGGAGCACGGACTGTCTTTTTGTTGCAGGTGTAAATAATGGTGCCCTGATCCTTGCCTGGGATGCTTAGACACTATAATTTAATTCTTGCTTTGCATGCGAGTTAAATGAGTTTAGAAGATATGCTAGACACATGACATGGATTTATATTGGATGGCTATGGTCATTTACAATTTTTAATATCACTGTTACATACAGGCTTTGGAAACCTATTTATAGTGAACTCTGATATTGTGGAACTGGAATTATTTTGGGGAAGTTCTCTAATCTGTGTTATACAGAAGATGATCAGACTAGAACTAGCTGATCACAATAGTCCCTCTAGCTTTGGAATCAGTTTACAGTGAAGTGGAAATTCAAAGTTGTTTCAACCCATTTCAGTGAACTTTCACTCTTTGCTTTTTAGGAGCAAATCCAGCCGCCTCCTGCTGGTAGAGCCCCCCTTTTGAAGCAAAACCAAATGGGTAGGGGAGAGGGTTAAGGGCATACAAGGTATAGGCAAGCCAGAGGAAAGCAAAAGTGGGTTTGGAGGATCTGTCACTACATAGATTCCTCCTACCCAATAAGGCCAGTGGAGACCACTTCTACTTGGGTTGGAGTACTGTTCATGGTACTAAAGGTAGGAAGGAACCAGATGCTGCCAAGTCCTTACACAAACACGTAGGATGTCAATTATAAAAGTTTGTCATTCAACTTTAATATAGCTGCACTATCTCCATACATAGCACAGTTCTATTTCACTCTGATGAATTAATTTACTATTTTCAGAACCTACAATATTGCATATTTATAAACATACAGATTTATTTTTGCTGGTATCCGATTAGTATACTTGTAAAAGTGATGATAAAAGTTGTAAGTGACCACAGCTAAAAAAAATTAATCTTTCATTACAGGAGGGAAAATAATTTTCTGTCTTACCATTGCTTACTTAAACTTTATGAAATTCAAATGAAGTAACGCTGTGACAATCCCAGTTAGTAAGAACTTTGCAACAACAAGAACACAGTACTCAACTGAGGCGGCTACCATAAGGCACAAATAAATGCCTGATCCCAAAGAGAAATGGATGGATGGATGAAAGCCCCATTGTGGGGCTCTGTCTAAGTACAGGGGCCTGACTGAGCAATTCTCTTTGCAGTTCTCCAAAGAATTTATCATATCCGTTGGACTCTTCTGCAATAGCACATCTTCAAATTTAGGGGTGGGGAAGATCTTTAGAAATCCTAATTAATCTGACAAAATATAATAGATTCTGTAGAGTACCGTGCAATAAACTCTGGGTTTTTTGATGAGATTGTTGAAAGCAAGCTGTCTGTTTTCTGTGAATGTTAAAGATCTCATGGGTCTTCATGTTATAACAGGAGTTTTTCCCTAATGCACTAGGATATACTTCCTCCTCCTTTACTGTGATGCAAAGTGATCTCCTGATATTAAAGAGTGCTATAGAGATGCCAGATATAATATCTAGTATTTCAGATGCATTTTAAAGGCAAAGTAACATCTTGATGAACTCTAGTGGTTTGAGGAGTCAAAAACACTAAACAATTCAAAAATTTCAGTATTTCCAATAATTTAATATTCTTTTTAAAAGCTTTGTGCTCCCCACCCCACCCCAAAAATTTGGAGGACTCTTAAATGCGGGCATCAGCATCATCATGAAATGAAAGTCTCTCTCTAAGCCTAGTTTTTAATGTAAGACCTATCGAAGCTGGGCAGTTTGGCAGAAGGACTTAGGTACAATTCTGCCAACACACATGTAGAGACTTGGAATTGGATTCTCCAGCCCAATACAGCTGCTTTACACCATTCAGGCAACCAGAGGCACCGATTTTGTCAATTCCTAGGGGGTGCTTGCCCCCATCTACCTCTTCCCCAAAGTCCTGCCCCCACCTCACCTTTTCCCATCCTGCCCTGCTTCTTCCTGCCCCTGCTCCACCCCCACCTCCTCCCAACCCACATCTTCCCATGCATGCACCCTGCCCTTGCTCTGCTCCCTCCCTGCAGTGCACCCTGCACACCACTGAACAGCTGAACGTGGTGAGTGGGAGGCGCTGAATGGTGGGGCACCCAGCAGGCAGGAGGCACTGGAAGGGTGGGGACGAATCTGAACCATGGAGTGCTCCAGCCCCAGAACATCAATGGAATTGGGGCCTATGCAAGCAGCACAAAGTTCCACAGGGGAATTCTATTGCTACAAAGTTGGCAGAGGTAATAGAGTCAGCTCCTGTGCTAGTCTCCCCCTCACCCCAGATGTAGAGGGAGATAAGTGGTGTTCCAGGACAGAAGAGCATTCAGCTATACCATGTCTGATCTCTCACTGGCTTACAGTCACTGAAAGGTAAAGGTATACAGCAGAGTTTCAACAGATCTAACTTATACCAGGCTGCGAGGCGGGGGGTGTGTGCGTCAGGATTGGCAGCTGCAATCAACTGCTGACAGCCCCTCTGCACAGTTCAGAATCTAGCTCACCCTATTTAATTTAAAAGAAAAGAATTCTTAATTTAAGGTAAATAATTTAGAAGTCATAGGTGGAGGATTCTACAGCCACCGCCAAAGAGGAAACTTCCAACTAAGAAACTTGTTCTTACACAAATACAGTTTAGAAATAATTTGGGTAGGCCACAGTGGGTAGAGGGGCATGAAGCATGTGAAAACTGTGTTTTATGACTGAACAAAACACTTCTTCGTGAATTTCCTAAACACAGTTTGGGTGAATCCATCATCGATAATTCACCATCAGAATTGAGAGACTCATCAATAGCTATTAAGATCTGAAGTTCACTGTGGTATAAGCTTCAGTGTGAGATGTATTGGGTAATTATAACTTCACCTATTCCATACAGAACAGGGCCCTTATAAATTCCAAATGTGGTAAAAACAAAACAAAATAAAACTTTTCAACCCTAATTATTGCAACAGGTGGCAGCTGATCTCTAGCCTAATCTATTGAAGCGTGGGGCATGTACCTCTTCCTGGTGTACATTAGTGTACAAGCATTAGCTGAAGGGGGTGGGAAAGTGTCTAAATAAAGATGGCTGAGCCTTTAACAGCTTTTGTTGGAAGTGAGGAGTGGGAGCACAAGTGGTTTCATTTCTCGGAAGTGGCTCAGCTTTCAGAAGTCAGGAAAAGCTGTGCTAGTTTCAAAACACAGTTCCCCTTGGTCAGCCACCCTTTAAGATTCTGAAACACAACAGCAATGACAACAGTCACCAGGCACTCCAGGAATGCCAGTGAAATAGAGAGATGCACAAAAATTCAAAACTAGCAATATTGTCTGAGATATCTGCTCACAAATTTTGACCATGTTTGCAGGAGACTCAGATTTATAGTACGTAACCAAACTTCCTTGATTCCAGCAAAATATTCATAATCTTTGAGATTCTAAGGTTTAACAGAGGACTTCTGAACAGTAAAATATGATTGTTTCCCCTCTCTTCTATCCTTAAATAAAGTCAGTGTTAGTTGCCTAAAAAGAGCAATCCATACAGTGGTTGGCATTTTAAAGGTGACTATTTGCCATTAGTTACCATATGAAAATATCACAATCCCCCTTTCTTCACAATAAGAAATAAGTATGGCATCTGCTGGCAAATGCTCTTTTTTTTTTTTTAAAAAAAAAAAAAGGTATGCACTGAAGTTTACCTGTATGCATGATGTGTGCTAGACTGGCATGAAATAAGCTTATATGGAAAACAAAGCCCTCCGCTTGCCTTTTGAAAAAAGGTTTAAAAAAAGGCTACAAAGAATATGGGGGAAGATACAAGATTCTAAGACTCAGTTTTGGTCAGATGACCCAGGTCCCAGCTGGAAGTACTTTGGGTAATATTAAAGGAGCTAGGGTGGGCATATCCAATACTGGAATACAAAGCCATGTTACATCTCTACCCTGATAGAACGTGGTCCAATACAAGGCAAATTCTGATACAACGTGGTAAAGGAGAGCTCCAGGGGTGCATGGCTGCGCGCTCCTCTACCTCAAGGTAACGCGGTTTCATCTATACCATGATATGATTTTTTGGCTCCCGAGGACCACGTTATATCGAGGTAGAGGTGTATTTACTGTACTGAGTCTTAACCTCTTTAAACCATACTTGGAAAACATATATAGGGTTGCTAAATCTCCCTCTGCACCTGCAGCTTATAGGAAATTTTGAAGGGAACATTTTCAAATATAGCAATTTCAAATACAGTTAATTCATTTTCTAAAGACGTGTATTGCTCTGACTTCCAGGCCAGAATGAACGTTTCACTGCTAGGATACTGTACATCGAAGGAACTACTTGTGCTCCCAGACACAAAGTTTAAAAAGGGCTGAAATGGTTTCCCCAGAATACACATGGAAAGATGAGCTATCAAAGTTCCAATGTAAAATTGTTCTGTGCCCAGAAATGAGACCCTTATTAATACACCAACCACAAATTAAAAAGTGATATAAATTCAGGTAGCTGCCCTTTCAATCTTAGAATTCTTCTGACAGTTATTTCTTCCCTAATTAAAATAAAACTACTCTCTGCTTGTAGGTAATTTTCTTGACGCATTCTTTTTGAGTTACACCAGCCTAGATTTCCTCAGACATACATACATACATTCAGAGATCAGGGCCCAAAATCAAATGTGAAATACTTTGTTGTTTCCTTAAAGCAGCAGGATTCTAGCCAAACATAGCAAAGATGAGCAGGAAAGTTGAATTATATACTAACTTGAGAGGAATAGGAGAATTGACAAACTGCACTGGTTATGTTTGAGGGCAAAGGGATAGAACAAGGGAAAAAACAAAGAGCCTGCAATGGGAAGGAGAAAACCACTTATTTTAAGAAATGTGCATACACTAACCGCCCCGCCCCACCCCCCAGCTCCATACACCACCCTTCCCCCAACTTTATTTTGCATGACAGTCTCAGTTTTATATAAACCAACGGGGCTTGATCCTGGTCCCTGGAGGACTGATCAGTACTCTAGCAACCAGAGAGGATTTTTCAGTCGAATATGAATTTAAGAATATATTAAAAAGGTCCAGTGCTAATCCATTAGCCCAGCTATGATGAACATGTAAATCTGCTTTTAGTATTGTATCAATCTAGTACAAACCACAACAAAAATAAAGCTGTTTTTTTCAAAAAAGTTTATTGTGTATGTGCAGTAACAGATTTTAAAGGGTGAAACTTGACAGCATTGTCTTTGCGAAACTTGATGCACACCAAATGCACACTACTTTAAATCAGTTTTCAACATAAATTACTTAAAAGCTGGTTTGGAGCCTATGGACTCCTGGGAGCTGAAGAGTTTGTTAGATACTGTTGCGCTGTCCTTTACTGCTAATGGTTCTAATCTCCTTTGTGAAGCACTTTGAGATATGCTGAGGAAAAAGCACTATATAACAGCTAAGTATTATTATTATTAAAGAACATTAGATGGAGGTTTTAGAGGCATCAGACCTTGGTTAAATCAGACAACTGGAAATTAGGAGATGAATTTATCTTCTATGCATTCATAAAAAGTCAAAACCAACACCAAATTAACCTTGAGATTATGCTGGATAGATAAGAGATAGTGAAGCAGTTATTTTGTAGCAGAAATAAAAAGCTCTTAAGCCTACGAGCCATATCTTAAGCCTTTTCTCTCTTTAAATTTATATGCCCTTCTGTTGGACTCCCTTCTAATAGCCATGAGGAATACAGACATTTGAAAATCTAAGTTCAAGCCTTTTTTCTGCTCCATAGGAACAAGACCATGATACAGAATCCAGTCTGATACTTAGTTTATTGAGTTAGAGTTATGTAAGGGAAGATTTGTCTGGCAGCAGAAGCAATTATAACTATATAAATCTTCTCTTTTGTATTTGATGAAAACTTTTGCCCTTAGAGGTATTAGACGGTAAGCAAATAAGTTAACTTAATGGGTACATTGTTCCTTCATTTTATCAGTGCATCTCTTTTCTCCTAGCGTATTAAATTTGCAACAGGCTGCTCAGGTATATTTTGGAAAGCGCTAACCTGGAGAGGCAGTGGAGAGCACGTAACATGTGAATGAGAGTTAAACATTCTTACCTGTAAAACAGATTATTGCAATAATCTTGCTACAGTCAAATTTCAAAACTTTAAGGAGTTTCTCCACCAAAGTGAAGGGTGAACATGACCCATCACCGGTTGACAAAAGTCACCAGTTCATGGGCATCTTTCTGATGTGTACAAATGTTAGGTACCTCATTTCTGAAGACAATTTAAAGTATTCTCATATTCAGCTGGGACTCTGAAGAGGCAGAGTATTCTGGTTATGAAATACTTTCACATATGAACCTTCCTAACCAACTGGGACATAAGTATAGTTACTGCAATTTGATAAGTTAGGTTTGGTTAGAGATATGGTTAAGCAGGCATTGTGACACCTGAGAGAGCAGAACCCGCATTTTTCATAAAAGGCACATTTCTTAGAGAAGAGTCGTGACTATCTTAAGTATTGTTGTGGCTATCTGGATCAACATCTTTATCATAAATTTTTCTTAATAGCTGCAAATTGTTTTATTAGCTTCATCTTTTTGGTGGAAGAAAAGTTTTCAATGGGCCTTTTAGGAGTTACCTTTGACCCAATACACATTTGTGGTTTCAGATCCAAGTAAGATGACATTTGTTGTTACAGAAAATACATAGAAGTAAAATTCTTCATCCCTCTTCCCACTGGTGACTCAAGAACTGTCATTTCCACAACAGAACTGGGTATTTCTTGTTTAAAATGCTTCATGATGGTCTTCTTGATCATTCTGGAATACGCTTTGCTAGGATTCACAACATTTATTTGGTGTCCATTTACTGTGACAAGATTTAAATGTTTTAAGGTGTGTAGAGACATGTTTGACAGGAAAGATCTTTGTAACTAAAGGTAGAATCTTCAATTTAGCTCAGTAGAAAGTATCACAAATACAGGATATATATGTGCTGAATGAAACATGGCAGCTTGGAATCCCTAGTCCTATAATGAAGGTCCATCATGTAGTTTAAATCTACTCTTTGCAGTCCCTAGTGTTCAAGCAATGACAAAAGAGCTGAAAGATGGAAGTGTGTGTAAGAAGACCACAAGGTGACAATTATCTTTCAGAGAAGGGATTTCCCCACAACTCATCCCCTAAAGATTTCTTATTGGAAGGAAGATAATGGTCACAGTCTTAAAACTCATGATATTGTAAACTGTATATGTATTCTCACAGCATTTCAGACCAAAGTGTCTCATAGAAGAACACCAGTGGCATCATACATGGACAAACACAAAACATATAATGTCACAAATAAAATAAAAAACATACTTCTCTCAATGACATTTACTAGAAAAACCTATGATAAATAGTAATCAAACAGCAGGAATCTTAACACTAACCTACAATCTCAGCAAAATTTGAATGGGATAGTGCTCTTTCATCAGTACCACAAAGGTACAAGGAGCTCATCACTCTATATGTGAGAGTGGTATTTGAATAGAAATAATGAGTGCCAAATACTTGTATTTTTGAGACATGCCAGCGCAATTCTGATGGCTACGCTTAAAAGCAACTCTCTTAACTGAGAGAGAGCTCGGAATTTGATTCCTTATTTTTAAGTACCCAAGGACACAATCCAGGTTTATGGAGCCATAAATAGTATTTAAAAAATACAGGGTTTGAGAGATCTGGCTTTTGAATGGTTGAAGACTGTGGCTGTTCCTGATATTAGAAATAAAGTTAATCTGTTAAGCAAGCCATCTCCAACTTTTAATTTTTATATAGAACTCTTATTGCTGTGATAAGCTGGAGGGGAAAATAGCATGACAATATAGATTTATGAACATTCTTTATGCAAACTACATAATGATTGTCTTGGTCTTCTAAGAATGTGCTTGATTAACAAATAGTGACAAATGAGTATTCTAAGGGTTTATGGCTTTTAGTTACAGTTATCACCAGCTCCTATGTTTGCTAAAATTAGCTCCAACCAATGCAGATTTCAGATGATTTGTACATGACTTTTCAAGGCACCTAGCAATATATGCTTTACGTTTATACTTGCAACAGTATCATTAAGCCTTCCCCCTGCCTCGCCTTTTGAAGATCACTAATGTAGCTAATAAGTATCTAAGAGATCTGAATTACATATTCAGTATACAACACTTTCCGGTTTGAATGTCTTAATATACAATCTAGAAATTCCTTATTACTTACTGGGATTGTCACAACTAGGAAAGTCTTTACAAGAAATTCAAAGATTCAAGTTAGAAGAATTCAGTTAAAGTTGGCTAACGTTTTTCTTTCAAATTAACATAACATTGACAAACACTATGAATTTAATTTTTTTTATTGATAGTAAGCTCCTCATGCTAAATTCTGGAAGCCCATGAGGAGTGCCAGGGGGAAGCAGGAAGCTCTTCCCCTTCTCTGCACTTGTTCAGTGGGCAAAAAGCATACTTGTCCTGAACTTCTTCTTAAGCACAAAGGATAGGAGGACTGCACACAGACATGTGCTCCACAGTAGTGAAGGACATGGTGATTGAACTCAGAGCCACATGCTGCTGATCCATTCCACCACTTCACCCTCCTCCACCCACAAGGGGCTGCATGCCAGCAGGGATAACACATTACATCATTTAACGGGTAAAGGAGTGACCACTTTGAGCATACCTCAAGGGATTCTTTTCTCTTCACAACAAAACAATTTAATCCATTAGAGTTCTTCCAATACACACAGAACTAATCTTTAATGAAAAGTTACTGGTCACTTATAGACTGCTTAATTTTATAAGATAGCAATAATTGTCCTCAAAACTTTTAAAAGAACCTAGCTCTCTTTAGGTTACTACTTAGAGAAGCTATATTAACAATATTGTTTTATACAAAGTTCAGATTTAATCATTTCACTCAAAACTAGCTTTTTTAAGATCATGCAAAAGCAGCATGACAAATAGGACAATATAAAGGGAAAAATATATATTTGGATTCCAGTACATTTGGATTCTAGTACAAATTATTTCCATATGCCCTAAGTCATGGAATGCAGTTATTTCAACTCACCTTTTCATTTGTAACTCGGACAAACTTAGTAAGAATTCAGCATAATCCACAAAATATAGTTTTACTATAATGCAAAAGTAATCCCACAAATATTCAGTCTTTTAGCAAAAGTGCAATTGTAACATATAAAATAAAGAAGAAAATTGATCTACTAATAAGATTTCTGCATATAACCTTTAATGAAAACCCATAGAAAAACATGGACTAGCAGCAAGTTGTGCGTGTGTGTGTGTGTGTGTGTGTTACAGCACTGGATTTACATGCAACATTGTCAAATGGTATTCAGTCTAGACAATAAAAGATCAAATACATAACCAACATTTAAAATGAAAGCCTATTTTTCACTAAGGTAATGAATCAAATGTTCTTATTAAAAACTTATTTGAATACAAAAGTAGGAATTATTTTAATGAACAGGCAATATATATCTATTAATAAATCTGTTTACTGTCAAAACGTTATGTCGCACACTCACTCCTTTTTCCCATATATTTAAAGGTTCATTAAATTTAATCAGCATACCACAAATTTATTGTACTGAAATACATATAGAATTTTGTATTACAGGAAATGTGAGGCAACAGCTTCAAGTCATGGTTGCTGAGAAAAAAAAAAAATCTTTCAAGATCTGTCAAAAACTAAGTCCTCACCTATTTAGTAAAGCCTTTGAAAGCCGAAGTTAATCACATAGTTTTACAAGGTATTGAGAATTGAAATCTACTCTGCTAGGGCAGCACCACTTTATAAAATATCATACACTTATTAGACAAACTCAAAAGTAATAAGATGGAGTTCACTACCTATTTATTGAACTTATAATTTTAGATCTGCTTTCTAAGGCTAAACAAAATGAGTGCTCCTTCTTAACTGTCTTTCTTCTCTCTGAATGCCATTGTACAGTTAACATTTCAAAATAAAACTCAGACCGAGGATGTGGAAAACAATTGGCCTCCGCCCCCCCCAAAAAATACCCCCACATCTGATGGTATTAAAAATCGTAGTCCTTTCTTGACCCTTTCAAGTTAAGGGAGAAGATAATTTGTGCATTTTACTAGGTCTCCTTTTACTTTACACGTGGCCTCTGATTCATCACTACCTTCCTGAAAACTAGCTTGCATATACAGAATATACAGTGCCTAGACAGGGCTGAGAAGAAAAAAAAAAGACTGGTGAAAAGTACACCTTTAAAAGTGCATGATGCCAACGATTATTTGTGGCATCATAGGTTACAAATCTTTTTATTTTTTATCCTAGGTGTTAGTTACCAGAGCAAGGCTAATGTTACACTATATTTTAACTATTACAAAAGGGAGAGAACTTCAAAACAGTATTACTGGATCATTCAATGCTAACTGCAGTAGTCACTTTGAACAAAGACAACAGGCAGAGATTTACTTGTATGTGTTTTTCTTTGTAAGGGTTACATCGAATATTTGTGCAAATTAGCATATGCTGAAAAAAATTACTCAAAATATTCTGACTACTTAGTATCCTTAGTAACAGTTTTAACAACACTTTTCAACTAAGGTTGAATTGAAATGACTTAACTAAATTTTGCTCTGTTACATTCATGGAATGTGAATGGGGTTACAGCAATTTAGTGACAAGCAGAATGTGTCTCAAATATTTATAGTTATTCAACTAAAATAATTAAAAGTTAAAGTTTGCATAGTAGCTAACACTCTGTGGTGTGTATATGGTACTGTAAGTTAGTATTTGGGTGCAAAATGCTACTTACACTTTTTTCTGACCAAAGCAATCTAAACTTATGATGCTGACATATTGTGTAAATATGCAAAATAAACTCCACTAACAGGTAAAGAGAGGACAGTGTAAGTCTGTCAAAGGGAATATACCTAGCCAAACAGAGGGTACATCATGAGAAAACTATAAATCAAACCACTTCTGGAGATGTGCTAGCAGACTAGAAGTGACTAATAGGAAACGTGCAAACTAAAGTACCACCCTCTACACTTCTAATCATCTGTTCTCATCAACACCTATATTCTCCCCATCCAGTCCACGCAATACTGCCAAAAAAATTATCTTCTTTGACTATTATTCTTACATCGCCCTCTTTCAATCCTTCTACTGTCTCTCCTTCTGCTACTGGATCAAGTTCTAAACTTCTTCCAATCACCTATAAAGTCTTCGATGCCCTCTCCTTATGTACCTGTTCATGTCTCATCTGCATGGCCCTCCTGCTTCCTCAGCTCTATCCATTAAGTTAGCTCTGCCTACCAACTGGTCAGCTTCTTCCACATTGCTTCCACGCCTTCTTCTATGAGCTGCATTCTCCAAGCTCAAGGCAACCACACTCCCTGCATTCACATCTCTCCTGAAGACCCACTTCTACTGTATCATCAGTGGGAAAACAAGCTGACTTTTACTGTCAAGTCTGAGGAGTAACTGGGAGTATGTATTTTATTATACACACACACATATATATATACACACACACACATATATATATACACACACACACATATATATATATACACACACACACACACACACACACTCGCACCCTATGTGCTGAAAAAAACAACTTAAACTAACCTTATTTTACCAAAAATATGGCCCATCACTACTTTTACCTTGCTATTAATTTGTTGCATCCTTTCTCCCTATCTCCTGTTTATGAACTCCCTGGAAAAGAGCATGGCTGCTTTTCTGTTTGGAAAGTACCTAGCAAATTGTGAACACAATCAGTAATAAAACAATACTAAACATTTAAAAAAAAACAGCACTACACAAGAGCCTTTATATGTCCTCCATTGGCCTTCACAACCAAAAACAATCGCCAAGATATGAACTTGGCCCCAAACATTTACTAGGGAGCCACCTGACAATTTCACAGTAGCAATAATTACAGAAATGCACTACTGTGACAATGAAAGGGGACGTTCACTTTGTTCTTTACAGCAGTGCTATGATCAATAACTATCACTGATTATCTGTGCGTCTGCAGGGGAGGGAAAGCATCAGAATGCTATATCAAGGTAGATCAAATCTACCAAGTATTGAGAAATGCTGTCAAGATATAGCAGGCACTATAGGAGTGTAATTCCTGTCTATTAGTTCAGTTCTTGTGAAAATCCCAGATAATCTACAATGTTTAGTATTTTACACAAACTGTTTTCCTATGGGCATCTGCAAGTTGAATTGTTCAGCAAAACTGAACTGTCAAATCAATATAGCGTACCCTAACAACCAATGCATCAAAAACTGCATCTGTTTAACTCGTCCACTCAACATTGTAGAATCCCATCTCAGATTTGCACTTCTGACCATGACTACTTGCCTATGTAAGCTCATTTTACATCTGTTTTGTACATGCACGAAAGAATTAGACTCACTGAGACTTCATTAAACCTAACACCAAACAATTACATAAAAATCAAGGCAACTGATTTTCAAAATTTAGTTGTCATAGGCTGGGGGAAAAAAAAAAAAAAAAAGATTTTACTTAATTGAGCTATTCCTGAAAAGAGGCAACTTTTTATCTATCAGAAAAAATACTGAATTCTAGTATAGCAGACTGAGTACTCAATCTCCAATAAAAAATCATTTTCATATGAAACATTTTCCACAAAAGAACTCTTTGGTTCTTAAGGTTAAATACCACTATCTAAATAGCCACAATTGAATTTTTCAGTAAAGTTAGAAAAATGGCTTGTTGTAATCTGCATAAACTACTTAACCCTGAATAATTTAACTTCACAAGGTTACCTCCTTTGGATTTTCTTCTGAATAAACATGAATGACTCATTGGCTAACTTGTAAGTAGTCATTAGCAAAAAAACACTGGCCTTGTGAAAATCAACTTCATTAATAAGTGACACTATAAAATACAGAATCAATACTGGAAGACAAATCCTAACTAATAAAGTTAAACATGGTATAATGGAATATTAAACAGAAAAGTCAAAATACATACATGAAGTAGACAGGAAGAGAAATGCACAAAAAGTTTTGTAACATTGTAGTTTTAAAAAAATAATGGTATATATGGTTCATTTTAAAAACATCCAAAGTAATTTTTTTCCATGCATACTCAATGAAGATGGTCCATTTACTACATCAGTGTAGCAGAAATGACTGTTCATTATCTAGAGGAGCAGTTCTTGCGATGATCAATTTTTTTTAAAAAAAAAAAAAAACAACAAAAAAGCCAACACCACAGTGTTGAATTAGCCCTTTCCCTTTTCGCACAAAATATTTATGGAAAATTTAAACATGCAAATATATAAGTTTAAATAAACCCACTGACCAGAACCAGGTCTTCAGGATTTCAGAGAAGTACCATACAGTAGATGCTCGTTAGTAGCTACTAGGGCTGTCAAGCAATTAAAAAAGTTAATCACGATTAATACGTGATTAAAAACATTGTGATTAATCACATTGTTAAATAATAGAATACTATTTATATAAATATTTTGGATGTTTTCCACATTTTCAAAATATATTGATTTCAGTTACAACACAGAATACCCCATGTACAGTGCTCATTTTGTATTATAAATATATGCACTGTAAACAAAAATAGTATTTTTCAATTAGCTTAATACAAGTACTGTAGTACAATCTGAAAATGTAGAAAAACATCCAAAATATTTAATAAATTTCAATTGGTATTCTATTAACAGTGTGATTAAAACTGCAATTAATCATGATTGATAGTTTTAATCGCAATTAATTTTTTTGAGTTAATAGCATGAATTAACTGATTAATCGACAGTCATAGTAGCAACAAATCATCACCTTTTGCTATGTTGCTGCTGCTATTCACAGTAGAAAACGTGGTCCCAGGGGAAATGTTGCTCATAAGCAGCGGTTGTTTTCGACAATCTACTATATTTTGAATATTCCTCCCTCAAAAACAATCTCTCTTGCTCTCTCTCAAAAAAGACCATTTCCTCTACAGACATACTGAGACTACACTGGTGACAGTTCAAATATAAAAATGATAACACAATCACTTGTCAAAGAATTTTCAAGTTCAAAATGATGAGTATTTCAGAGTTTGAAAATTTGTGGGCTTTTCCAGGTGATGTTAACACATCCTTCATAAGGAACACTGAATTCTTGAACGATTTAAAGTCCATGTCTCTGCTCATCCTGAATTCCCCACACAAAATTTCAAAAGATTCTGTTGTTGCCCAGTCTCTCAAGCACAGTCTTAGCAGTTTAAGGTTTTTAAACTCTTCTTAAACTGAACCAAACTCCTAATTTAAGAGAAATTTAATATTTCAAACTTTACTCGATTACTCTTATATTTACCTAACTTTTTCCTGCTCTACTTATTCTGCTTGTAGAGAAGCAATGTCCCATTTACGATAATTTCTAATATGCAAGCTAGATCCATTTTAGCTCAGAACTTTCAACTTTAAATAAAAACATTGTTTCAATTTTCCTAAGGGGCAGTGGAGCAAAACATGCTCAGTTCAATGAATTATAATTCATGCTGAAGCACAAATGTAACTTTCTTCTATATTTTGAAAAAACTGAGGAATATTTTAAAATGGTCAGAGATGTTTAATTAGAAGGCTGCTTTAAATGTATAGCACTTCAGGATTAGAGACACACATTTGTCTTCCAACAACTTATCACCACAAGGCTGAGTCTAATGTTATCAGTCTTTTAAAATAATTTAAAAGTGAACAAAAAAAGTAAGTTAATTGGAACAAGTTCTTTGAAGCAGTTAATTCTGCTGAGGTCTCAGGCATGTAAGTATTGCTTCCTGTTAAAGGGACACCTTGTGTTCAGGAATAAAGTGCTTGTACTAAAATATTCACATTGCAAGAGAAATTCCAAAAAACCTCTTCAGTAGATTTTCCTATACAGTTTTTCTGTGGAAACAGTCTGTATTGCAAACATGAAGCCGACTCCTGTACTTTGCTTTTAAAAAAAGCCCATTAGATTCTTTAATTCATGACACTGCCATTTTGGAGCCATCTGAAGAAAAAAAGGTCCCTTTAACAATGAAGTAAACATGTATTACTTAATTAATATGTGTGAACTGAATCTGTACCTATGTGTAAATGGCAATGCATTCTGGGTTGGTTCAGCCCTTGGTTCCGAGTTTTGTGTCACTTCTGGAGTTGCTCTTTCATCATCTGTTCCATTAATGCTTTCTGGTGTTAAAGGAGACTGAATGTCCCCTCCTGCTGATTCCTTAAGTAAAAAAAAAGTAAAATAAAATTACAATTATACACTAAGCTTATGCCACAATGTGCATATAAACAATGACAAAATTAACATTTTTAAAGTGCTTGGTTACTAATGACATTAAGCTGAGGCACCCAAAATCATCAGTATACAAATTTGAAAAAAAAAAAAAACCCACCCAAAACTACCATGCAATATGATTTAGAACCTTACTATGACTTATATGAAAAGACTATATATATATCAGTATGTACAACGTATCAATAAGTATGCAGTCCCCTGCTTATAGGGTTCCTGGACTCTTTTTCCTTCCCTAATCTTCTATCTATACACTGGTACAGACTTAGTGGTTGAAAATGCTTCACAATCATGACTACAACTCTCACCTTTCACTTTGAGGTAGTTACATGATGGTAAAATACAAAGAAGTATTAACGCTGCTTCTCATTTTACTTTAATAAAAAATGGAAGTTGAAAGTGGTACAATCACAGTTTCAGCTGCACACCAAATACCGCAAAATCCGTACAAGGATCTATCTGCAAACCTTGTTCAGCCAGGATGACCTGAACCTAGCTAATGCTGGCCAAGGCAGCTTGTTTACATATGGATATCGGCGGCAAGTGTAAGAGGCCAGGAGAGGCTAAGTCTCTCCAAGCAGCCTGCCCGCCAAGAGCCTGGTCCCACTCACAGTCTTTCCCCAAAGCTCTGCCTTTTCTTGTCCTCACTCCACTTGCATGGGAGACTTGCTGAGGGTGAAGAGACAAGTGCAAATGGTGAGTGGCCAGCCAGTGGGGAGAGGAAGGGACCACGAAGAGGTGTGAGTGGCAGGCAGAGACGCTAGGGGAGAAGAGACATGCGAGCAGCTGGCCGGTTGGTGGGAGAGTTTGGGGGAAGGGACAAAGAAGCACAAGCAGGGGATGAAGGGGGAATGTTGAGGAGGGAGCTGAGCAGGACCAGGGGTGGAGCATGGGCAGGCCTTCTGGGGAGGAGACTGAGTGTGGGGCAGGGCCATTATCCAGGTGCATGCAGCCTCCCCAAATGGAGGAGTCATGAACCACCCATGACTCAGCCCATCCCTTGAATCATCTCCACTGGTGTGGATCTCTGGATCCCCTGATTATACTTTAAAATGTCCACTACTGTACAGTAGTCGTACAATCTCCATCACGCTACACCACAACACACATACATTTGTGTTCTGATGTCTCTATCAAGCAACAAATATTTATTAATTCCTAGTCAGACATATTTCACTGTAATTTTAATTTTAAAAGGAACATTGCTTTGCCTGGATCCTAAATCTGTAAATTAATTTTTCCACTCACTGTATCATTTCCTTGACATGAATAGGTTACAGGAAGCACCATGTTTTCCCAGAACTAAACACATCCTGTATCTCTTAGCATTTCTCCCCACACCCTCAATTCAGAGATACAAGAAGGTGGAAGACAAAAAGTTAGTTATGTAACCCCAGGGCTGGAGCTGTGAAAAGGCTGCACTCGTAAGAGTAATATCTATTTGCCCCATCCTTCAATTATACTGACTCATTGGGAACTGAAGGCCACAGCACTTTGTCAAAAGGTGCTCATAATTTTAAAGGATGAGGCCCTTATTGTGCACATTCTTCTCCATTAGTTTTACTCCCTTAAAAACATCTAATTTACAAGCATTAGCCCTTTAGAGCTGCCACTTCTGAATCTGATCCACTTACTCCAAATCACTAAATCTGCAGGAAAAGTTGACAAGGTAGCGAGACAGAACCAGACCACAAAGTTCCAATTTCAGATGACAAATAAACTTTAGCTTTCTTTAACCAGACTGAAAGTGGAGGTTTCCTTTCCCTCCCCAGAAAACAGATATTGTGTGACCAAAAATATTCAAGTCAAAACTGTACATTACTTTCAACTTCGCCTTTACAAGAGAGTCAAAACATGGTTGACAAATACTTAACTGTTTACATTTTGCTTTTGATTCATATATGCAGTGTTCTCATCTTAGAGTTGCACAAGTGGTATGATACAAACTTACCTTTTAACAAGATTTTCTGTAATACCTGACTTATAGGTTGTATGTTTTTTATTTTTTATTTTTTTTTAAAAATAACATCACATAATACACAAGTATTCCCCTTCCTCACTCTAATCCAGACCAAAGAATCTATTAGCTTAAATTGTAGGGAGTACACGCTTCTTTCTGTCAGTCTTGTTATCATTTCTGTGCCCAGATCTACTTTGTTTGCACTCTAGTGAAACTCAGAATTTAGTTATAACTACAGTGAATATTAAAGGCAGACTAATCCCAAGTGAGAAAAACACCAGTGTAAGAAAACAGCTGCCAGAAGGTTTCGGAGAAAACACAGACAGGTATATATTATGCTATTCTATGCATAGGCGCAAACTCCGTGGGTGCTTCGGGGCTGGAGCACCCACAGTGAAAAATTGGTGGGTGCTGAGCACCCACTAGCAGCTCCCCACCACCCCCAGCTCACCTCCGCTCCGCCTCCTCCACTGAGTGCGCCACATGCCCACTTTTTCTCCCTAGCTTCCAGCGCTTGTGCCACGAAACAGCTGTTTCACACAGAAGGGAGGGAGGAGGAGGAACAACGTGGGGTGCTCAGAGGAGGAGGTGGGGCCAGGGGAGGGATTTGGGGAAGGGGTCCAATAGCGGCAGGGACCAGGCGGAGTTGGGGCAGGGACTTTAGGGAAGGGGTTGGAGTTGTGGCTGGGGCGGGGGGGGCATGAGCACCCACCGGCTCTTGGGAAAGTTGGCGCCTATGATTTTATGTAAAATAGACAGTTAGCTCAAATTTTGTCCTCTGATATAAAAAGTAACTTCTGCTGACAGAGAAAAAGGCGCAACTACCAGAGGTCAGAACTTATCCTAAACATGAAAATTTTTAATTCGGTTTAAGTAACTTAAAAAAACCCGCATAATTACATTTAGGACCATTTTGGGGGTTAAGCAAGTTAATCTATTTTAAGTACAATGATCTTCTGTTGACAAAAATCAGTATAGCTCATTTTAATTACTACATACAAATCCACATAGATCTACGAGATGAAATCTGTATCTTGAAAGGCTAGATCAGTTTCTAGTAGCCATTTTTCTGACAAAGTAGGTCAAATTGTAATTAGTGCTCCCATATAATTAGAGCATCCAGTGGATATTAAATTATTTACCTGCAGGCAACGGGTATTCCAAAAGGTGAGAAATTCTATCCTGCCTCTGAAAACATCAAAGACTGTTTCTAATCTGATCCTTTCAAACACATTCTCACCATCTTAAATCAGCATAAAAGTTAGATCTAATTGCCACATATGGCACTAACTTTTTAAAAGTACCATCAATACATTTGATCAGTTAAACACAAAAATTCTACTGAACATAAAAACAATAATTCTCTCTCTCAGCTGTCTAGGTAGTGGAGTTAGGAAGGAATTTTCCCCCAGGTCAGATTGACAAAGATCCTGGGGAGTTTTAAACTTCCTCTGCAGCATGGGGCCTGGGTCACTTGCTGATTTTAACGAGAATAAAAGATTTGAAGTCTTTAAAAATCAAGATTTGAGGACCTGTGGAAATGGCAGAAGTGCTAAATGACTTTTTTGTTTTAATTTTCATCAAAAAGGTTAGTACCGATTGGATGTCTAACATAGTAAATGCCAGTGAAAATGTGGTAGGATCAGAGACTAACATAGGGAAAGAACTAGTTAAACATTACTTAAAGTTAGATATCTTCAAGTCACCAGGGCCTGATGAAATACATCCTTGAATACTCAAGGAGCTGTTAAGAGTAACAAGAAGGGTTTCTTCAGGTATGTTAGCAACAAGAAGAAAGTCAAGGAAAGTGTGGGCCCCCTGCTGAATAATGGAGGCAACCTAGTGACAGAGAATGTGGAAAACAACTAAATGTACTCAATGCTTTTTTTGCCTCTGTCTTCACAGACAAGGTCAGCTCCCAGACTAGTGCACTGCGCTGCACAGTATGGGGATGATTTGATCAGCCCTCTGGAGAAAGTAGTGGTTCAGGACTATTTAGAAAAGCTGGATGAGCACAAGTCCAAGGGGCCGGATGCACTGCATCCAAGGGTGCAAAAGGAGTTGGCGGATGTGATTGCAGAGCCATTGGCCATTATCTTTGAAAACTCATGGTGATCGGAAGAGGTTCCAGATGACTGGAAAAAAGCTAATGTAGTGCCCATCTTTAAAAAAGGGAAGAAGGAAGAACTAGGGAACTACAGGTCAGTCAGCCTCACCTCAGTCCCTGGAAAAATCATGGAGCAGGTCCTCAAGGAATCAGTTCTGAAGCACTTAAAGGAGAGGAAAGTGATCAGGAACAGTCAGCATGGATTCACCAAAGGCAAGTCATGCCTGACTAATCCAACTGCCTTGTATGAGGAGATAATTGTCTCTGTGGATGAGGGGAAAGCAGTGAATGTGTTATTCCTTGACTTTCGCAAAGATTTTGATACAGTCTCCCACAGTATTCTTGCCAGCAAGTTAAAGTAGTATGGGCTGGATGAATAGACTATAAGGTGAATAGAAAGCTGGCTAGATCGTCGGGCTCAATGGGTAGTAATCAATGGCATCATGTCTAGTTGGCAGCCAGTATCAAGTGGAGTGCCCCAAGGGTCAGTCCTGGGGCTCGTTTCGTTCAATATTTTCATTAATAATTTGGAGGATGGTGTGGACTGCACCCTCAGCAAGTTTGCAGATGACATTAAACTCGGAGGAGTGGTAGATACGCTGGAGGGTAGGGACAGGATGCAGAGGGACCGAGACAAATTAGAGGATTGGGCCAAAAGAAATCTGATGAGGTTCAACAAGGACAAGCGCAGAGTTCTGCACTTAAGATGGAAGAATCCCATCACTGCTACAGACTAGGGACCAAATGACTAGGCAGCAGTTCTGCAGTAAAGGACCTAGGGACAGGAAGCTGGATATGAGTCAACAGTGTGCCCTTGTTGCCAAGAAGGCTAATGGCATTTTGGGCTTTATAAGTAGGAGCATTTCCAGCAGATCGATGGATGTGATCATTCCTCTCTATTTGGCATTGCTGAGGCTGCATCTGGAGTACTGTGTCCAGTTTTGGGCCCCACACTACAAGAAGGATGTGGAAAAATTGGAAAGAGTCCAGTGGAGGGCAACAAAAATTATTAGGGAGATGGAGCATATGACTTATGAGGAGAGGATGAGGGAACTGGGATTGTTTAGTCTACAGAAGAGAAGAATGAGGCAGGATTTGATAGCTGCTTTCAACTACCTGGAAGGGGGTTCCAAAGAGGATGGACCTAGATTGTTCTCGGTGGTAGCAGATGACAGAACAAAGAGTAACGGTCTCAAGTTGCAGTGGGAGAGGTCTAGGTTGAGTTTTAGGAAAAACTTTCACTAGGAGGGTGGTGAAGCACTGGAATGGGTTACTTAGGGAGGTGGCGGAATCTTCTTCCTCAGAGGTTTTTAATGTCAGGCTTGACATAGCCCTGGCTGGGATGATTTAGTTGGGGATTGGTCCTGCTTTGAGCAGGGGGTTGGACTAGATGACCTCCTGAGGTCCCTTCCAATCCTGATATTCTATGATTCTATGAGCTGACTGAGGAGATATCTGAGCCTATAGTGACTTTCCAAAAATAATCATGGAAGATGAGAGATATTCCAGAGGACTGGAAAACATCAAATAGGGTGCCAATCTATAAAAAAAGCAAATAAGGCCAACCCAGGGAATTACAGACCAGTCAGCTGAACTTCAGTACCCAGAAATATAATAGAACAAATAATTAAGCAATCAATTTGCCACCACCTAGAAGATAAGGTAGTAAGTAACAGTCAGCATGGATTTGTCAAGAACAAATCATGTCACACCAACTTAGTAGCTTTCTTTGACAACGTTAATAAGTCTTGTGGATGGGGTGGATGCGCCAGATGTGGAATATCTTGACTTCAGAAAAGGCTTTTCATACTGTCTTACAGGACCTTCTCATAAACAAATGGGAAATACAACCTAGATGGAGCTATTATAGGGTGAGTGCATAACTGGTTGGAAAACCATTCCCAGAGAGTAGTTATCAGTGGTTCACAGTCAAATTTGGAAGGGTATATCAAGTGGGGTCCTGCAGGGATCAGTTCTGGGTCCAGTTCTGTTTCATCTCTTCATCCATGATTTAGATAATGGTATAGAGAGAGAGTATGCTTATAAAGTTTGCAGATGATACCAAGCTTGGAGGGGTTGCAAGTGCTTTGGAGGATAGGATTAGAATTCAAAGTGATCTAGACAAACTGGAGAAATGGTATGAAGTAAACAGGATGAAATTTAATAAAGGACAAATGCAAAGTACTCCACTTAGGAAGGAATAATCAGTTGCTCACATACAAAACGGGAAATGACTGCCTAGGAAGGAGTACTGCATAAAGGGACCTGTGGCGTCATAGTGGACCACAAGATAAAAATGAGTCAACAGTGTACCATGTTGCAAAAAAAGCAAACATCATTCTGGGATGTCTTTGCATGAGTATTGTAAGCAAGACACAAAGTAATTCTTCTGCTCTTCTCCATGCTGATTACACTTCAACTGGATATTGTGTCCAGTTCTGGGCACCACATTTCAGGAAAGACGTGGACAAATTGGAGAAAGTCCAGAGAAGAGTGACAAAACTATTAAAAGTTCTAGAAAACATGACTTAAGAAGGGAGATTGAGAGAATCGTGTTTGTTTAGTCTGGAGAAGAGACGACAAAGGGGACAGAATAACACTTTTCAAGTACATAAAAGGTTGTTAGACGTTAAGGAGAACAATTTTTCTCTTTCCTCCTTGTAAGGATAGGACAAGAAGTGGGCTTAAATTGCAGGAAGGGCAGTTTACGTTGAACGTTAGGAATAACTACCCTGACAGTTAAGAAGTTTAACACTTCTTAACAGATGATACCAAGCTTGGAGGGGTTGCAAGTGCTTTGGAGGACAGTAAAATTTTAAAGGTGTAGAAAGACAATAAAGAAAACTGTTGAGGGAGGTTCTGGAATCTCCATCATTGGAGGGTTTTAACAGCAGATTAGACAACCACCTCTAGAGATGGTTTAGATCAGAGGTGGGCAAACTACGGCCTGCAAGCCACATCCGTCCCATGGGACCCTCTTGCTTAACCCCTCCCCTGCTGTTTCTCCTTCCCCACAGCCTCAGCTCAATGCTCTGGGCAACGGGGCTGCGAGCTCCCGGGGCAGTGCAGCTGCAAAGCCATAACCTGACCCAGTGCCCTGTGCCTTTCCTGATGCAGCTATGCCACCAGCCATCTGTGCTCCAGGCAGTGCAGTGAGGGAGCAAAGAGCGGGTTTGATAGAGCGCAGGGAAGTTCAGGGGGGTGGTCAGGGAGCAGGGGTGTGGATAGGGGTCAGGGCAGTGAGAGGGGAGGGAAAAGGGGGGTTGAATGGGGGCCGGGGACTGTCAGGGGACAAGGAGATGGGGCAGAGGTCCCAGGGGGGCAGTCAGGAATGAGAGGAGGAGTTGGATGGGGGGCAGTCAGGAGAAGGGGATCGAGGACAAGGAACAGAGTGGATAGGATGAGGTAGGAAGCAGGGGAGTGGGTCAGATAGGGATTGGGGGCCAGGCCCCCCCGGCTGTTTGGAGAAGCACAGACTCCCCTAACCAGTCCTGTATACAATTTCAGAAATCGAATGTGGCCCTCAGGCCAAAAAGTTTGCCAGTCCCTGGTCTAGATAATACTTAGTCCTGCCTTGAGTGCAGGGGACTGGACTAGATGTCCTCTTGAGGTCCATGCCAGTCCTATGATTCTAGGACATTAATGCCTCTATTGCTATAGTAACTGAGAATCAGACCCTAAACATCTACTTTGAACACTGACATGGCAGCAGACTAAAAGCTCTGTAAAAGAAACAGTAAAACTGGAGAAAAATGTCATTTCTAACACACTAAGTGACATTCAGCATATTACTGAAACCTGATGGGAAGATTCCCATTACTGGAACATGAATATCAATGGTGGTAACCTTTTTAAGGATGACTGTGGGGGCAAAAGGGAAGGGGGAGTGGCACTGCCAAAAAACAGCATGACAGTAGAACCTCGGAGTTACGAACAGCTCGGGAATGGAGGTTGTTCATAATTCTGAACATTACAATTGTTCTCTCAAAAGTTTTAAGACTGAACATTGTCTTTCTACACCTTTAAAAACTTTACTATGCAGAACAAAAATGCTGCTTTCCTTTTTTGTAGTTTAACACCGTACTGAACTTGCTTATTTTCCCATCTCTGTTGCTGTCTGATTGTGTACTTCTGGTTCCAAATGAGATGTATGGTCGACTGGTCAGTTCATAACTCTGGTGTTCGTAACTCCGCAGTTCTATTGTACTCGTTTCCAGTACTGACAATGCAAGCAAACTACCTTTAATACTTATGGATTAGTGTTCTAACAGATAAAGCACAAGATAGGGTAACTAGCTCGTACCTGCTACAGATCACCAAACCACATTAGAGACTGGAATGATTGGCTCCTTAGACACTTATCTATAATGCATAGGAAAAAAATTATATTGCCGCAGGAGACTTCAATCCAAGTAACATATACTGGAGGTCTCACACTGCCAATACTAAAACATCTCTGGAATTTCTACCAAAATACAGATGACAATTTCTTAACTCAAAAAGTGTTGCATCCACCACAAGGAAATTCTATACAGGACTTTGTCTTGACAGAGACAGATGAACTGATCTCGGAGCTCAGAATAAGTGGTACAAGTAATCATGACTTAAATCTGTTTGTACAAGTCCAGTCAAGTCCAAACTAGTAACTATGTGCTTGGTGCTTTAAAAGGGCCAGTTTCACTACGTGGAAAATAACTGAGTCCAGTCAGCTAGAAGATTTAAACAGAAAAATATTAATGATAATAGGGAATTGTTTAAGCACATTTTACTAAATGCCCAAAAAGCCACAATGGAGAAAGAAGGCTACACTGGTTTAAAATGCTCTAGCTCAAGAACAGCTATTGGACTTGAAGCAGGAATTGAGTCCTATGGGCTGTGTTGTTAGTCTAGTCACTCTAGTGTAACCACTTGTATTATACAATGGTTGCTGTGTGCCAAATAAATTAATAAATACATAAACAAAATCTATTAATATATAGAGATCTGAGCTCAGATCAAAGCATAAAACCCACCTGTGAAGGTGTACTTGTTAGCTCCATCTTTTCTTGGGATTTTTCCTTTGCTAATCGTGCAGCTTCTTTGAATTCCTGAAATTTTTCTGCAAACTGAAGGTACATGTGTAAAAAGATTATAGTACAAATACAAAATAATTATTACAAGACATCTTACAAAATAAGACCACTACAGATTTGTCAGTCAAGTGTCCCCCTCACCCCTCAGTAAATGATCATTTAACCAAACTGTGCTGTATTATTTATGGTATATTACTTTACATATGCTTAAAATCCATTTTTATGTGGGCAATAGACACACCCATCAGCAAACCACATTAAAATTCTGATATATCAACAAAATATAACATTACACACAAATGAAATGTGAAAAAGCCACCTCAAGCATGGGTATTAAGCATGTTAAGTAGCCTTAAAAAGTCTGAAGTTCATGTTCCTCCTTACACACGTTGAGATGGATGTAAGACACACTGAAGTCAATAGGAGCCTCTTAGTCTTCAATGCCTTAATCCTCTCCCATGTGGAAAATATACTGATTTTTCCTCATATCTTGGCTAAAACAAACTCAAACGGGTGAAAAACAAAATCATAAAATATCAGGGTTGGAAGGGACCTTAGGAGGTCATCTAGCCCAGCCCCCTGCTTAAAGCACCACCTAATTTCCAACTAAATCATCCTAAGGAATACTAAACCAAATTAATCTCTGATGTAACTCCATTGACTTCAGTGGAGCTACATGAAGGATCAATTTGTTTCATTATATTTAAGTAAATGTTTAGTTCAGATTAATTTCAATGATTACTATTTACTCACTTTGTTTCCTAAATGTTCATAAGGTGGTCAATGTTTCTGGCAGTCTTCTTCCTGAAAACTATTCAACTAGTTCTAATAGTGATTGAGAAATTATTCTGAATTAAATGTTAAATTTAAACATGGATTGATTAATCTTTTGAGCAACTTTACTAAAATAATGGAATTACAGAAATGAATTTGGCTTGATGCGCCTAGACACGATGAGCACTGCACTCAATGTATTATCCAAGCAACTGTTTTTATTTGAATTATGATTTTTATTGTTACCTCCTCCTTGAGAGCAACTGGTTTTGAAGAAGCATCTGACTAAAGAGTTTGCAGAAATATTTTAATGTCTTGGATACTGGTATACCCATGGGTTTTTTGGTTTTTATTTTTTACACTGAATATTATTACATGGATTTAGAGGGAATAGAAGATATTATTGTATTACACAACTTTCTCACCCATTTTCAAGCAATACCTGACCTGTTGCCAAAGATCTAGAAATGGAGATAAAAAGCTCACCAGTTTCTCAGAATGAAAGCAATTCTGAATAATTTAATCCAGGGGTCAACTGCTCAGCTACTGTAAATAAACCTGTTCTCTAGCTGGTCCACCAAGTCTGGAGAAATGTAGTATCCACCTCACAGGAATTGTATCAATCTTCAATAAAACTCAGATTTATTTGCCTGAAGATGTGAGAAAGCATACAGAACTACATCTCCTTCCTCTCAAGTCTCAGAGGGAGAGGATTTGAGAGAGAAAATGAGTCAGAAGAGTTTCAGTAAGTTTATGCTTCTTTCCTGAAACACAGTGCAGACTCCTAACAGGAATCTGATTGTAACAAGGATTTCTCTTTTGCTAGAGAAAAATTCAAGAAAGCTGTGCTAGATCATTCTGCCCTTCATATCATAGTAGAAGAGAGCTGGTTCTCTCCTTCAGACATTAAAATATTTGGAGTTTAATTTTTAAAAACCAAATATATACTTAACAAAAAGCAAACTGGTGTAATCATTACACAAAAAATGCAAAAAATGCCAATCATCTTGGAGAACTTGGTTCCTTCCCACAGGCAAGGACCTTGAACGAAAATAGTGATGTACTCTAAATTGAGTGAGAGAGAATGGAAAAGACTGGTGACAATAGGGTGACCAGAAAGCAAATGTGAAAAATCGGGATGGGGAGGTAATAGGAGCCTATATAAGAAAAAGACTTCCCCAAAAAATTGGGACTGTCCCTGTAAAATTGGGACATTGGGTCACCCTCCATGACAATATGACCAAGTAGGAGCTGAGGAGTGACCCCAAATGCAAATGTGGAAAGCCTCCACAATCATTTGAATGCTGTCTGATGCAGTATCCCTTGTCAATATCTTGTTTTACAGAGGAAGTAAGTGAGAACACCATATTTTGGAGCGGTGATCTAGGACTAGGACTTCTCACGCTAAGGTTTCTTTCCTCTCTTTCCTTTAGATTCCAGTGTCTCCACCAGATTAGGGAACTTTACTTTTCTTGTTCTCTGTTAATCAGGAAATTGACCATTTCACAACTAGGACATAATTTGTGGATTAAACATTTCAACAAATTATTACATGATTGACAGCTTTGTGGCTGATGGGGTACTGTGCACAAAGTTCCCCGAAGAGCATCACTATCCCATCTAGGTACATCATTGTCTGTAATATTACAATAAATTTCCAATATTTTCTGACTCTACCAACCAACATCATGGGCACCTCAGTGTGTGCTAAACAAATAATTTGATTACATCCTTAGGATACGATTTTCCATACACAACAAAAATGAGTAGTCCTCTCATTTAGCCGAGTTGTGTATTCTGCAAATTAGCTACATTCCACTCTTAAGGAAGCAAAAGGGAATGTCATCTCTGCTTAAGTGACTCAAGTTTAAAAGATCAACTTTTTTATTTGGACATTCTCACCATATTCCTCATCTGAAGATTACTGGCTACATTCAGAAGAACAGATTTTCCATTACTGCACACATTGTGCAGTCATTCACACTTGTGAAAAATGAGTACAAAACGGAGGATGTTTTACACATTTTGCATTAGTGTATGAATACAAAAGATGCAAAGCAGTGGGAAATCGGACCAGAAAGTCTAGACTGAAATTCCAGCTACCACTTTTAGAAGTTTTCTTAGAACTTCCAAACAGCTAACAAGCCTGAGAAAAATTTCTTCTAACCATTATAGCAGTTTAATTCCAGGAAGGATGACCTCATGTCCTGGATAAGAAATGAGTTCTCTTCAATACCCTTTAATAGAATAGCTTTTGAGCTATTGTATACAGTTTCAGTCCTCCTACTCAAACACCAATAGGAATTCTGTCAGAAAATTCTTTGGTTCAAGAAAATAAAGGGAGCTTTTTCAACTTAACCATCAATAACAGATGCCTTTTCCCAAAGAACAACTCAATTAACAGATTTGTTTAGCCTGAGATACTTCAGACCAAAGTATCTCCTCGTTTTATAGCTTTTATCTCTTCAAGATTGCATATTTGCACAACGACCAAAGATTCCAGATCTGTATCTTTCCTTTGTTATTTTTCAGCATTAGTATTTTCAGTCTGGTGATTTTCACCAGAGTAATGATTACAATAGTTGCTATGTTGAGGGAAGAGGCTATCCTGCTCGAATGATTAGTTTGGGAGGGCAGTAATACCAGCAGAAGAGGAAGCAGTCCAGAAGGTGAATACACTACTCTAATTTTTAGGATTTATTGTCAGCCTAGAGAAGATGTGCCACCTGCTAAGGGAACAGGCAATAGTCAAGTAAGTAGCAAGCTGAGAATGCTACTTATTAACAAAAAGATACTTGTTTTATAGCTACCTTGTCCTCCTCAGCTCTGCTTATCTGTTTCACCCATCTACACTGTCTACTCATAAACCTAGAAAGTAAGCGCCCTGGTGCAAGAACAGTCTTGTTGCTTTGTTTTTACAGTGGTTACCTCAATGGGAATCTGATTAGGGCCCCTGTATACTAAGATAATTCAAATTAATTATATTATATAATATTATATATATAAAAATAAAACAGCTCATCTATGGGTACTGATAGTCACAAATGCAGAAAAGGAATTTTAAAACTGAAGTTATACAGAACTGTAGCGGGATGGCTGCCCCACTCCATAAGAAAAAGCGCTAGAACAGGCCAGAGTGGCTGCTGGTCTGCGCAGCCTATCAGCCAAGGCCTGTGGAGAGCCAATCAGGGCAAAGGAAGAGGCAGCCAATCAGGGCTGGGCTGGGACCTATATAAAGGCTGCTTAGCAAAGGAGAAGGAGTCTCTTCCTGACTAGCAAGGGAGAAGGACTGTCTCCTGAGGCAAGGAGGTAAGCACCTTGGACAGAGCAGTGCTGGACAGGCTAGGGGAAGCAAAGGAGAGTTCTGGCCCACTACCAGCCAGGCTGAGGCCCCTGACTAGGAAGAGCTGAGAAGGTGCAACAGGCCAAAGGGGAAATGGTCCAGGGAAGATAGTCTGACAAGGGGAGAGAAGGAGGGCAGAGAGCCTGCTTCTGGGGGGTCCCCTCCCCCCATCCTCATATTTCATCTGACCATGGAGGAGTGGCCGAGAGACTGCAACATGCCCTGATGAGAGGGCGAGACTTTGGGGTTGCGGTTGGCAACTAAGGCAGGTGCAAACCGAAGGAGTGTCCTTACCCCCCCCGGAAGCGGGTGAGAATGGAGTACGGGGCACTGCCAGAGGGCAGTGTCCTGAAGTGGAAGCTGTCGAGCAGGGAGCAACACGGGTCCTAAACCAGCAGAGCAGACAAAGGGCAAGTCACCACGTGCAGAGGGTGCCCCATGGCTGCCAATAAGTAATTCCTGGTGTGACTAGTGGGAGGCATCGCAGTGGTGAGTCTCAATGCTGTTACAGTAATAAAGGAATAAACTGTTTCAGAAATTTCAGTAACAAATATTAACATAAATTAACATTTCTCTGGCATCCTGAGGCCCAGTCAGAACTGAAGTCCCATTTCACTAGGCACTGAACAAATACCTAGTGAAAGGCAGTCACAGTGGACAGGACACTATGGAAGGGGACACAGCAACAGAGAAGTGAATTGCCTGAAGTCACACAAGAATTTAATAGAGCTGAATTATAACCCAGGTCTTCTATGTCTCAGTCCAGTGTCCACTAAATAAACTAATTTCCCAATTCAAAAGTGACTGAATAGATTACAATCAAAAAGTGAAGATTTCTTTTCCCCTGCTAAGAAGTTTTCATACCTTTTTTTGCATTAGATGTTTAAAAAACCACAGACAAAAACAGCTTAATTTTAAAACTTCAGTCTTGTTTTGTGTGTAGGGGATGGGGGAGTCCTGAACAAGGATATCTAAAAGTTGTAGGTTTAATAATTAAGATAAAGGCAGCACCATGAAAACAGCATTCTGAACATGTACTGAATGTTCATTAATCACGAACTTCAGAAAGTGTGTTTTTTTTATATAAAGAGTTTACATATCTGCCAAAGAGCACAGAATTCAGGGTGTGCACTGCTTAACTGCTTCCTACAATAATTCTCATTTTTTTTCAATTCATCATCAGCACACTGGTATCACACATGCAAATAATGATATAGCCAATGTATAAATACATCCCAAGAGGATTAAGACACCATGAACCACAGAAAGGGGCAAATGAAGATGCTTGAAAAAACAAAAAAACAGGAATTCCTGCTGAACATAAGCTACTCTTAAGCTCATGTGAGATTCTGTTTTGAGAAACAGAGTGTGACCTGCAACAAACCAGTACATTAGAAAGGAAAATCAAATCAGCACTCGCCAAATAACCCTTGTAAGTTTTAGCAATGCAAGATACACATCATGTAATGAATAATTGTCCATATCTACCCACGAGACATCAGTTTAAAACAATTAACTTGTTTTTTAAGTTTGATGCAGTGACATGCGAGAATGCACATGCATATTATTATAATCAATGTCATTCAGAATTTTTTCCTTCATTTTGTGTAACTTAGTAGAAATTTATGCTATTTGATTATGAAAAGCAGAAATAATTTTTATAAATAAATCACAACACTATCCAACTGGACAGATATTCCATCAGGAAATATTTTGAGGGGGTGAGCACAAGTGAACTGTTGTAGAGCCAGCCTCAGTCCAGATCGAGGCGTTACACTTTCCTAGATGTAGAGTGGATGCAGGAGTGCAGATAATCTAGTTTAAGGGAGCTTCAAGGAAAGCAAAGGTAGGGTCTTCTGGAAGGCCCATGGTTCTCTGGAAAACCAGGTAATTCAGTGAGAAGAACCTTTCAGGAGTTTCTATTTCAGTATGCCCTATGAACTACTGCATATACTACTAACTCCTCTCAGTCTGCTGTTCAAACTACAACATTAAAGACATCAGGAATGCTCACTGGGATTTCTCTGGGAAATGTGAGCAACTTACACCTCTCTGTGAAAGTGGACTCATTTTCAAGCAGGCCAGCATAAAATTTCACATATACCACAAGGCGTTTTTCAATATTGCTGGTAATCTACTTCAATTTTCTATAATAACATTAGTTTTATTTTGCTCCCACTGTATTTTTCTAACTTTCCCTTAAGTTTTCAATTTTTAAAATGCTTATAATAAAATATTAGTTATATGGCAGAGAATGGAGGAAAAGGTGAAAGAAGAATGTGGGTGAAAATTACAGTTGAAAAGTGCTTGTCATTGGCTGAGCAACAATTTTACTGATGGGATTTAAATATAGCAAGAACAAAACTATTTGAATTTAAGGCCTGAATCTTCTTCCTTAAAAGAAAAGAAAGTAAACTGATCTTCTGTGTAATTGTTTTTGGTTTCCTATGGGGGAAATTCACTCTTGTATGACAAAAGGAGAAAAAAATCTGACATTTTACATTGTGTGGTAAGGTTCAAAAAAAAAAAAATCTAAAATTTCTCTCATTTTAAAAAAAATTCACTGATATCAACTTGCTTCCAGTGTTGCCCTTCTAGCTTTTCCATGTCATAAACGCAAGATTCACTATTGAGTGTCAAGGCAATACAAGATATTAATTTGGTTCTAGCTCTTCATAAATCACTGACTGTTCAGGAAATTTGTTTTTCCCCCATCTCTCACAGGTATTTTTAAAAAACAGGTTTACTTACTTTTGAAAGATGATGTTCAGAGGAAAATCCCAAGCCATAGACAGTATTTGCCCTGCTGTCTGCCCACTGGCCAAACTTCTGGGATGTTTTAGTAAATGTCATGTTGGGGGTGATAGTGCTATTAATTATTGCCTGCAAATAAAACGTAATGCAGGTGTAAGACGTTCTTATAACATTTTAAGAAATGTAAGCTCCATCAGCAAACATGCAGATATACCCAAATATTTGGGTACATGGCCTCAAGACAACTCTTTAGCAAAGCCATATGACCTGGTAGCCATGGTTTAAAGGTGATACTAACTGTTCTAATCATATCTACAGTTATTAATATGCACAGTGGCATTTTTCTAGGAGAGATGCCAATGAGGCCAGAAGGGGAAAAAAACAAAAACACAAATTTTGTGATGGGTAGGTTAATGTGTCATTCTAAAAACATACTGCTAAGACAGCTATTGTCTTACATTAAAATAAAAGCTTCAAAATGTGTGTTTGAAAACACAGTTTTGTAGTTTGATACTCTTCTTATTGTTCCATTATGTGAACATGGCTAGCATTAATGAGAACACCTAACCATAGGGGAAAAAAACATGCACCTCTGTTTTAAATAGAGCAATATAGCATAGGATGGCTCAATTATATACGCACAGCAAGCAGCAAATGTGTCTGTATTCCTCTGTTACACTCAGCATTTTATATTGGACACCAAAAAAAGCAGCTTTTGAGTGAAATTTTGGCCTCACTGAAGTCAACAGGACTGCATCCGAACCCCTGTGAAGCAGAACTAAGCAGCTGATTCAAAATTAATGTAAAAATAAATACTTGATGTATTAATAATACCCAAATACTCTGTTAGGACAACAGCAAAATTAGTCAAGACCTATTGAGTACTGAAATTCATTACTAGCCAAACTGACTGAGAAACAACAATGACTACATAGTATTCAGCATAAGTTATTCTGTACTACAGATAATGTTAATATGATAGTGTCCCTTTCCCTGGGTCTTTCTGGCATTATAAACTACTTCCAACTTACTATTTAGACAACCTATAGTAGTAATTGCACATACATAATAAGAGTGAAAAGAATGGCCTAGTCTCATCTGCCTTTGGCAATTATCCTGGAGTAGAGGAGTTGCATGACAAGGTTTCAGTTCCACTGTATAAGAAAGTTTTCTGGTAGTGATCCTGGACTCATGCCCCCTCCAGGGCAGAAGTTCTGACACTTAACATCCTCCTTGGTAGCAGAACAATTCTATCAATGGATGAAATATCAGTAGGTGATTGATTTTTGCAGCGACCATTCATGGCCTGTAATAGAGGGTCTGTTTAAGACTTAGGTCTGGTTGTAGGGACGACATATTAAAGTATTAAAAATGATTTCCCAAGTGGAAGTGACTTCCCATAATTTGTTTCCCACAGCTGAAAGTCTACATAGTAAGTTTGTTAAGTAGAAGTAGCTTGATAAGTGTTTAGCTATTATTAGTTAAGATTGTTAAATGTTTAGATTTATTATTATTGCCTTTAATATATAATTTGTTAATATTAGGTCATGTAACTTGAAATTGTACTATGTAGCCAAAAACAGCTCCCCTCTCTCTGTCCCAGGGCACACACAAACTTTTTCAAGTAGCTACTTGAAATTGACATTGCAGCGATACATTGTAACAATGCATTGTCAAGCCACTAACTCTGCTCTGGGAGCTAAGCCCTGTAATTGATTAAGGGCACTGTTACACAATTGATGCCAGTTCTCTTCAAAGCATTTAGAGTTAATTAACTCTAATCGCAAAGTGAAACATTGTAACTATAACAGTAACTAACTCAGCACTCAGAGTGTTTTGAGAAATGCCACCCAAAACCTTTTTGTAACTACAATTCTTGTATGTGTAAAATTATTATTATACGAAATACTGTATGTGAAACATTAATTAGGGAATGTATGTAAGAGAGAGAGTGCTTGAACAATAAATGAATGGTTTGAGAGGTTCCAGCCTGAGAATGCAGCATCAAAAGACTGAAGAAGGTGTCAGGTGCCAGTGCAACCAAAAGGTGTCAAGTGAAGAAAAACTGGAGACTGAAAGTCCACCCTATAAGATCACTGACGAGCACCTGGCAGCCACCCTGAAGACATCAGCATGACGCAGCAATTCCCATAGACTGGCATAGGAAGAAATTCCTATAAAGACTGACTCCATAGTCTTTTGGTCCAGAGTCCAAGGTTCTGCTGCCAGCCTACCAGGAGCTTCAGATGCACATCTGATCAGGACTTCGCTCCCCACTACATCACCTGTGCACAGAATACCTGGCCAGTATTCTGTCAAAAGCAACTTCCAGGCTGGTAACTATAACAATTACCCAGAACCTAAATAAATGAAAATTTTTATATATGTGTATATATATATATATATGTATGTGTATATAAGGGTTAAGTAGTGATAGGAATAAGTAGTTAAACGTTGTTTGCTTCTATCTTTACAATAAATGTGGCTTTTTGCCATATCCCCCTCATAAAATCCTGCTTGCTTTTATTGGTATAACATGGTCACTGATGACTCCTGGGACATGGAGCACCACCCCCACCATTCTATGTAGGTGACACCATTTCCAAAGTGATTGCTTCTCGACAGAGGGGGAGATGAGTGGGCACCCCTTTTGCTTATTTACATATTGTCAGGTTGCAGTGTACTATTTGCAGTGAATATTATAGAACACACTAGCTTGATGGCTCTGAGCTCTAAGGCTATGTCTACACAGCCACTAGACACCCAAGACCATGAGAGCCAACACAGGCTCATGGAGCTCAGGCTGTGGGGCTGTATCATTGCTGTGTATACTTCTGGGCTTGGGCTAGAACCTGTGCTCTAGGACCCTGAGAGGCAAAAGGATCCCTGAATTAATCAAGAACAAAGCCATCCATACTGGAAGACTTACTGCACTTTATTTTGTATTCACTTGAAAGTGAAGACAAGCCCCTAATCATTTTGCATGTGGTACCCACACTAAAAAAATAGGATTTTTTCTCCTGGAGACATCATTTGACTAAAAAAACCACTGTTACCAAATAAGTGTTAGTATCCTCAATGCTAAGTCATAATAAATCTATATTAGTTAAAAAAAATATATATATCTTTTACTACATCACATCTCTTATTTATTAAATTTGCAGCTCTAAGCTGAGAGTATGTCATTTTTGTCTGATAGGGATGCGCATAAAAACAAGAGAAATTAACTAGTGTTTAAATTTGAGGCCCAGACCAAATGGCCTCCTGTCCCCTTTGAGACATCTGAACTGTCTCCTTAGCTATTTTTTATTAATTTATATATTATATATATAAATTTTACACACTACACACACACACTTAATGGCGGGGGGGATGAACAGACAAGACTAAATACAGCTTAATTCCTAGAGATATATCTGGATAATATTCTGAATTTAAGATTGAATTTCTAGATTGAATCTTCCACTTGTGCCTTATTTACACAGGTAGACTGTGTGTATTTCAGTATTTACAGCAATATCAAACTCAATAGGACCTTGATCCTGATTGAGGTTATGGGCAACAAGATAAAGTACAGTAAAAAATAAATAGCAGCAGTAGCCCATCTATTTTCTGCCAAGATTTCAATGGAGTACCATATTATTGATGGAATGCTGGAAGAAGAAATGATAATTATTAATGTGAACGGCCCCCAGATGTAAATATACAAAAGAAAAGACTCAGTAGATAAATGTAGATATTACAGTCTTCAAATGCTAGCAGTTGGACAACAGAACAACAACAACAACGTTTTGGGACTGTTGGTGCTTTTACGCAATGAAGTCTCTATACATAAAGGAAAAATGGTGGATATCTGAATACAGACTGGGGCTGCAAACAGACTAAACTGATCAGGTATACACAGATTATTTAATTACTACCTTTGATTTTTACATAGCACATTCCATCTGAGATCTTCAAAATACTTCAAACATTAGTGAATTATTGCTCAGTTGAGTGAGGTAGAGAAGCATTATCCCTATTTTACAGCTAGCGAAATGGAGAGAGATACCAAATGACTTAAGATCGCACAATAAGTCTGCAGAAGAGTCAGGAATAAAGCCATGCATCATTCTCCCTTCCACGTGCACAATGATTAAGTAGAGTACTGTAGCTTCAATTAAAATACCCTTCTCTAGTCTACTAGAATTCTTTTGCCACCACCCTCTGAACTTGCCTAAAGTGGTGTCATAGAAAACATCCATTCAAAAACCTTACAGGTTTCGATAAAAAATGAAAACCTTTTTTGTATTTAAAACACATCAAGATTATTATTTAAGAAATGCAGAGGTTCACCTTTTAGGCTTTATTAAAAAAGAAAATACTCTAGAAACTGCACGCTGCACAAATCATGCTACTCGATTCGTAAGAATCTTGCACTACTTTAAGTGTCTCCCGCTACCTCCCAAAGTAGTGGCTTTTTTAATTATGTAAATCAGATCCAAATAAAATCCAAAGCAGAAAAAGCTGTCAATACAGATGTGAGCATTATGCTGATTTGAGTATTTAAGCAAACTAATCTTAATACTACATAAATGGAGCTTGAAAGTAAATATTGTCATATTACTATTTGTACTTATTCTTTTGTCAGTGTAAATATAAAAACTTTTATAAGCTGTATTTGCATCTATTGTACTTTTCAGAGTTCTGTTGTCTATAGGCTTTTGTTTACCTTACATGTCTGATATGAAACCATGTCAATTTTGGTCAGAAGTTATCTATACTTATTTTTATTCAAAATTCTTTATATGCAAATTTATTTTACTAGGGTTGGCTCTGATCCCTGTGGCTATGCAACACCCTGTTGACTTCAAAGGGAACTTGTGTGGTCAAGAAAGTTCATACAAATGGAGTTTGACTCCTACTATGGTGCTCTATTCGCTGGAGCGCACTGCCAAACCCTGCAAAGTTTTTACAAAACACAGGAAACCTCAAGTAATACAGAACATTTATTACGGAATTAAACTCTACTGCATCATGCAATTAGCACGGGAACAGGCCTTAAAACTTTGGTTAAGATACATGTCGTCTGTGCCACAAAATTCTTGGATTTTTTGTTTTGCTATACCCCTATTTTTCAATTCCGCGAAGCCTGCAGAAGCTGCAATCTTTTTGTAAATTAAGATTTTCAGGAAAAATTCCAGCTTTTAATTTTTTAATTATACTTTGCACTTACATGGTATCCTTAGCCCACAGGTTTCAAAGCACTTTACAAACATTTAAAATCTCACAGCTCCATGTTAGTATTTTAATATGCATTTTACAGATGGATAATCTGAGGGACAGACAAGATTCCTGACTCTCAGTCCTCTAAAACCAGATACTAGAAAATTTACCATGCCTAATCAAAATATGTACTGAGTTTTGATAAAAGGTTACTTTAGAAATCATCACAGGAGAAAAATCACCATCTTTTCCTGTACAGAAAATGGAGGATTATAGGCCAAACAAGGATGTACTGAGAGATTATGATCACTGAACAGATGTCTTTCATAATGCCAAGGAACTAGTTATATTAATACTCCATAGAAACAAAGCTGAAAACAAGTATGATCATCACCTACACAAAACTTCCAGTATCTTTTACAGTAAAGATTTAGCACTTTTTGAGATTGCTCAGTGATTAAAAAGTAATTCCTGAATTTTGGTTATAGGGTTATATATTAATGTATTGACAACAGCATTTTCTCATGAACAATTAAACATTGTAAATAAAAGTGTTCCCATTTTAAAACTCCAACAATAAATTTCCATTTGGGAGACACTGACACATAGGACACTTTTCTAAAACACATATGTGAAATATGCCAGACAGAAACAAAGTTAAAAAGTTGATCAAGCAAGTCAAAGTAAATAATCTTAAAATAAATCAAATTTACCTTTGAGCCATCCAAGCTGATTATCCTATAGACATTTCTTGTGCTGTCATAGAAGTAGGACACAGTAACAGCATGCTTGCTGGTAGGAACCCAGTTCTTCTTAGTGTTTGGGTCAATCTGGAAGACATGAGCTCGGGTGCTGAAGATGGGCTGTTCCCTGAAGGACAGAAAGTAAAAGTGATTAATCTGGTTTGGACACAGCATGGTGTTTTACATCAGTGATCTGGCAAGTCTGACCATCGGGATGTACATATTTTGCCTTGCAGGTGTAATTTTCCTCCACAGAAATAAATAGTTATGTGAAGTGGGATACAGCAGCTTTAAGTGCATTAACACAGAGAAGGGCAAGATTTTTAAAACAAAAATCAGTGGCCAGCTGTAGAGTCAGATATAAAAAAAAAAAAAAAAAAAAAAAAAAAAAGGATATGCAGTTGATATCTAAATATAGATTCATCACTGATCCACCACCACCTCAGCTCCCACCCTCCATCTGTCAACCCTTTTAAACACTAGCAGTCATTAACACAATGTGTAATCACATCTTAGTACACTGAGCATTGTAGAGTGCATTGACTTCAAATCTTTCTTTTTCTTAAATTTTTTAATACTCTGATTATTTAATAATGGTCTATTGTCTGAAACTGAACTGGCCTCCTTGATTTAATTAAGCTACAGACGACATTCATTAGTGATAGGAACATGTGTTATGAAACCTTCATTCTTCATAGTTTATTACTTGAATGTTCTAACAGAACCATGTAATTAGCCAATGGCAGCACAGTTCCAAGTGAAGTCTGGGGAGAACATGAGACAGATCAGTACAGGATACCAGTCCTCCATGTAGACACCACTGCAGCCACAGTATTAGATCACACCTTCCAATCCCATGAATTCTGGGGAAATCTGATTTCCCAGACCAAAACACAGCAGCTAAACTTAGAAGCTCAAAGTCATCTTCCTCAACATCAGGCCTCATATCATCCTTCTAAATCATTTCACTTACTCCACTTGTCTAGCATATTAGATTTAAACTTCTGGCCCCCATTCAATACCTGACAAGATCTGCTGCATCTACACCTGAATTGAATGCAATAGAGTTTTGCAATGGCAAAAATGCAGTTCTCTCTAGTATTCAAAAATTTAAAATCCATAAACACAAAACTTTTACAAATCTTTATAAACAGATATTTGGGAAAGATCCATTTTGGGATGGGGGAAAAATACTTTGGCATCATAAATCCAACTTTTAGATATACTGATAACTACTCTAAGATCAGCAGGCCAAATACCACATGGGAGCTATTTCCTGTTCAATTCTATCAAAATGAAGAATTTTTTTCAATATCATGAGTCAGTGCCTAGTATGTAAACTGTAGGTATTTACTGTTAAATACAAAGCAGTGTCTATCAAGTTTCCTTGCACTGACTGTAATGGTTTCTGCAAATTAAAGCAAGACTGCTCTTTCCATCTTCTATGTTGTAAAGCTGTCTGTTCATCAGAAGAGAGAAGAGGGAAAGCTTTAAACAAAACCCCCAACTTATACAACACATTAATGCATGCGAGAAAGAAATAGCTAAACACAATAGTAAATAGCACAGCCCTATTTGGTTAAACTAGTTGTGACAAACAATTTTGCCCAGATATCCTGCTGCTTAGAATCTCTTGCAGCGTCTAAAATGAAAAACTAGCTTTCTCAGAAAAGATTCAAAACCAAAACCATGCCCCTACTTTCAGCTGGCATGCTTAATTTTTAGATATACCAAAAGTTATACTAAATGGAAGTGCAAGGAGCATTTGTCAATTAGTCTAGTCTAAATCATTAGTCTAAATCTTTGCTTCCAAAAACAAATGGAAACTATTGAAATGTTATTTCTAAGGGGAAAATGTTACAGAATCTCAATTAGTCATTCAACATTAAAGACTTTTTATTTTACTAAACTTTTGAGTTTTTTGTATTCATCTATCGTAGCATTAAAGTATAAAATACATAACATAGGAGCTACTTACATTTATATTTACTAAGACATTCAGATACAAATCAGCAGCTAACAGTTTTAATACTTGCCTCTAAAAACTGTATACACGAGTCATGGCTTCAGCAGGTTAAACCTCTCTTCTGAGAGCCTTCTTCCAGTAACAGTGTAGGCCACAGTGCCCTATATTTGGGTATGTCTGTACTATCCGTCGGATCGTCTAGATGTGATAAATCGATCCCCGAACGTGCTCCCCAGAGCTCCATCTCCGCAAGAGGAGGAAGCGGAGTTGACGGGAGAGTGGCAGCAGCTGACTTACCGCCATGAGGATGGCCATGTAAGTTGACCTAAGATACTTCAGCTACGCAAATAGTGTAGTTGAAGTTGAAGTTGCATATCTTAGGTTGATACCCTCTAATAACTTATGCGCAATATAGATGAAGTATTTTCTATAAGTTCACAGCTAAATAACTTTTCCCCCCAAAGTCATTGCATTGTTACATATGACAGCAGACGTGAGTAACCACCACTATTCTATATAGATTGGCATGGCTTTCAATTTTAATTCAGTAAGTCCTGAGACCTCTAAAATTTTGAGACTAGAAGTTAAAAAAGCTACCTGCCTGTCTTCAGGGATGCCTTTGAAGGAGAAAGGAAGAACTGCTTTTATAAAGAAAAGGTCTATATGAAGAGTTAGTCTCATCCTTCCCTAGCTATTGTTTTCCTACTTTCCGCTTGCAACTGCCTCTTTCACTACTCCTCCACTATTATGAAGATGCTTCCAGTACTCATTAAAATGCACAAGCCAGGAGTAAGGCAAGAGCTAGTTACTAATTATTAACATTAATTCTTTTCCAGAAATATCTTGACAATGAGCAATGGAGAGTGGAATTTTAAGGAAGTGACACAGTATCCAAGTTTAAATTAAAACTAAGTTCGTCTGCATGTGGCAGACACACCTAGGCTAATTTCCTATCTTTAATTCACTTTACAGCGCCCAGATATTCCAGTGGTTTCTACAGACTCATGAACTTAGACCTAGTCTACACCTAAACCAGCTACATTACTCAGGGTGTTAAGCTGACCTAAGCTCTAGAGCAGACACTTCTGGGTATACGGACATTCTTCTGTCTACCTAGCTACCACCTCATGAGGAGGTGGATTTACAACAGTGAAAGAAAAAGCCCTTCCATCACTATAGCAAGTTTGTACACTAAAGCTTGCTCTACCACCACAGACTTAGGTTGACATAACTTCCCTTATGTCGAGCTATGTGTCTACACCAGGGTTTCCTCAAACTTCATTGCACCGTGACCCACTTCTGACAAGAAAAAATTACAACAAGATCCCAGGAAGGGGGACCGAAGCCTGAGATCCCTGCCCTGGATGGCGCCGAAGCTTGAGGTCTTCAGCCCTGGGCAGTAGGGCTCGGACTTTGGCTTCAGCCTCAGGCACCTGCATGTTTAACAGTTGTGGGGTCCCAACCCAGTTTAAGAACTGCTGGTCTACACTACAGCCTTGCTCCCACCAATGTAAGTGCCCTACTACACCAACATAACTACTCCACCTCCACAAGAGGTGTAGGGCTTATGTCGGTGTAGCTAGGGTGATGCATTGTCTACACTCCATGACAAGCTGTCACCCAGGCTCTTGGCTTTGGCTGCTGCCTGGGCTCCCCACCAGAAGTCCTGCTGTCCCCCTGGCATCCTGCTGGGAGCATGACAACTGATCAGACTTCACTGGTGGATCTCCCTGCTGGAGGTGAGAAGTCCCAGGCGGCTGTCCCCTCCCCACCACACCTGACTCCTGGCCAGTAGTGTGGAACCAAGAAGCCCCAGGCAGCTGTCCCCGGCCCTCGGCCAGGAGAGGGGAGGTGAGAGGCCCCAGGCGGCAGCTTCTGGTGAGGACATGCACCACAGACACAAGGTGGGTAGTGCGGACCACAGCCATTGCAGTAATTAGTGCAGTTGGTGTAAGTTGACTTAAGAGTGCAATGTAGATGTGCCCTAAGACGCTACTGCAGCACAAGCTGCAGGGCCATAGCTGTGCCACTGTAGCATCTGCAGAGTGAACATGCCCTTTACTTATTGCAGTGCCTTGGCATTAATAGACCAGGATTTTAAAAATGTTAACATATATAGGAAGAATATCTGCTGGTTGTTTCCAAGCTTCAATTATAGATGGGTTGGTCCCATCTATTCTTAATTTCAAAGTAGCTGAGAATGTTTGCATGAAGGCTCCCTCTCAGCTACAGTTCCATTTCAAGTCCTGTCAAAAATTCTGCACCAGAAGATACAGGCTAGTTACTATAAGCACATAAAATCCAGATCTATACTGAAACTGGTAAATGCTTCTAAACAGGAAGCCCAAATTCACAGGCTGGAAAACTATAATCCCCTTTTTGTTTATTATCTCTACCAGTGTGCATGAGTCTCTCAAACATACAGTCCTCCCCAAAAAGTTAGAAGTAAGTCCATCGCTATAGGAAAACAATGGGGAAACAATCTCCCCAACTCATTCACAGACTTAGCTTTCCTACCTCAAAGGGAAATAAGACCATCTACAAATGTTATTAATATGCAATTTGTCTCCATCTCCAGAATATTAAAAGGTGTTAAAGGCCAGTTAGTTCTCTGGACCCAGACTGACCTCCTCCCAAGTTGATACATTACCACTTTTATTCTTGTTTACAGGCTTTCAGCCAATTTTCCATCAGTCTAATAATTCTCCTATGCACACTATTTTAAGTTAATTTTGACAAGCCAAATTTGGGAGACCAAGAAATATTTTACTACAGTCTAGTTTTTACCTCTCCTATGTGCCACTGATCCAGGAGTGCTGTAACTGTAACCATCAATGTAGTTAAATATATGTGGCATAACTAGGAAGAACAATGTTGTTGTTAATTAAGCTGGAATTTGGCTAGGACATCAGAGAGAAAACCCTACTCTTACAAAGACTAACATGGAGATTTTAGTCAAAACCTCATTTGAGCTGAATATGAGGGAAGAGTGCCATCTACCGAACCAGCAACACTCTTTGTAACACACAGGTTTTCCTTCGACATTTTCCATCCAATAATGAGTAGGTCCAATCCTGCTTACTATACATAATTGGATAATGAGATAGTACACAATGATATTGTTGAAAGACATGTATATCCTATAATTTCTTAGACCTCTCAAATCTTATTATGCCTGAAAAGTGTGCAACATCAGAAACAGAACAGGTATTAGTCTATATTTGCTGCACAGAAATACCATTTGGAGCCTAAGGGTTTGTCTTGAACACAACAGTTAGCTTGCGTTAGCACACTTGCGTTAGCCTATTTCAACTGAAAGCAGCCACACAGTGATTTGATTAGCAGAGAGACTGGGTTAGCAGCTGATGAGTTTTAATCTACGCTACTGCATCCCCACTATTTTACTAGCTTGATCTTCAATAGCTCAGAGTGTCAACCAGTACCCCCAACTGGTGCTTGAAACACCATTTAAATAGAGATTTGTGTCTGAATGGGAGGTGGGTTAGGGACATTACTCAAGTTATACCTCAAGCTAACATTGTAGTGAAGAAAAACCTATTGACTTCCAGGCTCCTAAATCACTAGGCACTTATAAAATTTTACACCACTTATCTCTTAATTGGTTGAAGAAGCTGTCATGCAAAGTGATCTATACCTATTAAAACTGGCATAGCTTTAGAAATCTTCAGGTTTGTGTGATGCCAGCTCAGTTGCTAACTGAATTTTGAAGTATATAACTAGATTTTAAAGAGTTAAAATTTACTGCTCAGTGAAGTTATTCCACCAGGAACTTTATGAACTAGAGGTTGTTGCTAGTTCAAAAATGTCAAACAACATGCATATAGGGGATGCAATTCATTGTAAAATGCATTAATTCTTGGTATGCTAGCCACATGGATCTGTATAAACTAGCATCCCGCAGAACTAAGGACATCAGAACCAACTTTGGTTAAATTCAGTAGATGAATTTCTTCTTTAAATTAGGTGGTTTTTTTAATCCTAGGTTTGTTTTCTTTGAATTTAGAATAGCTCAAAATCCTCTGAACTTTCTCTATTCTTTGTAGCATCAAAAATGTTATTCTTTTTCAAGTGGCGAATTTTGTGAGAATGCAGTGTTCAAAAGGTATCAAAAATGCACAACCCTGGGGACGGAAGTCCTCTACTCACAAAACAGATGTAGGAAGGGCAGAATCAGTGGCAGTGCTCCATCAGTGCAACTTAATCAGCATTTGGAGGGGTCTCTTTTAGCAGTAAGAGACTATTCACTCTCCACACCCATTCAATCCTTGTTCTCTTCTACAATTGCCAGTGAAATAAATGGATGGAGTTGCGGTAATACATTGTGGGACATTTACAACTGTTCACTGGAAACTGAACCGAAGCCATGAAAATTTATATCAGATAAGTGAACAGCCATGCTATAGCAACAATTGTTTACTCTCAAGGAAGGCTGCATTTCAACTTCAAATATTATGACTTGCATTTTGGCAGAACTTATGCCACTGACAGCATATATATATATATATATATATACACACATACACACACACACACAAAACTAAAAGAAGCTATCTATGGATGTATAAAAAGACAACATTTTGAAAAAAGTAAGCACAAACACCATTTTCTTTCAAGCCACTAGATAGTGAGAATCCAAGCACAGACAACCAGCTCTAAAAACAATTCACTGAATTTCTGGAAAACACTTCTTACTGTATTTCTATATAATGCTGCACTAGTACCTATGATCTGATGCTGTGGAGTATAATTGCTATTAAAAACAATATTACATAGAATTAGGGTCTTGTGATTTTACAACTTTTATGGAAGCAACTACAATATACAGAGACATTCTCTGCACAGAAAAATAAGGTGTATAAAGACAACAGACATTAATCATAATGAGTAAGATTCATTAGACTATTTGAAATGTTGTTGGAGCCCAATATCTCCTGTCTATTAAATTACAGAAAAAGGTAACCAATTTTGTTTTTCACACTGCACACACTAAATAAAGTGTCAGAAGATTAAATGACTAAAGACAATCTTCAAGATACAACTGCCTTTTTATTTTTATTTTTTAAACTAGGCAGCCCTATTAATCCTCTCTCTGAAATCTGTCACTTAAAAGTTTGGAAGCTATAATCATAACCCGTAAACATTTACTGAAAAGATTTTGATTGAGAGAGTTTTGTCCTAAGTAGTTTTACACTTTAATTCTCTCAGCTATTCAACCTGAAATGATGTTTGGTGTGCAAATCAGTTGACTGTCAGTAATTAAAAAAAAAGAAATGCTATCTACAAAAGCTGAAAAGATAATTTAGAAAAAAATCATTTCCTGATAAGTTTCCCATTCCCAAGCAGTTTTTAAAAGTGCACTCTAATTCTAAAGGGGTTTCAAAATGACTTAAGTTCTGTTTTTGTTTTAATTTAAAAGTTTGATAAGGGAGGAGTGCCACAATATGTTATCTTGAAATAACTTCCCACACATCATCTAGTTTTATAGGTCTTCTAGTAGTTGAAGTTTTATCACTAAGAAAGTTGCAATATAACAAAGAAATGAAAAACCGAAAATATTCACAGAAGGTGGGAAGAGATAGGAGGGAGAAGTTGGCAATCTTGGATAGTTTTATGAAAATTAAGAAATCAAAACATTTATATTTACCAGGCATATAAATTCCTATGTATGTATTAATCATTAATAAGAGATGCCTCAATAGCTGCTGTTTGATGATGGGTAATCACAGAAGGGAGGTTTCACTGACGTGCTGTACTTTAAGCACCAAACAGCTGCCAGGTCTGCTGGTTTAATCAGCTTTAGCTGCCTCTAGTGCTTTCCTGCTCCAGCTAAGAGTCATGGTTTAGCTTAACAGCAGGTTTAGATTTATTATTTTAAAAGTAAGTTCTCTCAAAAGCTTTTACTTTAGCAGAAACTCTGATAACTACTGTTGCCCCTCTTTATAAAGAACAAATTCAAAATTACAGTGGAGCCCCAGTATAATGCACCCTGGTATAACGCAAATCCAGATATAGCGCGATTATACCATGGCTCCCAAGTCTGCAGCCCTGGAGTTCTCTGTCCCCGGCAGGTGCTGGGGCCGCGGCTTCTCTCCCCTGCTGGGCAGCATGGAGAGAAGCCGGGGGCCACGCCTGTGAGGGACGGAGAACTCCTGGACTGCAGGTGCGAGGCCGCGGCTTCTCTCCCAGCTGCCCAGCACCTTCCAGAGACAGAGAACTCCGGGGCAGCAGACTGCAGCCCTGGAGTTCTCTGTGGAAGCTGCGGTCCTGTGCCTGCCCAGGGCAGGGGACACCGGCGCTTGCAGCCCTGAGTCCCCTGCCCCCGGTAGGCACGGGGCCATGGCTTCTCTGGAAGCCGCTGCCCCCGCACCTGCCGGGGGTAGAGGACACCAGTGCATGCAGCCCCAGAGTCCCCTGCCCCCGGCCGCGACAGGGGGGGAGAGAAGCTGCGGCCCCTCTCCTACCAGGACAGGGGACTCCGAGGCTGCAGGCGCTCGTGTCCCCTGCCCCCGGCAGACACGGGGGCAGCGGCTTCCACAAAGAACTCCCGGCTGCAGACTGCAGCCCGGGAGTTCTCTGTCCCTGGCAGGCGCGGGCAGCAGAGAGAAGCCGCAGCCCCCGCCTGCTGGGAATGAAACCGCGCTATAACGCGACCCCACATTTAGCGCGATGGGATTTCTTGGATCCCATTTGTCGCATTATCGCGGGGCTCCACTGTATTAAGAAAAATCCATCTATTTCCCCACCCCCTATTCCATCTTTCCTCATGCTGTAAATTTGTTATTGGCTTCTCAACTACTCCAACACTGTGAATTTGCTTTCAGTTTCAACCACTTTCTTCCTTCCCATCTGCTCTGTGCCACTAGTGCATGCCTGAACTGAAAAAAGTACAGAGGAATTGGAGCAGAACAGGGGAGCAACTTAAAAAGAAAACAGAAATATGTAGCATGATACAACACACAGCTGGAAGGACTATTCTCCGATGAAAACATAGGTCAGACTTGGTCTATATTTGCACTATTGAAAAAAATTTCCCATTCTGACAATTCCCTTAGATGAAAAGTATCTTTAATATCTCTAAGCCATACTCCCACTGAATTTGACGGAAAAAGCTTCTGACTTCAAAAGGGAACAGAAGTGGGCCTAACTTTTGCTGGAGGCCAGCAAACATACACATATACACACATTATATATTATAAATAGAATATGTGCAGGTCCTGTTAGCAGTTGTGGGAAGGCCTTGAAGGAATATGTTTTAATTGGAAAAACTACTTGAAAGGTAACCGATGAGATAGGAGGAAAAGTCCTTGGAAAAAAAGGCCCTAGTTGAAAAGGGATTACCATCACTTGTTTGAACAATAAAGGAGGATTGTGTGTGTGGAGCCTAACATACCACTACCTAAAACTGGTTCTTTACTAAAGTTAGCAACTGGCAGTAATATCACTTGATTGTTAAAAAGATATAAAAAGAGATGAACCCCTTAAGAATCTCTTACTAGTACCTGCTAACCCAGCTGGAGTCAACCAACATGAATTTAAGGCCCCCCTCTTCCCCACCTGCTCTAATCCTCATGTAAATATTTGATTAGTTCTTATAAATGTTTGTTACTATATGAGTGTAGTTATTGCTTAGTATTTAGGCTTTTGGACATATTTAGAGCAACTTTATAAATACCATTTGGCCTTTGGATTTAATAAAGGAATTTACGGTTAAGTTAATGACTTCTTCAGTATAAACAATGATATCAATAAATTTCCAACAACCTCCTTCCTATTTATGTAGGCTGAGTTATTGAAGTTGTTGGACTACAAACCAAGTTGTCTGACTACACGGAACCACCAGGTGAACTGGTCTCATATCATCTACATACTGCGGACATGAGTCCATGTTACACAGCTTTACCGATCCTTCACCACAGACAACCACACCATTACCACATTGGATTAGATCAGCTCTTGCATAAAGAGAAGCTGGCTGATGTTGAACCAAGCAACACAAGGTGATGCTGATGGGCAAGAAAGGAAAATATTTTGAAGAGCTTGCGGCAATGATGCTGTCTCAGTTGATTGACGATACATAACAATTGGTTAATTTATTCCTATAGTCCAGGTAGCAAGGAATCAAAGATTACTCCAGACTCACATAGCAACATCCACAAGTATTCTACCCCGCTTCTTCCTCCCACCCCCGACCGCTGCTTGGCTAGAAAACTGTCCCATTCCGAGGGACAAAGATTGGTCTCAGTTATTCACGCTTCAATCACCTTTCAGCTGGATTACAGAAATGCAGTACGCCTCAGCATAAAACTTCAGCACTTAGGAAACTAACTAGTTCAGAACTCTGCAGCACATCTTCTCAGCAAGAGAGGCTACCGCAAACATATCAAACCTGTCCTCCTCTAGTGGCTTCCCAGAGAAGTTCAAGGTTTCAGTCCTGCAAAGCATTCCATTGCATGGGCTCAGGAAATATAAAAGACTGTCTAAAGGTCTGGGATGCACATCATGGTTGACAGCTACACTCCTCTGGTACATGGAACTCTTAAAAAAGAGAGTTAAGCTCGTCTGTGCATGAGACGGAACTTTATTCGGGGAGGTCCACAACTCCAGAATGAACTTCCCTGGGAACCAAAGACCATCACAAACCTCACCACTTTCTGCTCCAAGTAGAAGACATTTCTTTGACCTTGTCTTCTTTAATGAACATAGAGCAACAGCTATATTTATATTATAAAGAGCCACTACCAAAACAAGACACTCCACTACACATGCTTGTGCAGTCATGCTGCTTTATGCACCACAGGAAGGTGGTTTAGATAGGACAATGAGCGCTGTATAAAAACTGATGTAGAACAGAATTAAAGTCCATTTAACACAGCAATACAGCCACTACAATACTTGTCTGGCCTAGTTAACAAAATGAATGACAATTCAGTATGCAATATAAACTTTAAAATGTTAGAATGGTTTGCCACAGGGACCAAACCTGTGAGGGGGCCCTCAACTCATACTGCAGTCAATGCTAAACCACTTGTAGGATCAGACCCTATGGATAAAACCGCAGGTAGCACTAGGAATCACAAGGGGGATCCAAAAATACCAGAAGCTGTAGTAACAAAGATATTGTCCTTTCATTTGTCATCATTTTAAAAATATTTTAATGTCCCTTTATCACCTTAGTCAGAGATGAGCCAGGAAGATGATCCCATGGGCAACATTTTGAATGGACTGGAAGGGGCAACATGGCTGGCATTAATGTCAAACAGCAGATTTGTTGATTCTCATCATCTCACGTTGAGTCTACTAGACAGTCTTGGCAGTCTAAGCAGAAAGGATTAAATCTTGGCATTATGGTGGTAGAAGTGTTAAACCTCAAAACGGAGCCTGGATATGTGCACTGGGAAGGCACAGTAAAAAAGGACACACACATTATGGCTTGAGTGTCTTGGGGGTGGGGGGAGGGAAGAGAAATTCCTAGTCTTATCTACAATGAAGATAATCAAAAGCTTGGCTTTGGTCATGACGACCTTAAAATTGCCAGCTGATTAATGTCAGAAGCACAGGAAAGATACAGGACTAGAGGGAGGGAAACTCACGACAGAAAGTCTCTGAAGTCTCCTTATGGATGTTGAGCTATTCAGATTCAGAGAGATGAATGTGCTATTTCAATGAGACACTGAGCTGTTCCTTTCCTACCAATCTCTGCAGAGGGTGCAGGATACTAAACAGCCCAGAGTGGAGAAGTACTGGCTTGCTCTTCTCTTGCAGAATTTTTTTTCCCCAGAGAGAAGAAGAGTATTGTTGGAGTTGTAACCAGTGGCAGTAGTTTCAATACTACTAACTATATCAAGTTTCCTAATGAGAATTTCCAATTCCACTTGCTTGTCACCCAGACTCATAACATTTGTTTATAAGCAACTGAAAACTCTTCTTGTTCTTTGTAACATGCTAAGTGATTTTTTTTTAAAAAAAACTTATCTTCTTAGCTCCCTCCCTTTGCATTGTTAATTTAAAGGCCCTTCATGCTGCTTCAGCCAGGCTCCAGAGAAGACTCATCTATGAAATGCAGACTGTCCCATTCATACACCCCTCTCTCTTGGTGGACTGTGGCCTAATGTTCCACGTAACCAAAACCTTTGGCTTCACACCATTCATGCAACCCACATGCAGCATTTTCTACCTTCTCTCACTCATGGGACTGGAAAGATCGTCAAGATCACTTGACCCTTCTTCAGCTTCTTCCAAATCCCTGAAGTCTTCCATAATCCATGTAGTTCCATGTGATGCCATGCTATTGGTTTCAGTGTGTATGACCAATGTCATCTTGCCAGACAACTGCATAATCCCATCTAACCTTGCAGTTAGATCTTGTATTTTTACGGTCTTATTGTCCTTGTGTCCCTTCCTTGAATTCTCTGTTCACTTTTCTTAATATGGAGTCACCAATTTTATTGCTTGCCTTCTTTGGCTGGATGAACCTAGCTGCTCACTTCACACCACAAGGTTATTTACCAGGTATGACCTTGGTAGCTTTCTGTCCTGTTCCTCCAGAGACAGGCTCCTTAATCATTTACTCACTGAATATTTGATAGTGATTCAGTACTTCTAATCAGGTTGAAAGCCTCTTGGTTCTACTTCCCTTCTTGGTCAAAAGTTGCCAATCTGAGTCTTTGGTTTCTACTTTTTCCTGTTCCCTTATGGCTAATCCTTTCCCTTATGAGGATGGCTGTGGAAACAATTTCTGAATTTAGTTGTCCAAGAAGTCTTTGTTTTCTCAAATGCTGCTGTGCTGAAACTTGCACTTCCAGACAATGCATCCTGTATACTAGTATGGCCATCAACTTGCACTTAATGTACCAAAAGTCTTGTCTGTCTTCTAGGAGAATGGAACTAATATGTCCAAAGCAGTTGTTCCCTTGTTCTCCATATCCACTACTAAGTGCGGAGCCATCCTGAAACAGAAGGAATCACACTCTCTCCCCAACCCTCTCCTGTTACAACTCCCATTTACTTGGCAACCAGTTTGTATACTAGAGTTGACCGCACTGCGCCTAAAGCAGGCACTCAAACACCAGGCTGAACACAGACTCAAGGCTCCCAGCTATGCAGCCCTTCCCAAGACAAAAGTCTCACCTGGCTAAAAACTCACTACTGGATCTGTGGGCCTGCCTGCAATTAAGTATATATGTGTCTACGTGTTTAAAATACAAGAGAAACAACTACATTTTCATAAGGTCTGACAATCTTTAACATCTCAAAAAGGTATGCATTTTTTATTTATACATGATGACTTTAAAATCTTACCACCTAGTAGCTTCAGCTCTACAGCAGAAGAATAGAGTGAACATACATAAATATTAGAAGGGGTCAGTTTATGAAGATAAAAGTGTGCAGTTGGCCCAAGGCATTTTAGGTTTCTATATTTGATAACACCACACCCACTCAGAGTCTGGGATTTTAAAGAGTGCTCAGCATTACCTATCATTATCTTTAAAATTGACTCATTTCACTGAGCATTTTTAAAAACCCTATCCATAAAGCGTTGCCCCCCTTCTCCACCATGCTGATAAAAATAAATTTAAAAAAATCATAGCATTTTACCAAGAGGCTAAACATATTTAAACCTAAGATTCATATGTATACCACTAGAAACAGCGGTAATATATAGCTACATGAATATGTAAACACAGGGCCAAGTTTAACAGTGCTATAAGCAGGTATGATGCCACTGAAATCTGCTGGAGGTGGCCACTTACATTTTAATGCACTGAAGGCATTAATTGTTTATCTGTATTACATGGGTTATACACCAGGAAACCAAATAGCTATGCAGAAAATAAAATAAGAAAACTTTCTTAAATTAGATCCTTTTGATAATGTTTTGGCATTTCCTCTAGTTACTAAGAGAACCTTTGCAAGTATTTAGACTTATATAATAGCGCATCTGGGAGAAAAATTTGGCTTGTGTACTATGATGTCAGCTAAATGCTCTGGAAGCCCATAAAGTATAATTTAAAAGAAAAAGAATAACTAGAAAAGAAACTGCAAGCAGGTGTTGCTAAAACAGCAGACAGCATTAGCATTCTAATCTTTACTTACATAAGACCAAAAAATTGCAATAGCTAGGATTACTCAGCCTGGGAAAAACAGAGTTTCATCAAAGGGATTCAATATTTTGAAGAACGTTTTACTCCTTCTACACTGTTCTATCACAAAAGAGGACAGAGGTCACTGAATGAAGTCAATGACTGCTAAAATTTAGAATAAATAGAAGGAAGTACCTTTTCAGCAGTGTATATTCCAACTTCAAAATTCACTGCCAATGCAAAGTTCTCATAAGTGCAACATTGGCAGGTTACATGCTGGCAAATTTACAAACACTGAACAAACTTATGTCCAGGTTCCAAACCATATATTGGCTCATGCCTGTCTTTTATAAGGAACCTCTTCTAGCAATTTTAGGATAGATTAGGAAGGTAGCAGACCATTGTGGCGGGAGAGAGGAGATTATGTCTTATGAACCCAATACCTCAGGCACAGGAAAGTCCATCTAGTGAAGAGGGCACTAGGCTGGGTCTCAAGAGAACTGGGTTCAGTTCTGCTTCTGCCACACTTCTTGTGTGAGCTGCGACATGTTGCTTGATTTATCTGCTATCTCAGTTCCTCAGTAAAATCAGGAATAATACATCCATATTTCACAGAGGTATTGTGAGGCTAAAGTCCATTAATGACTGTGACTTGCTCATAAACTGCAATGAGAACCATATAAATGCCTAGATAGAAGTGTCTAATACTCTACTTTTTATTGGCCTCTGTGGCTTTGATTTTACATATCCATTTTAATAAATTCTGGGTGGTGTTTATGTACTTGGCACAGATACCACCCAAAACATGTTAAATGCATGATACATGGACAAGGAAAAAGAAACAGACTACCCTGGGTTCATTTAAGTAGCACCAAATAAGGATTTATAATATCAAAGCCTCTCAAGAAATAGTCTGGTGGGCTTAGCATTCATTAGCTATTTATTTAAATGCTAAAACAATGAGGAGTAGTTGTGGTACCTGAGAGACTAACAAATTTATTTGGGCATTAGCTTTTGTGGGCTAAAACCCACTTCAGATGCATGAAGTTGAAAAAAACAGTAGGCATCTGATGAAGTGGGTTTTAGCCCACGAAAGCTAATGCCCAGATAAATTTGTTAGTCTCTCAGGTACCACAACTATTGTTTTTGCTGATACAGACTAACACACTGAAACCTATTTAAATGCTGTTGTTCTGTGTGGAACTGTGCAAGATAAATAGACAGACCCTGTCCTGAAGAGCTTACAGTATAAAAACAGAAACAGAATATAAGGAGCTCCTGGAAGCCAGAAGTGATTAGTTTATATTCATTCTCAACTCCTCTTCACATACACAATGTGAGTGGAAAGGGCACTGACTGACAAAGGTTAACATCTGTGGAGTAAGTGAGTCTTGAAGAGGTATTTCAGTGGATAAATGTACATTCTATTGTTTGTGACAAAAATTTTAGACCCATTTCTCTATTGTGTATTAGCCTAAGTTTCCATGTTTTCCCCTCAAACGATCTATAAACACTGTGCTAATTTTATTCAGATACTTTTAATGCTATGAATGGAAGGACAATTTTTCTTTCACACTCCTACACAAATAAGCAATGGACCAAATTCACCCCAGTGTAACTTTAAAGAAGTTAGACCATCACTCTGTCAGATTTCATAAAACCCCAGAATGGCTTCTGTGATCTGAAAGCCTGTGCAAGGACAGAAAGTTGTCTTATTTTCAAAATATGCACAGGCTTCTGCAGTGAAAGAGTGAGATAGAGTCCTTCTTATATCTGGCTCTGATTAATAATCATCATAATCCTCTACAATCTTCAGCAGCAAAAATTATAAGAGCACCTATAAGAAGTGTGTTGAATTTATGAATTATATCTAATCAAGAATTTCATTCTCTATCAAAAGTTCTAGTAACATAACCATTTCCTCCTGAAAGACTTCTTCTCTCACTAGTGAGCCTCAACCAGCCAGTCTCCTAACTCCACACAACAGCTCAGATTTTGGAGCTATTATTCACTGTTGCTCATGAGGCTGTGTAGGTGACACTTGCAGATGCTGCTGTTGAGGTCTAAGTAGTGCAGTAAGACTGCTGGGGCCATCTACCCCCAAATTCTTGGTCCTACAGAGAGGCTCAGCATTCAGAGAGATATTTACCTGTTAAAATACAAGCTGCTATTTGTTTTAGTAAGATGCATTCTAAAATACATAAGCACAAGCTCCTGAAAACAGAGAATTGCATCATCATGGAGATGAACACATTTACCAATGCTTCCTCAAGATTGTGGAATATGTATGTAATGCTGTTTGTCTTACTGCTTAAATAGATAGTTTTTCAAAATGCAGAATCTCTTAAGTACAATAATGGAGGGGAGAGGGGTTTAACCACATACACAATGGAAGGTGTCCAAGAATCTAAATATCAAAGTGGCTGCCACTCCCCCATAATAAAAACTGAAATTTTAGTTCTTTTCAAATGGTCTAACAAACTAAAATAAAATTTCACTCCCTCCGTTGCTCCAATATCCTGTGCCATTTCAGCTGTGTAATCCCTTCTTCCAGAGTGCTATTAAAAGAAAAGCAAGACCAACATTAATTGCCAAATATGGCAGTTTTGTTGACTGCTGCTTTGAAGTCCCCATCTCACTGATGAGTTTCCTTCACTCCATCTTTCCAGCCAACCGTCATAAAAACATTAATCTTCATTGTGCCATGTACCAAATGAAACCTCTGGGAGTAAGATGTGAACAACAAGGAGAAGGATATGAGCAAGGACAAGTATTTGGCTTCATGCAGTTGAATTTTGGAATACCTTCACGAATTACCATTAATAATTGTATAAAGAACATCTTAACTGCTAACTTTTTAAAGATTTGTAAAGTGCTTATTTATCTGGAGATCTTCCATTTATTTGCATACTATTACTTTCGAATTACCTCTTATTTTAATTTATTCTTTTGATTAAAATATAAAAAATGACTATGATCTTAAAGTGATATTATAGCAATTAAATTTACAATCAGTAAAAGTATCATCCAGCAGTCTAATCAAGTAAAAGGCAAATATTCCAGTCACCAAAGAGCAGCAAAACGCCATCCCAATCAAAGCCTCATACTCTTTGTTCTCACCAAAAGCCCTAACAAATTTAAAAAGGGAAAGAGGCTCTTTTTTTAATACTGTGTGACCAGCCAACCAAGTTTTTTTTAAAAAAAGATTGATACTCTACTAACCAAAAAATTAACCTCTAAACAAACAGAATAAAAAGAACCCAACAAATCAGTTAATATAGTCTATGAATTTACAACTCTGGAAAAATTTCAAAAAGCCAATCGATATTTCCTAAAGTAATGTATTATATTAATTATTGCAGCACTTAGTTAAGATACAATGGATATGTTTGCAGATGAGATGAATTGGAGCCTACACAGCACTTCCCTTTTCCTACAGAGCATTCCCATGGCAAGCCAGCAAGTGTTCCAAATAATATCTGCACAGAACTACAAAGGAGTAACATTAGTTTCCCCTTCGTTAGGAGGAAAAGAAGTTGGGTGCACAGCTAGGGTTCCAGAGTGAGCCAAGTAGAGATGCCCCAGGAATTACAGAGATAAACAACATTTCCTCACAATCTCAGAGCACCCATATGGTTGGAAGACATCATTTCCAGTCAATATGCAAAGCTATCAAGAGTGATAAAAATACAGGGTTTTTTAAACACAAAAATTAATAAACATTTTTAAATTTAAAACAGTTTTTTTATTTTGTTATTTAAATCATAAGTTTTTCTTTTTAAAAATAAACCTGTTTAAAATGAAATCTCAATTTAATACAAAGTATGTTAAGGCCTAAACTACTTATAATTTCCCAAGACATTTAAACAAAAAATAAAATATGCTGTATCCATGAATCTATCAAAAATTGCTGCTTTTCTATATAAAGAAAGAATCTGGGGGAAAACATCTAACTTTTGAGGTCAAGCTTCATAAATATAGCAGAAGATGTCAAGTGCTGCATTTCACTGATATGGTCCAGTCATTACAAATAGGCTATTTTCCACCTGATAGAACAGACATTGCTGGAAAGTTGCCAGATACAGCATATGAGAAGGAAGTTGAACAGGGTGCAAAAAACACTGAGGGGAAATTTGTTAATCTGAGTCTTCATGTGTAGTGCAATGTAGATACTGATCCAGTAATATGTGCTTGAGTGACAACAACCAGAGGTGGGGCATACGGAAACAACTGATACATCAGGAAATGCTCATAATGCAGGATACTTAAAAGTAGCAGCAGAAAAAGCTGAAACTGTGAACAAAAATTAACACGTCAGGTGTGTAACTTTGTCCCAAACAATGCTACAAATGTCAAAGTTGAAAAGAAATCTAAAAACAAGATAATGAAGGGAATCTGAAACTTAACATATGGGCACAGTGCTCATTTGATGCACATTTTAGCCAGAGGTTTAGGTACAATTCCAGGAATAAAGGAAAGTGTTAAAATTGCATAATACTTCTGTAACAACCACTTTGTTTCAGCTTCACCAAAGAGAACAGGAGGATTTCAAACTAATTCTCCCCAAAGATGTACAATGAAATTCAGTGGTTGGCTGTTTTGAGACTTTATTAAGAACTGGCCTATTCTGATAACAATTTGAGAAGAAAATTGTGACAACAGATGGAACTATCACAGCCAAAAGTAGTCAATATTGGATTAAAGAGAAATGTGGAAGATACGCTGAATATACCAAAACCTATTTCCATAGCCTTGGACAAACTGTAGCAAGATTGCTGCTGCATTGCTGATGAAATTTGGAAGGAACTTCAAGAGACATTGAAGAAAAATTTCTATTTTATAGGAGGCACAAATAGCTTTCATTTTACCACTACTGATCGTAAGTCCCAAAGATTCTACAGTTTTTCCACAGCTCTTCCACCACTAGCTGTAACTGGTCAATGGTCTCTCTCAGTAAGGCAATATCAGCTGCATACCTAAGATCATCTAAAAATGAATCTTGAGATTTCACACTTCTTACTACTTTGGCCTCGGTCAGCTATGCCATCAGATAATCTAATGTTATAATAGACTAAGCGAGAGAATGCATCCCTGCTGTATTCCAAACCAGTCTGTAATACAACTGTTGATCCTCACACAGCTAAGTGTTCCGCAGTACAGTTCCCCCACTAAGCCCTCAGGCACCCCACCCTGGTGCAGCAGTATCCAGAGTGCTGATCAATATGATGAGTCAAAAGCAGCTGCTTTTTTTTTTTTTTTTTTTTTAAATCGATAAACACAAAGTAAGCTTCATATTGTCACTCTACTGTGGTCAGAATGAGTCACCTGGAATTTATCTGCTATATTTCAGTAGCAAAAATAGGTTTTCATAAATTGGCACTAAGTCTATGGTCATTCTCCTTCAACACATTCTCCACATAGACTTTAAACTCCTTCTCCTGGCCTTCAAGGCTCCGTCCCTGCCTCATCTCTGCCTTAATTTATTACCACTCTTCTCTTCACACAATGAATGAATTCTGCTGTATCTTTCCTCTTCACCTCTACTCACTCTTATTTGTGTTTATTCTTCCAATGCTATGTATTAAACTCCCTTTTTATCCCAGTATCAGAGGGATAGCTGTGTTAGTCTGGATCTGCAAAAGCGACAGAGTCCTGTAGCCATAAGCTTTTGTGGATGAATTCCCACTTTGTCGGATGCATGCAGTGGAAATGACCAGAGGCAGGTATAAATATGCAGGCAGGAATCAGGCTAGAGATAATGAGGTTAGTTCAATCAGGGAGGATGACATTCTCTTCTAGCAGTTGATCTGGAGGTGTGAACACCAATGGAGGAGAAACCGCTATTGTAGTTGGCTAGCCATTCACAGTCTTTGTTTAATCCTGAGCTGATGGTATGATTCCTGCCTACGTATTTATACCTGCCTCTGGTCATTTCCACTGCATGCATCCAATGAAGTGGGTACTCACCCATGAAAGCTTATGCTCTAATACATCTGTTAGTCTATAAGTTGCCACAGGACTTTGTCGCTTCTTATCTCAGTATGTTAAGCACCCATCTTCTTTCAATTCCATCCCAAAGACTCATTTAGCCCAGAAGCACTAACCTACATCAATCAATTGCAAAGTTAAAAGTTTAAAAATAACTGTCCTTTGGTTCTCATGATGTATTCTAGGTCTATCTATTTAGACTGTAAGCTCACTGGGACAGGGGCAGTATCTTCATCAGCACTAAGTACAGCGTTGGTGGTTAAAAGAGTGACACATAATAAGAGGGGCTAAAATTGATAAATACCCACTTTGTCTCCATCAGTTTCCAGACAGTTCACATTTTCTCCCAGGCTGCTTTAGAAGGATGCTAAGTTTTCAAAAGAATTGCTGATCCAGATCATAAGATCAGCCAATAACTATTTCATGCTACATAGGGAATTGGATGAGTGTCTTTAGAAAGGTAAATGAATTCTTCTTCTTCTAGCAAGAAGTATCAAATCAATTACTCATTTTTAGTAAGCACTACATATAGTACTTCAGGGCTATCTGCCATCACTGATCTTGCAAGTTACTCCTCTTTCTTATGTCTGGTAACATACTGCACGATAAAGACTGTTACATTAGGAGAAGCCGTGGTCCCTGATCTACAATACTACAATGTTTTATTTGTCCATTACAGCTGTTGCTCTGGGTACACTGTTCATTCACAGAGAGTATATCTGCTGTTGGTGGGGCAGATGCAGTGGACATTTACGGAATTATTCTGTTGCCAGATTCTCAACGATATAATGGACTTGGCTGAAGTAAATGACACATTGGATTCAGATTTAAATCAAATGTTGTACTTCTATTTTTGCAGGTTATGAGCTAGTATCAGTACTGTCATCATGGAACTGCAGTTCCAACACCCCATATTATCAGGATAACAAAACTGTTAGATGGTTCAACCTAAATAGAAGTTATTTCACTTACAGAGGGTATAATTAGAGCAGCGTTCCTCAAACTTTTTCCACTGCGGCACCTTTCTGCATCCACTCGCGGCCTGCTGGGTATGTCTGCTGAAATGCCGCCAAATACAAAGCTTCCGCTTTCAGCGGCATTTTGGTGGGACAAGAATAGACCACGGCGTCTATTTTTGGTGGGACAAAAATAGACTGCGGTGGCGCCGGGGTCTCGCACACCCTCAGGAGTGTGCGCACCCCAGTTTGAAGACCTCTGAATTAGAGAACAAATGTAATACAGAACTCTGGCCACTGCCTAGCATTTTAAACAATTTTGGAACAAGAGAACATCATGGTATCTGGGAACATGTAGTACATATAGAAGTACCAATTCAAGTATGGTAGATTGTTTGATCATATGATCATCAAATTTATATACTCCAAGCATATAAAACACATACTATTTTAACAGAATTTGTTAAAGTTCCAATTGACATGAATTGATCAGCAAGACCACACAAGTGTCAGCTAGGAGGGTTACCTAGTATATATAAAGTATATGCTCCTTGGCATGCTGTCCACCTCAGATAAATTCAAAGACAATGGCGGGGGCCCTACAAAATTTATGGTCCATTTTGGTCAATTTCACAGTAATATGATTTTTTAAAATAGTTAATTTCATGATTTCAGCTATTTAAATCAAATTTTACAGCATCTTAGGGATCCTGACCCAAGGAGGGTGTGTGTGTGGGGTCATAAGGTTATTGTAGGGGAATTTGCAGTACTACTACCATTACTTCTGCACTGCTGTTCACAGCGGCGCTGCCTTCAGAACTGGGCAGCTGGAGAATGGGGGCTGCCAGCCAGGAGCCCAGCTTTGAAGGCAGGGCCACCACCAGCAGCAGCACAGAAGTAAGGATGGCATGACATTGCCACACTTATTTCTGCCCTGCTGCCTTCAGAGTTGGGCCCTCAGTCGGCAGCCACCACTCTCTGGCCACCCAGCTCTGAAGGCAGCAGGGCAGAAGTAAGGATGGCGTGGTATGGTATTGCCATCCTTACTTCTGTGCTACTGCTGGCTGGGCACTGCCTTCAGAGCTGGGTACCTGGCCAACAGCCACTGCTCTCTTAGTGCCCAGCTCTGAAGGCAGCAGAAAAAGGTGGCAATATCACAGCCCCCCTAAAATAACCCTTATGACACCACTTCCCCCACAATCCCCTCTTAGGTCGGGGCCCCCAGTTTGAGAAACACTGGTCTCTCCCATCAAATCTCTATAGTATATGGTAAAAAGCACACAAAAGACCAAATTTCATGGGAGGATATCAGAGTTCATGGTCCATGATGTGTTTTTAATGGTTGTGAATTTGGTAGGGCCCTAACAATGGCGTATCAACCTTTTGATGCCCAAAATACTCTGAGAACTGTAAAGACCTGCTATAAGAGTTAGTTGTTGCTATATCCTCAGAACTGAAAAATAAAAAACAGTTTAAATTTATTATTTGTAGCAACAGCCTAGCAGTAATACTAACCTTAAGAAGCTGGTTGGGAATGTGAAAATAATTTAATGAATGCAGACAGCCTCTTTGCACTAGAATAAAGTTTTATAGTAGCATATAATCACCACCTGGTCTCTCAAAAGCAGCTAACCAATTTCCAGGCTGCCTGCATTCATCATCCTATATCTTCCAATGTGCAGCCTTAGCAGATGATTAAACTAACATTAAATGTATGTGTCTGTAGCACCAGGAGTGCCTCCTCTGGGTCTGTCATCACTCCCTCCCTCTGTAAAAAACAAAACAAAACAAAAACTGTGTAACTGCTGATCAGAAGTCTGCTCTCAATTCCATAGAGGAGAGAGAGATGTAATCTAGTGATGAGTGCAGAGGGCTATGAAACAGGAATTCTTAAGTTCTATTCCTACACAAACCATTTAAAAAGATATTAGCAGATAAAATAGAGAGAAATTAAGATGTATAGTAAGTGAAAAGAGAAGCTTTCAGCTAATATTTGAAGTGACTGCATCAATGACCAACCGGGAGAGAATGAGGGATTCTACCACATGGCAGTAGCTGCAGCAGTGTAGGTTGTATTACAAACAGCAGCCAGTGGGAAGTCTAGGGGAGGGAAAGGGGAACCATGAGATAGACAAGTGAGAAGGAGAATAGTCAGATGAGGTTCATAACATTTAAAACTGATTCCTAAAAAAGAAAAGAGCCAGGAGAGTTGTCTGAATATAGCGATGTGCTCATGTGTCTTAAGTCCCAGCACATGACAGCAGTAGCATTGTGGAGAGCAAGGATTTAGGGAGGCCACTGAAAAGAATGGCAATCAAAGGAGAAGATTATATGAAAGAAAGTTTCACACAGGCTGAGTCAAGGTAGTGGTATACATGGGAATTGTTGAGGCAGCACCAACAGGCATTTTTCAGGTATAGGAGATGCCAGAGATAGAGTGAATCTAAGATGACACCAAGACTACTGACAATAGAAGCAAACGGAAGGTGATTTGAGGTCTTAATGGGAAAGCCATCAAGAGAGAAGAGCCCCATTAGATCATCGAGTCCATCTCAGTGTCAACCCAAGAGAGTTCTGTAGAATACACTTTTATATATTTATTCCATTCTTGTTTTAAAACTTGCAAAGCAATGAGTTATATTTGAGAATATACTGTGTCTATCCAAGAACCCATATTATTTCTGTCTTTTTTCAGATACCATGCCCAGAAATAAACGAAATATCCCAAGTGAGGGCATGCCATTGACTTGGCATTATAACACTTATTTTCTATCAATTATATACCTGCATGTTTGATTATTTTTTTTTTTGACTGCCACTGCATGCTGATGAGAAGTTTTCACTGAGAAGTCCACAACTATACTCATGTCTTTTCAGCTCATTTTGACACCAGTAGAGCTAGTCCTTTCAAATAGCATAACTTTGCACTTATCAACACTGAATTTCATCTATCATACTGCCCAGTCACCTATTTCTGCTAGATCCTTCTGAAGTTCTCTCTAGTATTAATGACCCTAGATATTTAGGTGTCTTTTGCAAATGCCTACAATTAATGCATAACTGACCTACTTTGACTTTAAAGAAAGTAATTACTTCATTTTTTTAAAAAAAATTCTTCAGATTAATACTTTGGCAGTCTAGAAAACCAACCAGCACATATGGTGTACGTATGATTTGTTACTGTCAATTCCCTAACATTCACAAAGTCCAAAAGCATGCTGACATTTCATTTTCAAAAATAAATTGAGGTCTTTTTGAACAGAACATTTACTAGCAACAAAATAAATGGCATAAAGAAAATAATTTATTTTGAAAATAGGTTTAAAGGTGACGTACAAGCAGAAATTTGCAAATGCTGTTAAGTTTAGAATACGTTGAATGCCCCAAATGACAAAGGTAAACCTAAAGAAGAGCTTTGTGTATCCTGAAAACTTCTATTGGTGAAAGATGTCCAATAAAAAACATTGCCTCACCCACCTTGTCTCTCTAGAAGTAAACATTCACCATTAGAAGTAAATTGCAGCCAAAAGTGATAGGAGTTGTAGGGAATAGCAGGTGGAGACACGCTGTCAGAATAACTTCACTTCAGAATAAGTGATAAACTACCAGTGATCTGGAGCATAGGTGTTACCCAGACTCCTGACTGGTCTTCTCAATAAATTTTCTGGACAGCATTTGATGCTTTTCCCACCATATTAGCTATACTTTTTTTCAGGCCTTTGACCAGATCAACCCATGCTATGCAACACACTCATCACTTCCATCCACCAGCTTCACTCTTCTTTAAAGACTGAAACAAATCAGCTAGTTAGTACATATTTTATTTCAAATAGCTAATCACACCAGCCTGCCTAGTTAGGTTTAACAACTTTCCCCATTAGCCAGTGAAAATTAACTTATTACAGCCACAAGCAGCAGAAGTGGAGTTCAAACTGACCTATAAGACTTATATTCTCTCTTCTGTGGCTTAGAAGATGAGAGCGCAATCATGTCCTCATTAGTATCTGCACCTACCTTGTCTGACATACCCCTGCTACCCAATCCTCAAATTTTGGAAGTGCTACTTCACTCGCTTGTTTTCCTTCCATGAGCTTAGAGAAAGGTGTCTCCTCACAAGTGTACTGAATGCTCAAGCTCTAGACTAAACCCTTAGGAAATCCACTGATGTATTGGTTAAAATGTTGTAACAGCTTAACCCTCATCTTTTAATTTAAGAAGTTAAATAACATTATTGTTTTGAACTGGATGAGTGCTTACTAAGCCAGATGGGTTGCCATTAGGGGTCTTAACATTGTGGACAGTGTTTCAAAAGATCCCTCTCAGAGTTATGTTCATGTTTTTTCCAAATTCCTGCAACAAAACCAACACTTTAGGTGGAAGGTTTGGCCTCCTACATCCAGCTGGCTAATCAGCTACTCTTCATTCCTCTCTCCATGCTAAGCACACAACTATGCCACAGGCAAACTTCCTTCTCTTTGGTCTCCATGCTCAGTCTCCTGCAGTCCGTTCAAGAAACCATGCCTAAATTGGATTTTCCTGACCCCTGCCCAGTTACTCTCTCTCCACTGAGAACATCCATGAGCTGTCTCACTTTCATCAAGTTCTCATTTCTCCCACTTTCCCTCAAGATCCTACACGTGCCATCATGCTTATTTCTTTCTATTCCCTTTATTCCTCCACCCAGATTTCCTTCCTCACCTCTTCCTTTGAATTTCCCATTCATCTCTGGATAGTACTTCACATGTGATAGCAACATGTATAAAGACCTTTCTGGCCCTGCTGAATAAGGCAATCACCTTCTCCATTCAAATCCCTTTCTTAAACTCAGTATTTCCATGAAGCATCAAGTGTTAATCCACTTAAACAGAAAGCACTGATATATACCATATGTAACATTTACTATTCTAAGGGTATGTCTTCACTACCCGCTAGATCGGTGGGCAGCGATCAATTTATTGGGGATCGATTTTTCCATGTTTGAGATGTGATAAATCGATCCCCAAAGGTGCTCCCCATCAACTCCAGCTCACCAAGAGACACAAGCGGAGTCGATGGAGGAGCCCGCTGCCACTGTGAGGATGCCAGGTAAGTCGACCTAAGATGCGCCGACTTCAGCTATGTTATTCAAATAGCTGAAGTTGTGTATCTTAGGTCGAAACTTCCCCCGCCCCCGGCTAGTGTAGACCAAGCCTAAGATCCATTCTCCCAGTCATCCAGTGCATTTTGCAGGTTGCAAATTCTTTGGGGGCAGGAACAAGACCATCCGGCATGTTTTGTACAGTGATAAGGACACGGTTAGTAGTCCAGTTAAAGGTTTGAGAAAAGAAATATTCAAAAGAGAAGAATGGAAAATAAAGTTGAAGCAAGTTGAACCAACATAGGTTAGTTTTGTATATAATTCTGAGTATGTATCAGTGGGCACTGGAAATTAGAAGTCTGTAACTCCTATCAAAGTACAGATAGTATAATGACTTGTCAGTAGGCTAAACAACTGCTATGGTCCCAAATTACTTATGTAACTAGAATGCTGGTGAAAAAGTCACCGTCAACTACCAGCCATTAGTTCTTCGTTTCCTTCACTGATTACATTTGTGTATACACAAACCAATGGCTATTCTTTTACTCAGCAAGTTTCTAGTAAGAGACAAAAGGATACATACAGCCAAGACAAGAAATTCTGCAGCAGCTTCATATTGCTAAATGGAAGTTTATAAAGAATTAAATAGGAAAATACTACAAGCAGGACAACAGCCAATAGGCAGTTTATTTTGATATATGCAATTCATTTTACATTGTCCTACTATTTTCCATTTTCAATACGTTAATTTTTGTATTGATAATTCCTAGCTGCATTACAAGACTTCCACTGCATGCATCCGATGAAGTGGGTATTAGCCCACGAAACCTTATGCTTTAATACTTTTAGTTAGTCTTTAAGGTGCCACAGGACTCTCTGTCACTTCTGCAATTCCAGACTAACACGGCTACCCCTCTGATTCTTGACAAGACTTAGGTAACACTGGAGGTTTTCACAGCTGGGTGAGGGAGAGCTAAGCCTTTTGGCACCTGGGAAGCACAGGCCACATAGTTGGTGGCTAGGAATTGTGGGATAGACATTTCAGCTGAACACTTTCATTGCTAAAAATAAAACAAGTCTTTACCTTTCAGACTTAAGAACTCACTGAGTTGCACAAGAGTTCACACTCTTCAGAAATACATTTCTAGGCTAATGTAGATTTGAGACTTTCCACCGTATCTTACACTAGTCACATCCACAGTGTCTTCACAACCATATGGATGAAAAGCATTTTTTAAACAAAAACTTAAATTCAAGAACTTAACTTGTGGGAATGGGTCATTTCCATAGCCAAGGAACACAAGAGGACCTACTTATACTTAGGTTTATGTTGTTAACAAGGTACTTTTAGGGAATCATGAAGGGGTACTTGTCCTAATACAGAGACCAACTCAGCCCTCCCGATGGTCACAGAAAATTCTCCTAGATTAAACCCTATGCCTCATGCCCAGAGAAGATGGGGAGAATGGGGTCAATGCTTGTGAGGACACAGCCTTGGCTCCTGCACCCAGAGCTGCCCAGGCACCAGGGTGGGGTGAGGTACTTACTTTATGGCGCAGTAAATTAAAGTGTGTTTGGGAGGTGGAGGGAGTTGAAGGGTAGAAAAGAAGCCAGAGAGGAACTGTGAATTTGAACAACACTCTCTCTCTCACAGCTGCTTAGCTACCAGCCATCCTTTCAAGCCAGCCATGCCCCAAAGGTGCAAACTAGTTGACTTCATACTTGTTGGTGACAACCAGTGTAAGATAATAGAAACACAGGTTTACCCTGTTTTGTCAGGTGAAAGTCAGTCAGTTCCACTTGGAATGAGAACAGCTGGATGCTTGAACAGTGTCTTTCTGGACTGGTGTCATTGTTTTTGTAGTAGTAATGACTGCTGTCACCAGCATTATATTTGCCAACAGAATAAAGATATCAATCACAGTACACTTTGGTGTCATGCCAGCAGTGTGTGTTTGATTTCTAACCCTGTTTAATTCCTTGGAACTGCAATGTATTCCATGCTCTTCCTTCCCAGAAACATCACTATTACCACTACCATTGTTAATTTTGTCTGACCCCAAAACTGTGCAAAGTTAGAAGTGTTGGGGTGCATTCTGTAATTTTAGTCCTCAGACCCTATTCTAATGGGGTCTTCCATGGTTCTTTCACGATCATTGCACTTTATCATCCTTTTTCATTTAATCCTAAAAGGAACTGTATTACAGACATTTATCTACTGCAGCGGTAGATAAGCAACTTTTCTGATTTAAAAAAAGAAAAAAAAGATTAGTCATAGGGTTCAACATTAAGTTGCAGTGCTGAACAGAACTGACAAGATAAAGTAGATAATTTTCAATGGACCAATTATTATAAGAAGGAGTTTATTTTTTTTAGTGTGTAACTTGCTGTACTTACCTTTATATTACTTGTTGTCCTGGCCTCTGTGGATGTACATAGACTGCTATCAGACACCCACAGATAGCATAAGAATGGCCATACTGGGTCAGACTAAAGGTCCATCTAACCCAGTATCCTGTCTTCTGACAATGGCTGTCAGGTGCTTCAGAGGCAATCAAGTGATTCCATTCCCTGTCACCCATTCCCAGCTTCTGGCAAATAGAGGCCAGAGACACTCAATATGGGCAGCTGGGCCATTTAACTGCTATTTAGATGTTCTGGATCAGGCTGGAGCCCAAGCTCTTGGACTCTGCAAGGTGGGAGGGTCCCAGAGCTCAGGCTACAGCTGGAGCCAGAACCTCTGCACAGCAATTTAATAGCCCCGTAGCCTAAGCCCTGCGAGGCAGAGACAGCTGGCACTGGCCAGCCATAGGTTTTTAATTGCAGTGTAGACCTACCCTATGACTCTTGAGTTTTTACTTATTTATTAAAAAGAACATTTAGCCAGTAGTGATGCATTCGGCTTCTAATACAAGTGACCAATATTGCACTAAGCAGTCATGCTGTTATGTTTTCATCCTTTTTTAAGTGGATTGTATATTAAAGCTATTCATAAGAACCTGTGGTAATTCCATTATCATTTGCAAGCCATAAAAAGACACTCAGCAGCCCGCTAATATATTTTGAAATGACATGTTAACCATGAGATATGCAGTGCAACACTGTCTATAGCCTTTGCCACGGTTTCCGTTTATTATGCATTTGAAAGACATCCCAAGAATAAAATCCCTCGCAAAATAATTATCTGGTATCCACCATGTTTGTCTTGAGACATTATGGATGAGATCCCAGGCACACTGAAGTGTCAGGGAGTTTTGCTATTGACTTTAGCAGACCCAAGATTTCACCCTAAGGCAAAGTTTTCGTCCTGATCTAGCAATATAGGTTTATCAAAAAACAAAATGTAATTAATTGGTGCAACCTTTAGTGGATACAGTTATACCAATATGAAACAACATGCATGTCAGGGGGCAAATCATACAAGTTCACTATATTTGTCTCAAAACTAACAGTTTATTAGTACAAAAGTTTAAGGGGGATGGTCTAACGTGTCTGACAAACCTATATAACATGCTCAAGTTTTAATAGGGAGCGGGTTTGGGAGAGAAAAGTGTCTTTAGCCCAATCTGCTCCATGCCTAAGTGCTGAAAGGCTGCAAGAGCAGTTTTAATTTTCTCATGCCTGTTTCAAGGCCATAAAAACACATGCTTTAAGCGTGTGGCATTCCCGACCATATTACTTCCTCGGGTAGTAGTTTATGAACAATTTAATATTGAGAACAAACACAAACTGGACTCTTTCTAGGCATTTATATCTTACTCATCTACTACATACTTTGTTGAGTAACATGGGCACACCTCTAACAAAAGTTCTTCTTGTCTTTCACGCCATCCCTGCCAGAAGAATGAGTAATTTTAAATGTTAAAAAAAGAGTTTAAGTGGAAAAGCAGTGGCAGTGAAAAATCTCATTTTTTTGTCCTGAAAGCGCCATGGTCCGTGGCTTTTGTGGAAGGGAGTTTCAAGATCACGAATGCATTACCAAAAAGCTCTGCCTTCATACTTATAAGTAATATTTTCAACTTCTCTAGGAGACCATTACTGCTGGAAAAAATGCTGGTTCCTGGGTTAGCCTGAATCCAGAACATTAGGTGGCTTGAAAAAAAAAAAAAAAAAAAAAATCAGGATAAGAATCTTAAGTTTGATGTGGTGTTCAACAGGGGACATCACACCCTAGCTGGCTGTTTAGTATAAGGTCCGGTTTGTGGTGTGTGAAGACTTCTGGTATTGTCAAATATTGTTTAATACTCAGTTAACGTACTCTGCAAGAAGAAATATAAAGGGCAGACAATCTCTGAAATGCTTTAAAAAAAGAAAAAAGGTGAAAATGACATCTCTTCTCTCCTGTTTTATAAATCCCTCAGATGAATATTTAAGTTGTATAGCATGTATCTCTATGTATCGCCATACAAAATGGTTTATTACAATTCAGTGTAGCTCTTACAGTACCAATTGTAAGTTTCCTTTTAAGTCTAGGGCTGTTTTTTGGGGGAAGGCAGAGGGAATGATTGATGCTATGTCTACACTGGTAATTGAATGACAAAAACTTTTGTTTTTCAGGGTGGTGTTTAACACCCCTGAAAAACAAAAAAGTCTTGACGCAATAAGCACCAGCATGAACTGTGGTGTTGTTGGCAGGAGCCCCTCCTGCCGACAATGCAAATGCTGCTTGTTGTTGGTAGAAGTGTTTTGTTGGCAGGAGAGCTGACAAAAAGCTCCTACACTGCACAGTTTTTAGCGGCATGGCTGTAGCGACACAGTCATGTCACTAAAAACTGTGTAATGTAGACATAGCTTCAGTATAACAACTTGCCTCTTTAAGGGTTTTTCCCAAAGTGTGTTAAGCTACTATGCACAGAGGCACTCTTAGTGAGCAGTAAGAGTATCCACATGGGGAGTTACTGCACATTAGCTACTCCAAAATAACTGCTACAGGTTTTCCCTTCTTCCTCTCCTCGTAGCTAAACCCTTGATATACTCTCTCTGAGAAAGGAGTCCCACACTATTAAAGAAAAATCCACTTTAAGAATAGTTAAAGAGACCGTATATATATCATTTGCTAAATATTGGAGTGCTAGCTGGATGCCTGAGACTCAGAGACCGCATCTAGAAGAGTCAAAGTTAGGGTAATCCATCAACTAGAAATATCCATTCTGCCAGGTGTCTAAAAAGAGCCCAGGCATGCATTATTTCAAGTGCTCACGTGGAACTTCTGTTTAAGTTAAGCAAATAGTATCCGTGGAATAAATACACATACTCCTTTCTACAACATTCCCCAACTGATGAGAAAGCCTTGCTATCCTGACTGTGCAACCTCCCGGCAATTTTTCACAAGTGCAGGTGCATGCAAAAACATACATAGATGTAGCCACAGACATGAATACGAGGACTGGAGGCTGACAAATGTCATAACTATTATTAGAGAAAAAAGTGAGCAAAGATAGAAATTACTGTAATTTTGTGATCATTCGGCAAGGGTAAATAAAAGGCAAAGTGGTTGACCATTTCTTTGTATTTTCAAGAAATGGTCGACAAAGTCCTGTAAAAAGGCTATTAAGGGAATTAATAATTTGCCAAGGGCCTGAAGGACATTCACCAGCTCACAGCTGTGGCAAAGTGCTGACTATCAAACTTAAATATCAATTTGTAGTCATTGCTACCTACCATATGAAACAAAGCATTGCCAAAACTCCAGGATTGTCCTGGAGTTTCCAGGAACTAAAAGATTAAATTTTAAAATTAAAGATTGTCATGATAAAACCTTCAGTCCAGGAATACATCCAGCCAAAACTGGTAACCCTAATGAAAGATGATTATAGGGCAAAAGGTAGCGTAGTAAACCAGGATCTTATCGAGGAAAGTACAAGTGTAGCTGTGATCATTTTTCACTTTTCAAGGTTAACAGCTGCTTGCCCAAGTTTTTCATAGGAGAACTGATATTTAAATATATTTTTTCCAACTATCTTTAAAAAGGGGATGAACAACAAATTGGCAGAACTTCTAGATAACAAAGTTGTCTTCACTAAGTTAAAACAAAGGTGGTAAACAGGCAGCAAAATTGCAGGTGAAATTCTGTGCTAAACAATAAAAGGTAATACTTCTGAGTAGTGCAAACTATTGCTTCTAATAGGACTTAGATTGAAATTACCTGTAGACACTCAAGAAACAGACAGTGAATGACTGGAGATATAGAAATTTGTATACAAGGAGAGACCAAGAATATTGGAACTGTTTAGTGAGGAAACAAAGAGTGGACTTGATGAAAAGGTACAAAATAATCAAATGTTACAGACAAAAGTAGATCAGGCATTTCTATTTACCTTATATTACAAAAGCAACGGGACAGTCAATGACACTGAAACGCAACAAATTAAAGACTGAAAAAAAGGAATACTTTACACAGTGCATAGTTCAGCTATTAGCCTCACTATCTTGCAGCAATGAGTTCAAGAGCTTAGAGGATAACATTTGTAGTGTCAGTAAGAACATCCAGTTACATTAGATATGACTAAAACAGAAAGCTTCTCTCTTGGACTGGTTATTCCATAATTGTTTATATGGGGTTGCTTGCGCTCCCCTCTGAAGCATCTGGTACTGAGCACTGAAACTGGTACCAGACCACACCAGTGGTGTACCTATGTATGTGTTTATAGGCTGAGTGAGAGCTGTGTAGAAAAACAGCACTTATTAAGTATTAGATATGTTGATAAAATAGATGCACCCCTGCCTAAATGTTTGAATTACCAGCTGTCTCACTACTTCTATAAGAGTAGCCATGCACTCTTGTCACTTGATTCTTCAGTAGGCTGGGCAACCTATGGCACGTGTGCCAAAGGCGGCATGCGAGCTGATTTTCAGTGGCACTCACACTGCTCGGGGTCCTGGCCACTAATCTGGGGGACTCTGTTGCCAACCCCTGCTCTAAAGGATTAAACTTCAAGAGTTTACAGTCATTCATTTTGCATGCCACTTGAATTCATTTTGAATAGAAGCATGACAAAAAAGCCGTGATCAAGATAACTTTAGAAACCGCAGTGTTACAGTTGGTGTGTCTTACATTAGAAAAGGTGTCTACACTAATACCACAGGGTACCCTCTAACACAAAAATGGATTTCAGTCCCACAAAGGGAACTGATACTTCATGCTATGTGGCTTTCAACAGTAGCAAAATTACCCATTCTTAATAGTGGATTCAGCTGAATCTGTGCTAAACATGATTCCCATGCACTCATTGTGAAATCTGTCAGGAACTGGTAAGTGTAGACAAGGCCATAGAGCAATAGTCTGAGCAATGGTTAATATTGGCATTCTCTGATCTGATTGCAGATTTCCTTGTAAAGGAATGAGTACAGAGAGAATGGATAGCTTCTGAGTTAATAAATTTATCTACCTTATCCAGCATGCACTCTCTCCGAAGAGGGTCATTCTTCAGATGAAGATCTGCTAGTGATTTTCTCCTGAAATTACTCAGTTAAGGGACTTATTCTCTGGGAAGCCATTTTTGTAGTCTCTCCTCTCTCTCTATACCCCAAAAGCCCCTCATTTTATATATTTGCGAGAAATATTTACGGAAACTTCCACATCCTCTACCAGAAGAGCTAATTTGCACTGGTTAATTAACAAAAAATAACCAACACACCAGACCAACACACTTAATTTCTCTACAATGGTGAAATATTCAGTTTATGCTGATAAGCTTTTATTTTTCGAAATTATAAAGTTGTGAAGGGGTGAGGCTCTCATTACTTCTTACTACAGAACAGTGAAAACCTGGATATTGGGCAGAACCTATATATCCAGGCAGCGTTAAGTATGTTCATATTTTTCACTTCTCTGTGAAGTAGTACATTTTCCATTCACATGTGGAGTAAGATCAACTAACCAAATTCTTAGAAAAACTATTAAGCGCAGTCTTCCAAAAGCAACAATTGCTACATCTGAATTAGTGCCATTTTAATGTCTATACCACATTTATATTCTATGAAGACCCCACAATTATTTAGCCACTTGTTTCACATGGAGTACCTACATTACTGCTTGTTTGAACACATCATCTCTGTATGTAGCTTGCTGCAAATGAAAAGTGAGTTGGGTTGCTGTCTATTGGATGAGTGGAAAAGAAGAGACAAAGCAAGAAAACAGCTAGCCTAAAAACAATAGTGATGCACCACTGCAATCTAAAATATTATATGTCTATTCATCCCAGGCCCTATATACAGTCTACTCCAGAATGTATTCAAAACTACCTAAAGCCCCCAAGTAGCTGCTGAAAAACATTAGGAGATTTAAAATGCCAATTTAACTATCCTTGAGGAGAAATGCACTTTTCACCTTCCACCTGGTACATCAATTTCATGAGAACAAATCCTTATGAACAAGGCATTGAAGGACCATAACTTGTCTTGAGCAACATTTCTGTCTGAAATGTCTGCCTTACTATTGTATAAAGTTAGTATACTCAAAATATTAGGGAAAAAAGGCATTTTGTGGGTTTACTCAGTGCATTTCATAACATTTTCTTTATAATCCACCCTACTGTTTCCTGTGTATAGTGAACTAGTCAAATTTCCCCCCCTTAAAAAAAAAAAAAGTGAAAAATATTTTTAAATAAATAAAAAAAGCGAGATCATATGTTTTTTCTGTTATACTTGGTAGGGGCCACCCAACCAACTGGGCTGTTTGGGATGATTTCAAGATATTTTATAAAAATTCCAGTTGGCCACGGAAAAAGATTTCCAGAATGGCTAGAGTCACTTCAGAGCCTAAATGACTTAAAATTTACCCCAGCTCTCCACTTTAGTTATTCTGTGTAAATCAGAACTTGTAGTGCAGGTAGTTTTCCCAAAACAGAGAACATTCTATAAAAGCTGGGAAAACACCACATTAGATCTAATTTCTGTTCTGTAGAGAACCTGGAAGAAGCCCTAGAACAAATCTTTCTTTTCCTGGTATCTACTGTAAAGTCAATGTAACAAGCTATACTTTTTTAAACTATGGTTCAACTCTGAAAGTGACTAAAAACGTCCAAGTTTTCATGTTTCTTCCAGTCCAGGATCTGAAAGTCAAGCTGGGGTCTGTTGTTCTTGTGCATCAGCACCAGAAAGAGTGTTCCACAAACCAAGTTATGATAATGAAACCTGCACAGCTCTGCTGTCTTCAGTGGATTTGCACAGGTTACTAAAAGTAATTAAATAATTCTGAGGATGCCCAAATAATAGAATACAAATAGCTTTCTTAGCTGATCTGGCCCTGCAGCGCCAATAGGAGTAAAATGGTTTGTCACAATGCAAGTAGGTATGACTGGAGTCACACAAGGTAATGATCAGTTCAGTAGGGAAATGCCATTTTCATTACATTTTTAATTTCTACTCTGAAAAGTGAAACATGAAATAGATGTTATCCCAGTCTGGAAAGGGCAGAAATACCAGTTGGCTATTTTCAAGCTATCATTTCATGTCTTGTTGCTGAAATATTCCCTAGTTCCATACTCAACTTGTTAGCAAAAACCTTTTATAGAAATAAGTGTCCTACAACCCCTTGTGCCCTATCCAAGTCCATAGTGCTGAGACCAAAGACTATATCACATGGCCATGGAAGTATTCATTCTACTAAAGTTAAAATGTCAAATTTCTACATACCAGATTTCCTGTACCAGAAAAGCTTATTGACAATAGAAATTAAAAGCTCATTTGTTCTGTACTTCATGTAGGACCTATGTATTTTGCTTATAATTTGTGAACCACCTGGAAACCCAGTTCCTTTTATGGAGCTCCCTCTTGACAAATCCATTTCTTAGGATGAAATCCTTACCCCATGATGCCCAAGGGAGCCTTGCACTGAAGTTGCTCTACAGACGATTCCCAGATGCTTTTCCTCGCCTCTCCACCACGTTGTTGGTTCTCTGTCCCTCTGGTCCGACGTTCCCTTAGCGATGCCGACCCGAGTCTGGGTCACCACGTTTCCCGGCTTGACTATCCCAGGCGTTTCGGAGAAATCCAAGTGGCCCCGCGCTCCTATTAGCGAGGCTTAAGCGCTGCCCTAGCGGGTCAGCGCCTCCCACAACGGGAGTCCATAGGCATGTGGGGTTGTAGCCAGAGAAATCACAATCCCCTTTGGAAGGAGAAGGAGCCGAGACGTCCTAAGGAAGAAGCCCGAGGGGGGTTTCTCCCATATCCCCTCGGAGCTCGGTGTTCTCCCGTCACTCCAGCCCGCTGCGAGAGGGGATGGCCTCGGAGGTAGCAGCAGACAGCAAATCCCCTCCCCACAGCCAGCCAGCCTCTCCTTGCGCGGGGAGAAAGGGGGACGCTCGCCTCTCCCGGGGGCGAGGGGCCCTACAGCAGCGTTTATCCCCCGAGGAAGCAAAGCCCCAGGGCAGCGCGAGCTCGGGGTACGTCAGGTGCAGCGCGGGATGGGGCCGGCGTTATGCGCAGCGCTCCCCGCCGCCTCTCCCTCTAACACCCCCGCCGGCGGCAGCAGCAGCAGGATGGAGGGTATCGATTCATTTTCCCGAGCAGGAGGCGGAGCGAGACGTTTCACCGGCGCTGGCATGAGGCTCCCAGAGAGCGGCGGCAGCTATGGGGGAGCAGCGGTGGCACATCCCCCGCAGAGAGAGGCCCCTCTACCCGGCCGCGGAGCGCCGCTCCCTCCTCCAGCGGGGACGGGTCCTTTCAGTCACGCCTCATCCTGCAGCGAGCGGGGGAGCCGCTTCCTCCGGGCTCGGAGAGGCGGATCAATCACCGAGAGCGGCAGCGCCCCCCGTCCCCCTGTGCCGCAGGGGCACGGTAAAGACCAAGGGATGGATCCGCGCAGCCCCCCAGCTCCGCACACGGCGGCGGGATCCCAGCGTCGCGCGGCGACGATCGTATCGCGGCTGGGAGCTCAGTGTCGGGCTGCACCCGGCTGCTCCAGCGCCCCCGAACCGCCGGCTCCCCGCACACCCCCCCTCCCGCCCCCCACTCCCTCGCTCCCGGGAACAGCAGCTCGTCGGCGCCAAGGAGCAGGCGCTGCTGGCCCCGGCCCCCTCGTCTCTCTTTCCCCCACCCCTCGTGCGCCGGACGAGGCGCTTGTTCCGTCAGCGAGACCTAGGCGACTTAGCGGTCCCGGCTGGGCACTTGCTCCGCCTCCTCCCCGCGGCCGGACACCTTACAGTCCCCAGCAGGCTGCGCCGCGCGCGCTCCCGCCCTGTGCTCTGCAGCCCCGGCACTCCACACAGCGCCACCTGCTCGGTCTGTCTCCATCCTCCGCTTGGGGACCTTTAAATAGGATACGTCAGCGCGTTCCCCTACGCACCAACGTCACACACAGCTCCCGCCGCTGACGTCATCGGGGTGCGGGGGATGATGTCAAAGTGTTCCACGCCGCCGGAAGCGCTTCTATATTAGGGAATGGAACGGGAGAAGCGGAGGGAAACCTCGGCTGCCGCCCACTTCCATGAGTGATCTTCCCCAGAGTACTGGCTGTGCCTTGTCCTAGCGCATCCATCTCCCACCTCCTCTGCCCACCTCAGTGATTCTCAACAGAACACCGTGTGTTCAGAAAATGGGAAGAAATCTGGAGTCTGCTGAGTCTTGGCTCCAAAGTCCCCAACTGTGCAATCAAAATAGTTAACAAGTCCAGCTGGCTGCTACTCCACCAGATAATAAAAATCCAGATGCATCTCAGAAAATAAACACTACAAACACTTGGAGTCCCTGAGACCTAGCCAATTTTTGATTTCCCTATCATCTTAATTGCAAAGCCTGGATAGAGAACAGTTACAGCTGGATCTTAGCAATTTTTGACTCAAAGCCCCAAAACGTTAATCTAAATATAAAACAAGTATGCCTCTACTACATTACTGTAAAAAATCCAGAACCTGATGCATTGCAGCCCAATCCAATGCCTGCTTTCTGCCTGTTTTTAATTGCAATTTAGATTTTTGGGTGTTTAGCCTATGAAAATTTAACAGCTCCTAGTGTACCAAAACAATCCTGATCCTGTTGCAAACTGGCACATTAGTACCATAAAGATATGTATCCAGCTACTTTTACAAACCCCAAACCATGACATTCTACCAAGTAAATACAGAAGTGCAGCACCTTCTCCAGTTTTTACTACAAAAATCTAGATCCTCATGCCCTCCTGCTCAGTAGCACTGCAAAGAAACAGTCAGCACCTAGGCAATGGTTCTCAATTGATGGTGACTTTTTTGGTGGTCCACACTAATATTGTCCAAATAGTGTGAACAGGCATTGCCGTTAGGCTGTTTTACGCTGTGTTCACAAGCATGCAGCATGTCATCCATAGCGTCATCTAGGACGCGACCACACTGTGTTGCCAATAACTTCCAAGGATCTGAGTTTCAGTGTAACTCCAGCCGTTGTGCTGAGTGGTTGTCATGGCGTTCATTCTGTGCTAAATGTGCTGTTTTAGTTCGCTTATAATTTCTGCTGTAAAATGTAAGTTTGCACACAATTTTCAACTTTATGTTCGTTAGTTTATTACACATTTTATTTCGTTTGTGGCTTTTTTGAATGAAGATTTTAACGCAGATGGTAAGACACAAACATTTATATTTACATCTGTTGAATTTATCAGGTTGGCGTGAAAGTAATTTCGGTTTTGACAGTACTAAGTTAAATGGTCTACTCCCAAAATAAATAATACTTTAGCGCTGGTATTGCAGGTTAATAAAATATTATCTGTTTAAAAATAACCCTAAAATATGTTTTTACTCAACCAAATACAAGAGATAAAAACTAACCACCATAGTTTATTTTTTCATAAATGTGTGCAGTGGGAGTTAGTTATTATTGTAGTTCCAATTTTTGCCACCGGACAACTTATTTGGGACATCTATATGTGTGATAATTACTATACATCTCCCAAAATGAATCATCCATTTGAAAAATCAAAATTTCATTGTAACCCCACAGATCTGAGATAATGGCAATGACAGGAAGGCATGTGAAGCGCAAGTATTCAAAGGACTACATCAAATTCGGCTTCACTTGTGAAGAAAAAGAAGGCGTGGATTTGCCACAGTGTGTTATTTGTTTCAAAGTCTTGGGGAATGACTCAATGAAGCTGGCTAAGCTGAAACTTCATCTCGAAGTGTGTCATCCAGATTTGTGGCAAAAGGATGAAGATTATGTTGAGCGGTGGTTATCAGGTCTGAAACAACAGCACCTTGATTCAACAGGTGCATTCTACAAAAATACAAGCAATGTATTGACCGCTTCCTGCATTGTTGCACACAAAGTTGCACATGCCAAAAAGCCTCATACTATTGTAGAGCAAATTGTGCTCCCCTGTGCAAAAGAGATGGTGTGGCTAGTTCTTGATGAGAAAGCAGCAAGGAAGCTGAATTATATATCTGTCTCTAACGACACAATATCGAGACGGATAAATGAGATATCACAGAACTTCAATGAACAAGTTGTGGATGAAATAAAGAAGTCTCCATTGTTTGCCATACAAGTGGATGAATCGACCGATGTCGCATTGTGCTCTCAGCTATTGGTATTTGCACAATATATGGTTGAGGGAGACTTCAAAGATTAGTTTCTTTTTTTGTAAGACTCTTGATGCTGCCACAAATGCTCAGGATGTGATGGAAATTGTTAATAATTTCTTTGAAGTGCATGGTCTGGATTGGGCAAATCTTGTGGGTGTCACCACTGATGGTGCACCTGCCATGCTGGGCTCAAGATCCGGCTTCCAAATGTTGGTGAAACAGCATGCTTCTATGGTAACCAGAGTTCATTGCTTCATTCATATGGAAGCTTTGGTGTCAAAAACATTGCCTGATCAACTCAACACCGTTTTCAAAGGGTTGGTGAAAGTGGTGAATTACATCAAATCATTGGCTCTGAACACCAGGCTGTTCAAAAGATTTTGCCAGGACATGGGTTCTGACTTTGATGTGTTGCTGTTCTACACTTCTGTATGGTGATTGTCAGCAAAGAACTTACTCAACAGTTTTCCAGTTGAGAGAGGAGTTGGATTTGTTTCTCCAAGCTCAAGGGAAAGAGGAATTCCAAAATTTGCTGATGCATTCAAATTTAGAATTTGCATATGTTGCCGATATTTTTGGAATCTTGAACAAACTGAATCTTCAGCTGCAAGGAAAAGGTGCAAATCTGTTCTCTTACCAGAACATCATTGTCAATGTTCCCTCTCCACTCTGAACTCTAGGGTACAGCTGTGGGAACCCGAATGAAAAGACCCCCTAAGCTTATTTTACCAGCTTAAGTTAAAACTTCCCCAAGGCACAAGCTTCTTCTGTACCTGGAGTGATAGGCTATCACCACCAAGTGTAACACAAAGACTCAGGGAAGAAACCACTTGGAGTTCCTAATTCCCCCAAATATCCCCTCCAAGCTACATCCCCCCACTTCCTGGGAAAGGCTTGAGATAAACCCTTACCGATCCTTACAGGTGAGCCCAATCCAAAAAACCCTGGATCTTTAAAACAATGAAAAACTCAGTCAGATTCTTAAAAGAAGAATTTTAATTAAAGAAAAGAAAAAAAGAAATTACCTCTATAAAAATCAGGATGGAAGTGCTTACAGAGTCATAAAAAGAGTCAAAACAAAACACAGAGGAATTCCCTCTGATTAGTTTCAAAGTTACTAAGAAAACACAAGGATATCTCCCTTTAGCAAGAAAAATTCACAAATGAGAAACAAATATAAGTTAACTCACCTTGCCTGTCTATTACTTACTAATTTGGTGAATTTTAAAGACTGATGTAGAATTAGATGGAGGGAAGAAATGGCTGTCTGGCCCCTCTGAAATCCCCAGAGAAACAAGCACACAACAAAGGCACAGAGAACAAAACCTTCTCTCCCCCAGATTTGAAAGTATCTTCTGTCCCCACTGGTCCTTTTGGTCAGGTGCCAACCAGGTTCTTAGCTTTTTAACCCCTTGCAGGTAAGGAGGAATTCTAGGCTACTTTTAGTGTTATGACAATCATTAAGGCTATTCTTGACAAATTGGAACTCTGGATTTTAAGAATCGAAGGCAATAACTTGGTTCAATTTCCATATGTGGATGCCATGCTCAGGAAAAAGGAAGCCATTCAGATGCAAATTCTTGATCATTTATAGAAGCTACAAGACGAATTCCAATGATACTTTCCAGAGGTGGACAGGACAAAGGATAGATTATCTTTCATCAGGAATCCATCCACAACTGATGTTAATAGCATTCCAGATGTTCTGCAGGAAGAATTTTTGGATCTGAAAAATGATTTTGCAACCCAAGACGTGTACCAGCAGTCTACCATAGAGAAATTTTGGGCCAGTATAACAGGGAGTTATTCAAATCTGTCAGCACATGCAGTCAGATTTTTTTTGCCATTTGCATCAATTTATGTGTGTGAGACAGCATTTTCATGTTTGTTGCACACTAAGTCTAAAGAAGAATTGGCTCGCAGTGGAAAGCGATATTTGTTGTGAATTATCAAGCACCACTCCAAACATTTAAAAGCTTGTCAGTGAGAAGAGAATCTAAACATCTAGTCATAAACAAATACATTTCAAACCAAAATGTGTCTGCTCTTTTTAATCATGTCTCAATGAAAAATAATAATAATAAAAAAGAGGTGGCCCATGAAAATTTTTTGATTGGCCTGGTGGTCTGTGGACTGAAACGAGTTGAGAACCACTGACCTAGCCCACTCCTCCAATTGTATTGCCAGAATAGATAACACATGTTGCTGCTGCTGCTGCTACTAGACCAGAAATTGCCAGGTTCTGTCCGAGCCTGGTGCTAGTTTAATGTAAAATCCTTTATCTGGCACCTGATTCTTCATAGGTCCAGCAAATTTTTGTACCTAGATCTCTAAATTCTAATGCATAAACAGAGATCAAGGGCAGCTGATCCTTGACAAAGCTAGTACAGTGAGGCAGTTATATCAAAGAGTCTCAATCTGTGGTGCGCTTTTCAGCTGATAATTAGACAACCAAGAATTCTTTAAATATTTTCCCCACATAAGCAATCTAGTTAGCACAGGGACATTATGCAATCATGAATGGGAGGAGAAGTAGCCATGAGACACTCCAATTGTCTACCTGTATGAAGAAGTCTGATTAGCCCTGAGTTATACCATTGGGGTATATAGGGCACTGCCTCGCTCAGAAAAATGACAAAACAAAAACAAATTAAACAAGAATAAAATAAAATTATGTTCACAGCTGTTCCTTTAAGAGTCAAGCTCTTCCTCATCTAGGATAGCTGCATGCAAACAGCGACAGTACATCCGACTGAGCATATTTCAGAGGGGAACTCTAAAACTGTAGCATGATTTTATTGAACAACTTGGCATCCACAAAACACTGACTGACATTTTCAAAAAGTGATCTTAATAAGTCTGAGTCGATATGATGAGTTAGAATGCCTTTCCTGGCATTTTGACCTACAGTAGTAACTAGACACACGTAAAGAGGATTTCTTACAAAGCAGGAAGAGACTGACACATTAAACAGTAAGGGAAATCTTCTCCAAAGAAAAATAAGTACAAAAAAAATAGTATGACTCATTAATATCAACAGCATGGAGGTGTCAGGTGGTTTTCATCAACTGGGAGGAAACAGCAGTTTCCTAAGTTTCACATTTCCCACTCCCTCCCTCGCAATTAAGAGTACAGGGTAGGCATTTAGCTATGAAAACTTTAGAATCAGTGGTATAAATCTGTAATTTGGTATTAGCAATTTTCAAAGTATGCATAATTTAGGTTAGTATATAATACTCTCAAACTGTGGCTTTTTCATATCCCATATTTATTTTTTTGCTATCAAAATCAATATGTATTTTGCTCTAAAGAGTTAGATTTGCCTTTTATGTGACTTTAGAAATAAAACTATTTGTAAAGGACCCCAATGGCAAAGGGTGTTCTGGGAGGAACAAAGCTGTATACCATTCCTTTCTTCCACACAGTAACAGTTTAGGATTAAACAGACCAGGACTAGAAAAATAGGCCAATTATTACAAATATAATCCTTGTTGTTGAGGGAATAAAAACATGTGTGTGTTTTTAACCCATAATGTGACACATTTTGCTTGTGACAACATAATTCAAGGGCAAAGAAATTATCTAAAGCTCCAAGTTCTTGTGAGAAATGCTATACAGCCACCAGTTCTGTTCTCTCAAAAGGAGTTCTGAGACCAGTGAAGAAGCTATAGGATTTAATGATGTCCAAAGTGAGGTGTTTAAAGATTCCCAAGATGGCTCAGCTTGTCTCTACCATTCAACTTGTTCACATTTTTGGCCATCATGAAATATAATATTGTTTTCTCACCACACAGGACCAAAAACAGAGGTTCCCGAGTCTGGACAAAATAAAAAATAAAACCCACAAACCAAATTCTGAGGGAAACAACTGCCTATTGTTTTGAGAACCAGAGCTGTGAGCTGGTTCAGAGCAGAGAAAGACAGAGCCATCTCCAGACCATCGCCACTTGGGACTCTGGGAAGCTGTCTCATTGTGTCTCATTTTCTGGATGCCTCAGTTGAGATCCACTTAAGCAATTCAGTAGTAGGGTGCTGTGAAATTTTTGTATTTTTATGTCTGATTTTGTAAGCGAGTCCTTTAAGTGAGGTGAAATTTGGAATATGCAAGACAAAGATAATCTGCAAAGACTGAGAACCACTGAGATATATGTATTCAGGTTGGCAGGGCCTGATGAAATTCATCCTATGGTACTTAAGGAAGTAACTGAAGCAATCCCATAACTATTACTGATTATTTTTGAGAACACATTGTGAGCCAGCTCAGGTCACTCAATTAGGGTGAACTGCAAACAGAAGACAAACCCAAAAAGCTGGTGGATATTCCAATACTTAGATTTACCAAGCCAGCACAAAACACTACTGTATTAAGTCACTGGTTACTCAGAAGTCCAAACAACACAGTTCCCTTAAAGTGCCCAGCCTCAAGCCTCCATCCAGAAACACATGTCAGATATGATGAGGATTACTGAAAATCTTATCTCATCATATAAGAGAAAAAATTCTTCAAACCTCAAAGGATCAGCCACACACATAGGTCCAATTATAACTTAGATCTTACCCAAAATACACATTTACAATTAATTCTTGTTCACTGAACTAAAGTTTATCAAAAAAGAAAAGAGAACATTGGTTAAAAGATCAATATACATACAGACTTGAATTCACTTCTTGAGGTTCAGATACATATTAGAAATGAGTTTGTAGTTGCCAAAAGTCCTTTTATAAATCATCCATAGATTATAGTCCAATGTCCATATTCAGGTGACTCTAGTCAATGACTGGGGACCTTAATCCTTATGGCTTAAGCTTTCCCCCTCTTGAAAGCCAAAGCAGATCAGAAATGAAGAAGGATCAAGTGCCAGGGTTTTTATACATTTCCAGCAGCTTTTTGGCCTGAGAAAACAATAGGCTTAATTTTCCTTCTCCTAAACATCATGGCAATTAGCACAGGTTAACTTATCTATTAAGAAGTTTAGATACAGGTTACCACAACATTCAGAGACAATAATACTATTTCACTAAAGTGTCTTCCTAAATACTAATACTCCTTTTTTAATCTTTGAATTAAAGCCACATTAATAGACAAGACTTGTTTGCTGACATCACAAGACATGAACAAACATCTACCCTTCTATCTCTAACAATGCAGACTCCCATTTCGAAACTCTATTCATTTACCTATCTTCCTAACCAGCCTTTAAAGTTCAGCCATGGGTCAGGTCAGTCTGTGAGTTAATTAACACTTTCTGGTCTTGTCACCTTTCAATGAGATATTATATTACAGTCATAACATCACACGCATGGAGGAATGGCAAAGTCCCAGAAGAGAAAAAGGCAAACATAATACTTATCTTTAAATAAGGGAACAAAGAGCACCCAAGAATCAGAGGGGTAGCCGTGTTAGTCTGGAATTGCAGAAGTGACAAAGAGTCCTGTGGCACCTTAAAGACTAACTAAAATTTTTTTAGAGCATAAGCTTTCGTGGG
>ML677342.1:13575516-13799359 GCA_007922305.1 Dermatemys mawii
ACCCACTTCGTCGGATGCATCCGACGAAGTGGGTATTAACCCACGAAAGCTTATGCTCTAAAAAAATTTTAGTTAGTCTTTAAGGTGCCACAGGACTCTTTGTCACTTCAAAGAGGACCCAGTGAATTATAGACCAGTCAGCCTAACTTCAGCACCAGGAAAGATACTGGAACTAATTATTAAACAATCAATTTGTGAGCACTTAGAGAATAAAATCGTTATAAGGAACAGCCAACAAGGATGTCAAGAACTAATCATACCAAATCAGCTTAATTTCCTTCTTTGACAGGATTACTAGCCTAGTGGATAGGGAAGAAGCAGAATACATGATATATTTTGATTTTAGTAAGACTTTTGACATAGTCCTTCATACAAGGGCCACAGAATACCAGAGATCTCAGTACTTGTGAAACAGCCTGGGCATACCCCTACCTGTGTGACCTCACATACTTGTTCCAGTGGGAACAAGGTGGCACGCTTCTGAAAATGGTGTCTTCCACCTGGCATGACCTTGCATGCACCATGTATGTGAGATCACACTAGTGGGAGCAAAGTAGCATGTCCTGATATCAAACAAAACCAAGTCCAGAACAGGACAGGACAGGGACAAACATTACCAAAAACAGATTGTGCAGCTTAAATTTGGATAAATGGTTTGCCTATTCCCACAAGACATTCTCATAAGCAAACTAGGGAAATGTGGTCTAGATGAAATTACTATTAGGAGGGTGCACAAGTATTGAAAGACTCTCCTCAAAGACTAATTTACCGGCAGTTCACCGTCAAACTATTAGGGTGTCTCTATTGGGGTCGCACAGAGGTCATTCTTGGGTCCAATATTATTCAATATTTTCATTAATGACTTAGATAATAGAGTGAAGAGTATGCTTATAAAATTTGCAGATGACAACTAGATGGGAGGGATTGCAAGCACTTTGGAGGACAGGATTCAAATTCAAAACAACCTTGCCAAATTAAATAATTGATCTGAATTTAATAAAATTAAATTCAATAGCGATAAGTGCTAAGAACTTCATTTAGGAAGGAAAAAAAATCAAATCAACAAAATGAGGAATAACTGGCTAGACGGTAATACTGCTGAGAAGGATCTGGTGGGTCCTTATAGTAGATCACAAATTGAATGAGTCAACAATGTGATGCAGTTACAAAACAGGCTACTATTCTGAAGGGTATTAACAGGAATATTGTATGTAAGACAGTAGGTAATTGTCCCACACTACTTGGCCCTGGTTAGTCCTCAGCTGGAGTACTGTCCAATTCTGGGCAACACATGTCAGGAAAGATGTGGACAAACTCCAGTCCAGAGGAGAGCAACAAAAATGATAAAAGGTTTAGAAAACCTGAACTGTGAGGAAAGTTTAAAAAAACTAGGCATATTTAGTTTTGAGAAATGAAGCCGGGTGTGTCTGTGTGTGTGTCTTGATAACAGTCTTCTAATATGTTAAAGACTGTTATAAAGAAGATGGTGATCAACTGTTCTTCATGTCCACTGAATGTAGGAAAAGAAGTAAGTGGCTTAATCTGCAGCAAGGGAGATTTAGGTTAACTATAAGCATAGTTAAGCACTGGAACAGGCTTTAAGAGAAGATGTGGAATTGGAATGAATAATATTTAAAATTATTAATATGGGAAACCACCAAACACTAATTGGATTTAATAAAGGAATTTATGATTAAAAGGCCAAATGGTATTTATACAATTGTTCTAAACATGCCTAAAGAGCCTGAAAAATAAGCAATTTACTACAGCCAAACTGTAATAAAACATTTAGAAGCATTTGATCAAGATACTTACAAATGGGCTAAACCCAAAGGTGCTTAGACTCATATTGATTGGCTCCAGCATGCTCAGGCAGATATTAGCAACAAACCCTTTAAGAGTTTACGTTTTATTTTCTTTAACAAACAAGTGATGTTATTGCCATTTACTGATTTCAGCTAAAAAACAATTGGAGACAATTCACCCTTATTTCCCATCTTAATCCATATAAGATTTACAATCTCCTTTCTTCCTCAGGCCTTTCCTCCCCTCCTTCTTGTTATCCAACAGTTCTCCCATTGCACCTGGGTTCACATAGACTTTTTGCATTGTAAGTATGTGGCTTAGGGAAGGGCCACAATGGCTTATTTTAGGATGGATTCTCTGTTTTATTTAAATCATCTGCAGTCTTCGCTATTGGTCACAGATCTTTTTTTCAGAAACTTTTCCTTATCATTAGTTATTTTTTGCACCACACAGCCTCACTATTTTATTCCTTCTGGCTTTATGCCATATTATTTTCAATGCCTTCCTTCTACTTGCTAATCAAGGCCTTTCTTTATGTAAGGGGACTGTTATCCCTTTACTAACACTCAGTGGGGTGTTTTGATTGTTAGCTCCCAGGACCTAAACAGGGAGGGTCAATGGGAAATCAGGACCCTGAGACTGACAGTCCCCAGGGGCAGTGGGGAGAGGCCAGCACTCCAGGTGAGCCTGAATGACAGGGTGGGCAGGCTAATCAAGGAGTCAGGAGGGCAGGGTAGGTCCCATCCTCCGTGTGAGCTGGGTTTGCCTGTGTGAGACAGAGTGGGGCTGAGCTAAGGAGAAAGCAGGGGCCAGAGCTGTGCTGGAGAACAGATCTGGGCCAGGAAAGCAGCCCAGAGAGACAGGCCCTGTGCTGAGAGCAGAGCTGTAGCCCCATAGCCAGAGCTCAGCCCAGAGAGAGCAGAGCTGCCCTGGGAGTAGCGCTGCAGGAACCAGAGAGTCCAGAAGAGCAGCCCACAAAGCAGGTCAGTGCTGGGGGCAGGGACACAGGAACTGCTGGCAGAGCACAGCTGTCCTGAGAGTAGAGCTGTAGCAGCCAGAGGGGACAGGGCAGCAGCCCAGGAGGGTGGAGGCAGAGCAGCAGCAGCTGTGCTGGGACAGAGCAGTAGAACTGGATTTGGAGTAGCCCAGGGCCCGAGAGCATGTGGCCACCACCAGAGGAAGTGTCCAAGTCACAGCATCCCTGCAGCACAGCTGAGAAGGAGGCCTGAGCCCTACAAGGAACAGATTGTGAATTGCCCTGACATTCCAGAGACATTGTGTGTGATGCTCTCTGTCACAGAGCAGGGTGAGGTGGTTTCTCTAACTGTTCTTTTTCTTCCTTATTCATTTTAAGATAAATTGTTGGTTAAATCATATGCATTTGTTTTTTTAAGTTGCATGCAGTGATCAGTGGGCCAGGGAAGTGCCCAGTGCAGAGAGAGCACCCCGGACTGGGGACACCCTGGCCGCTGACCTAGGTAACCACAGCATGGTTTGGGGTCAATCCCGCCAGGAATCCTGGGCCCAGCCTTGTTGGGGTTACAAGGACTCTGCCAGATGCAAGAGTGCAAAGGGAGTCCTTAAGGGCAGGGAGACTACTGGGTAAAGGGAGTGGGAGCGAGGACTCGGATCCTTCTGCTAGCTCATTTAATCGGGGTAGTGCGGAAGCTGGAAAATTTCCCCACAATAGCAGGGCTGTTCCCCCGCTTACATTTACAGCACATATTTCCTTAATTAAACTTAAACTAACTTGAATTTTATACCTATCCTACACCATTATTGGAGGTTTTTACAGACAGGTTAGATGAACACCTATCAGGAATAGTTTAGATTTACTTGGTCCTGCCTCAGTACCAGGGACTGGACAAATGACTTCTTGAGGCCCCTTCCAGCCCTACATCTTTACACTAAATTTCTTAAAGACTCCTTTTTAAAATTAATGTAACTCCTAAACAAATTAGCAGATTTATTTGTCAGTGCTCAAAACACATTCTGTATTCAAAGTGCTGTAATTCTCGGGAGGTTACCTTTATTTTTATACATACTAAAGACACTGAATCTCTGCTTTAAGTGCAAAACTAAACTTAACTGTAACTATTGAGCCACAACTGGTACTTCCATAATGGTTCCAATATGGGACAACCCTATTTTCTTGTTGGACAAAGAACTGGGGATTCAGTTTGTTCCCCGAATAAGGAAATTTTCAAAATATTTCCTGATTTGCTTTTCATCCAGTTCCAATTCATCCTTCAGCATCTGCTGAAATAATCCCTAAACCTCCATATTGATTTACAGTCTATACAAGACATGCTCTCAAGATAGCAGTTAACGGTCTGTGTGAGGTCTTAAAGACTAATCCTGTGGTGTAGGGGACGAGCTTGTAACATTTTGCTTAGAACTGTCTGGCTGCCCCTTTTAGTTTGCAATATTTATGGTATATTTATGTATACTTTAAATTGTGGTAGGGTTTTTTTGGTAAACATTAAACTAATCCCATTTCAAATCCATGATCAAATCACAAGAGGAAAAGTGATGGTGTTTCCTCAAAACTAGATAGTATAATCCAAGTTTTATCTCAACTAATTCTTTTTTGCCCTCTACCAGTAGTGATGAGAGGTAGGCGGATTGCATGGTCACTTATTATCCTCTCCAACAGCTGGTTAGGCCCTGGTCCTGCAAACAGTTACACACATACTTAACTTTACTAACATGAGTAGTGGACTACTCATGGCAGTAAAGTTAAGCATGTACATAAGTGTTCGTAGAGTTGGAGGTCTTATTTATTTTGTGAGAGAATGGTATACTATTTTATTACCTCATCTCCAAAAGCAGGCAAATAAAATTCTCATTCCCTCTTCTAATTTTTCTAAATCGTTGATTCTTTGCTGTCCTAAACAGAAGGATAATAATTGAACATCTGGATTATGGTCTAGCTAGTGAATCCCAGGTTGGTGGTTCAAGAAAATGACCTATGATAATAGTTTTCAAGGTTTTTCAAACGTGCTTAGAAAAAAAATCATATTCTTCTCCACGTGCATCTCACAAGAAGATTATTTAATTGTATGTTAAGATATTATTTTCTACTTTCATATTTTTAATCCAAAAGTAATTTGAATACTTGACAACTGATTACAAGGAAGAGATAAAATGCATATTTTCATTATTTTATTGTATATATTTGTAAGGCACCTCTCACTAAAGCTTTTGAGCTCCTTTTAAATAAACAACTGATCTAATAAAACATTTTCCATAAAATAATCTACACCCAATGTCTTCCACAGCAATCAGTTCCCTGCAAGGACCATAAGGTCATAGCTCATAAAAGTAACATCTACATATGTGGAATGGCAGGAATAACAGAGTAAAAAGGTTAGTTTTGTCTAAAGTGACCCATATGGGGAAACTGACATGAGGGAACAGGATTTATTATTTAATAAATACTGGGCACAGTGTTCTTGCCAGCTTAGCAGCCAGCAGCGCCTACTCCCCTCAGTTTATTTAACCTTATTGTGTTATGAATAACACAGCACCATGCTGAGCAGTCCCATCCACAGCTCAGAAGTGCACTTTCATAATCCTTATCTACATTCTTGCAGGATTGAGACTTTAATAGTTTGGAAGTGAAGGAGAGAGTACAGAGATCTTACTAGGTTCTGCTCAATAATGAGAAAATTAAAAAGTACTTGAAAATACTTGGACTAAAATGTTTTAAAAAAATTAAAACCCACATAAGAAAAAGCAACAAAGAGTCTTGTAGCACCTTATAGACTAACAGATTTTAGGGATCATGAGCTTTTGTGGGCTAAAACCCATTTCATCAGATGAATGTTGTGGAAATCTCCAGAGGCAGGTATAAATAGCAGGCAAGAAAGCAAGGTAGATTCAACTAGACACATAAGAAAAGAAAGTTCACAGAATACATCTGTGAACTTAAAAAAATTACAAATAAATATATTGTGAAGGCAACCTGAAAGGTTATCTGCCCAGATAAATGCAAGCCTCTCAGGTCTCTCCTCCAATAATTGATGGCATCGCTGATAAGGACGACATATTCCTCACACTCTCATGTCTTAGTGCACAAGGGAAGACAAAACTATGAGGAACTGATCCCCGTCTCACTGTGCAAGTGAATAACTGCACTTAAACTATAATGGTGATGCAATTGGGGTACACCAGGAAAGAGGTTCAGATATGGCGCTCTCTCATGTGCTGTTGATTTGCTCATAGAATGGCAACGGGAGTTGACTCATCCAGGGAGCACTAAGAGAGTCAGACCAGGATGTTCTAGTACAGTTAAGAAATGGCAGTCCACGAGAGGATGTGTGGGAGCTGGCTTCTTAGCTACTGATGTAAGAAGACTGGGATGGGGATTCTTTCCCCCTGGAATACAATGGAAAGAAAGGGAAGTGGGTTCAAACATTTTTAGCAAAGAAACAAAAGAAAATAGTTTAAACCTGAAAATAGAGGGAAGACAAGGTAACAACACCTTGCAAATGATAGTCAAATTATGAGAGAACATTGTTACAAATTGTAACTAGAGAGAGTTGATTTAGTGAAAGGCATCAGCTGCAGAGAATGGGGCCAGATAAGGAAAGAAGAGGAGATGCAACTATCCCAGCTGGTCCATATAAGAGAGCAGTAAGGTGTGTGGTGAACTGGTTAGCAATACAGATGCTTCCCCCTTCTGTTTGCCAGCACACATCTGCTTTTCTCTTTGAAATTTCATTAAGCTGGCCAGTTTACAGTGTAGGTGTAAGTAGGGAAATGATCTCACTATTGTGGGGAACTTTCCTAGCTTCTGTACCACCTTGGTGGAATTGGATAGTGAAAGAATCTGAGTCCTCACTCCAAACTCAGATGCCTGCCTGACCTTGAGGACTTCTCTTCCATTCTTCAATGCAGTAGTCCTCCCAACACCACTGAGGCTGGGTCCTTAAGGATTCCTGGGATGCTTAACCCCCATCTTGTCACAGTCACTTAGGTCACGGCATCACCTCTGTGGGGTACTCTCTCCACACCAGACACTTCCCTGACCCACTGATCACTACATTAAATTTAAACCAAATACAGTCTATTAAACAGCAACTGTAAGAAAAATAAGGGAAAAATGGAAAAGATCAAAACAACAAGGGACCCTTCTCTATGGGCACGGAGAACACCATAAACAGTAGTCTCTGCAATTTAAGAAAAGTTCACAGTCTATTCCTCACATGTCCCAGGCCTCCCTCCTAGGACCCGAATGAATTGCAGTGATACTGTGCTCTGATGGCAGCTACATGCCCTCAGGCTCTAGGTGGCAGGTCCCTCCTCCCCAGCAACAGCCATCACATCAGACTCACCCTCCCCTCCCCCAGTCCAACCTTCAAGGTTCTCTTGCATGGAAACAACTCTCTCTGCTGGGCCCTCGCTGCCCAGCGTCCCCACCTCGCTCTCTTCAATGGCTCACTGTTCTCAGCTTTGGTGTACTTGTGGCATGGCAGGCGTCCACTATGCCAGCTCTGGCCCCACAGTTCCCCAGTGTAGCTCAGTTCTAGTTTACAGTCAGTGTGGCAGGTCTTCGCTGCTCCTAGCTCCAGCCCAGCGCTGCCTTCTCTGGTTCAGTGTTACTTCTGCTCTGCCTCCAGCCTTACTCTTCCTTCTGGGCGGTTGCTTTAGCCCCTCTGGTTCTGGCTGCTGCTCTGCCTTCAGTTCAGCTCTGCCTTCTCTGTTCCTGGGCTGCAGTTCTCTCCTCAGTCCAGCTCTGGCTACTGCTCTTTCCTTAGCTCTGCTCACTCTGGCTCAGGCAGCCCCTCTCACAGGCAGAATGGGCTCCTAGGTTTTTGACGTCCTTCTTGGCCTACCTTCCCTGTCAATCTGGCTGACTTGGAGCATTGTCCTCTCAGTTTTGCCAACCCTAAATATTCAAAAATCATGAGTCAGGATCACCACACATCATGAGATTCCGTAACAATATTAGATTTGTTATTCTTTTTATTTGTTTTCTGCACTTTTGGGGTGCACTGGGGTCACATTTTGAAACCTTCTTCACAAGGGCTAGAAACTTATTTTTTCTTTAAGAATGAAGGCTGAAATCATCACATATCCACTTGACTCCAGGAGCTGGGGCTTTAAGGAAAATTATTATCATGAGACTCATGACAAAATCATAAGTTGGTAACATTGCCCTCTGGCTTCCAGATCCTGAATTCTCTTTGGCCCTTCCCTTTTCTTCTAATAGTGGAAGAGGGACAACCAAAAAATATATGGATATCTCACCAAATTTCAGCGAAAGGCCAACAGCCCCCTTACATAGGTGCAGGCCTCCCCATTTTCTCTGCTTCCTAAATGCCAATATCCGGCTCACTCACTAAGCACTGCCTCATGTGACCACCACAACATACTGTAAACAAGGAAGGATGGTGGGATAAGACAATAAGCAGGTGTAGCTGCTGAGATACTACTATGTATAACTATCATACTCCCCTTTTTCCTGCATCTTAGTTTGCCTCTTTCACAAGGCAGTATTCCCTCACCATGGATTCCTTCTGCAAACAGTACTCAAACTCCTGCAAAGGTTCAATGCCACATGCTTTATTGGCAACATGCTATACAGATGCTTGTTTCCTACAACATACAGCTTTTACCTCCCCCCCGCCCCCCCGAAAAAAGATTACGACATTCTGTACTTCTCTAGCCCATCCTTCCAGATTTCTTCTTCCTGTCTCTTTTAACTGTCCCCAGATGACAAGCTGAATCTTGTTAGTTGTTTACTCATCCAGTCCTTAATCAATTATCTCCTCAATTTGGCTTCACACTCTGTCACAGCCTCTGTGCTGAAGCACAAGCCAGGGTTTGGTGTTCTCAGGACTTTAGAACATATAACATGGAATTAAAAGGCATGCAGGTTTTCTATCCTAAAACAGATTCTCACTACCAGAAAAGTATGAGTTCCTAGAGGTGCCTGTAAATAAATATCCCCTACAAAATTCAGCAAACTGTGCTTCATTTCCTGCTTGCACTGAGATAGGTCCTCTTTTGCTAAATAACCTTCCCTGCAGTCTCCTATACCTTTCATGATCTCATCCAGAAGAGGTCAAGAGGTCTAAGTACTAAACTCTAATAATCCCAACTTTACAGCTTGTGCACCCCTTAAAGGATTAGCAGTGTCAATTATCAAGTTACGTACAGCAAAAGTGCAGCTAAGTTGCCCCTTTGTAGGGCTCAAAAACTCACAAAAAGTAACTCTGAATTGGGTATGGGTATACAGTGATCCTGGCAGCCTAATAAGAGCTTGGCAAGGATTTCATACTGTCAGTCAAGCTGTCTGTGAAGGAGGTAGGAGGAAAGTAAGCAATAGCTTTGCCCTTGTAAAGGACATGCTAGTGTTGTGGAACAACGTAAATGGGTAGGATATGAAAGCTATAATTTCATGCTGAGCTGAATAAAGTGACTATCATTCTGGTTCAACTTGCCATTATGTGCTAGCTTCAGTTTACCTCATCCTTTAGGTTGCCTTGACTTCCAGGAGCTCTCTATATTAAAATGAGTTATCTGTGTTCTGCTACTATAACTCTGAGAAACAGGACTTGCCAATACATTACAGTGGGGCAGGCAAGTAACCTATAATTGTCTGGATGCATAGAACACAGACAACTGAATGTTACTACGAAAGATATTTCTATAGATCAGTTCACTATAGTTAACTCAGATATGTATGAGATTTTCTAAGTAGTGCAAGTGTAATTAAGATGTAGTATAAATAGTGCTCAGTGTACCTAAAATCCATAAAATGAAAACAGGGTGCTTATAGAGTTATACATAAAGTAGGTAATTAAAAACCATAGCACTGCATGCATAAAGGTTGTCATGGGAACCTTCACTCTAGGTTTCCTACCTGAAGTGGGTTTAAAGACAGCCTCAGTATTGCATTAATGTAGTATTTTGCATTCTATATGTTTACCAATAGAAGACTTTTTTGAAACCTGACATTTCTAGGACTCCTCATACTGTAACTAGTTTGCACAGCAACATTATAAATTATTAAAAGAAAATTAATGTATTGCTCACAACAAAGCCTGGGTTGCCTGAATCTGATGCAATGAATTATGGAGATGTGGTAGCCTCTCCCTTGATAAGGTTGCAGTCAGTTTCCATTACAGAGCCCTATTTTATCCCCTCTATAATGATGGCTTAGAAAACCGTTTGTCCTGAAAAAACAACTGAAGGCAAAGGGGAACATGTCTGCAAAGTCTGAAGAAAAATCAAATGACCAGAGCTACATGTTTTTAAAAACCAGTGTGCCACCTGTATTTGGAAAAAAGATGGTTGGAAAAAAGTAAAATTATACATGATTTTTGGTAGGGATAGTTTGGGTCCCAGTTTTGCTCTCTTAATTTGGAATAGGTGTTGTTGCAGCACCCAAAGTGGGAGCAGGTAGGCACATAGTGAGCATGTTACCCTTTAGTAGCTGACTGCAGCTTAGGAAGAACATAAAGTTATTTATTTAGCTGACTTCTAGCAGATTTTCCTTTAACTGAGAAGACAGAGGCCTGGCTTTTGGGAGCCATCAGGACCATGGTTATGGTTACTGCAGAGTGCTTTATTTTGCCTGCAAGAACCTGGCTGCAGAGGCAGCAATGGCCCACCCCGTCCACTCTCTGCCCAGGCCCAGCTGCCAGGGAATGGGGCCGAGCAAGCTAGAAACATGTCAGGGGGGAGGCGCAGCCAGAGGCCCCCTTCTTCCCAGCAGCTGGGCCCGCGTGAGCCCAGAGCTGAGTGGGCAGGCTGCCATCACTTCCCCAGCTGGGCTCTTGCAGGCAGCTGCTGCACTGCATAGAGGCAGCGACCTGGAGTGGCCACTCTCATCTGTCCCACCCCCTTGCCTCATGCTCAGGCCCAGCTGTCGGAGAGAGGGGCTAAAGACCTGGAAATGTGCTGGGGGGTGGGGTACAGCATGAGGAGAGAGCCTCTCCTCCCCACAATCTCCTGGCAGGCAGAGCTGAGCAAGCTCTGCAAGGGAGCTCAGTGGACCAGCAGCAGATTCCAGGACTGGAGTCCTCTGTCAGGGTTCAGCTTCGCTGTGGCAACTGTTGGCAGGTTGGAAATTACTAACTCCTAAGATACCTGAGAATTAGGGTTCAAGACAGGTGGGCTGTGACATAGCTGCAGATACCCTACAATATTTTACAATCGTTCATCTACATTCAGTTTAGATGGGTAATGGAGGACCCATTGTGAATGAGGCAATAGTTTGTTCACCCATCTCTGTTTAAACTGAAATTAACGTCCCTTGTAGAAAACTTGTTTGTCAATTCTGTCTTGATACAAACTTTAAAACATTTTCAGTATATATGAGGGCTGTTAAGCAATTTAAAAAATCATGATTAATCCCCATTTTAATTGCACTGTTAAGGGATGTGCCCTTCACCAAGGCAGGGGTAAGAGGCATTTGCTGTGGCATCAGGCCATTGCAGGAAGGATATGACAAACCCAGAGTGTTTAGGTCTGCCATTTAGTTTTGAAGGTGCAATTGAAAATTTGAAAAACGAACAAGAACTTAATTTAAAAAATGAAGATATTTCTTTCACAAAAAGTTAGGTTGTGAAATTCAGAACGCTAAAATGGTTCGGACAGAATCCAGGCTCAGTCTTGCTGCCATGGGTGATAACAGACTAGAGGAAGGATTGGGACTGATTTGCCATTTATGCCCTTATACAAGAGCTCAAGGAAGCACCTGGGTGGCCCCTGCTGGACACTGGCATTCAAAAGATTCTGAGCTCACACGCCAGATGTATATGTACCCTACAGGGATCCACACTGTCACACATTAGAAGAATTACAGGAACTCCTCACTTAAAGTCATCCTAGTTAATGTTGTTACATTGCTGATCAATTAAGGAACATGCTCATTTAAAGTTGTGCAATGTTCCCTTCTAATGTCATTTGGCAGCTGCCTGCTTTGTTCACTACTTGCAGGAAGAGCAGCCTATTGCAGCTAGCCGGTGGGTGGTTAGAACCTGGATGGGCCAGCAGCTCCCTATCAGCTCCCTGCTCCCCTAACTTCCCTGTGCAGCACCCACCCAGCAGGTTACCAATTGCCGGCAGTTCAGCTGTCCCTCCCCCACTGCCCTGCGCTGCTCCTGCCCTCTGCCTTGGAGCTGCTCCCCAAGACGCCTGCTTGCTGGGAGGCAGGGGGAAGGGGAGGCTAATGTCAGGGTGTCCACCTCCCTGCTGCTCCTGCACCTCCCTTACCCCATCTTCCATAGAGCTGGCAGCAGCTGTGGCTCAGCTTGCTGATTTGATTAACAAGGCAGTGTACTTAAAGGGAAAATGCAGGTCTCTGTCTGCCTTTCCTGCTCCTTGTAGACTGTGAGAGTTAACCTTTGAGGGCTCAGCCAATTGTTATTGCTAAATGAACTAAGACATTCCCTGGGAAATATCCCACCCTCTGACTTCTCCACCTCAGCCAAGCTTTACAATCATCATCACTGTGTACCAGTATTAAATTGTTTGTTTAAAACTTACACACACACACAGAGTATATGTGCATATATATATATATAGACTTTTGTGAGGTGAAAAAAAATTCTCTGGAACCTAACCCTCTCATTTACATTAATTCTTATGGGAAATTGGTTTCGCTTAACTTCGTTTTGCTTAAAGTTGCATTTTTCAGGAACATAACTACAATGTTAAGTGAGGAGTTCCTGTACCTTATAGCTGCTAAAAGCAAAACTGATTGCTAAGTTACAGCTAAGATTGCGTTGTGATAAAATATGGAGTTCTATATACTTGGTAAGAATGAGTTTATTGTTATGAAAAAACATTCATCAAGCTCTTTATTCTTTTCCTCGCTCTTATACTTCTGGGTTTTGTAAATAATGGGTGGGTACTTAAACTGTCATTTAACTGATTTTTAATTATTTGTTTTTTGGAATATTAATATATTGTTTCTTAATGTACATTTGATTTAAATTCTTTGTACTATTAAAGCCCTACATTGCCTTCCACAAGGAAAGCGGCTTTTTCATGGACACAGAAATTTTCTTTTAGAGCTAAGTCTCTGTTTTGGCTTGCATCCCAGAACATGCTGATTTCTAAACAAACTTCAAAGTACAGTACATGGGTATCATTTTTAAAAAGCTACAGTCTTCACTGTAGATTTTGGCCTAAATTAATCCCTGTTATTGCTTCATTTACCTCAATGGAGGTACATTTCAGATTTGAACATACTTAGTTTACTAGGCCAAAATTTGGTCCTGATATGTAATATGAACACAGCTATATGTAAATATAATCTTGTACCACCACATTATTTTATCTATTCCAAGGTGTCTTGAAGACCCGTGACATAATAAATAATGTACCACAGCTACATACAAACACAAAACCATGTTAAGAAAGCTAAGGTTTCACAGCTAGATACTCATGATATGCCACAGTTAAGGTTACCCAGGCAACTAACTGAGTATATAATAATAAAAGGTGATTGCAAAGCATACTATTTCTCAGAAACTGTAGTATTCTATACTTTTTTCCAATGGCTAACTTAGCTACAGTGAAAAGTGTGGGTGGACACAAGGACTGTGTAGCAGCTTCTGACTTAGATCCTGCAGGCACCATAAGGGACAAGGGGGATAAGAAAAGGAGCTGCACATTTTTCAGGTTCAAAGGAGCCAAAGGCTCCTGTAGAAAAGTAGATTTTTTTTCTTTAAGTAGCATCCTTATGCGTGCTCCACTGTAGATATATCTGCATCCCTTGCGTCAGACTGGAGCTTTGAGGTAGCAGTGTCTATTTGGCAAGCACATGCATTCTCCCTGTCTCATGCCTTATGTCTAGGCTACCTAGCACTGTGCGGCTGAACTGTCCTCAGTTGCTTCTCAGTCACTCTTGGCCTGAGACAGAGCATTAGCAGAGCCTGACAGATGGCTCATTTCTTAACTTAAAGTTTATAGAGTAGCTAGTAGAGTTTACGTTATCTAGATTAACACTATTCCCTTTTGTTTTATTATTTTTGTGACTTTTGAAAACAAAATCAAAACGACAGGGAGATAACAGTTCTCTTCTTGGGGGAAAATGAACCCAAGAAAGGGCATGCTTGTCTCCCCCAGATTTAAGTACAGTCTCTCCTGAAGAGAAGCAATTTTTTCTGTCTGAAACTGAGGACAAGAAAGAGCCGCGAACTGAAGCTCAGACACTTTATGATGGAAAGTTCATTTAGACCAGCCTCTAACCCCAGTGCAACAATCCCTGACACGACCATCAATGTCCACAGGACATCAAACTCCAGTGGATTCAAAGAGGCAATTTTTGCTGATTTCCCTCATAAAAACCTCAAAAAAGAGGGCTACAAGTCCCCAGACTGATGAACTGACGAGGAAAGATAGATCCCCAGCAAAATCAACCTCGGTATCAACTGAGCCGAGACATGGTACCTATGAGGCATTGGGCTCCTCAAGTACCGTTAACGCAATAAGCCTAAAGACTGAAGGGGCACAGGCTCAGAGGCATCAGTACTGTCAGACAAGAGAAGCGGTAGAGACCAGACTACCTCTTCTAAAATGGCATCGCTGGAGACAGGGTAAGCCTCTGTTCTGAGCACTTGCACCAGATCACCAACTTCTGGCCAATCATCAGACCATAGGTACTGCTGACTCCCTCGACGCTGATGGATCACTCTAGACAGACTCTGTTGGTACCAATTACCACCATAGTACCACATGAATTCAGTTTCTCCAAGGACTTCTTGGTCAAATGCTGGAATCCTTGCTATTCAGTACCAGCGTTGAGGTACTGAGCACATCCTGATCTCCTGAATTCCTCATAGTACAGAGACAAATCATTGGCCTCCTTATCTGCTCCACCTCTTTCTAGCCAAGAAGAGGGTGATGATGATGATGATCTCTTTGGTCTCAGTGCAAAGGTCCCCAGGGAAATGTCAGGAGACCAGTCATCTAGAAACATTTCAGAGCCACAATATTGACAAGACATGCAAGGCCCATCCACTTGGTATTGACACCCTTGTGTACCCCTACCCTTGCCCTTTGCACCACCCCAGTGACCATACTGGAACCCATGGACAGCCTATAGACACCAGTTCTGTGGGACCTTGAGAGTCCTTTCGATTGCAAAGAGGTCTAAAGGATCCTCAACCTCAAAACAAAGACTCTAGATGGATATCAAACTGTGTCATAGAGAGTTGAGACTTAGTTGAGTCTCCATAACTGTGTTATAGAGAGTTGTCCTCTCAACTTAAGTCTCAACTTAATGTCCTAGAACAGGGGTGGAAAAACATTTTGGCCCAAGGGCCACATCTGGCTATGGAAATTGTATGGCAGTCCATGAATAGTCACAGAATTGGGGTTGAAGTGTGGGAGGAGGTGAGGGTTCTGCGTGCGAGCTCTGGGGTGGAGCCAGAAATGAGGAGTTCAGGTTGCAGGAAAGTGCTTCAGGCTGGGACTCGGGCATGGAGGGCCGGAGGGGGATCAGGGCTGGAACAGAGAGGGTTGGGGTCAGGGAGGGGGTCAAGGATGCAGGCTCCAGGCAGCGCTTACCTCAAGCAGCTCCCAGAAGCAGCAGCATGTCCCCGCTCCGGCTCTTACATGGTGGCATGGGTAAGGCAGCTCTGCATGCTACCTTGTCCACAGGCACCGACCCTGCAGCTCCCATTGGCTGCAGTTCCCGGCAAATGGGAGCTGAGGGGGCGGCACTTGGGCAGCGTGTGGAGCTCCTTGGCTGCCCCTAGGCATAGGAGCCAGAGTGGGGACATGCCATTGCTTCCAAAAGCCGCATGGAGTGGGGCATGTCTCCGACCCTGCTTCCTTGTTGGAGCTCAAGGACTGAATTAAAGCATCTGGAGGGCCAGATGTGGCCCCTGGATGGTAGTTTACCCTCCCCTGTCATAGAATCATAGAACTGTAGGCCTGCGAGGGATCTGGATAGATCTCCTAGTGCAGTCCCCTGCACTTAAGGCAGGACTAAGCATTTCTAGACTATCCCTGACAGGTGTTTGGAGGTTTCTAAGAGCAGATTAGACAATGATGAAGATTCCACAACCTTCTTAGACAATTTATTCCAGTGTTTAACTATCCTGACAGGAAGCTTTTCTTAATGTCCAACCTAACCCGATTTTGCTGCAATTTAAGCCCACTGCTGCTTGTCCTATACTCAGAACTTAAGGAGAACAATTTTTCTCCCTCTTCTTTGTAAGAACCTTTTATGTACTTGAAAACTAGTATTATGTTCCACCTCAGACTTTACTTCTCCAGACTAAACAAACCAGATTTTTTCAAGCTTTCCTCATAAGTTATGTTTTCTAGACTTTTAATCATTTTTGTTGTTCTTTCCTGGACTTTCTCCAGTTTGTCCACGTTTTCTCAAATGTGGTGCCCAGAACTGGACACAATACTCCAGTTGAGGCCTTATCAGCAGAAGAATTACTTCTTATGTTCTGCTTACAGCACTCCTACTAATACATCTTTGAATGATCTTTGCTTTTTTTGCAAGTGTTATGCTGTTGACTCATATTTAGCTTGTGATCCACTATGACCCCCAGATCCCTTTCTGCAGTACTCCTTCTTAGGCAGTCATTCCTCATTTTGTATGTGTACAATTGATTGTACCTTCCTACATGGAGTACTTTGCATTTGTCCTTATTGAATTTCATCCTGTTTAGTCTTAGTCCAATGCTTCACCTCCTGGCTCTGAGCTCAAAAGGATTCACACACAATCACACCCTGTTTTGCTGACAAGATTCCAGCCCATACCCATTTTTCTTTCCCCTACCCTCATCGCTGCTACTTGGCTTAACTGGGGGCAGGGAGGAACATTGGAGGAAGTGGGGCAGCAGCACCAGGTGGCTAAGGCCATCCCCATGTGTCCTGTTTTCAGTGTAAGGAAATAAGGTCACCATACTCTCCAGGCAGGGCAGGCCGGGAGCTGGTGGGCAATTGGGGAGCTTGGGGCGGGGGCAATTGAGGGGTTAGGGGAAGGGAGCTGAGGGAGGGGTCTGGAAATTTGGACCTTGACAAAAAATTGATTACCCTGTTCTATATGATGGAAACCATGTCAGGCCAGGGGGTGCAGTAGCACCCCCAGCACCTCTAGCTCCAGCAACTGTGTGTGGCACAGGTATCAAAAGCTTTACTAAATCAAGATATACCACATCTACTGCTCTCCCCCATCTGCAAAGCTTGTTACCCTGTCACAGGAAGCTATCAGGTTGGTTTGACATGATTTGTTCTTGACAAATCCATGCTGTTACTTATCACCTTATTCTCTTCTAGGTGTTTGCAAATTGATTGTTTAATTATTTTCTCCATTATGTTTCTGGGTATGAAATTAAGCTGACTGGTCTATAATTCCCTGGATTGTTTTTATTCATTTTTTTATAGATTGGCACTATACTTACCCTTTTCCAGTCCTCTGGAATCTCTCCCATCTTCCAGGACTTTTTGAAGATAATCACTCATGGTGATGAGGGGAGATCCTGGATGCCTGGAAAAGTCTACTATAGTGCCCATCTTTAAAAAGGGGAAAAAAAAGAGGATCCGGGGAACTACAGGCCAGTCAGCCTCACCGCAGTCCCTGGAAAAATCATGGAGCAGGTCCTCAAGGAATCAATTCTGAAGCACATAGAGGAGAGGAAAGTGATCAGGAACAGTCAGTATGAATTCACCAAGGGCAAGTCATGCCTGACTAACCTAATTGCCTTCTATGATGAGATAACTGGCTGTGTGGATGAGGGGAAAGCAGTGGATGTGTTATTCCTTTACTTTAGCAAAGCTTTTGATACAGTCTCCCACAGTATTCTTGCCAGCAAGTTAAAGTAGTATGGGCTGGATGAATGGACCATAAGGTGGATAGAAAGCTGGCTGAATCATTGGGCTCAATGGGTAGTGATCAATGGCTCCATATCCAGTTGGCAGCCGGTATCAAGCAGAGTGCCCCAAGGGCTGGTCCTGGGGCCGGTTTTATTCAATATCTTTATCAATGATCTGGAGGATGGCGTGGACTGCACCCTCAGCAAGTTTGCAGATGACACTAAACTGGGAGGAGTGGTAGATACGCTGGAGGGTAGGGGTAGGATAAAGAGAGACCTAGACAAATTAGAGGATTGGGCCAAAAGAAATTTGATGTGGTTCAACAAGGACAAGTGCAGAGTCCTGCACTTAGGATGGAATAATCCCATGCACTGCTACAGACCAGGGACTGAATGGCTAGGCAGCAGTTCTGCAGAAAAGGACCTAGGGGTTACAGTGGATGAGAAGCTGGATATGAGTCAACAGTGTGCCCTTGTTGCCAGGAAGGCTAATGGCATTCTGGGCTATATAAGTAGGGGTACTGCCAGCAGATCGAGGGACATGATCGTTCCCCTCTATTTGACATTGGTTAGGCCTCATCTGGAGTACTGTGTCCAGTTTTGGGGCCCATACTAGAAGAAAGATGTGGAAAAATTGGAAAGAGTCCAGAGGAGGGAAACAAAAAAATGATTAGGGGCATGGAGCACATGACTTATGAGGAGAGGCTGAGGGAACTGGGATTGTTTAGTCTACAGAAGAGAAGACTGAGGGGGGATTTGATAGCTGCTTTCAACTACCTGAAATTCCCAAAAGGATCCCAAAGAGGATGGATCTAGACTGTTCTCAGCGGTACCAGATAACAGAACAAGGAGTAAAGGTCTCAAGTTGCAGTGGGGGAGGTTTAGGTTGGATATTAGGAAAAGCTTTTTCACTAGGAGGGTGGTGAAGCAGTGGAATGGGTCACCTAGGAAGATGATGGAATCTCCTTTCCTAGAGGTTTTTAAGGTCAGGCTTAACAAAACCCTGGCTGGGATGATTTAGTTTTGGTTAGTCCTGCTATAAGCAGGGGGTTGGACTGGATGACCGCCTGAGGTCCCTTCCAACTCTGATATTCTATGATTCTATGACTAATGGTCCAGAATCTCCTCAGTCAGCTTCTTGAGTATTCTAGAATGTATTTCATCAGGCCCTGGGTACTTAAAGACATCTAACTTGTCCAATTATTAACTTGTTCTTTCCCTATTTTAGCATCTGAGCCTACCTCATTTTCACTGGCATTAATTATGTTAGATGTAAAATCAGTGCTAACCTTTTTGGTGAAATATGAAACAAAAAAGTCATTAAGCACTTCTTATTGTCTCTTGTTTTGTCTATGCCTGATTTGCTTCCTGAGGAAGTGGTGTAGGGGAAAACTGTTATGTTATGTATTTGAACTGTATATTGTGTTATGGTATCATTTTAAACATTTGTTCACAGTCACCATTTTGAATTCTGTGAAGTTGCTGTTTGGGAGCCAGGTTGGTCTCCCTTCTTGTTGGGCTTTTAGCACTCTTTTCCTGTAAGGTAGGAAAAGATTGGTCACATGATCCAGTAATTCTGCCCGGAGACAAGAGAGGATATAAGCTCCGCTCACAGGCTATCGGGTGCTATCCATCATGGTGGCAGCCTGTGTCTATGTCAGTTATCGGGAGCAGTCTCTGAGGGGCAACACACCAATTCACTCCTGCTTACCTGAGACTGAGGAATTCTGGTTCAGCAGCTGATTTGATCTGTGTTCCTCCTGTGCACATGACCACCACCAGACACAGTAGAAAGTCTGGGTCATCCATCACACCAGAGCTGTGGAAATTGGTTGGACACGACCCTCCCTCCATGACCGACATCTCGTCTGTAAAGTATAGATTTCTTGACTGTTAGTCAATAACATCTGTAAGGACTAGAGGACCTGATCTTCACAGCTTGATTCCAAACCACAGAGTGTTCTTTACTTGCCTGTACCTAATAAACTGACTTTTCGTTCACCTTTCATCTTGTCCTTGTTCTGTTTCACTGAGACCAAAGGTTACAGATTGTAAATCAGGAAGAATAATAATAATCATCATCCATCATTAGCAGACGTCTAGAAGATACCATCAGAGATGCTTAGTTTTGCAGTTCTCAAACTGTGGATTTGTGTTTCCAGAGATAACACACTTGTTAACAGCAAAAATGTTTTAAAATAAACAAACAATATATAGAAGTGAGAGATAACAGACCTCAACCCTATTTTGCCACTGCAAATTTGTGTACACAGAATCAATCCCTTACCTCTCCTAAAAGTGCAAAGTTTCAAAAAATTCAATGAACAGAAGATTGTTGGGGGCACAACAGATCTGGACAAGGAGAAGGATCTGGAGATAAATGTGAGAAGGGAGGGACAGGCGCTAGAAACAAAAGTGAAAGTGTTTGAGCAGCATATTCCATAAGTCTTGAGGTCTTTCTGAATGTAATCTTCATTGATTTGAGATCTACTATACCATTCTCTTACTAGAAAGGAAAACCTATAATGGCAACAGGCCATAAAAGAGACACAGCTTGCAAATTTTTGAATGAAGTTCCTCTACTTGTGGGTAAGACAAGCATGCGTGCAAAATGCAAACAGTGCAACAAAGAAATGTGAGGCCTGATTGCCCAAATGAAACAGCATTATGAAAAGTGTTCCTTCTCAGGAGGAAGCTGCACTGGAAATGATGAAAGGAACATGTCTGAACATGCAGGATCTTCGGGTTGGTAAACTTTGAATTTCGTACTTCTTTCTTAAGGACTGCCTGTCTTCCTTTTGCACTGTTCTTGAATTCTCATGTTTGAGCTGAAAATATAGTTGTTACTCTGTGTTACTATCATTTTAGATGCAGTTATGATAAAAAATTCATACCTGAAATAGGCAATCTTCCTTTTGCAATTTCATCTTTAAAATAGTACTCAGTGTCAGTGAATGCAATGTGTAATACTAAATGAGCAGTATGGTAATAATAATTAAATAACTGCATTCACTTATTTTGTTTAGGAGAATCCATCCTCAACATACAGGATTCAGAAGACTATCTACCTTCAAGATCATTTTCTATAGTTTCAGAGTTATCTGACAACGATAGTGTTTCAATGACATGTATGTCACATACCCACAGAATATCAACTGTAGCAAAAAGAAAAAAAATCTCCATCATTTAGAAACAAAGATAAGTTTGTGATAAGAACCAGCAGATTACAAAAAGAGGTAATTGATGAAAAATTTGTCTAGTTTGTTTATGCAACAAACTCTTCTTTTTGTATGATTGAGAACCCACACTTTGTTAACATGGTTCAGTCATTAAGACTAGGATACAGTCAATCCACTTAATAGAGCAGATGTCGCAGGCAAATTGCTGGATAAAGTGTGTGAAAGAGAAATTGAGCAGCATGCAAAAAGTCTAGAGGGTGAAACTGTTAACCTGAGTCTTGTTGGATGGAGCAATGTCCAGAATGATCCTATTGTATGTGCTTGTGTGACAAATGAAGAAGAGAATGTCTTCCTTATTCAAGATAAGAAATTTAGAAGAGAGTGAAGATAACAACATATGGCTGAAGTGCTCATTTGAGGCACCTCTTAGCCAAGACTTCAGTGTTTTAAAAATAAAGGCTAATATTGAAATTGCAAAATACTTCCGTAACCACCACTTTGCAGTAGCTGCTCTGAAAAAAGTGGGAGGAAGCAAGCTAACTCTCCCATAAGACATGCGATGGAAATCAGTAGTTGACTATTTTGAGCACTATATCAAGAACTGGTCTAATATAATGACAGTTTTTGAACAAAACTGTGAAAAAAATAGATGGCACTGTCATTGCCAAAGTTCTCAACATTAGGCTTAAGAGAAATGTTGAACACATGCTGAGTACCCCAAAGCCTATTTCGGTAGCCTTGAACAAAATGCAGAGAAATAGCTGTTTTATTGCTGATGCTGTTGAAATTTGGAAGGAACCGAATGAGATCTTATAAAGAAAAATATGCAATGACAGCATTAAATTACAAGCATACAAAAACCAAATGGGACAAGCACTATCATCTATTTTTTCATTATATTCATACTATAGAATTAGAATTTATAATCCTTATTCCATGATGAGATATCTTTGAGCTATAATGTATCTTAATTAAAACTATCTTTACATAGGTTTTTTTTCCTGAAAAAGCATTTTATCAAAAAATTTCAATTTAAAAAATCCTATTTTATTTTATTTTTTAAAAATCATTGATTTTTATCCCCCTGATACTGTGCAACTTACATCGGTGGGAGCAACGTAGTAGCATAGACCGTTACACTGTTTAGGCTGCCATAAGCTGCCTTAGGCCAATCTAACTCTATAGTGTACACCAAGCCTTAGGGCAGGTCTACGCTACAGCAGGGATGGACGCTTGGAGATTGATCTATCAGGGTTGATTTATAAATTGATCCCTCAGTGCTCTCCTGTCGACTGCTGTACTCCACCACTGCGAGAGGCGCAGAAAGAGTCAACAGGGGAGTGGCAGCAGTTGACTTAGCACTGTGAAGATGCTGCAGTAAGTCAATCTAAGTACATCGACTTCAGCTATGCTATTCTCAGAGCTGAAGTTGTGTATCTCAGATTGACTTCCCTTCCCTTCCTATCCCATCCCATCAGTGTAGCAAAGTCTTTCAGTGCCAATCCATCAGTGAATTCAAAAAACCAGGGCTTTGAAGCAGGGCCCAGAGCTGGAGAGCAGAGCAGTGGAACTGCAGGTTTTTGCCTTGAGCTGGAGCAGAGCTGGAGCACCGCTCGAAAGCCCTGCAAGAAACAAGATATCTGTAGTGCTGTGTTTCTACTTTCCAACCCTATACTGGGCCCTAAACTTCTCTTCTCATCCCTTCTCAAAACTGTGTACACTAGCAGAGCAGCTTCCGCTGAAGCCCTTCCAAGGAGAATGGAAGCGAGGAAAGAGGAGAAAGTGTTTAGACGCAAGAGCAGCCTCATTTTTAGTGCAGGGAGAGGAAAATCTTGCACTTTAAAGCCACAGTCCAAATGTGACCTGCCCCCAGAGTAACCTATTCCTACAGGACATGGTTAGCTACAAGGAGCTGTACCCTGCGCCCTTTTCCAAATCCACCGCCTATGCCAGTGCCCTACAGCTTCCAGCAGCCTAGGCGGATCCTTTCAGCCGCGTGGGGGTCGGTCACCAATTCAAGCACAAGCTCTGTGTGCCCCCAGGGCAAATGGCAACGCCGTGACTCAAGTCGATCATGACGCGACAGATCATTCAACCCACTGTCGCAGCGCGAGGGCACCGCCCCCTAGCGGCAGAGCTCGCACCGCGGGCTCCAGGAGGCTCAAGCCGGCGCAGCAGGAACGGGGACGGCTGTACCCGCCCCCAGAGAGCTCGTCGCGGGAGGGAGGGCGCCCCCCAAAGGGCTCGCTCGTCCCACCGCGCACGGGCAGGAAACAGAAAAAAAACGACGCAGGCACGCGCACCGCTACCAGAGCCCCGCCTCGTCTGCACGGCAGGCCTGCGCATGCGCGCGGGGTCCCGCCTGAGGCCGGGGATGGGAGGGGCAGAGCGCTCACGTCCTGCCGGTGCTTTCTGGATCCGGGTCAGAGGGCGGTTCTCAGCTGGGCAGCCCCTGGCCCCGCTGGCTTCCGGCGAACTCCTGCCGGCGGAAAGCGGAGCGAGCCGCCCGCCGCTGACTGCCCGGGGCCGGCACGGCGCTGCGTCCTACGCGAGGCTGGCGAGGCCCCGGCTCCTCCACTGCCCGTCCCTGCCCCGGACTGGAGTAAGTGTCCCGCCGGGGTGTGGGTGCCAGCGCTGGGGTCCGCTGCCGGGGTGGCCGCGGGTGAATCGCTGCTCAGGGCACGGGGCAGGGCCCCGTGCTCCGCATCCGCGTGCTGGGACAGAGGTGTTGCGCTCTGGTATGCGGACCGGCAAGGCGCGGGGGGATGTGCGGGGCACAGAACTAGGAGCTTTGGCACTGGGGGGAGGGAAGAGCAGCCATAGTGATCAGACCAAAGGTCCATCTAGCCCAGTGTCCTATCTTCGGACAGTGGCCAGTGCCAGGTGTCCCGGAGGGAATGAAGAGAACAGGTACTCACCAAGTGATCTATCCCTTGTCTGTCGTTCCCAGCTTCTAGCAAATAAAGGCTAGGGAGACTTCAGAGTGTAGCTTTGCATCGTTAGCCATTCTAGCTAACAGCCATTGATGGGCCTATCTTCCATAAACTTACATAGTTCTTTTTTTAATCGTGTTGTAGTGTTGACATTCACAATCTCCTTTGGCAAGGAGTTCCACAGGTTGACAGTGGGTGGTGTGGAAAAAATGCTTCCTTTTGTTTGTTTTAAATCTGCTATCTATTGATTTAATTAGGTGACCCTTAGTTCTTGTGTTATGAAAAGGAGTAAGTAATACTTCCTTATTTACTTTCTCCATAGGAGTTATGGGCCTTTATCATATCCATATCCCTATCCTTTTTGTTGTCCTTTTCAATATCTTTTCCAATTCCAATATATCTTTTTTTGACATGAGCTCATGGATTTGTATAAAGGCAATATGATAGTGACTGTCTTATGATCTTTTCCTTTCCTAATAATTCCCAACACTGTTAGCTTTTTTTTGACTGCTGCTGCACAGTGAGTGGATGTTTTCAGAGAACTATCCACAATGACAGGTTTCAGAGTGGTAGCCGTATTAGTCTCTATCAGCCAAAAGAATGAGGAGTGCTTTTGGCACCTTAAAGGTGAACAAATTTATTTGGGCATAGACTTTTGTGGCTAGACTGGGAGTGGCTGGATCATTATACAAACTGAAAACTGTTTCCCCTGCTGCAGTGGCTCCCAAACTTTAACAGACTGTGAACCTCTTTCACTAAAATGTCAAGTCTTGTGAACTTCGCTTCTAAAAATGAATATTTCCAGAGATTTTCTCCTTTACCTGAGTATAAATTATAAAAGCAGTGATCTCAGAAATATAAAATTTGTGTTTGTGACATGTTTATTACATGCTATTTATTATTATTGATCATTACAGTATTTTTATTACATTATGCGAATGGCAACACTCTTCCAAAATCTCACTTTCGTAGCTTGTATCACTTTGAATAAGCCTGTTATAAAACCAGGCTCCCATGTTTCATCAAAGAGTATCAGATGTTAAACAGCAGGAAGGTATTTAAGAAGCTAGCTCAAAGAGTTTCTCCTACATAAGCATTTAGGTCTTGAGCAGTCCAGGCAAACAGCACACGTTACAACAAAGCTTAAACTTGTTCTTCATAATAATTTTACAAACAATACTAGCTGCCTATTTAATTTTAAAAATAGCAAAAAATATCCATCTCCCTTTCCATTCCTTTTAAGAAGTCTTGAAGTTCAAATCTCCTCACTGTGATAGAGGTGCTTGCTTTGATCTGCTTAATTCTTGGAAATCCAGGGGCTCTGGGCTGCTGGCCCTGTTCTGCCCTGGTCCCTAGGGACAGCTCTATCCGCCATTCAGGAATTTTTTCCTGAGACCCCCCTGTAACATTTGACGGAACCCTAGGGGTTCACGAACCCCTGTTTGGGAACCACTGCCCTACTGTTATTTACTTCTTCTTGGCAACTGTTTGAAATGGGCCATCCTGATTATCATTACAAAAGCTTTTTTTTCCTACTGGTGATAACCCATCTTAATTGATTAGTCTCAAAGTTGATATGGCAACCCCCATCTTTTCATGTCCTCTCTGTGTGTGTATATATGTATATTTAAAAAATCTTCCTACTTTATCTTCCACTCCATGCATCTGATGAAGTGGGTTTTAGCCCACAAAAGCTGATGCCCAAATAAATTTTTTAGTCTCTAAGGTGCCATAAGTACTCCTTGTTCTTTTATTCTCTAACTTCAAGATTTCTTTCTTGTGTACTAACAGTTAATTTAGACTCTATGACTTTATATCAGGATGGGCCACATCAGCGTTGCGAAACTATATGGATGGCTATATATGTGCCTCCCCAAACAACCTGGTTCCCATCCCCTATCTGGCACCTCAGAACTGCTGACCCATCCAATCCCCCTGATCTTTATCCCCTGACCTCCCCCTCCCAGGACTCCCATCCCTAGCCAATCCCCCCACTCGCTCCTTATCCCCTGACTGCCCTAACCTCTATCCACATCTCCACCCGCAGACAGGACCTCTGGGATGCCCACACCTATCTCACCCTCGCACCCTGACTGCCTCCCCAGAACCTCTGCTCCATCCAACCGCTCCCTTTCCCCTGACTGCCCTGACCCCTAGCCGCTCCCCAGAACTCCATCCCCTATCCAACCGTCCCCTGACTTCCCCAACCCCTATCCACACCACGACCCCTTACAGCCCCCTCCCTGGAACTCCCACACCTATCCACCCCCCATTGTTCCCCATCCCTTGACTGCCTCCAGGACTTCCTGCCCCTTATCCAACCCCCCTGCTCCCTGCCCCCTTACCATGCCGCTCAGAGCAACAGGAGCTTGCCCGCCTGTGCTGCCTGGCAGGAGCGGTGGGCCAGAGCGCTGGTGGTGCGGTGCGCTGAGGCTGTGGGAAGGGGCTGGGGTTAGCCTCCCTGGCTAGGAGCTCAGGGGCCGGGCAGGACGGTCCTGTGGGCCATAGTTTGCCCACCTTTGCTATATATGAATAGATGGGATTACATTTTCCAATGTGCTTCATTTATCAACATTGGATTTCATCTGCCATTTTGTTGCTCAGTCAGCCAGTTCTGTGACATCCCTTTGTAGCTCTTCGCAGTCTGCTCTGGATTTAATTGTCTCGAATAGTTTTGTGTCATCTGCAAATTTTGCCACCTTCCTGTTTACCCCTTTTGCCAGATCATTTATGAACATGTTGAATACTACTGGTCCCAGTACAGAACCCGGGGTACACCACTATTTACCTCTCTGCATTCTGAAAACTGACCATTTATTCCTGCCATTTGTTTCTGATCCATCAGAGGACTTCGCCTCTTCTCCCATGAAATCTTACTTCGCAGAAATTGTGTGGGTTACAGAGCTAGGGTCTAGGATACTGAAGGTGTGTGGTAGGGGATGTGTGGGGTACAGAGCTGAGGCAGCCTAGGGCACTGGACATGCATGTAGAGATTTGTGGGGTATGGACTTAGGGCTCGGGCCGTGGAGGTGTTGGGGGGTACAGAACTAGGATGTTCTAGGATGTGGAGGGGCATTGTGGTGTAATACAGAACTGAGGGCTCAGGGGCACCAGGTGCAGGGCACTGGAGGCATTTGTGTGGCATCCATTCTGGGGTCTGGAGGCACTAGGCTACAGCACACTGCAAATGCAGGTGGACTCCACAGGGTTGGAAGCATGTGGTGTGTATATTGGTGCAGTTGTTCATGAAGGTGGGTATGTAATGTAACTTGAGCTTTGAAAAACGTTTCCACAATTCTGTAAAGCACTGACGAAACACTGGAAATTCTACATTTAAATGAAATAACTGTTTTTAGTGACTTAAATGTGAACTGAATAATGGGCTGAATCCAATAGCCCCTGTTCCATTTATTTTATATATTATTCAGTGTATTTTATGCTGTCCCACATTTTTAGTTTTTATTATGCCAAAGACATTTGTATTGGCAGTACGGAACTGAGTTGGAAAAGTTGTTGAAGAGAAATTAGAGGATTTGGGGGCAGGTGAGTAGGAGATAAGATGTTTATAATATATAGATTTCAGGCAAGAAGGGACCATTGTGTTTACCTAGTCTGACCTCTTGTACAACACAAGCCATAGAATTTCCCCAAAATAATTCCTAGACCAGATCTTTTAGAACAAAGTCCAATCCTGATTTAAAAATCATCAGTGACCCTGGGTAAGTTGTTCCAATGGTTAATTACTCTCCCTGTAAAACATTTACACTGGACTGGGGAGGCCAAGGATCCAAGGATTTCATTAGCCCTTTTGTGGTTCTTCTGGCCATAGCATTGCTGCAGGAGCTCATGTTCAGCTGATTATTCACCAAGGCCCTCAAATCTTTTTCAGAGTCACTGCAGCCAAGGAAAGAGTTCCCATCCTGTAAGCACAGTCTACATTATTTGTTCCTAGATGTACGTTTACATTAGCTCGGTGGTTCTCAAACTTGTTGGGTCGGCAGCCCTTTTTTCCGTCCCCAAGGGCTACCGCGACCCCTGTGTGTCTGCCGACATGCCACCGAGCCCAGTGCTTCTGGTTTCGGCGCCATTTCAGCGGACATGCCAAGCGCTTCATAGCGTCCGCTGAAAAGCCCTTGAAACCGGAAACTTTCACTTTGGTGGCTTTTCAGCAGACACTCTGAAGCGCACGGCATGTCCACCAAAATGCCGCTGAAAGTAAAAGGGAGCTCGTGACCCCCCGGGAATTGCCCCACAACCCCCCCAGGGGGTTGCGACCCCCAGTTTGATAACTGCTGCATTAGCCCTATGAAAAGGCATATTGTTTGCTTGCACCCAGCTTACCAGGTGATCCAGATTGCTCTATATCAGTGACCTGTCCCCTCAGTTATTTACCACTCCTTCAATTTTTGTGTTGGCTATGAACTTTATCAGTGACAATTTCATGTTTTCTTCCTGGTCATTAATAAAAATCTTGCACAGTGTGGAGCAGGGGTGGGCAAACTTTTTGACCCAATGGCCACATGAGGTTGTAAAACTATATGGAGGGCTGGGTAGGGAAGGCTGTGCCTCCCCAAATAGCATGGCCGCCGCCCCATCCACCCCCTCCCACTTCCCACCTCCTGACTGCCTCCCTCAGAATCCCAGACCCATCCAACCCCCCTTGCTCCTTGCCCCCCTGACTGCTCCCTCCAGAGACCCCCCCCACCCGAAACCAACTCCCTGGGACCCCACCCACCTACCTAAGCCCCCCTGCTCCTTGTCCCCTGACCACCCCCTCTAGTGACCCACCCTAAATTTCACCTAGGACCCCACCCCCTACCCAGCCCCTCCAGCTCCCTGTGCTGACTGCTCCAACCCCTATCCACACCCCTGCCCCCTGACAGGTCCCCCAGGACTCCCACGCCTATCCAACCCCCCTGTTCACTGTCCCCTGACTGCCACAACCCGTATCCTCACCCCTGCTCCAACCACACCCTGGAACCCCACCCCTTCGCTCCCTCTCCCCATCCACCCTCCCCTTGAATCTCCACCCCATCCAACCACTCCCTGTCCCCTGACTGCCCCCCCAACCCTTTGCCCCTTATACAATCCTGCCCTCCCCCACTTGCCAGAGTCAGTCACGCTGCTGCAAAGCTCCCCAGCAGGAGCAGCAGGCCGGAGCGCTAGCGATGTGGATGTGGGAGGGGCTGGGGCATGCCTCCTTGGCCAGGAGCTCAGACGGGCCAGACAGGATGGTCCCATGGGCTGGACATGGCCTGCGGGTCGTAGTTTGCCCATTCCTGGTGTAGAGCCAGGAACTGATTCCTGTGTAGTCCTATTAAAAACACATTTGATGGATGATAATTCCCTGTTTACAAATACATTTTCAGACCTGTCAGTCAGTTTTTAATCCATTTAATGTGTGCCGTGTTTTTGGGGGTTTTTTTGGTCTCTATTTGCCACTGATTTTTGTTTCTTACAATAGAGGGCTGCTGCACCTCCATCTTTTTTGAGATGTTTTCTTGCAGGCCCGTGCAATAGTCCAGGACTAGATTTTTTAAACTGTCAAAGCTTTTTTTTTTTTTTAAAACTAGATAAAAAAATTAATTAAATTTAATGGGGTACCAAATCAAGCGCCTTGCATGAGTCTATTATGTCAACACTATTACCTAGTTTGTAATCTCATCTAAAATAGATATCAAGTTATTTTGACAGGATCTATTTTCCATAATGCCATATTGATTGGCATTAATTATATGTTTCCTTTAATTCTTTATTAATCGAGTCCCAAATCATTATCTTACCTAGGATCCATTATCTTACCTAGGATCAATGTCAGACTGGCAGACCTATTTAAAATATTGGCATTGCATTAGCTTTCTTCCAGTGTTCTGGAACTTCCCTGGTGTTCCAGGATTTCTTTAAGATTAACATTAACAGTCCAATAAACTCCACATCCAATTATTTTAAAACTATTGGATGCGAGTTCCTCGGACCTGCTGATTTTAAAAATGTCCAACTTTAGTATCTGGTATTTAACATCCTCCTGAGATACTAGGGGAATGGAAAGAGAGTTATGTGATATGGCTACATCACCTTTCTTCTTTCCCAAATACAAAACAGAAATATCTATTGAACATTTCTACCTTTTCTGCATTATTGGTAATTCTACCATTTTCATTTAATAATTGACCAATACCACTGTTAAAATTCCTTTTGTTCCTAGTATACTTTAAAAACTCTTTATCATCCTTAATTTAGCTGGTAATAGGTTTCTCCTTGGGTCCTTTTGCTTCTCTTACCAATTTTCCATAAGTTCTAGCATCTGAATTATATTCAGAACTATCGGCTTCTCTTTTCTTCTAATTATATTTTTTTATTTTTTATGGCTGTTTTCACTTTCCCTCTAAATCAGGTCAGTTATTCAACGCAGATGGCCTTATTCTTCGACGGTGGCTTTGGAGCATCTAGTAAAGTATTCCCAAATATGTGAATGATGATTGGGATTTTTTTTATTAAATTCTTACTCTTAGCTGATTTGGCTCATAATTTTATTCAGCTTAGTGCTTTAAAAGGGCCAATTTCACAAAGTATATATATTACTGGTATGGCCTTTATTTTGTTTGCACATTACACTGGTCTACAATTTTTTAGAAGTTGTCTGCTTCAGAGATAAAATGTGATATTTATTATGTATTTTGATGTGCTGAATTCAAATATGACAATTAAAACAACTGATTGGCTACTGTTTCTAAGATATTTAATTTTTTACATTTTATGTCTCTGTATATTGTGTAGATAGTAGAGTTTTAATCATAAATTGTAAACCTAGGTCTTTTCATGTGTTTATGGTTGCTTTACGTGATATTTCACCTGTCCTGTTTATGTAGCACTTTAAAAATCAGCAAAAGGGTTCTATAAATAAGATGTATTATGAAACAAAAGGCAAAAAACTATTATGTACATAGTTTAGTCCTATTCAGTGTCTACTCGGTGCTTCTTGACTTGTCTCTTGTATTCATTAAATAGAGCATCTCTTGTCACTGTCCAGCAATAGTCTGCAAGCATTGATGGGCTCCATTTGCCCTGATAGCGTTTCTCCATTGTTGCAATGTCCTGGTGAAATCGCTCGCCATGCTCGTCGCTCACTGCTCCGCAGTTCGGTGGAAAAAAAAAAAAAATCTAGATGAGAGTGCAAAAAATGTATCTTTAGTGACATGTTGCAACCAAGGCTTTTGTATGCCTTGAGGAGGTTTTCCACCAACAACCTGTAGTTGTCTGCCTTGTTGTTTCCAAGAAAATGTATTGCCACTGACTGGAAGGCTTTCCATGCCGTCTTTTCCTTGCCACGCAGTGCATGGTCAAACGCATCATCTCGAAGAAGTTCCCGAATCTGAGGACCAACAAAGACACCTTCCTTTATCTTAGCTTCACTTAACCTTGGAAATTTTCCACGGAGGTACTTGAAAGCTGCTTGTGTTTTGTCAATGGCCTTGACAAAGTTCTTCATCAGACCCAGCTTGATGTGTAAGGGTGATAACAAAATCTTCCTTGATTCAACAAGTGGTGGATGCTGAACACTTTTCCTCTCAGGCTCCAATGACTGTCGGAGTGGCCAATCTTTCTTGATGTAGTGGGAATCTCTTGCACGACTATCCTATTCGCAGAGAAAACAGCAGTACTTTGTGTATCCAGTCTGCAGACCAAGCAAGAGAGCAACAACCTTCAAATCGCCACAAAGCTGCCACTGATGTTGGTCATGGTTTATGCACCTCAAAAGTTGTTTCATGTTGTCATAGGTTTCCTTCATAAGGACTGCATGACCAACTGGAATTGATGGCAAAACATTGCCATTATGCAGCAAAACAGCTTTAAGACTCGTCTTCGATGAATCAATGAAGAGTCTCCACTCATCTGGATCGTGAACGATGTCGAGGGCTGCCATCACACCATCAACGTTGTTGCAGGCTACAAGATCACCTTCCTTGAAGAAGAATGGGACAAGATCCTTTTGACAGTCATGGAACATGGAAACCCTAACATCACCTGCCAGGAGATTCCACTGCTTTACTCTAGAGCCCAACAGCTCTGGCTTACTCTTGGGTAGTTCCAAATCCCTGACAAGGTCATTCAGTTCAGCTTGTGTTATGAGGTGTGGTTCAGAGGAGGAGGATGGGAGAAAATGTGGGTCCTGTGACATTGATGCTTCAGGACCAGAAGTTTCATCCTCTTCCTCGTCTGACTCAAGTGAGAATGATTCTGGTGCATCAGGAACCGGCAGTCCCTCTCCGTGGGGTATTGGGCGTATAGCTGATGGAATGTTTGGATAATGCACAGTCCACTTTTTCTTCTTTGACACATCTTTCCCAACTGGAGGCACCATGCAGAAGTAACAATTGCTGGTATGATCTGTTGGCTCTCTCCAAATCATTGACACTGCAAAAGGCGTAGATTTCCTTTTCCTGTTCAACCACTGGCGAAGATTTGTTGCACAAGTGTTGCAGCATATGTGTGGGGCCCAGCTCTTGTCCTGATCTCCAATTTTGCAGCCAAAATAAAAGTGATAGGCTTTCTTAACCATAGTGGTTATACTGCGCTTTTGTGATGCAAAAGTCACTTCACCACAAACCTAGCAGAAGTTATCTGTACTGTTCACACAAGTACGCAGCATCTCTGCTCACTTTGGCTAAACAGAAATGTGTCCCTTTGCAAAATCAAACACTGACAAATAAGAGAGCACGACACTGTATGATTTCGAGAGCTGATATAGGGCAATTTGTTCAGCAGAGTGATGTAAGCTTTGTTATGATTGCATCATCCATGACTTTTAGGAATAACATGATGCAATTCATATCATGTATGATGCAATACCAGCTTCAGATTGCATCATTCATTGTTTTGCCTAAAAAGCAAGTACTGTCCAAACCCAGTCATAGATTTATTCATAAATCCAGTCAAAGATGTATTTTAGTCATTTCTGGTTTAAATTGAGATCCCTTCCCTTTATAACTCACTTATCCTCCGCCATTCCCATGTCAAGGGTCATATATACTGACCCAATAGCATATCTTGAAAACTAGAGCCAATCAACAATTTTAAGCATCATTTTCGTTCTCAGTGACCCAGAATTAGTAAAGTTTGACTACATTTATTTCAGAAGCATTTTGGCTGTAGAACAGTGTTATAAATGTGACCAAGTCATGATCACTTGTACCTAAGTCACCATTAATTTTAAGTTCTGTTGGGGAGGGATAGCTCAGTGGTTTGAGCATTGGCCTGCTAAACCCGGGGTTGTGAATTCAATCCTGAACGGGGCCATTTAGAAATATGGGGCAAAAATGGGATTGGCCCTGCTTTGAGCAGGGGGTTGGACTAGATGATCTCCTGAGGTCCCTTCCGATTCTGTGATTCTATTTCTTTATTATCTGTCAAGATGCGGTCACCCATCTTGGATGAAATAATTTCTGAGCCAGGAAGTTGTCATCTACAATATTTAGAAATTCCAGAGATGTTTTGATACTGGCAGCATGAGTTCTCCAGCATGTGTCATACAGATTGAAGTTCCCCATTATCGGTGCTTTTTTCTCTAAGTACATAAGGAACTAGTTATCTGGTTCCCTAGTGTGTTTTGAAGTTCTGTAGCAGCCCCTAATGCCCCATTTTGTGCTTTATGTGTTAGGACATTGATCTTTAAGCATTCAATATAATTTTCTTCTGAGTTATCAGTGACTTGGAAACAAGTAAGGCCATTTTTTACATAGAGCACCACTCCCCTTGATCCTTCCTAAATAGGTTTTAACCATTGATTTCTTTAACCTTCAGTAAAGGGAATTATCCCACGAGATTTCAGTTATACCAGCTAGAGCAAATTTATGCTCATAAATGAGCAATTGCTCTTGTTTGTTACCCAGGCTCCTAGCATTGGTGCATAGGCAATTAAAGAATTTATTCTCTTCATGGCCTTTGGTTCCTTGATTAATTTGTTCTCAACATCTTGATTTTGTGTGGAGTGTTCAAACCGTCTCTCTTTTTACCCTCTCTTTTGTTATTAGTTTAACCACCTCCTGACTACTCTAGCCAGCCAGCCCCTGAGAAGATTGGTTCCCCCTACTACTGAGCTGGAGGCGATCAAAACTTTACAGTTCTGTCTCTCTCGACTCCTTGGCGGCCAGCTTCTTGAACCTGGAGTACTAAAGTTTCCTGAATCTGGCTGTCTAGGAACTCCTCAGCTTCTTTGATTCTCAGTGGTGTGTCTACTTGTCCCTCCAATCCAAGTGGGTGTCATTTTAGGTTTGTCGGCTATGCATGTTAGGACGTGTCTGTATGAGGAAATGGACCAGCATTACCATGCTGCTGTAGTTGTATTGGTATAATTCCCCATGTGGGCACTGTAGCAGGATGATAATGCTTGTAAATTTCTCCATTAAGACAAGTCCTTACCTAAATGTTTCTACCACGATAATCAGTAATGAAAATTAATTTAAATATTAACATAATTTTCAAGTTTAATGGTAACTATCACTATTTGCACATACTAAGCAATTCATAATCTCTTAGCCATGGGTTTAGGTTGTATTCTGATTCAGGAAGATAACTGACGCATTGATTTATACTGGGTTCATGGTTCTTCACAACCATTTTTAAAAGAGAGTTTGGATTCTAAAGCACAATTTTCTTGCAAAGGATGTACCCCTTTCAGGTTTTGTTGCTGGGGGAGTCGTAGAATACACGATAACTTAGTGTATATCAAGGGATGTAAGTTCCAGGGGATGCTGAAAACTGGGTGTGATGTGTGATGCTGTTGTTGACATATCTGGTGCTGGAAATGAGAATGGATCAGTTTTTGTTTCTGATATGTGGTTTCTCTTTCCTTAAGCAATTGGGAAATTCCCACTTAGTTCCTTAATGGTTTAACTTTCTGTTTAGCATGAGCATATCAGTATTGTGGGTGGTGCTTTTTTCTTGTGTGGTAGTGTTTATAAAATCAAGATGACAACCTAAAAATGTGGAAATATCTAATTTTATTTCCAAATTATTTTTAGGCATTCCAGTGAAAATGGTTATTTGTGCATGGGGATGTTTATATAATCTTAATTCTTGCACCCAATTGGGCTACTTATGTGATTGGGATTTGTGTTTGGATTTAAGGCCTTGAACATGAGACTGACTATAAAGAAAATTGAAAAAACTCACTGGCTTTCACTCCAACAAAGAGAAATGTGAAAAGTAAACAGCAGTATGCAGTGATGAGCAAACTAGATTGGAAAATTCTTCTGAGGCAGCGTTAGTAATTTAAGAAAGAAAACTTGTTGATAACATAAATTGAGTTTTAAGAAGAAATGCTTGCGAATTTCTGTAGTACATTACAATTCTGTCTAATTTGTCTTAAAGTTTTTGTCCTTTTTCTCTTTTAATCCATCAGATTTTTATGATTATATACAATGTATGTAATTTAAATGATACATTTTGGCATTTTTCTACATGGTGGCAGATGAAAATAGTGGGTTAGGTAAACTGTAACAGACCCACAAATGTTTATCACAGTCAACTGAAGCACTGGGATTTAAAAAAGCAAAACAAAACTTAACTTTTTTACTACTGTTGTCTTAGAACAGTGGTTCTCAAACTTTTTTTTTTTTTCATGGAACACTTAAAAATTGCTGAGGGTCTCGGTGGACCACTTACTGATTTTTTTCAAATATTATTTGTATCATTAGCTAGCTATTATAAAGCTGGGGCTGGGAATGAGGAGGGGAGTCCTGTTCATGTGTCCTCCCTCTCCTCCCCAACAATAGCCACAGGCTGGGAAGGGTTGCATCTCTTCCTGGCAGCTGCAGCCCTGCAAAGTCTTGTCCCAAATTCCCCCCATCCCCTCTTCTCACCCCACTGCCCCCTCCCACCTACCCTCTATTCCCCTCCCAAGGCCACCACCTCACTTTACATGTGCGTCTTCTCCAAGGACTAGGCACCTAATTAGTGGACCACAGTTTGCGAACCTCTGCTTAGAACTCTATTCTATAAACATACATATGAGTAACTTTATGCATGTGAATAGTTCCATTGAACTCAGTTATATTGTTGAAACTGAAATCATTTTAAAACTCTAAATTACATTTCATCATTTTAATGTTGGCCACTTTTCGCATATTATTCATCTTAAATACCATAATACACTAGTTTTGTTTTATTTTATGATCAGTTGCATCTTCTGGTTCTTATGTAGTAACCTAATGCCATTTTGTTTCTTTTGGAGTATTGCCTAGAAATGTTTAACTCCAAGTAGACTATTTACATGGAAATCAATTTTCAACAAGACAGTGGAAATGCCTTCCTTAGGTTTTGGAAAACATTTTTAATGAAAACTAATATGCAGAATTAAAATTTCCCTTTAAAAGAATTTGCTAAATCATGGTAACTACTAATTAAAATGATTTTGTTTTACACAGTGCCTTCTCAGAGGTGATAAAATACCCATAGGATAAGACTGAGAAAATCTAAGGTGACTTCTAGAAATCTGTTTGATTAGTCTAGTTGTTCAGTGGCAAAATAGTTAAATCAATGCATGATTTGAAAAGTACGTAATTAGTATTTGGTTAGCTGCCTAATTTCAGGATTTTTTTAAAACGTTGATCTAGGTAGACGAATACATGTTCACTTTCAGTGAAGAAGAGCATGTTCCCAAATTCCTCCAACTTGGGTCGTCCACCCTTTCTTCCAAAACATCAGCAGCACAATAATTTCTTCAATGAGCTTCCTCTGAACATACCGCCCACTCTTCTCTCTCATCAGCAAATTGTTGATGCTCGGTTCAACTTTCAGAATGCAGCGTAAGTACAGTAGAATTTCAGAGTGGAAAATGATTCGTGAAAGGCCTGTGCTTTGTTTTTTATACTGATCTCGGTTGGGGGGAGGAATCAAATGAAGATAAATCTCACAGAGAATTAACAAACGGCACTGTCAAATCAGGCCCCAAATTTATCTTCCTTTGAAGGAAAGTAATCCCTGTTTATCACTGAAGGGTATATTTTTCCAATATTTTATACTTTATGGCATATAAAATATAAAATTTTAATTTTGTTTGGAAATTGATACATTTTTTAACATGGATTTGCATTACCGCTCTTGGTGACCTGCATATTCCATTACTCTTCAGTGGTGGATGAAATACACATCAGTACAATACATGATGCATCACAGCAGTGGGAGCAAGTAATCCACAGTGGGTCTTTGAGGATGTTAAATTGAAAATATGTGGTGGTGGGGGTGAAGAGTCAGAGGAGATGAATAAAGGAAAGGAACCTCTGGCTGGGGTTACGTTTTAAAGTATGAATGTTCTCTTGAGAAACTCATATTAACACTAAGTGTTGTTTTTGAGTGAGTTTGCAAAGTTCCTTTTATATCTGTACTCTGCACAGTGACTACCTCATTTTCTTATTTTAGTCAATTTCGTCCTGTGGAAAGTATTCTCCTCCTTCTCCTTTCAAATGTAAAGAATAGACTTACCACTTCTAAAAAATAGGTTATAGTTGGGGTTTTCTGTTGAATTTTTTGTTGAAAAGTGTAAAAAAAATTTTTTTCCAAACCCTCAGTTATAATCTGAATAATAATTATGGACTGCAGTCTTTCTAGAGCTCTCTTGAGTGGGAACCTTTCAACTGTTCCAGCTGTTTCGCCACAGCCATTGACGTATGGAAATGGCAGCTCAGGATCTGCATCAGCTGCCCCCACATTATTCCGAGGCAGGAAGTAAGTATTTTGTTAGTATATAATTATTTATGCTTATAATGCACAAAAAGGTGGTTTTCTGAGAGACTTGATGGCAAGATCAATTTGAAAATTTTATTTAAAATTGTCTAGAATCAGGAATATTGAATAAGAAGTTCCTGATGAAGTAGGTCGAAGTGCATGCATAGCAGCATTTTTAAGCATTCATTCACCTGCTTGTGACAATATTAGCTGTAGTAGAAAAGTGCTTGGCATATACTTCGCTCTTTTATTTCCTTTTCAATTACTTGTGGCCCCTCTGCCATCTGACTTGCAAATCAGGGCCCTGATTCTGCATAAACAAACACATGCATGTGTTTAACTTGAAGTAGATTAGTGTCAGTAATTTGATAAAAATTATGAGGAAGTAAATTCAAGTTGAGTAAAACTGCTTTTTCAGTGCACATTGTATGAAGATTATGAACATTATGTGGCATAGAAAACAGGAAGTTTGCAGCTTGTTTGCCTCTGCGTCCAAGAGCATGTTTGAAATACAGAATTAATTAAATTTAACCTTTAAAATTTTTATTTTATATATAAGTAAGTAAGATTCTTGTTTTTTGGAATTTTGTATGCAAGTTGTGGCTATTCTACAATAAGTAAATAAACTTACACTTTGTGTTCCTCTCAGTTGTCTTAGGTTTTTCTGAAAGGGAAATTCCAGATGGAAGCTGGGTTTTGCTCGGTTTTGTGTCAAATTGGATTTAGATGGAAATTGGAATTCAAGTAGAATGTGCAAAAATGGGATACATAAGGCAAAAATAATTTTATCAAAACATGTTTTTGCATTTAAAATGGATTGTTAAACAAAGGACGTATCAACTGTAGCTAACAAATTGACATTGAAAATCTGGCCATGGTGACCAGGAGCAAAGGTATTTAGGGGTCTAAAAATGCAGATAGACACATTTTGTAAATCCCATTGGCCACCATCTGCAGCTGTAGGTGTCTAAATATCTTTGAAAATCTGTCCCTGTGTCCTTTGTTTTTTAGAATTCATATATCTCATCCTCTCCCACCTGATTTTTACTCATAGGTTGGAAGAGGAAATCCAGCATTTGTTTTTTTTAATTTCCCAATTAGTTTCTCAAATTGCAATTTTAAACATGTTTATTTTTTTAAAAGAAAAGTTCATTCATGGTGCATTTTTGTGATGAATATATATATTTTTCTTTTATATTCATGTTTTCTTTGTATACAAAACTACAGCATCCTCTTTTGTACCACAGCTGTTTGAAAGTAAAATGTATAGACTCAAACATCTAATACAGCTTTGTCACAATGGGAGTTTGAAATGCCAAGACCAACGTAAGACCACATCATGTAATAAAGTATATTTAGATTTCTAAAACTGATGAGATCATGCTCAATTATATTAAGTTTGTGTTTGAAACTGTGACGTTAATTTTGAGCCACATTGCTGAATGCATTAAACTATAAATATTTGCCAAATGAATAGTGGTTCTTTTTTGCCCAGATTACACATTTTACTGTCTGTACAATCTAAACCTACACAGACAAATTCTACATTTTGAATGGCTATTGTGGTAAGTTTCTCTCTTTCTCCTGTTCCCACCTCCAAATTTATCAACTTCATCACTGGGTATACACACTGGACACAACTTTTCACTGCACCAATGTTGATGTAATTTGCAAAAACACACTTTTCAGTAGTGAGTATTTCAGAAAAAAAATATAGGTTACTTTTCATAAAAATAGCCTGACCAGACTTCAGCTTGATTAGTTATATTTTTGCCTAAGCAAATTCACTATTTAGTTTCCATTGATAATGGTATTTATTTTACTGTTGTATAATGTAAACTGTGCTATTAAGCAGCTGTGGTGCACTGCACCTCAGAGTTGACTGCACTTCAGCAATTATCCATTCTGTTATCTTCTCCAAGATTTTGATTTATTTAGTATGTAGGATGGGTGTGCCTCTTGGTTTTTTTTTAGAGAGACCTCAGTTTTGCTGAAATATTCACTGTAATTAACTGTTAGTATTTGTACTTCAGGCTCTACTTTAAGTAATTCATTGTTGGATGTTGGTACGTGTTTAAATTACAAACTGGAGGGATACTATCTTTGTTTCTTGCAGGAGGCTAAGTGAACAAAATGTTCCTTATGATGTCAAACGTCAGCGGTTTCATTCACCTCGTGAGTCAACTCTAGTTAACCAAACAGTGCCTTTACCAGATGAACGCAGATACTCATTCCCAGGATCAATTCCTTCTCCATTATTTCATGCACATTACATACCAGAATTGACTGGATGTGTTCCACCTTTGCGAGATGCTCCATTTCCAGATCCTACTGAAACCACTCTCCCTGTGGCCAAAGATAAGGTAACACTAACACATGCCTGAGTTTTACTTTCTTGTGCAATGTTCAGATTATATTTTTTTCACATAAATGATACAAAGAAAACATGTAATGCTAGTGATTTTTCTTAAGTATTAAAGATAAGACACCACTCTGTTTTAAAAAGGGTTATCTAGGGAGGTAGTGGAATCTCCATCCTTAGAGGTTCTTAAGGCCCGTTTTGATAAAGCCCTGGCAAGAATGATTCAGTTGGGCTTGGTCCTGCTTTGAGCAGGGAGTTGGACTGGATGACCTCCTGAGATCTCTTCCAACTTTAATCTGTTCTCCAGCTGGTAGGGAGACTCTTGTTTCTCAGGCTGCCAGGAAAATTTTTTGGGGGGGTTCTATGGCAGGATCTGCTGCTGGGTTTAACAAGCATGGCTGCTGGTGTGTTCTTGCAAGGGGAAGAAAATGTCTCTAGCTCAACGCTATCTCCCTGTTTTCTTCCTATATGTGGATGTCATGAAATCTGCATAAATGGGTCAGGCAGAGTGCAAATCGTAGGTGTCTCCATTTGTTGCATCACATGTGAAACAGCAGAGATAGGACTAATAAGTAGAGAGACCAGTACGTGGGTGATGGCTACCTCTGTACTGTAATGAGAGAGCGGTAGAGAAGCCTCTATACCCAAACTGAGAGGAGGTGAGGGAGAATTTATCATTCCAGTTCTGGGGATGTGTAAGGTAGGAAAAAGCTCTTTTTGCTTTATCCTGTATCTTCTAGGATGTGTGGGAGGAGAGGCATAGCAGATATAATCAGACCATAAACAGACTAAGCAATTGCTTAGGGTCCCAAGCAGCTCAAGAGTGCCACCTCTTCTTCACTTTTCAGTATGTGTGTTTGGGGGACGGCGTGGCAAAAATATTCCCGGTTAGGGCCGCCAGTGGGCTAGCACCACCTCTGGATATAATGGTGTCAGAGCCACAAAATAAGAACAAAGCCTGCTGCAGTTTTTTCTTTTGAAATTGAAAGACTTATATAACAAATAACCTTTTAATAAGGTCAAGAATGTATTGAGACGGTCTTGTTATACTACTGTGAAAGTATTTACCTCAAGAGAATTATTATTATTATTATTGTAATGCATAGCTGTACAGTAGATCAAAAGAAACTAATAGTTTCCAAACAAAAAACTAGAATTTTTTCTGCCAGATTGCTCGTAACTTGATTTTTTCCTCTCAGGCAAACTGTCTTCAAAACAGTTTTTTTAATATTTTTTTTTCTGACATTGATAAACAAATAGGAATGTTAAAATTACTAGTCAGTAGAAAATATTTGTAGCCTTTGGGGCTGCTCTTTGTTTGGAAGGTTGCAGATATTGCCTGGCTGAAGATTGAAATTTGCCTGTTGTGGATAGACAGCCTCTCTCCACATGTTGGCCAAATCAGTCTTGTATGGGGTGATTAAGGTGAATTTGAGCTGGATAAGGCTCTAAGAGTGAATAGACTTTGGAAGCAAATATAGACATAATTATTCTTTCCCGTGAAAAATATAGTTATATGAAAAATGGAAGACAGAATACATCATAAAATACGCAATAAAATATATATAATAAATATGACCCATTATAAAAGGTTTCTTTTTGTCGGGGGGGGCGGTGTTAAGTTAAGTCAACAGGTTCTGGAGTTGTTTCAAGCATGTCAGCAACAAACCTGCGACTTGAACAAAAAAGAGCTCTGCCGAACGGAACTCCAGAAGGAAATTCAGCGAATTTTTCCACGTATGTTTCAGGTTTTTAGTACATATTTGAATATTTAGGTTTCAGATACATGATTTTGTTCGAGCTAAGAAAAATCCTCAAGCTTCATTCTGTGGTTCTGTTGCTACAGAGAGCAGACTCTTCTTGGTTGGATCCTCACTGAATGGATTTGGTACTCGTAGCAGTGATGGTGACCTGTGCCTGGTGGTTAAAGAGGAGCCAGTAAGTTGCTTAAACGGCATATTAAAATGGATACACTGTTCACACAGTGAACTCTAATAAAACAAATTGTCCCTTCTAAGCTATTACCTTGAAAAATATTGTTCTTGTTTAGTGGATTAAGTCTGCTTTTTAGAATCCACCCATGTAAGAAATTGAGAGGTATACAGGGGGTGTCAAAACAGCCTATTTAACAAATATATTTCACGTTGTTAGAGTTTTGATCTGTGGCTCTCAGAATACTTTACAAATCTTAATATAACTTCATGCAACAGCCCTGTAAAGTAGTTATCTTAATTTTATAAATAGGCAGAACTGAAACACAGAGGGAAGAGGTTAGCTTTTCAAGGTCGCACTGGAAAATCTGACACACAGCTGGGAATACAACCCAAGTATCCTGTTTCCCAGTTGTGTGCTCTTCCTTTTTTTAAAGGCACAAGACTGATAATTTTAATAAGTGAGGTTTTTTTTAGTTGCCACGTCAAGTAAGGTAGAAATAGGGAATATTGCTGTACCCTCCGTGTCTTAGATTTTTCAATATGCATACTTTGCTTCAATAGGAAAACGTTCTCAAAGGTGAAAATGACTTAAAGTCCAGGTTATGTATAGTGGTGACAGCCATTTGCATTATTATGTGAAGGCAAAGACGAACTTTCCAGTGATACAAAATCCTATTGAAATAAAAACAGAGAATGTGAACTTTTTAAGAAGGAATAGAGACTCAGTAATTTTACTGAGTTGCCACAGTAAGAAACCTTATTATGCAATGTATCATCAGTAAAATGTACCACTTGTTCTTATAGTGAGAGGAAACTAAATACAGGGAACTGTGTTAAGTTCAGAGAAAAGGAATAGTCAAACTAAGTCTTAAGTAGAAGATTCTGAAGTATTCCTGTACGTAACGCCAATTAAAGTGAATGATGCAAAACTCCAGTTTCTTCAGATATGGGTTAGCTCCTGATGTGACTGTGATGCATGGTAAGCAATACTTGGTATGAAATGTTTTAGCTGTTGCTAAAGAAAATATTATAAAGGCTTTGATAAACTTCCTGAATGCTGATAGGTTTTTACATGCTCATCTTCTAAAATGTCAGATTTTTTCCATTCATCTTAAATATTGTATAAGTAGGGAAAGAGAAGAGGTCACATTTATATTCTGTATCTTTAATTTCATATTTCAGGTAAATCAGAAGACTGAAGCAAGGCATATACTCAGCTTAGTCCAAAAACTCTTCTGTACTAAACTTTGTAAGTCCCAGACACTCGGTAACAGTGTTTGTAATTCTGGAGACAAAATCGGTATTTCATTAAAGCTACCTTTATATGTGTGTGTTGTCTAAATTCCGATCGTGAGATAAAAATATCACATAATATACCTTACCAGAAGGAATAAGTGGTACAGTAGTTGGAAAGGCCTTTGCAAATTCTGAAATCAGGTAGACATGACTTTTCACATGTCACTGGGAGGATTATTTTTAATAAATTAAAATTCCCCTATAGTGCTTGCAACCCAAAACTTACATCTTGAGGTTAGTGAGAACCTGATTGTAAACGTGATGAGAAACTGCTTAATCTATATTCACTACCATGAGAGAAATACAAAATAGTATTATAGTGAGCAGTAAGTTAACTTAAGGTGGTCTTAAAGGTAAGAACAAAATGTTCTTACCTTTATTTTCCTTGTACTTTCTACTTCTGGCTTAATTTACAGTAGTGAAAAGGGAAAACAAAATTTTAAGTGTCTGATACAGAAAGGATGCAAAGTTCAAGTGGTCCCAAATTTTGCTAACATAGTGAAGACTATTAAAAGCTCTGTTCCCTGATGGTTCTCCATAATGGTTAAGCTCCTTTTGACTCAGCTTTTCTCGCTCCGTCTTTCATGATTATCACGGAGTGAGATATGCCTCTGGGAAGATATATCCTAGCTCCCGAAAAACAAAGTGCAGATATGGTCCATCTCCCCACTCCCTTTTGATGGAAAGAGTTGTCCTAATTACAATACAAAAATAACAATAACTTTTCTATGTTGATAGAATGCTAGGAAACAGCTTTCTTAGAACTGAGTCAATTAATCAAATTAACAGTTCCTATAGAGAGTTTTAAGTATAATATGTTTGTATAACGAAGATACAATTCTTGCATTAAGACAAAATCAAAGTACTAATATAATAAAACATTCTAAATACTAAGGGAAGTAATTAAAAATTAAACAGGCTAGTTGCATCTTATACTTACAGCTCAGTGCTAGTCTGTTTTGCTGTATATCAGAAGACTGTGGGCTTGGCTTCCAAGTTTTAGGTCTGGTTTTGTACCTCTTACAAAGTAAATAGTACTAATATAAGCAGTTTCTTTGACTTCAGTGGTCCTTTTCATGTGAACAAGGACTATTCTGGGGGTCTCAAACAGGTGGCCCATGAGCCGCATGTGGCCCACGGAGTTATTTGCTGCAGACCGCCAAACTCTCCACCCCCCGGAGTTGTATCCTGTGGCCACCAAGCTCCCCTCACCCGCCGCCCTCCTAACCCCCAATGCACTTCATTCCCACTCTTCTGCCTACCTCCAGGTGCTTCCCACCGCCAAACAGCTGTTTGGCAGCACTTCCCAGGAGGGAGGAGTGGGGAGCTGCACCCTCAGGGGAGGAGGCAGAGAAGATGCGGGGCAGGGGTGAGGATTTGGGCAAGGGATTGGAATAGGGACATGGAGGGGGTGGAGTTGAGGTGGGAATTTTGGGGAAGGGGTTGGAATGGGGGCGGGGAAGGGGTGGGAAGAGGCGGAACAGAGGCAGGGCCTCATGGAAGGAGTGGAGGGGGAGTGGGATAGCAGGGTGGGAGTGCAGACTTCTGTACCTTAATATGAAAAGGTGTCTGTGATGTAGCCCTCGGGCCAATGTACTAGTCCTCATGTGGCCCTAGGTGATTTGTTTGAAGATCCCTGGACTATTCAATGTTGCCTTTGAAGAATTGGTCTGTTTAGGATTAATCTGCTTATATCTGATGGCCCATTGAAAAACCTTCCACCAATGGTTTTTTCACGGCAGAAATGAAGTTAACTTGAATTTTTTCTTATAGTCGCCTAGATTGTATTTAAGCTAGTAGTTCTTCTAGGCTTACTGCAAAAGTTTATATTGGACTTTATTTAATAAACTTTAGCTAAGTTCACTAGTCAGCTCCTATTTACTAAATGTGAACAACCCGACTACTACTTCTGGATCCAGTTTTCTTACAGTCGGCATATTGCATGACAGCGTCAGTGAATATATTTTTCCTCCCTTTCAGCAAACTACATTGAGAGACCTCAGCTGATTCGAGCAAAAGTGCCAATAGTGAAGTTCAGGGATAAAGTCAGGCAAGTACCTTAAATTAACATCCTTTCTTGGGCCTGATACAGTAAAGTTCTTAAACATGTACTTTGCACTTGAGTAGTCCCATCAAAATCATGATTCTTATTTGTGGCGTTTATTATAGTCAGATCATAGATCTTGTCAGATAGCACAGCGGTAATGTCATCTTATCTCTTCCTTGGCCTTATGCAGTTCTCGCAACTGGAGAGCTGTTGAGTTTTTATGATGTGAATATATAGCAGCACCAAATCACATATTATCTTGTGCACAGTGTTTTGTCTCTTAAAGGCCTTAGTTAGTAGTAATCTGGACAAGAACCTTTTCTCATCCTGCAAACATTTTTGAGATTTTGAAAAATTTCCAGTTCCACATTGGGACATACAAGAGACCTTTTGAAATCTTTTGTGAAAAATCAGTGAGAGCTCCCACCCCAGAATAGCTACTATTCCTGTGGTTAGGTGGCACACCTGGGAAGTGGATATTCAGGGTCAAATAATTCCATGTGAATATGCTAACTACAGAGACTCAAATTCTATTTCTTATCTATTGAATTTTTACTTATTTATGCAAAATGGAACAGGTCAAACAGGAGAGAGAGAGAGTCATAATATCTTGGGAGCTAGAACATTTGTCTGGGATGGGGGAGACCTATGTTTAAGCCCGTGCTCCAAATCAGGCAGAGCAGAAACTTGAACCTGTAGATCCGTCTTCCCACGTGATGGGCCTAATCACTGGGCTAATCTAAGGTGGGAGGTGGTTTCTAGTTTTGACCTGAGGCATCTTTCCCACCAAAAGTGTAGTTGCTGGTACAGTCCTGCAAAAATTGGCATTTTTCCGAAGAAACGATATCTTAGGAAAAAATTCCCATACAGCTCTAGTTAAATAGTTACTTCATTGCAGGATAAAATTCAAAGGGGGGGAAAAAAATTCAAGATGTTTTCATCATTTAAGCGTTCAACTGTTGTCAACAATTAATTCATGATTTCTTTGAGTGTGGCAGTGTGGATCCCACTGTAGATGTCAATGTGCCTCACATACACAAGCGCAGAATCTTTTGAACAGCAGTATCTGTCGGTGCTTCACGTGCCCTGTGTGCCGTCTCGTGTTCCCATACCAAGACACAAAGGACAGAATGTCTGTCTGCAGCCCTCCCTCAGTTGCCTCTTAAAGTCTGTGGCAGCAAAACGGAACTTGGCAAATGTTCAACCCACTACACTTCTTGAGCTTCAAACTTTGCTTTATGAAGAAACTTTTTCATTTCTCGTTAACTTTGACTTAAGCATTTTTTAAAAAACATCTATGTGCCCCATATGCACCCTGTACAGGAGGGCAAGGTATTTTGCACCAGCTGTCGTCATGACAGACTCTAAACCCACAGGGTTTAAACCCTGTCTTTCATGTGATGGTCATATGCTCTTAATTGATGGCTCAGCAGATGTCTATTCTGCTTCAGGGAAGGGGATTTCCCTAGAAGTGTGTTTTTTCTGCTGCATCATCTTGTCCTGCACTCAAAAACTGAGACACATCAGGCTCAAATTACATCTACTTAAGCAATCCATGAAAGTCATGTCTTACCCTGGGGAAGAGAAATCCACCCACCCAGAGTTGTGGGACCTGTCCATGGCAAATGCTTTCCTGTAACCAGGCACCATAATCTTGGTTTCAGTGGGGAGAAGAAGCCTTTGAAAAAGACACCCCAACCATTAGTACCAGTGCTAAAGTCTCTGACACAAACCATTCAGGCATTGGTCCTTTTGCTTCAACAGCCTTGATACTGTTTCAGTACTGACTCTGGGACTAAGAGATCCAACATAAACACTGTCCACTTCTCAAAGCTCTGGGTGACAGACTTGTACCAAATGCACAAACACCTCGGAGCAGCAGGCTCATCCTGCAAGGAGGAGAAACATTCCTCACAAGTTGTCAAAACCCTCATTGGCATCAAGAGCTGGGAGCAAGTTACAGACTTTGAAGAAGATGCAAGAGACTGTTATGTTTATATTGACCTTTCTGCAGATACTTGCAGTGGTGCTGGGGTTGATACTAACCAGCAAGACCATCCTAATATAGAGAGACCCCTTCAAGGAACTCTAATCCCCTCTTGCATTATCATCAGGACAGACAGTCACAGTGGACATGCTGGCACTAGAATGGCATCCAGTGGCACTGCTATTGCCAGAGATGTACTCCTCTTTGCCATCTCCAAGCCACTCTTTCTTCCCTACCTCAATTAGGGAATCCTCCCTTGTGAGTCAGAAAGAAACTTAGAGAGAACTCTGGAAACATTCTGAAATGGGCAATGATATGTGACTGGCAGTGGACAGGAGAACTGTAATCTGTCACTTTGGTCTTACTGATGCTGCTGGGATCTACCTTTCCACGTGTCCAGCGATACAGAGCCTCATTCCATGTACTAAGAAAACAAGCACTTTCATCCTTTCTCCCATTCTGCCCCTCATGCTTGGGAAGCGCTTACCATAAACATCTGCAAAACTAACTCATTATCCTCCTCCAAAACCGGCTTTAAAATTCTACCTTGCCATGAGGCCTGCACTAAACTTGACAATGGTTATGCTGCCGGTGTGCTGAGACCACTGCCTATCCCGCTGACCAGTACTGACTCACTGTTTCCTTGTACTTTTTATCTGCCTCTACCCTCTGTTAAGGACTTTAAAGCACAATATCATGAAGTATTCATATTTCCTTACACAGTGTTAATACATACATACATTTCATAATAGTCACCATTGTATCGTTAAATTTCAGAAAAGACTTTGCCCTGTAAACTTTGATAATACAGTAACACTGTATATAATCAGTTGATTCAATTGCTTATCACTTGAGGTTCAGCCCATCCACCCCACCTTTATCTTTATAGACCACTAAACTTCTGCAATGTTTTTGAAATTTGCAATTGCAATTGTTTTGAAAAATTGTTCTGTTACTTTGCAATTGTTTGAAAAGTAAAACCCAGACCAAGCTTCTCTCTCCTGGCTGGGACTTAAATGTCATGCTATCTTCTCATCCATTTGTTAGCTTTATAGCTGTGTTTACCTGATATGTAAAAATGGGTCTTCATTGTCTCTGGCTGATCACCAGGCTGGTCAGAGAAGCAAATACACGTTCCTTTATCTAGGGCAGACCTGGTTACCAACTTACCCTGGCATGTGTGGTTTAAACACATTTTATCAATCATTCCAGCATACATATATGACTCTTAATAGACGCTGCATATGTACTTCACACAAGAATATTAATGATCAGTGATTTATTAAATTTTCAAATGCCTCACAAGGTATATTTTGTACAAAAATTATTACAGTAGTGGATAGGGTGTGAATACAGGGGTGCTTAAGGTCACAGCTTGTGATCCATATGCACACCTATGGTGGGATCCACAGTAACAACATCTCAAAGAACCATATTTACTGTAGGATAAGTAACTGATCTTTGTACTTTTTTGTAAAACAGTCTTAACATCAAATGAACATCATTTTTGTAAAGATTTTTTTTAATCATTATGCACAAACTATAGAGTCTGGTTGAATCAAAATTAACATTCTAACTACTTTGTGGAGTGAGGTGTTGAATTTATAGCAAAAAGTACGGACTTCGATGCTAACTGCCTAGTACAAGGATTGTACTTGGTTTAGTATTTAATTTTTATTTCTTTAAGTGTTTAAAGAAAAACAATGTGTACCTAAGTGAAAAAGTAAACATCTAAGTGAAAAAGTAGACATCTCAGTGAAAGCATAATGGATGCAAAAAAGTTCTTGTGAAATTTATGAATGAATATGAAAATAACATTAGTCTAATAAGAGGGATGCACTAGGATGCTGTACAGCATAGATATTTATATCCTGTTACTTAAGCTAAGTTTTCAGCATCTGAGAGCTTACTTGGAAAAAAGATTACATGTAAAAGCATTAAATTAGTGACAAAGTATAAGAATGGTGCCCGTGTCTTTCTAAATGTATGGGCTGGCATGTTAAGATAGGAAGACAATTTGTATATCTTTTTCGTACGATGACTATACTCTAATCACACCTGAGAGAGTTCTCTGAGCAGCTTTCTAATATTCAGCTATTTTCTGCTCGCAGCCCCCTTTCTTCCTGCTTACCCCCCCCCCCCTTCATCCTGTCCTTGGGGGCAGGGAACCCAAAACTTAAGACCTTTCTTGGAGAAATCCACTGTGATCAGATCAAAAAACCCCTACTGTATCCCCCTTGGTACTACAAAATCTAGTATATCCTCAGTTTTTATTAGTAATTACCTTCTAATTCAAGTTTCCAGTAAACAAACTCATAGTTATTAATTCAGTCAATGACAGGATAGTAATAAATATAGTGTCGTTATGTCTGTCTTTGCAAAATGTATGTGATACATTTTGACTTTTTTCCCTCCCTTCTCTTCCCCTCCAATAGCTGTGTGGAGTTTGACTTGAATGTAAACAATGTTGTAGGAATAAGAAATACATTCCTTCTCAGAACCTATGCATACAGTAAGTTTTTTATATTTTCTTATTCCCAGAGAACTTTCTCCTACTTTAAACTAGCACTTCAGTTATACCTTCTTTGATAGGAACTTTTATTACAAATGCACTAGCATCTAATCATATTGGGATGTTATCTATTTTATTAAGAAACTAAAATAGGTACAGTAATTCTTGTTACCCACAATTCTTAAAAGATCAGTTATATGGAGAAAAGTAGTGTAGTTTAATATGACTAGTTAATCTTTTTAACTTTCAAAAGTTAAAATATATATTTTTCATGGTAAGGTGCACAGATCTATTACAGTGGCCGTGTCAGCCTGCCTGCAGCTTTGGAGAAGAACCTGACCCATCAGTCACTGGGAGCAGTGGAATGCCTTGCTCCATGAAGGTCCCCCAGTTTTTAGCCTTCCTACTGCAGGGATTCTTTGAGAGGAATTCCAAACTGTATTTCAGATTTAGACTGAAAATTCCATTGAATAATTAGTCTGGCTAATTCCTAGCAGAGACCCAGGCCTGTCTCTGATTTTGGGGGACATTGTCATTTCACTTCTGCTTCCCCTTCTGAGGTGTTTGGAGCAGCTGGCACCATTGCAGAGAGAGCTAGCCTGAGAAAAGCCAGAAGGAAATAGAAGGGTCTGTGTCTTGCTGAGGAGCTTGACCACCTCTGCAGGCAAAGTGCAATTTCCCTCACAATACAGTCTGGGTGGGGTTGTCTTAACCCTTCTCCTCTGGATAGGAGAGGAGCCAGGCAGGATTGGAGAGGCTGGCTGTACTGGGCAAGATGCAGCCCAAATAGGAAAATGGGACAGGCAGGATTGGGAAAGAACTGGCTCTGGGGGAAGCAGCCCCCTCCATCTTCCTGAGGAGACTGAAGCCAGAAGAGCAGTATGCCAGATGGAATTCTGTGCCAGTGTTCCTTCAGCCCACGCTAGCAGCCACACCTCTGACTGCAGGGCTCAGCTGTTGGAGGCACCAGATACAGCACGGTCACTGCCAGTGCCAGAGGATGCAGTAATGAGCCTTTGGGCCCAGCCCCCTCCCTCTCTTGCCACATCTATAACAGCCCCCCGACTTGAAGAGATCCCTGCTGACATCCCAGGATGAGACTCCCCCTAACCCTTGGGGAAAACTGACTTATCTGGCCCATGTGGATCCCATGCAAAAGAGATGGATAGAGCTGCTGGGGAGCCTATTCTTGAGCCCAAGGCTAGTACCTTCCTTAAGGGACCCAGAGAGGGCTGTGTTGGGAGGAGAGTAATAACCTCAGCATCTCTGAGGTCATGGAAGTTGCTATCCCCATATGAGAATTTCAGGAACAGCTTTATCACATTCCCAGTCTCAGCAACCAATGCAAAACATGAACAAAACCAATTCCACAACATGAACAAAATCATCATCATCATCAACTTCAGATTGGAGTGTTGCAACACACTTCCCATCCTATTTCTAGCCTCAGAATCTGGGACAAGGAGAGTAGGGCCATATCTGAAACATCTAACTTTCTAGTAGAGGCTTGTCTTTTAAAGCATTCCCATTTTACCATCAACAATTTTTATGTTTGCACATGGAGGGCAGCCTGTTTCTTTTCCCACCTTCAGTCATTACTGTTTGGGAATTTACATGTGTTCCCAGGGTCTCTTTCCAGGACCATATTGACAATAAGACTGGCTTTAGGGAAGGAAACTCACTTCTCTCTTCCTGGCCAATTCTTCTGATAAAGGTCTGTACAAAGAAGTCTGAAGCAAATACACAGAGTGATACAATTCCTACTATGTCCTCAAATATGGACAGACCCAGACATATGGTACCATGGAAATTAATCATAGGCCTATGCTGAGGAGAATACTGCCAAGTACAAAGTCTCATCTTGGAAGAATGTAAGCAGAATATGAAGATTGTCTTACGGAAAACAAGTGGTGTTACACGAAAATGGAATTCTTACTGCGTCCTGTTGGGAATTTTGATCTCAAACACAGGCATGCTTCAATGATCCAGAGTTCGTATACCTGTCCAGTAACTCCAGGTATTCCCTCCACATCTCCCCTATATCATTTGTTGGCAGAGCTCTAGCTTCAAATATATACTCTCCACTCCCCCCAACTGTTGAATGCAGAGAATCAAAAACTTTTTTTTTTTTCCCCAAGGAATCTTTCTGATTCCGTTCAGGGAATGGATACCAGAAAAAGAGAGCACATCATCCACTAGCTGGAACACAGTGGTTCATTGAGGACTCAGAGCACTTACTCTTATCTTTTACTTGGATAACTAACCTATTCTGGTCAAGACAGTCAACATGTCAGGTAGGATTTCCTTAATAACTAGGAAGAACAGAATCTGCCTTACCTCAGTGATTTTTTCATTAAAGGCTGCACAGTTTCTTATGTCTCTGTGCACTGCCCACCAATTGGGAGATGAACACCAAGATTTACATGGCAAAAGTCAAATTGGCTCCTCCACCCAAAAATCTCGCTTATTGTAAGCCAGTTTGATGGGCTGATGATTGACCTCTGTGCATCTGGAAACCTTATAACCTTGCTGTGTATGAGGATTTGGGATGTGAAGTGGTGAATGACATCTCATAAAGCTGGGTATCTTCCCACCTTTTCCACTGCTTCCCAAGACAATACAAAAGGAACAAGACAGTGGCAGTGTTACTGTTTTATGCCTTTCTGGCTCTCAAGCTTAATTAACCTAGCATTGGATCTTTGGGTGTGTCTGTCTCACACAGGAGATCTGTTAGTGCAAGACCAATCCTCCATCCAGGACCATACAGGTTTAAAATGAATACTTGAATGAAGTATGTTTTGCTTGGGCACTCTTTTAACCTAAAATAAAGCCCTTCTGGAAGAACTCAAGCCTATGTTTTACTGGTTTAATGTGGTAATTAAACTAAAGGCTTTGTACCAGAATAAGTTCTATTTGACTTCTCTTTGGCGTCCATAAGATCAATAAACCCAATTCTCTGTAATGTGTTCTCTGTGTGTTCAAGAAAATACATTTTTTTATATAAATCTAACATTAAATGTTTTCTTAAGGCATCAACTTTACTCCAACTGCACAAGGTTAGTGTGTGACCCAGGAACCTCATTGCGTTCCTTACAGTCTCAGTATTTAATTCGGAAAGGTAGCCCTCACAATGCTCATTGCACTAATTCCTTAAGTAAATTCAAAATATCCCTCCTTTGGCTAAGCAACAAAGTCCAGTCCTAGGCATGGTGACCATCTCTGGGCAGAGTAGTTATGTCTTCTGTATTCAGATCTGCTAGATGGCCATTAGTTAACCAAATTCTGCATATTGGTTATCCAGTCTTCCCTGATGCCATTTCCTTTCTTTTGGCAGAAATCTTTTCAACATCTTAATGCCCAGGGGAAGAGAGAGAGAGAGAACATTTACTTATTTTTGGATGTCCATATTTAAAGGATGATCCTGCATTCCACCCTGTAGGCACATTGCTATGAAAATCCCATGTGATGGATCTGTGGACCTTAGCACATAGAAGAATAGGAAAATTTATGCATGTTTACCTGAAAATTTCCTTTCTTCAAATTATAAGATCTACCTAGGAGACAATGGATTATCTAGGATAGAGACTGACATCCAAGAATTTGGGTTTTTTGTTATGTGGAATTTACCATGATCTGCAATAAGATAAATTGTTTTCTTTGAAGTATTTTTATCATCATCTGCAATTTAGGGAAGCAGACATGAATTATGCTAGCTTTGGAAGTTATCTCAACTTCGGGAGGTGGAGCATTTCCTTGATACAAGTGACTGGTGGGTCCAATTCTGTTCCCAAGCTGAGGTATCCATTGTAATGGATCTGCAAGCCTTATTACTCAAAGAAAGGAAACTTTCAAGTAAGCATGAATACAATTTCCTGTTCTGGTAAGATGACAGTAGCACTGGGATAACTAATGAAATTCTGTAATAGGCAGGAAAAAGGGAGGGCAACATATAGTAGGTGGTGTCATGTTAAACTGGAGGGAATATAAAAACTTTAGCATTGACAATTAGTTAAAAATGTACTTAAATGCTTGTTTTGATGAGTATGTATTTTACTTTCAGTTGAGAATCGAGTTCGTCCATTAGTACTGGTGGTTAAGAAGTGGGCGAGTTTTCATGACATAAATGATGCCAGTCGTGGTACTTTAAGCAGCTATAGTCTTGTGCTGATGGTTTTGCACTATTTACAAAGTAAGTATGTTTTCAGCCTTTGAAATTGTGTCCCTTTTTAAAGTAGTAATTTCCAAGCTTTCATTTTTTTAACATTAGATCTCAAGTAACCTGATAGAAGTGGCTGAGGATAAAGTGAAAATTTGTGTATTATTTTTCCTTAGTAATTCCTCTTATGTAGTGAGGATGGACCTGTTCTCTGGAGGCAGACTAATTTTTAATAAAAGTGCTTAGAGGAGCTTGTATTGCTATAAAATAAACTCAAGCCCAATTTAATATTTTCACTTTACAAGAAGTAGATTTTGGTTAACTGCTCCACTTTCAGGTTATTTTTGTGTTCAGGAATGCCTTCAGGATATCCTAAGGGGGATGTGTGCTATTGGGTAGCCTCCTCGGTGTTCTGATTTCCTAGGACTTGAACAACAGGAGCACAATGAATTCCTGCAAACAGAACTTAAGTTCATGAGAGCTTCCTTACTATTGATTTTTCATTAAGGGACTGGTTTATCCAGTGATCATGAGCTGCTGGGGTCTCTAAATGTCTCATCTTTTCTTGGAGTTTATGTATTGAAATGCTGAATTTGTCTGTGTTTGGTAAGTCTCAGGGCTGCTGAGTTGACTCCTTGTTGCAAATTCAGGGGAATGGTGCAGCGCAGAAATTGCTTCTGTAAGCGTAAGATTGAGTTGCATGCTCATAGTTTTTTCCCCACATATGCTTATATTACATTTTTATGTTAAAGAAATCCCTCTACATAATCTAAATTCTCCTGCCTGCTTAGAAACAAAGGAGTAAAGAATCTATATCAAATCAGTGGTCCATCTAGTTCAGTATCCTGTGTCCCAGTTGTGGTCAGAGGCAGATGTTTTGAAGGACAGTGCAAGAAACTCTGAGATGTACATTTATGGAGTAACTTGTCTACAGAGGAAGTTCTGTCTAGCCTCTGCCACTTAGAGGCTGATTTATGCCTCGAAGCATGAAGGTTTGTATTCCTTCCAAATTCCCGTTTTTAATCTTTTCTAATGTAACTGTCAATGTTCTTATCTATATAAATATCAATCCTCTTTCTAATCCTACTAAGCTCTTGGTCACAAAGATCCTTTGCTATTCTACCTGCAAATTGTGTGTGTATTTTTAGGTTTTCTTTTATCAGTTCTCTGCCTTTCAGGTTGCTTAGTTTTTCTTCCCTGCAGGTAGGAAGATAGACATGGCTCTATTTATTCACTTTCACATAATTTTGTTGGCCTGGATGTCTGCTATCCAGCCTAGAATGTATAGCTAACTAATTACTAAAATGTCTCAAGGATCATGTGATACCATGATTTCTCTGCAAGCTTTTTACAACAATTCAGAAGCTAACTGAAAACACAATTAGCCAGGTTGATGACTCTGATTATTGTAGCAAGGCAACATCTATAAACAGAGTAATTTAAAAGGCACATGTGATTTTATGACCAGTTAGATTGAGTTACCTCTCAATTCTATCCTGCCGAGAATGGGTAGATATTCCTAATGTAGCCATCACCATGGTATCTAGGCACCAAATGTAAGAGTTAGTCTGTGTTGTCATATTATAAGTATATTCTTGGTCTGGTTGTCTGCTATAGGTTCCTTTAGGGAGATGTCTATGAAAGGGAAGAGTTGCTAGCCGAAATGTTGCTAACTCTGTTTTCTGTGACTCAGAAACCTTATAGTAGGTGTTGAAGTGTTTCCAAAATAGTTTATTGCTTCTTCCAGGTTTTAAAAAATAGCTGTATTGTTTGCGTGCGACTGGGTGGAATGGATGTAAATCATTGAAGCAGCCAATTAAAAAAAAATGATACAATTGGGAAGCTAATCAGTGAGGTCTTTGTCAGTCCTGGTTATAGGCTCAAAACCACTGCGGGCCTTCAGCTTTCTTATTTGGAACCTTAGTATCTGAAGTGTGTGCAAGAGGGGGAAAATCTTGTCTTCAAAGAGTTATGAAAGCCATTTAGCATTTTTTTAAAAACAGATTTGGCCCAAAAGTTATAAACCATTTGATGTGGTCAGTGGTAAGTTTTCAGTCTAAGTAGGCTGCCTCACTTGAAGATTGAAGGCCAGGGCCTCACTTTTTTGATTTTTTTTATTTTGATATTTGTATTGCAGTAGCACCCAAAGAGTTCCTGATTCACACTGGGAACTTTTTGCGCTGGGCGTTTTGCAAATCCACAGACAGACACTCTCTCTGATTTGAAAAGCTTGTAGTCTATGAAGACAAGTGTTCTACAAATGGTAGGGGAGGGGGATACAATGCAATATATAGGCTTTAAAGACATGGATATTTTGAAATGATACTAAGATCTGTTAGTCTATAAGGTGCTACAAGACTCTTTGTCGCTTTTGCAGATCCAGACTAACAAGGCTACCCCTCTGATTCTACTACTTGTGGAGCACGACAACCACTGCATTTGTTTGTGGGAAACTATTAGGAACTTAATGTGTTTTGCTATCTCCTAATATTATTAAGCAATTGAAAATTAGTTGGAGAAGCAGCATCATGTGATCAGCCAACTCCCCAAGGAGAACCAACAATTCACAGACCATAATTTGGAAGCTTTTGAGCTACGTTAGATCAACATCCTGGGCTAAAAAGGCTGGGGGAATGTGCCTTTGGATATATGCACAGCTGCCTAGTGGTTGTATTCCTAATGTTTTATTTCTGCAAGGTTAACTAGCACATAACCGCTGATCACACATTTGGTAGAAGGCTATTGGAAACAGCTTATCTTTTCCAATGTTATACTTTACCTACAAAAATCCTAGTAAGGCGGTATAAGGAAAAAAGAAAGGAAAAGCAAATATTTCATTTACCAGTAAAATTGAGTTCATCTTTCCTCCCTAGTACAATCAAATCTCTGTTCTGTTTCCTTTTTCACTTTTCCCTGTGCCTACCATGCTACTGTGGAAATCCGTTTTGATGTATGGCTTGAGTTTATTTTATAGGTACACGTTTCTTGAGCTTTAACCTTTCTACATGAACAGGTCCATCTGTACTGTATTGTAGAAAAAGAGGAACTCAAATGGCAAATGGGATTACTGACCAATAACATTTTCCCCTTTAATAGCCCTAGACTCTTGATGTATGAAGTAGACTTGGATGGAAATATCTTGAGCACTCAGATGGCTCAGATTTTGCTTCCTTTCCTGTCATTATGACACGATGCTGGGAAATCTCCAAGGTGTCATAGAAATAAGATAGCTCCTTCATATCCCCAAACGCCCACAAGCAAAGGAAACCTTGAGCATTAACACAGCTGTGATCTTATTCTTAGTAACCCAATTAGTCATTGTAAATTCTTTTTGAAAATATGAAATTCTGTGGGTCTAATTCTCAGTTTCCAAAAACAAAGGATATCTTAACAATTGTTCCCCTCTGAGACCCAGTTTTGAGTTCTAGATGCTGAACTTCATTATCATTCTCCTTAAGGAATGGTATAGACAAACTGTTTTAAAAACATGCTGATGGAGTGACATCATAGCTTTAGTGCAACAAGGAGCTAGCTACCAGATCTGCAGCTCTAGTAAATAATGAGGGAGATACAAATGTTAAATGGAAACGCAGCTGTTTTTTGTGGTGTTTTTCTCTCTCTATTTTGTTTAACACCATCTGATATGAAAGATAAATATTTGCCCCATTATTTTATTCTTTTTTATTCTTTGTCCCCCTTCCCCAACACACACTCCCTCTACTGCTTCAAGGTTTTATGAAAGTTAAAATTACCTCGTTGTTAGTGCACTAACATCACCAACGTCCACATAGCTTTGGGACACTAACTGTGTAGTAAAGGAGGAAATAGTACAGAACATAGTGTCTCTAGGCTTTTGTCAGCAGTGGCTGCTGGATGTATGGGACATCTTATTTTATTTTTAGTTACTTTTGATGATATAATGAGACAGATTTTATATCTGAAGAACTGTGTACTTATCTAGAATCTGAAAGACATCTCATGCGATGTTATAATCATGTTAGGGTAGATCGAAGTACTTGACTTTAAGCTATGATTATCCTTTTTTGGGGTCTAAATAATAGTGGCCTACAATACCAAATTAATATGAATTTTAAAATGCAAACATTGTCCAGCTGACATAGAAGTCTTCATATATTTATTCTGCAAATAGCAATATGTTGATAACACTTTCACTTAACTGAATAATTTTCATATTATGAGATATACAATAATTATATAAAATTTATGCAGATAATTTTAATTTCACAAAGTACACAAAAGTAAAATTCAGAGTAAACGCTGCTTTACACCTTTGGTGTAACTGATACAGTATTGTTTTCTGTGAATTATGTGAATCACAGCAACTTTAAACTTTTTTTTTTATAGCCCTACCTGAACCCATCCTTCCATCCCTCCAAAAAAATTACCCAGTAAGTGTTTCTTATAAATTATTATTACATCATATTTTGTATATAAAACTGATTATCTACAATAGTAATGTGAATACTTAAATCAGTATTGGGTAAAATTAAATATAGCTTATGGTCATTGGAACACTCAATAACCTTTCTGCACGCAAATGAAATGGCATCTGCTAATTCTGACCATTCCTTTGTTAGTATAAACCATTTCAGATACATACAAGATCAGTTTTCAACACAGGATCAGACAAGGTGCTGTATTGTTGTTAATAGGAGCTGCATACATCAATGACTATATACTGTGCTGAAAATTTCTCAGTTGCATATATTAGTCTGGTGTAATATTCCGCTTGCCATTTTTTAATACTGCTTCCAGCAGTGCTTTCATTCTTTTTGTCTGTCAGCAGTAGGAAAGGGCAGGGAGAGAGCCAACTGCCTAACTGTTGAGTCACTTGGATCCTCCATTTGATCACATTTTTAGACCAGCAGAGACCAAACTTTGCATATTTAATCTGGAGGATTGTGCATGACCTTCCCATGACATTAGGCTTCATTTCCATCAAGGGTGTGTGTGGACAGTTACTGGTATGCCCAGGCAGTGTCTCACTGATTCCCTACAGGGCTACTGGGCATAAGAGTCCATGCTGTTTGATCTCTTTTTAGGATCAGGGCCTTAATTGGTAGCTCTTTAACTGAATGCTTCCTGCCCTTTTACAGATATTCAATTGGAAAAGAAAAGGAAGGAGTTGTTGAGTGGCTATACTCTGTATTTAAGTTGTTCTGAGACATTCCTTATTCCGTTTTCTTCTTCTTGTGTATCACTTTTTTCATATTTCTCCTTAATATCTGTCTTTTCTCCATCTGTGCCTTCGTATTCTTTGTTCCTCATTTCTCTCTCATATTTCCTATAATTCCACTCAGCCTTTTCTCTTTATTATGTTACTGATAATGACAGTTAGCTGTCCAGATTGTGCTGAATCAGTCCTTCAGAAAACCATGCTTGCTACCATCACCCATTGACAGGAAGAGCTGCTTTCAAAATTGCTGACTCTCTAAAGGAGGAAGAAATAATAATATCAAGCTCTCATAAGGCAGTTTTTATTCGCAGTAGCCATTACACACAGTTAAGATTAACAGTTAAGATTAACAAAAAACCATGGAAAACTTTGAAATAGAATACAAAACTCAGAATTTACAAATCTGTTCTTATTCCACTGACCCTGCTGAATCGGTAGCTATAATTAATCTTTAAAGGTATATTTTATTTTTACATTGTGTTTTTATTCTTTAGGAAAATATTACTATACATTTATATCTTTTTCCCTCTCTTCTCTCTAGATTCACTTTCTTAGTATTGCATTACATCTGAAGTTTATTTTTTGTAAATATCATAGTCTGTGTATTTAAATACACCTCTCCCCCGATATAACACAGTCCTCGGGAGCCAAAAAATCATACCGCAGTATATGTGAAACCACGTTATATTGAACTTGTTTTGGCGTCAAACTTGCTTTGGCCATGCCCTCCGGAGCGCTCCTTTACCACATTGTATCCAAATTCACCTTATATCGGACTGCTTTATATTGGGGTAAAGGTGTATAACTGAACTTGCCTTCAGGTCAACATTTTGTCATAAATATTGCAGTTCATATGAAATTTAGTTGTCATTTGTAGAGCATTTATTTTTGAGTTTCACCGACTCCTCCAATTTGTTCCTTGTAAAAAAATCATTTGAACATGTTTCTGTTATACAGTGTTGCTGTAGCTGTATTGGTTCCAGGATATTAGAGAGATAAGGTGAGTGAGGTAATATCTTTTTTTGGATCAGCTTCTGTTGGTGAGAGAGGCAAACTATTGAGTTTACACAGACGTGAAGAAGAGCTCTGTGTAAGCTTGAAAGCTTCTCTGTCTCACCAATAGAAGTTGATCAAATAAAAGATATTACCTCACCCCTAGTGTTTTCAAGGGTTTACTTGAACTCTCAGAAAATGCTGTATTCACATTGTGGACTTGCCAAAGCAGCAGAACTTTCCTAGAAGAACATATTGTGGGAATTCATCTGTTTTAATCTGAAGCCATTGTAGATTCTTTTTAATTGTGTTCGAATGACAGCAATTTCATAGATTGCCACCTCAAATACAGGTGCCTATTTAGATACTATATGGTTAATAGCCATTATATTTACTCTTTTGGGATTAATTTATGACTATATAGTACCAAAAAATATAATAATCTAATCAAAATCTTGTATTAAAGCAATAAAAATGTAGGCTTCTGTGCTAGAAAATTGCAAGCATGTTGCTGGCTCCACCTTCTTCACCAAAAATGTAGTTAGCTAAGTATTAAACTATTGATTTGAAAATTGTAACTCCTACACATTTAACTACAAATTAGAATGAAAATGAGGAACGCCCTACAAAAAACTTTAACTCAGGATGCTCAAGTGCGTTTCACATTAATGTAATCACTAAAAACTAGGGTTGTCAATCAGTTTACTCAAGTGATTAATGTGAGTTAATTAACTTGATTAAAAAAATTTGGGATTAATCGCAGTTTTAATCACATTGTTAAATAGAATACCAATTAAAAATTATAAATATTTTGGGATGTTTTTCTACATTTTCAAATATATTAATTTCATTTATAACAGAATACAAAGTATACAGTGTTCACTTTGTCTTTTTTGCAAATATTTGTAATAAAATTAAACAAAAGAGAGATTTTTCAGTTCACTTTCTATAAGAACTGTAGTGCAATCTCTATCGTAAAAGTGCAACTTACAAATGTAGACTTTTTTCTTACAGAACTGCACTCAAAACAGAAACAATGTCCAACTTGGAGCCTACAAATCCAGTCAGTCCTACTTATTGTTCAGCCAGTTGTTAAGACTAGCAAGTTTATTTACATTTATAGGAGATAATGCTGCCCTCTTCTTATTTACGACATCCTTAAAATGAGAAGAGGCATTTGCATAATACTACTGTAACCGGCATTGCAAGGTATTTATGTACCAGATATGCTAAACATCCATATGCCCCTTCCTGCTTTGGCCACCATTCCAGAGCATATGTTTCTATGCGGATGATGATCGTTCAAAAAATAAGACGTTAATTAAATTTGTGGCTGAACTCCTTGGGGGAGAATTGTGTCTCCCGCTCTGCGGTTTTACACATGTTCTGCCATATAATTTTGTGTTATGGTGGTCTTGGATGATGACCCATCACATGTTGTTCAGTTTTAGAACACTTTCACAGCTGGTTTGACAAAACGCAAAGAGATTTCTAAAGATAGCTACAGCACTCGATCCAAAGTTTAAGAACCTGAAGTGTCTTCCAAAATCTGAGAGGGGCGAGGTGTGGCACATGCTTTCAGAGGTCTTAAAAGAGCAACACTCCAATGCAGAAACTACAAAACCCAAACCATCAAAAAAGAAAACTGACCTTCTGTTACTGGATTTGATGCAGATGATTAAAATGGACGTGCATCGGTCTGCACTGCTTTGGATCATTATTGAGCAGAACCCATCATCCGAATGGAAGCACGTCCTCTGGAATGGTGGTTGAAGCATGAAGGGGTATACAAATGTTTAGCATATTTGGCACGTAAATGCCTTGCAATGTTGGCTACAGTAGTGCAGTTCCAGTTATTCAGAATGAAATACACAGCTTTAACTTGACCTGAAAATACTCCTAGGACTTTGAGAGATGTCTAATAGGTAATAGATGAGGAAATAAGTGTTTTGAACAGGAAGTAATAAAGGCCAGATCTTCTGCTTCAGTCTAGCCCCTTTAGTGTAGTGACAATGCAAAGGGGTTGGAGAGCAATCATATCTGCCCAGCTGTGGAATTCATTGTCATGGGGGAGTTTTGCAGCTGGCAGAGAGCTGACATTTGTACCTCTGAGTCTGAGAGGAATGCTGGGTCATATCACGTGTGGAGTTGTGTTCTGGTGCTTCCAGGCTGGCAGACAGCCCCTTCTGGGCCATTGTGAGATGCATAAATTAGAACAGCCCTGAAGCTCCTCCTTCAGTCTTCACTAGGTCTGGTATTCTACTTGCTTTTGAATGAGGCAGCTCTTAGTGGCTACTTTATATTTTCCTCGCTCCTTCCAGCTGCACCCTTTGAAAAGGTTTGTGAGGGAAGATACTCAAAGATGGCTAGATTCTGTGTTGATGATGTCAAATTGTTTATTTTTAAAGGAAAAAAATTACATGGCCAGAGTTTCCTTGTGTGTTGCTTTTGAGTAAATAACTGTGTTGGGTGGAAGTTTTGTTTTCCCTTCCGATAAGACGTGTAGAATGTAAATATATATTACTCACCAAAGACTCTTAAGCAAAGTAAGCTGTCATGGGACAAGAGGGATGGCCCTCTTATGGATGGGTAGCTGGTTAAAAGATAGGAAGCAAAGAGCAGGAATAAATGGTCAGTTTTCAGAAAGGTGAACAGAATGTTGGGAATCATTAGGAAAGGGATAAATAATAAGACAGAAAATATCATACTGCCTCTGTATAAATTCATGCTACACCCACATCCTGAATACTGTGTACAGATGTTCCTCATCTCAAAAAAGATATACTGGAAGAGGTTCAGAAAAGGACAATAACAAATGATTAGGGGTATGGAACAGCTGCCAAACGAGGAGGGATTAATAAAACTGGGATTTTTCAGCTTGGAGAAGAGATGACTATGGGGGGATATGAAGAGGTTTATAAAATCATGATGGGGGCGGAGTTTGTTTTCCCTAACATGAACAAACATGTTTGTTCATGTTAGGGAAAACAAACATGTTTGTTTGTTTTTCCCTAACATGAACAGAGAGGTGCTGATTAGTCAAGTGCTGAACGTCAGTGTTAAGTTTCCTAGGCGCAGGAGTATTACATAGCTAGAGTATGTCTTCCCAGTGGTTAACCTCTGAATGTTAGGGAAAACAAACAAACATGGCTGTTTTCCCTAACATTCAGAGGCTAACCAGCAACTTCCACTGCATGCATCCGACGAAGTGGGTATTAGCCCACAAAAGCTTATGCTCTAATACTTTAGTTAGTCTTTAAGGTGCCACAGGACTCTGTCACTATAACTGTACACTGTTATTTAAGCAATTATATAGCTAGTTTAACATACATTTATTCAACAACTAAGGCAAGATCTTCACTGCACAACAAAATACTGGCATTTGGTGAAAAAAATAAATAGCGGTATTCACATCATTAAGACCGAAAATAGATAATAAAAATGTGATACATTGTGCCGTATTTATAAAACTTGACATCCAAATTTAGTTAATGTTTTCCCCTTGCTGATCCTTTTTTTAGAAAAGCAACCTTAACTTGTTAGTTAAAATATATTAGGATTCATTAGCTCAACGTATCTTTTGTTGAAATGATACTATATTACAATAAAAAGATAATTTGTCATGAATTTCAAACAGGTTTATTTTTGAAAAAATATATACATTTTAAAAACCTGATTTCAGTTTTCCAAAAATTATTATTCCCTGTGACAAGCAGAAATTAGAAACAGGACTTCTGTTTCAGAAAGTTTAAGAATTGTTCTTATCGGCTGAGATAGGGGCTGGCATTTTTGAATCTTTTTAATGTGGTGCGTTTCCAGTTTGTCACAGGAGGAGTCTTTTTCATATTTGCTATGCTGCTGCTTGCGTAATTGTTGGTAAGCAGCACATTTAGTGAAGAAGCAGACACAACAGATAGTCCTGAAAATTCCATCAGTTATCTTAAATGTTATGATAATCATATGTCTATATTCTGAGTAAGTTGTCTATGAACTAAGCTAACAGCTTTCCTAAATACATATCGTCTTAAACTTTGATTGCCACTTTAAAAAAATCTAGTGATAATGATATTTGATATTTTTTCTCCCTTCCTTTATTTTTTTTCCTGTGTGTATGTTTGTGCATTTTTCTTGGCTAAAATATTTACCCCAGTGATTCCTAATTTGTTGATTGATGGTGTTTCTATAACTGTTGGCAGTAGATTACTTTTCATGGTAAACTGGTTATTCTTTGTTTTAGCTTCATAAATAAAAACTAGGGACTCTCATCACATTGGTCAAGTTTTGTTAATTTAGTTGAATGCCTGCATATTTTTCATGGTCAGATGCTGATCTAAGTGTGAGCTAGTAATTGTACTAATGAAAATAGTTAATTACTCTGTAAAATAAATGGGGGCAATACTCCCTTCGCCTAATTCCTTATCAACTCAGTATGACAGCCTTAGTGCAGACTGGTGGATTTTTCTTGAAGTTGGGAAGATCTTGGTGTGTTGTACAAATAAAAAAAGCCCTCGATAAATCCCAGATTCCATTTCAGAGGTGTCTAGTAATAGCATGTAAATGTAGAAGCAGTAAATGTCTGCAATAGCAACTTCATTATGTTCACCTTTTTCTGTATTCTTCGAAGGCAGCAGCCCTAGCTATCAACCTGTGTGTGAGAGGAAGGGGAAATATATTAAGGCCCTTGTTACTTTATGCTGTGGCTCTTTTCTTCACACCCACAGCTAACTGTAGGGATACCTTCCACTCAGGTATTACATTTCTGGTGAAATTGATGTTAAAACAGTATGGAATGCTGCAGGATCTTTAGATGTTTACTGAGTGCCTATTGATAGAAAATGTGACTTTGCTTATATGTGAGATCCACATCCCTGCCCTTAGTATATCCTATGTCTTTTTAGATTGTAAGATGTTAGATCGGCACCTCTGCACATCAAAATATAAATGAATGTACATTACATAATTATGTGAGATAGGAGAGGAAAAATATTTTTGATAGCTGTGAGAGCTCTTTATCACAGAGGGTTAATTATCAAAGGTCCCACAGCAAGGATGGCAACAATGAGAACAGAATACAGTAGCCCCAAACCCTGTCCTGCTGATCTAACCACTTGACCACACCTGACCATATTACAGAAGGTTTTCTATTGTGAACATGGAAATAGTGCTCCAAAACCTTTTTGGGGTACTGCTGAACGTGAGAGAAGCTTGCTGTAAATGTCAGTTTTATTTTCTGAAAGCTTAGCAGGCACATTGAAACGAATAACAAACAGGATAATAAATAAGTGACCCTGAAAGAGGTTCCTTCAGTTTCTGCTAATTTCTTCTCTTGACAGCTGCAAGATTGCTTTCAAAAGTCTGTTAATTTCTATACATTTTCCTTTTTTAAAAGTAATACAATTAGTATTAAAATTGCAATTCAAGAATTAGAACCTTTTCATGTGCCCTCATATTACAGCGATTTCAAACATTTTGCTTTAGCTAGGAACACAAGGATGAGTTACATCCCCCTTCTTAAGATTCTTTCTGCCATGCCTACTTATTGTGAGGTGAACTTGCAATATATAGTGCTGTACAAGTTTTTCTTAAACAATAATCGTAGTAATAATAATAAATATTATAAGACTTGTATGCAAAATGTCAAGACTGGCAGTTGTTTGCTGCTGTTTCATCATGTCTGTCTTACGTTTAGGAAAGTTAAATTGTTAAAAAAAAAAAAAAAAAGAGAGACAATTTAGAAAAGTTATTTAGTCTTAGGTGGAGAACTTTCTGAATTGGTAAAGGCAATTCTTGTGGTCAGTCTTTAATATTTCTGGTGGAAAAACAAAAGTGCTATGAACTATATAGTCAGGTATATGATAGTTAAACTATTTTTAATATTTTCATTTAACTTGATTAGAGGAAATAATACCACAGTCTTTGAAATCATTGTATGGGAAGATGCAAGGTCACATTGGAGTCAGGGGTTTGACATATTGGTTTAAAACTAACTATGCAATATGATAGAGTCCTGTGGCACCTCCGTGCATCCGACGAAGTGGGTACTAGCCCATGAAAGCTTATGCTTCAATACTTTTGTTAGTCTTAAGGTGCCACAGGACTCTTTGTCGCTTCTGCAAACCCAGACTAACACGGCTACCTCTCTGATTCTATGCAATATGGCATATATTTCCTCTCCCTTTCAGATCTTGTCTGTCATAGTGAGTATGCAAATAAAAATTCAGTCTTGAGATTTTTCTAACATGACAGTTCTTAGGCAGCTTAATGGAGGAATAGGGAGCACAGGAAATAACATAACTAACTGTCCCCATGCAGGGGATGATTAATTCTCCCTGAGGTCAGTGGAGTCACTTGCATGCAATGGGGAGTAGGAGGAACAGTAGGGCCCTTCGTTGGTAAACAGAAACTGGGCCATGTATGCTTTCAGCGCTTGCTAAATAAATGATGGGCAACTTTCTGCTGTATATGTCTGATCTTGAAAGCACCTAGATTAAGTGCAGTCATGCAGCATGTACTTTACAAAAGGCTATATTCTCTATTCTTTTATTTTGACAGGAATCTTTTAATCCTACTATGCAGCTGCACCTTGTACATCAAGCTCCACGCACCGTTCCTCCTTACCTCTCCAAAAATGGATCAACTCTTGGAGACTTATTAGTGGGCTTCTTCAAATATTATGCCACAGAATTTGAGTAAGTGATAAACTTTCACCTGTATTTAGCATCTTGCACTAGGAGAAAATGCTGCATGCTTGGACGTAGCATGGTAATATGTTAAGGCTGATCAGCAGAGAGAGAGGAATGGGTTGGAGGCAGGATAGGGATGATGAAGGGCAAGGAGAGAGAAATGGGAGGGGGCACATGACAGCACTTGGATGTGCTTGTGTAAGCTTGGCAGTAAGATGTGCCTACAGTTGTTTAGCTCAGTTTTAATCTTCAAAATAGCTGTCAAAAATCAAATAGCTCTATTGTCCTAAAGCCAGCTGTTTGTCAGTGTGCTATTTTAGACTGACTCTTCCCTCTCCAAAGAGATTCAGACTTTCTGGATACAACTCAAGGTATTGATTTTAACCAGAAGTAGGTTGGGGTTCTTGCTACTTCAGTGGCTTCTTCCCTCATTGTTTCATAGTTTCACCTTATATTAACTGAGGTGCTTGACCTAACAGCCCCATTTGACCTAAACAGTTTAGGTCAAAATAAACACCTTAAAATTTCACCTGGAAACCAACTGCTGTTCTTTGCAGATCAGAGTACATTTTACACTTCTTCGAGTGCTTATCTTGTTGATTCCAATTAAGTAGGTGCGTGCCATATACACAGTAGCCAGAAGGTTTTTCCTTAAGTGATATGTTGGGTTAGTTCAGGTGCCCCCTGGAGTTGCGCCTCTATGATGCTGTATATTGGGTCCTGCCAACCTGCTGCCATTTCAGTTCCTTCTTACTGCCTGTGACAGTTAGCTGGAACACTCGCTTCTCTTGCGTCATCAAGCCTTCTCCCTAGTGGTTTCAGACTGTTCTCTGTAAATAGTTAAATCAGTTAATTGTAATTAGTTTAGTCATAGTATAGTTAGAATTCCAGTAAGAAATTATTCTGGGGATTAACCCCCCTGTTTTCCCTATCTTTCTCCCCACTCTATCCCTGGCACTGGGGCATACCTCAGTTGGTAGGGTTTAAACCCGGTGCAGCTTATAACAAGCCTATGCCCGGGAGCGACCCTCAGACTTTCTGCTTGAAGTGTCTGGGGGAATCGCATCAGAAGGACTGTTTGCAAGATCTGCAAAGAGACGAATATTAAAAAGCCTTCTGATGGAGGCTGCTCTCCATCCCCACTCGGAGCCAAGTTTGGCTGAACCAGTGCTAGCACCTCTTTTGGTGTGCAGTGCCCCAGCGTCAACATGAGAGACTTTGGTGCTGAGAAAGGACTTTGAGAGAGATGCTTGCAGGGCTCTCTGCAGAGGGGCTCCACACATGGTAGTACACGGCACCGCTCCCAGTCCCCAGTGCTCTGCAAGAAGAAGAAAGCTGGACAGGGCGCTCACACTTCACTGAGACCAGGACAGAAAGACTTGAACGCAGGGAAGCCTCCATTGGGCCAGACAAGCGCGGCACCACCTAGCCCAGCACAGTTGACTCCTGCCCCAACAAGGGGTCAGTTGAGTTTGACTCCGCAGGACTACCCTCTGGGAGAGTCACAGAGAGGCTTTGGAGCTGCTCTGCACGCCAGAAATCTTCAAGGAGGTGAGAGAGCTCATAGCCTTCATGGCACTGCCTTCCCCACCCACGCAAGATCAGGCGCCGAGCACAAAGGTAACGACCCCTATGAGACCCTTGGTTCTGTCCTGAGCAGGGAAGTCACACTGTTCCCCAATATCCTGGCACTGCTCCTCCGTGGTCCTTTGAGCGAGTCCTCCTAATCAGATGCTGAGCCAGAGTCCTTTGTGTCCTGGTGGAGCTGGCACAGATTGGAGCACAGATGCCCAAGGTTGGACAGGGAGAGACCAGCTGTCCCATGCCATACCAGTCACTGCACCGGAAGATCCAACATTGCACGATTCTCTTGATGCCAAAGGCCAGGAGCAAGAGCCGGTCATGATTAGAGCCTTGTCTTCGTCACTGCCAGGTGAAGCAGTGGCTGGAACCTCCCTGGCTCCTTTACTCGAGGGTCCACCAACAGCTCCTGAAGAGGGCGGCCCAGAACCTGGGGCTCAAGGTTCATTAAGAACTGCTCCAGAACGCAAGTGGAGGTGCAGGTAAGCCTAATAAGATCAACTTTTGCAACCTTGGCTTTCTACTGAATGTGCAGAAGTCAATCCTGTCCCCCACTCAGAGGATAGAGTTCATAGGGAAGGTGTTGGATTCAAGACAGGTGAGAGCATTCCTACCAGAGTCATGGTTCAGACTCTTTGCAGCATCATAAAAGATCTCAGATGTTTTTCTACCCCAAGGCAAGAAATTGCCTAAAGCTCCTCAACCACATGGCCACTTGTAGTGATGTAGCGCAGCGTGCCATTTGTATGTGGCTGGCATCGATGTACTGACCAAACCGGAACAGTCTAGACAAGGTAGTCATTCTTTCCCGGGCAGTTCTTGAGTCTCTCCTGTGGTGGCTCAACCAGCAAGCCGTGCAGGGATTCCCTTCTCCAGACCTCAACCATCACTTTCCCTGGTTATAGACACATCAGCGATGGGGTGGGGAGTGCAACTGCAAGAGGACAATATTTCAAGAAGAGCATGAATTACTTCAGTATTCAGTTTTCCAAAATAAAGCACATTGTCATATCATTCTAGAATATTTTCCTTTAAAAGAAAATAATGAAACCTGGGAGAGTTTTTATTAAAAAATTCTCACGTTAAAATTACTTGAATATTGTATAGTTGAGCATTCATATAAAAAAAAGACCAACGATATACTGTATATCAAACTTTTTTGCAGGATATAGATTCCTGTCATATTTTTTAATTCTTACATACTTAACGCTGTTTTCATTACTGTATTACTCCAATACCTTTAAAGATCTTTCAATTCTCTATATAATTGAATCATTTAATCAGCAGTATGCACAATACAATACTACTTTTCAACAAGCAGAAGAGCCTTCCTTAAGAACATAAGAATGGCCATACTGAGTCAGACCAAAGGTCCATCTAGCCCTGTGTCCTGTCTTCCAGCAGTGACCAATGCCAGGTGCCCCAGAGAGAATGAACAGAATAGGTGATGCCAGGTGATCCATTCCCAGCTTAGTTGCATTTCAGCGGATGAAGTAGTTAACTATGCACTTAGTTCACACTTAGGCAGCCTACGTATTCAACGAATTTTCACTACTGACCTATTATACAACATAGTACAAATGAAAAAATATATGAATTCTACATACAAATTAATTAAGTAGCTTTCATAGCTTCTGGCCCATACAGAGTAATACATAATACTACAAGATGCAACACACTTTATAGGTGTTACAGAGAGAAAGGTACAGTTTAGAAGTAGTATGACCATATAATGGAAGACTGTTGTGACAAAGCTCCAAGTTTGTACTTGTGGGTCCTGCACTTCCTGGCAGATTTAGGGGCCTCAGAAACTCATCTAGGCCCCAGAGTGACCTCCCTTTCTCAGTATAATTGGCAAGAGTCACCGCCTAGTGAGTTACCTTCATCACAGGCCAGTATGGAAGGTGGAAGAAACGGGGGAGCCCGGGCCCACCCTCTGCTCCAGACTCCAGCCCAGGGACCCTAATAGTATCAGCTAAGATGGCTGACCTTTTATCCACAAAACACAATACAATTCCCTGGGCTACTTCTCCACAGCAGTCCCCGCTTCTTCAAACTCCACTTCACCCTTACCTCAGGGCCTCCTTCCTTCTGTATGATATGTTGTCCACCACTCAGTGTCACCAACAGCATAACTTCCTTCCACAGCTCTTGACACCCACAGCCCACCTGACTAACTGGAAGCTTGTTAACTGGTTTCAGCCAGTCCCTAATTGGCTTCAGGTGTCCCAATCAGGCTAGCTGTTTCTACTCCTTTCTAGAAGGTTCTTAATTGGCCCCAGGTGTCTTGATTGGCCTGGAGTAGCCTTTGGCTATCCAGGGAACAAGGACCTGCACATCCTGAGGCTGATATACCTGCCTTCCAGCACTCTCCTATACCCTTCTGGTCTAACTCCGTCACACTGTATCATAATGGATATTCACAATGGGACATAAGTGAAGTTTCATCTGCATCCTCAACACTGTTGTTACCTTGCTTGAGTGCTTAATTGGTCATCTGTCACAGGGTTTTGGGTGGGGGGAGAAGAATATAATATTATTTGGTGGTCAGTTTGAGAGAGATCATTTCTAAATGAAGACAGTAGATTTTTAAATTAAATTAATATACCTCATATCAGGTAGAATTAAGTAATTCTTATGACAAAAGGTAGTGTGGTCCAGTAGATAGAGCACTGGGCTGGAACTCAGAGCTGGGTTCTGTTTGCAGCTACACTATTGTCCTGCTGTGTGATCCTGGGCAAGTCACTTCACCTTGCCTCTCTTTCCCCTCTCACTTATTTGTCTGTCTTGTTTATTTACACTGTAAACTCTTTCAATCAGAGACTGTCAATTAAAATGTGTTTGTACAGTGCCCAGCATGAGGCCTCAAGACACCACTATAATACAAATTATAAATAAAATAATCAAGAGGAAAATAAGATTGTCCCAGAAGCACCACACATGGAAAAGCTCAAATAAACTTGTTATGCAGCAATACTGGCAAACGATACACAATTTGATTCTTATACACTGGGTTACAATTGAGTAAATTTCACTCTAATAATGTTTTGTACATAATTCAACTTGTTGAAGATGTGCTTTTAAATGTTTTTGAATGTGTAAACTTTTAATAAGTAAATGGCATCTCTTCAAAGAACAGTTTTTTATTCCAAATTATTAAAGCTGCACTTTCAGTATATCAAAGTCTAATGCACAGTGTAAAGTAATCTGGAAGTATCTTCAAAAGAAAATAATCTACTGAAAGTCCTCTCTGTTTACCAGACCTTCTTATGAGCCTCGTGTCTGATTTCACACAGCAGCTCTGAGTGAAGGCAGCAGGTTTTTACTTGGCAAATGGTCTTTAACAAAGCAAGGGCTGATTTGATAAATGCCTTACTTATATCCAGTGGATTTTGCTGTGGAATTGGAGACTAAATAAAGGCATGACGGAAGATGCAGTCTTATTTTTAAATCTTACCTGTTTATTGAAAAGTGAAAAAATTTTACTTTCGGAATTTATTTTTCTGAATTAGAATTTTAAATCAAAAACTCTACAATGAAGACATGTTATTTGAAACTATATAGTTCCTACTGATGAAAAATAGTTTTTAAAATATCCTTGAGGCGTTAGAGGTGCTGATTTATAGCAAGTGTTTTTGAGTTACATAATGTTGGGCAATGGGTTTAAAGTCATTCTATCAATAAGCTCTGTTCGGTTAGAGATGACTAAATAAATATGGATTGGTTGTGTGATCTCTATCTTCATTTTTGGAGTGTGAGGAAGATAGGGTAGTTCACAAGTCGATTCATCAATTCAGTATACAATTGGGAAGATAATGCAATCATGAACATTGATTTAAACTAATAGTTAATTGGTTTTGAATGTATTCACAATGTATTTGTTCATTTTCTTTGAACATTTGTGTAAGTAACTTTTTTGACCACAAGAATGCATAATGTGTTTGTACCAGAAGTGTTTGCCTGGCTGTATTGAAATCTTTGAGGTTCTTTTCTTGAAATGTTTGTCTGCTGCTCAGAGAGCAGAAACAATGTGATCAGTGACACCTGAAATAGCTGCTGATATAGTTGAAACAAAGAGCATATTTTAAACTTATAAGTTGAAATGTATTTGAATAAAATGTTTATTGAGCAATTACAAATAGCGAGCAAATTTGTAAATTTGTAAACATTCTTTACAAACCAAAAAGTCTAAAGACAGTAAATAAATCACTTCCTGTGAATAGTACATTTCTAATTAAGACTCTAATTTTAGTAGGAATACGTTAATGAATGGTAAACGGGGATATCAAGTAAGGGTAGTTACTGTCATGATTCAGTGAAGTGCAGAATGTGATTTAAACAACTAGAAAAGCTACTTTGTTATTCCCAAACACCCTTAGTGTAGAACAGCTTATAATATTTAGATTTTTCTGCAATAAAATATACAGAAACATTTATTCTTTTTTCTGAAGATGCAACTGCTTATCTTGAAGCCAGGTAGAACCTCAAAAATTTGTAAGGGGGGTGAGCGGGAAATATTTATCATGTTCATTGTGCACTTTGCTGCCTGCTGTGATCTGCTCAGTTTAGATATTCTGTTACATAAAACTCTTCCATTTAGCTTGTTTATAGACATGTAGGGGTGAGAGTCAAATGATGGTGTCTAATATTACTCTTTCTTCTATGACCCATATTTTCTACAGCTGCTGTGGAACCTTGCTAATGATAATGTGGTCACTGCATCCTTCCAAGTAGCTCCCTATGCCTGAAGCCCTTTCTGCACCACCCTACATAGTTAATGAATTAGTAAATCTTCGTCTGACATGGGCAGTACAATATTTAGTTACAAAACTTCATATTATACCAATAAATGTTCCCTAATTTGTGAAAATTAGTCGGAGACTCAAGGAGATACTAGAATGGTAGTGTGGGTAGGAGTTAAAGTTTTTGCTGGCCTTGAATGCTAGACATATTTGCCATTTATATTTTTATTGCATAGGAACATTCAGTCAAGAGAAATTTAAATATGTAAAAATGTGTGCATAAGTTGTTTGAAGTATTTCAGCTAAATTGTACATTAAGAAATTTGTCCTGCAACCCCATGGGAAACTTCAACAAACTGTTATATATATTTTTTTGAGTTATGGAAGAGTGAAAATATATTTTCTGCTGAAAAGATGTATGTGCATTTAACTCAAATGGCTGAACTTCACAAGCTGAAACTTTTCAGGTGTCTAATCTGAAGTCGTGAGTAAGAACTAGTTTGTAAAAAATAATACTTTGAATACAGTCTTACGTAAATCTCTAGAGGAAGATTCTCGGTGTAAATTGTCATGGCTCAATTGATATACAATTTTAAACAATCAAAAGGTTCAAAGAGAAAAAGTGTGCAGATTCTCTAGTATCCTTACCTTGCTTGTAGGCTCTCTACACAGGTGTGAAATTCACCAATCTGAGAGTAAACTACTGTACTGTATATTATGATTAAATGTTGGATAGTCATAATGGCACGCACTATGAAGCCACAGTTAGAGCTAATTTATTTCCTTGCCCTTCCCCTACTTCTCAACCTATACTGGTCAGCTTGGCTTGTTTTAATTAGAATTTTAAGTGTCTCAAGTTCTAACTGTACTTTTAAATTAAAACAGGATGTTGGACACTCTAGGTTTGAGCTGTAAAGGAATTAATTTTTTTTAAGAAAGTATTTCACCACCAAGTCGTAATGTCCATTGCGGTCTGTGGTGTTCTGTATTGCTGAAATGTTTTCGTAATTTATTTTAACGTGTGAAAATTTTTACCTTTTCTCTCCCCGTCATGGTTCCCACTCGCCAAAATGTTTGTTTGCCATAACGACTAATCTCCATTATTGTCTGCCTAGTAACAGAGGCTGCTCAAGACAATCTGCTACCCTGGGCAATATTTTAGTGTGCCTTGCCACTCCACTCCTCCCCCCTACGACAGAGGTTCTCAAGTGCAGTAGGGACATGCACCTTGCATTGGACTTTCTGGGTTGAGGGAGTTGAGCCTTCTGATAGTTCAGTGGCTATGGTAGAAGTGGAGTAGGAGCTAAGCACTAGGTCACAGCACTGCTCACTCAAGAGTGGTCTGGCTGGCTCTCCATCAAGAGAGGGGGCTGCAGCTGGTCAAATCTGAATGAGTGGCATTGCAACCTGGTGTACAGGGTTGCAGTGCTCCTCAAGTTTGCCCGGGTTGCCCCAGGCAATGGCCTAGTTTGTCTATAGCTAGAACAGCCCGTGCCTAGAAACGCTAAATAAATTGCTACTTTGGAGCTACCAGCCTTTGAAATTCCTAAGTCATAACTCTGTATGAGCACTTTTTTATATGTAACCATACACTGACGATTCAAAAAGCAATCTGTGTTAAGTGTCTGCAAATTCTTTTCCTTTCCTCTAGCTGGAGCCGCCAAATGATTTCAATTCGTGAAGCCAGAGCCATTCCAAGACCTGATGGCATTGAATGGAGAAACAAATTCATTTGTGTAGAAGGTAAAGTGTGAAGCTGCAATTTTTGTGTGCTCAGTTTCATATATTTAGTTTCTTGATAGTGTTGATTTAATTTAGCCTGTCACTCATAGGCTTTGCTTATCTCTTATTTCAGGCATTTTCAATAATACATGCAGATTACATAATATATTGTGACATTTCAGTGGAAGTTAGTGTATCCAAGATAGATTACTGTTTTTTACAACTATATAACAAAGTCCTATGTGACTGAAGTGGAAATATTTGTTGGCTTCTCTCCTCTGAGTAATTTTTTTTAAACCATTGTTATACAATATCTTATGCTTCACTTCACATTGTTTTATGCGGTGACTGCTCCTGATATATCCTTCACTTACGGTACATGTGTTTTAGCAGAGCTGATAATGTTGCCTAGTGTTAAGGGTGCCTAATACTATGCATTATATGACTTTGATAGTCCTCAGAGAGTCAGGTGGATGATTGAATAGCACACCCAGTTTCCAGTCTCACCCTCCCAGTGGGAAGGGTTTTCAGTCCGGTTGTTATGTGACTTAGCTTCACCTCAGGATTTTCGATGCCCTACTCTCTCCTTATTAGAGTGGGGTGAGGCTTTGGCCCCTTCTGCAACAAGCGCAGTTGGTAGGGGAGTCTGGGCCTTCCTGCCTTCTCAACTGGACTCTGACCCATGTCTCTGTGAGAGACAACAATATCTGACTCACTGGAGGCTTCTTCAGCACCCTTGCTCTGGAGCCCTGAGGCTGGTTCTGTTGTCTTCCCCCTTTTGAGCTGAGTTGCTCCCTTTTAAGATTCCTCTCCATTCGGAGCATGCTCTGCAGGTTGGGAGGGGCAGGATTCCCTGGACCCAGTGTGGGATTTGTACACCCTGTCAGACTGATCCTTTTTTCTGTTGCTAATAATTTTGCCCAAATTTCTATTCTGATTGTCCGTCTGTGTCAGGCTGAATTTTTTTAGAGCGTTTCAGTTATAATGGTCCAGCCATTTCCAAGAACAAGGTTAGAGAAAAATGCATCATTTTGCAATGTTAAAATTCTAGCAACCTTTTCTTTGAGATGATCTAACCTCTGTGCTTTGTTGCAAGGACTCAGAATTTGGTGGTGGGGATCTTTTGTGTCAAGGGTGTCTATTTTGCTATTCCTGTGAAAATGTGATTATTTTATATTTGACATTCGTTTTTAGTGAATTCTTCTTCTGATTAGTGAGTAAAATTTACATTATACTGGAGTTTTCCTTTGAAAACTTCCTGACTTTTAGAAAACATTGAGGGACAATTTACAGTTGATTTATTTCAATTACAATGTTGCATACATCATCTTGCAAAATTCTTCTTGCACAGTCTTCCAGTGCAAGTGTTTTTTCTTTTGACAGGAGAATAAAATTTTTACGGTCATTTATTAGCATAGCGTGGGAAAGGGTTGAGTCTGCACTGGGACAGTTTCTAGGTGGATCTTGGGAAGGCTTTGCAGCCCCTCACTTGCCATTTAAAGTCTTTATGATCTTGGGTGCAGTATGGAATTCCTGGAGGCTCCTAACTAATATTACAGAATCATTCAGCATCAAATTTCAGACAGATAAAAGGAAGTACTGTGCTACTTCACATGGCATATAATCAGCATTTGGAATTCACTGTAGTAACAGGTCACTGTGTCAAATTCTGTGTCTAGATTTTAGAATTCTGAACGTCTTGTGGATTGGATGGCCAATATTCTGATCCAGTATAAAGGCAAACCTCAATGTTAAGTAAAATCCGCTAGTAAGCCCCCAGTTAAATATTTTAAACATATATTTAGGAAGGAAAAAGATTCTCGAAACATGCCAAACAAAGCCAATCATCCCATTGTGCTGGTGAATTATGAGTACTGAAGTTCATTTAAATTTGGAGTGTAATTTAGATGGTTTTGATAATGAAAGGTCCCAGTCTTACAGTCCCTATTCTGGCAAAATCCCTGAAAGTTAAATGGGAGCTTGTAATTGGGTGCCCTCATCTCTTGTGAGTGCCCGCTTCTGGTCGAGTGTGAGCTTGCCGTTTCTCAGTTCTTGGGACAGGGTGGTACGCACCTCACAAGAGTTCACCCTTCCCACCCACCCATACCTCTGGTCAATGGCTTCATCAGCAGGTTTTCAGTGACTCAGCCTTCTGGCTGAATCTCTCTCACTATCTGTAAGTGGAACAGAACAAACAAATCCCTTCCAGGGCATACAATCTTTATCTTTCTCCAAGGCTTCCTACCCAGAGAAATGCCCACTATAGAAGTCCAACAGGGTCCCTCACTTGGTCTGGCTAGGCTTAGTCCTTGCTTGGTCCCCACAGCGTGCCAGCTGCTCCTTCTTAGCTCCCTTGGTTTCTGGCAGCCCTCCCTGGGGTCACACCTGCCCACACTGATCTGTCCGAGATCATGCTGCTCTTCCAGTCAGCCAGGAACCCAGTCCCCTCTGTCCCAGCTCCAGGAAACAACTGATTGTGATGCTGCCTTTTCTTATATGGCCCTCCTGGCCCCTGACTGGCTGCTCCAGCATCCCTCTGATTGGTTGCTTCCTCTGCAGTTGCTCTAGGCTGCCTGGAGGACTATCCCTTTGCTCTTTTTTGGAGTGGGGGTGATGCAGGACTGCGAGCCTCCAGCATGGGCCTCTGAACCTAGTCCATCCTGCCACACGGCTTTTCTTGAATAAGGATTGTAGAAACAGGCCATAAATGAACACTTTGGAAAGGCACAACAGCATCATTGCTACTGTAATTAAAAATACAAAACTGTGACCAAGACATACATGGACATTTATAGTATTTTTTTCAGTAAATCTTATATCTATTTCATAAAACTCTTATGCTCACATCCCCTAAAATTAAAAGGATTCCAAAACCATTAAAAGAAATTTAGTTTACACCCAAAATTTGACATATTGAAAGAAGACTAATCTAAGACTAAAGAGGACTGTATTTTGCCTCCGGGCTTTGTCATTGGCTGTTGTACCTTTACAAGTGTGAAGTACACCATAGTGTACTTAAACTGTCCTCTGGAAAAGTGTAAAAAGAATTCTAAAACATGTTTTGCAGTGAAATTGAAAAGTGGTATATGCATGGTAACCCTACAGTATATTTGTTCTACTACAGAAGGGAGTGCACATTTATGAATACTATGCAGATATTGATTATGCGGATGACAAAGGCATGTTGGCAAAAGTCATGTTGGTTCCTAGTCTGTTAGAAGCAAATGAAAAAAATTATACATTGCCAACTGGAAAAAGACAAAAATAATAGAAAGAATAGAAATGTTTTGAATGATGGGTTTTCTTAAATATTTTACAGGGCTTTTGTTTGTATATATTCCGGTATAAGAAAAATACCATATTTTACCACTGCAGTCTATTGTATAATTTTGTCTCAAAAGATATTGCCTAATAAGATAAAGCAGTTGCTTGTAGATCCGAGATAAACACATTGTTACACATGGACCTTTCAGAACAGTTGCACGAAGTCATATTTAGATATATAATACACACTGTTGATTGTAACAGGACCTTCCTTATTTAGAATATTTAGCAATATTTAAAATGGCATAGAAATATGTGATCTATGACCTGACAAAGGATATTAGTTGAGGATGTGGCTTCCTACCCAGAGAAATTCCTACCCTGCTCTATTCCTTGTTCTGAGACTCTGAATAGGCTGTTGACTTTTAGGCCTTATCTACACTTCGAGCTAACTTCGACTTTCTAGAGTTCAAATTAAAAAAGCCAATGGTATACATTCGATTGTGTGTGTCCTCAGTAAGTGGGGCTAATTCGGCTGATGGTGTTCATAGTTCCGCAGCTAGCGTGGACTCTCAGAGCGGTGCACTGTGGGTAGGTATCCCACAGTGCCCGCAGTACCCACGGCCCCTTTGAATTCTGGGTAAAGCTGGCATTGCATGATGGGGGGAAAAAACAATCTCGCGTTTTTTTCGTTCACGCTTCCCGTCACTCACCCCTCCCTCCGTGCAAGGTGTGGCAGACAGCCATTTTGTGCCTTTTGGGCCTGCAGACGCCATACTGCTTTCAGCAGACAGAGCGGTGGTCTGGTGGCTTCGGCAACTCCTGCAGAGTGGCATCTCTTCTCTCCTCTTTTTCCTTTCTTCTTCAGTCAAACGCTTCTGTTGCCAGCTCTGCCCTTTTCCATGGATTGCGTGGAGGAGGTTACCTCGAAGGTCCTCCCGTTCGGCCAGAATATCTATTCTGGTGGCATCAGCATCAAGCGCCCTGCAGCTGGTATTCTGCTGTGCTCCAGGCACTCATAAAAAGTACGTTGTGTGGTGGTTTCTGCAGCTCCTGCTGAGTGACATCTCTTCTCCCACCAAGTGGCATCTGTTCTCTCATCTTTCTTCTTTCTTCCTTAGTTGAACGCTTCTGCTGCCAGCTCTGCCCTTTTCCTTGGACTGCCTGTGCAGACGCCATAGTAGTGTGGGCATGAAGCCTGCTCAGCTCATCAGAGCAGTTATGGGCATTGTAAACAGCTCGCGAATCATAATGCAATGTATGCAGAAAGGGAAAACCCATGTGAGAATGCGAAGGCAGGGCGGTCACGAGAGTGAGGACGACATGGACACAGCCCTCCCCAAATGCAGAGCCACTGGCAGCTTAGGGATCCTGGTGGCAATGGGGCAGGCTCATGCAATGGAACGGCAAAACTAGCATGGACTGGTGGGACCGCATTGTGCTGCAGGTCTGGGATGATTTCCAGTGGCTCAAAACCTTTGCATGCGTACGGGCACCTTTATGGAACTGTGTGACTTGCTTTCCCCTGTCATGAACCACCAGAATACCAAGATGTGATCAGCCCTCACAGTTCCAAAGCAAGTGGCGATAAGCTTCTGGAAGCTTGCCACGCCAGACAGCTACTGGTCAGTCGGCAATCAGTTTGGAGTGGGTATATCTACAGTGGGGGCTGCATTTATGCAAGTGGCCAATGCAATCATTGAACTGATACTGTCAAGGGTAGTGACAGTGGGAAATGTGCAGGCCGTAGTGGATGGCTTTGCAGCAATAGGGTTCCCTAAATGTGGCGGGGCTAAAGATGAAATACGTATCCCTATTCTGGCACCGGACCACCAGCGCTGTGAGTACGTAAACCACAAGGGATATTTTTCCATGGTCCTGCAAATGCTTGTTGATCACAGGGGACGTTTCACCAACATCACTTTGGGTTGGCTGGGCAGGGTTCATGATGCTTGTGTCTTTAAGAACTCTAACCTTTTTAAACAGCTGCAGGAAGGGACTTTCTTCCCAGACCAAAAAATTACTGTTGGGGATGTTGAAATGTCGATTGTCATCCTTGGGGACCCAGCCTACCCATTAATGTCCTGTCTCATGAAGCCATACACAGGTGCCATGGATAGTAAGGAGCTGTTCAACTACAGACCGAGCAAATGCAGAATGATGGTCATCTCAAGGGACGCTGGCACAGCTTACTGACCCGTTCAGATCTCAGCGCCAGAACTACTCCCGTTGTTGTTGCAGCTTGCTGCGTGCCCCACAATCTCTGTGAGAGCAAGGAAGAGATGAATCAGAGGGGTAGCCGTGTTAGTCTGGAATTGCAGAAGTGACAAAAGAGTCCTGTGGCACCTTAAAGACTAACTGAAATTTTTTCAGAGCATGAGCTTTCGTGGGCTAATACCCACTTCGTCGGATGCATGCAGTGGAAGTATCCAGGGGCAGGTATAAATAGGTAGGCAAGAACCAGGTGGGAGATAACAAGGTTAGTCCAATCAGGCTGAACCAGCTTGTTATCTCTAATCAGGGAGGGTGAGGTGTTCCTCTAGCAGCTGAACTGGAGGTGTGAATAGCGAGAGAAGAGAAGCTGCTTTTGTAGTTAGCTAGCCATTCAAAATCTCTATTCAGTCCCAAATTGATTGTGTCAAATTTGCAAATGAATTGCAGCTCTGCAGTCTCTCTTTGCAGTCTGGACTTGAAGTTTTTTTGCTGCAAAATGCTGACCTTTAAATCTTCTATGGTGTGTCCGGTGAGGTTGAAGTGCTCTCCTACAGGTTTTTGAATATTGCCATTCCTGATATCTGATTTGTGTCCATTTATCCTTTTTCGTAGGGACTGTCCAGTTTGGCCGATGTACATAGCAGAGGGACATTGCTGGCACATAATGGCATATATTACATTGGTAGATGTGCAGGTGAATGAACCAGTGATGGTGTGGCTGATCTGGTTTGGTCCTGTGATGGTGTTGCTGGTGTAGATGTGTGGGCAGAGTTGGCATCGAGGTTTGTTGCATGGATTGGTTCCTGAGTTAGAGTTGTTATGGCGCGGTGTGCTGTTGCTGGTGAGAATATGCTTGAGGTTAGCAGGTTGTCTGTAGGCCAGGACTGGCCTGCCTCCCAGGGCCTGTGAAAGTGAGGGATTGTTGTCCAGGATGGGTTGTAGGTCACTGATGATGCGTTGGAGAGGCATCATCAGAGACGGCCACATCAGCACCACCCTATACCGAAAACCTACTGACAGCTATGCCTACCTTCATGCCACCAGCTTCCACCCCGGGCACACCACACGATCCATTGTCTACAGCCAAGCACTGAGGTACAATCGTATTTGCTCCAACCCCTCAGACAGAGACCAACACCTACAAGATCTCCACCAAGCTTTCTCAAAACTACAATACCCGCACAAGGAAATAAGGACACAGATCAACAGAGCCAGATGTGTACCCAGAAGCCTGCTGCTGCAAGACAAGCCCAAGAAAGAAAACAACAGAACACCACTGGCCATCACCTACAGTCCTCAGTTAAAGCCTCTCCAACGCATCATCAGTGACCTACAACCCAGACTGCAAAGAGAGACTGCAGAGCTGCAATTCATTTGCAAATTTGACACAATCAATTTGGGACTGAATAGAGATTTTGAATGGCTAGCTAACTACAAAAGCAGCTTCTCTTCTCTCGCTATTCACACCTCCAGTTCAGCTGCTAGAGGAACACCTCACCCTCCCTGATTAGAGATAACAAGCTGGTTCAGCCTGATTGGACTAACCTTGTTATCTCCCACCTGGTTCTTGCCTACCTATTTATACCTGCCCCTGGATACTTCCACTGCATGCATCCGACGAAGTGGGTATTAGCCCACGAAAGCTCATGCTCTGAAAAAATTTCAGTTAGTCTTTAAGGTGCCACAGGACTCTTTTGTCACTTCTGCAAGGAAGAGATGTTTATGGTGGGGTGGAAGGTTGAGATGGACCAACTGGCCGCTGATTACACACAGCCAGACACCAGGGCAGTTAGAAGGGGCCCCCCCTGACGCGGCGTGCATCAAAGAAGCCTTGACAACTAGTTTCATGGCAGGGCAGGCTACAGTGTGAGACTTCAGTTTATTTCCACTTGTGCTGTTTGTTTATGCATCCTGAAAACCCACCCCATTTCTCAGGCTAATGTTTTAAAGTTATTTTATTTCTAAGTGTCCTTTTCCCTTCTCTTCAGTGCAGGGGAACAGCTTTCAGCCAGCTGCCCTCCCACGTTCCCTCATTGCTTGCTGAGCAATAATAAAGTCATTGTTGTTTGAAAACCATGCATTCTTTAATAAAGTGTCACAGAAATGGGGAGGTTGCTGCAAATGTAGCACTGGAAGGGGTGGAGGTGGGGGGTAGGCACTGGGTGGGTGGCAGGTGAGGGGAGGACAGGAACACACAAGTCACAACTTTGGGAGTGCCATCTTTCTGGTGATTGGGCAGTCCTTGGGGGCGAAGTGGCAAGGTGCCCGGATCCTGCCCCCCCACCATGTTCTTCACGATAGCGATGAAGTTGGGAACTTGAGGAAGAGGGGGGCACGGTTACAGAGGGGCTGCAGTGGCGGTCTTTGTTCCAGCTGCCTTTCTTGCAGCTCCACCAGATGCTGGAGCATGTTTGTTTGCTCCGCCAGAAGACGGAGCAGTGCTTCTTGCCTTCTCTCCTCTCTCTCGTCCCTCAGTTGTTCCCTTTCGTCCCTTCTCTGCTCCAGCTTGTCCCTTCTTTCCTCACACTCAGTTCCCGCTTTTCAGCAGTCCAGCATTGACTGTCTCCAAGCCCTAAGCTCCGCTCTCTCTGTGCGGGAAGAGTGCATGAGCTCCATGAACATCTCATCCCCTGTGCGTTTTTTTCGCCGCTTTATCTGTGCGAGCCTGTGGGATGCGGATGATAGAGGGAGGCTGGAAACAGTTTCAGCTCTTGGATGAAAAAAAGGGAGAGTGGTATTTTAAAAAAAAAAAAAAAAAAAAAAAAAAAAAATTCTCTGTGATGAGTTGCACCCCATCCCCCAAATGCCTGGCTGGTATCGGGGAAGATCCCTGCCAGTCAGATGGTTACAGCACGGTGTTTGTGCCCCACTCCTCCATCGTGGTTAGAGAACACATGGGCACGCAATCCCAGATGCTGCTGGCCATCCAGATTCAAAAACCCCCTCTACTGCCCCCCCCCCAAAAAAAACCACTCGGGGAACTTCTGGGAGGATTTCTTTTAAGATAGAGACACTCTTGCATCCCAAGTCCTCAGGGCACAGTAATCATTTTTAAAAAATAGCTTGTCAAGCGGGCACTCCATTGACTAAGGGACACTCACCAGGGCTGTCTTGCACTCCTTCCCTGTTTGGGATACCTTCCTGGGAGGGTTGGGGGGTTACCGGCTCCAGGGTGATGAACAGTTTTTGGCTTTCTGGGAAATAGGTGTCTCTGCTTGCCTGTTCCGTAGACTCTTCGCCGTCATAGTCCTCCTCCACCTCCTCTTCCTCGTCCAGCATATCCTCTGCCATGCTGACAATCACCCCATCGGTAGAGTCCACAGACACAGGTGGGGTAGTTGTGGCGCACCCCACTAGAATGGCATGCAGTGCAGTGTAGAAGCGGCATGTGTTGGACTGTGACCCGGAGCATTCTTTGGCTTCTTTGGTTTTCTGATAGCCTTGCCTCAACTCCTTAATTTTAACACAGCACTGGTGTGCGTCCCTGTTTTGGCCTCTCTCCATCAGGCCCTTGGAGACTTTGGCATATGTATTAGCGTTTCCTTTTTTGGATCGCAGTTCTGCCAGCATGGATTTGTCTCCCCACATGGCGATCAAATCCAGCTCCTCCCTTACGGTCCATGCTGGGGCCCTTTTTCAATTCTGGGACTGCATAGTCTCCTCTGCTGGTGGGCTCTGCATGGCGAGCTGTGCAGGAGATCTTGCCACGGTGGCCAAAGAGGAAGTAAGATTCAAAAGTTCCCAGGGCTCTTCCTGTCTTACTGCCCAGTGCCTCCGTGTTCAGAGCGCTGTCCAGAGCGGTCACAATTGAGTACTCTGGGATAGTTCCCAGAGGTCGGTAACGTCAAATTGCGTCCTAACGCTAGTTCGACCCGAAAACGTCGATTTCAGCGCTACTCCCCTTCTCAGGCAGGAGTTTGGAAATTGATTTAAAGACCCTTTTAGGTCAACCTAAATGGCATTGTAGGGAGGATGGCAAAGTGGAAGGATCAATTTAATGTGGATAAATTCGACTTTACCGCGTAGTGTAGACCAGGCCTTAGAATACTGTACAGTTCATGAAAGCACGTGATAGAAGACCTGTACTAATACTCCTGCTGACAGTGCTATCTACATTTGAAGGAGTAATACTCCAACAATCTCTACTACAACTGCAGAATATTAGTGTTGTGTTTTTGAGAGTTACATGCCAGAAAATGAAAATGCAGCCAGTTGCTAAAAGCCCTCATAGAAAGTGACAATATGTTGACTCATCCTGTGCTTCTCACAGAGTAGTTTACTAGGTGAAGATAAAGTAAACATTGGTTTTTTAACACTTACATTTTTACATTTAACCTTGCAGAGCCTTTTGATGGAACAAACACAGCTAGGGCTGTACATGAAAAGCAGAAGTTTGACATTATCAAGGATGAATTTCTAAAGGTAAAAACTATATCAGATTAATTCTTGTAGCCCTCTTATCTGCAAGAAAGTTTTTGGAATAAAAATAAAAACAGAGGGGTTCCGCGGATTTGTGTACTACTGTGGTGCTCTTAGGTATGTTTGTCTTACACTTCAGTATCTGTGGAATAGGAATTCACCCCAATATGTAAAAGGAGAGAAATATGAAGTGAGTGTGTTTTTGGGGGGAAGGGAGGGTGCATGCACACGCAAGGACAGGGCTAAAGCTGAAGGGGGAAACTAAAAACAAAATTGCTTAATGGTCTTTGTGTTTAAATTCAGGACTCCAAGGCAGAGAGAAATTGTAATGAGAATTAAACATCCAAATCCATTAGTCAGCTTCGAAAGTCTCAGCCTGACCTTCTTATTAATGTTTTAAGGTTAGAACACTTTCAACCCTTCCTGGATTCAGTGGCGTTTCTTATAGGAATCTGAAAGGGAGCTATGGAACAAAAACAAACAAAAAATAACTTGAGCCTTTATTGCTCCTTCTATCATGGGTAAACATGGCCTCCAGTAGTTTACAAATCGTTTTTCTGCTCTTTGTCCACACTTTAAATATCGGATACACCCTTCTTCAGCAAGAAGGGCTTATTGACACAATCTTAGGAGAACATTAACTGTAGTGAGACATGACAGTTATCTGTCCTGCAACTTTCCCTATTTCCAGCTGATGGTGGAGAGATACGAATTTTACTTGGAATGTAAGATTTGAGCCTTGGAGGGCTTAATCTGCAAATACGTACCACCTCCTGTCTCCTGTCCCTGTCCCCCATCATAGAATTTGCTTTGCATGTGAGATCTATTTGGAATTAAGTACCTATAGCTGCACTTGTACTTTGAGATCATTGTGATTTTTCATAGTGGATGTCACTGTTCACGTTTCTCCAACAAAGAAAAGGAAGTGAAGATCAGATTTTTCTAATGCAAGAAACAAGCAGAATTAGTCTTTTTATAATTGAGTATCTTTGTGTCACAAACACTAGTAAAATACTTTCCTCCTTTTTAAAATATTGTCACATTTCATAGGAATTTTGTGTTCTCTGAGGAAGGAAGGCAGCAACTAGGATGAAAGATCTTAAAAAAAAAAAAAAAAAAAAAATCCTGTTGTATGAGAGAAGTTTAAAAATGAGAGTGTTTAGTCTTTCAAAAACACTGAGGAGAGCATCTGATAACATGTTTGAAGACTAAGGACTGTTATAAAGAGGATAGTAATCAATTGTTCTCCGTGACCAGGGAAGATAGGGCAAAAAGTAATTGGCTTAATCTGCAGTAAAGGAGATTTAGGTTAGATATTAGGGGAAAACTTTGACTAGATGGATAGTTAAATACTGAACTAGGCTTCCAACAGGGGTTGTGGAATCTCTGCCATTGTAGGCTTTTAAGAACGGGTTAGACAAATATCTGCCAGAAACGGGCTTAAGTATACTTGGTCCTGCCTCAGTGTGGAGGATGAACTGAATGACCTCTCGAGGTCTCTTCCAAATCTATATTTGCATGATTCTATAACTATTTATATAGTTCTAGGCAAGGCATATTTGTTCTATGATTTTAAATCTGTTACTGAATATAAGCAATGGAAAAGAGAGAGAGCCCATATTGGATAACTTTCTGGGCATGCTGTAAAAATCAGCCTCTTTTCCCCTAGGTGTTATGGCACGAAATCAGTTGATGAGCTACTGACACAAGTGGTCAGATCTGGGCTTTTAATATGGGCAATTTGCAAACTTCATTTTATTGTGAGAATATTAATGACCTCATAAGCATATAAAGTATTTGTACAAAATATTTTATTTCTGTGAAACCACTAGTGTTAAGCACCATACAATATATGTAAATAAAATAGTCCATTACTGATGAATGATTAAATAAGTTGCATAGGCACCATAAGGAATAACTCTATTGTTTTAAAAGATGCAGTTACTTAAGAACATTCTCTAAGGCATGGATTTTTAAAGGAGCACCCAGGGGGAGGTTGATGCATAACTCTAATTGAAAATTGCTCCAGCCTGTGAAATGTTTACTTGAAAGGCACTGACTCTACACTGGCACAAGGTTTGCCTGTATAAAGTCAGTTGCCAAATCAGGGCCATAAAGACCTAAACCCATACTCTACTCTTGTAACACAGGACAGAAATAGAGATAATATAATTTGTCACCAATTTCAAGGACATATTATTCTTTTTTGGAAGTAGCAAGGGATAGCTCTCAGATATTTAGCCTATGTCTCCAAAATCAGAAATGTGAATGTATCTAACCATTTTTAAGACTGAGCATAAGAAACTTAGTTCTTTTAAAATATACTAATATCCCCACCTTCACAAGGTTGTCTTTGACCCCTGAAAACATAATTATTTGGTTCAGATCCACACTACCACTTCAACGTAACTTACGTCATTCAGGGGTGTGAATTAAGTCACCCCCCTGAGTAACGTAAGTACTCCAATCTAAGTGTCAGTATGGACAGCGCTCTGTCAGCAGGAGAGCTTCTCCTGTCAACATAGCTACCACCTCTCGCAGAGGTGGATTTCTTATGCTGACGGGAGCGCTCTTTCCCATTGATGTAAAGCGTCTTCACCAGACACGCTACAGTGGCAATGTAGCGTTTCTAGCATAGACTAGCGCTGTTTTCAACAGTGCACTCCATTGTGTCTGTCTTACCACAGAATCCCTCTTACTGTAAGCAATCTTTTTAAAGAAATAAGTACCTAATTCTGTTCATAAATTTGTGAGGAAAACAAAACTATTTAAAACTTTGTGGATCTGTGTGGGGTTTACCTTTCAGTTTTAAAGGAGGTGGTGATATAAAAGAGAATAGCTTCTAAAAACCTTGTAACTTTTTTTCCTCAGTCATGGCAGAGATTACGGGACAAGAGAGACTTGAACTGTATACTACCCATAAGAGCAACTATACAGAAAAGATAATTGGCTTCTTTCTTCTTCTTACTGGAGTCTGCTGAAATAAAAAGAACAATATCAAAACCAAGATGCAGTTTTCCCCATAGTTTTTTATGAAGTGTTCTCTCTTTCAGGTTTTTGTTAAGGAAATGTTTATAAGAAAGATTGCATATTTTATTATGACATTTGTTAATATAACCATTCATTCAAAGATGGATTTTCTAAAAATCCTTGCACCATTGACTTGTATAGGAGACTATTATGACCCAAATTTCAGACCACAGGATTAAATTAATTTTAAGGAAAGTATCAGAGTATATTAAATTGTTGTTACCTTTAACTGTGTAATGGTTAATTCAACCACACTTAACACTGAAATACAGAAATGAAGAACCAAGCAATGTATACAAGTCCAGTTGTATTCTTAAAGCATAGCACACATTGCACGTTTCTTGATAAATAAGTAGGCTGTGCTTTACAACTGCTTCAAGCAGTATGCACTTTTGCTCTACTTGGCACTTTCCAGTTTTATTTCCCTCTTCCGTGGAACCACAGTAACAATTTATCAAAATGAAATTATCCCCCAGTTGTTTATGTTCCAGATCACAGGAATTATAATCTAAACTGGAATTTTTGAGCAGCAGAGCTACTACAAAACAGTTGAAATGATCCATGGTAAACCAGTGTATGTAAATGCTTAACGTTCATACAGATTAGGTCAGATATCTATTTTAATGTTTCCTTTCCATATGCAAAGTAGTAGTGATGGCTGCTTAAAGAAAAGCTGCTAATAAGACACGTTTTTGTTTTGATTTTGTATAAATATTTGTAAATTGGTCAGCTGCTGTAAATTGAAATTTAAAAAGTAATCTTGAAAATTTTAACTTTTCCAAAAAAAAACCCCAGTGAAACTTCTTTTAGACCTGCTGTAGCACAGTTTGTGCCTCTCATGTATTTGTTATTGCAGACCAATTCATATGTTAAAATTGTTACTTCTCGATGATGTCAAATTAATATTTTCTTTTTTCTCTTAAGTTTAATATTTTGTATGGTGTCCAGTGGAATAAAGTTTATGTATGGAAAATACAGATAACTTTTTTCTGTTTTTTCTTGCTCTGATTTCCCATGATCTCTTCTAAATGTTTTGTACTTCCCTGTGATTGTGTAGAATGAGAAGTCCTGTAAGGATTGTCTTGTCCAAAACCAGAAATTTGTGTGGCTATTGGAATTTTATATGTACGTGCAATGTAGTTCTTACAAAACACTTCAATGTTTAGGATTAAATGGTCAGCTTGTTGCCTGTTCTAAAATCATTTACTGTACAGATCGTTTACTATACAGATCTCACGCTAATTTATGATCTAATTTTTTTAAAACAAGTTTGCTTGTCTAACTCTAAGCTAATCTACAGTTCAGTGGCAATCAGGAAGATAAAACTGAAATCTTTTACTCCAAATCAGGTTTTGTTTCCTTGAGATGATAAAATTGGGCTGAATGAGTCATCTACTATTTAAATATTTTGTAGAAGTATGATCAAGTGGCTTTACATAAAACAATGAAAACTTATTGCACAAAATGTCAGCTTTCAAAGATTCTCTAGTGACTCTGTGTGTATACAATGTTTGAAAAGGTACTAACTATTTCTATGCATACAGAGTACAAAACTTTAAGGAAATAGAAGAGCTAGAAAGGAACATGTATACATAAGACAGCATCTCAGATGCATTTCGAGTGAGCGACATGTCAAAGCTACAAAACTACATATATAATCTTCCATAAACTTTATCTCGAGGGGCTTGTCTTCACTACACTTCACTGCAGCTGCGCTGAAGTAGCACATCTGGTGAAGACATCTATGTTGACAGGAGAGCGCTCTCCTGTTGACGTAACTACTTCACCTTAATGAGAGGCGGAAGCTATGTCGGCAGGAAAGCAACTTTCTCCCCCAATTTACTCAAATAAGGTTCCTTATATGTAATCAGATTCCACCTCCTTTGTAATCAGCAGCCATATAAGTTTTCTGAGAGACCTAAAGTCTCTAAGTAACGGAGTAGGGCTATGTTTACACTAGCACTTAAGTTGGCAAAACTTTTGTTGCTCAGGGATGTGAAAAAACACTGCACTGAGCGACATACGTTTTGCCAGCATAAGCGCTGGTGTGCAAAGCACTGTTGGTGGGAGACTCTCCCATCAGCAAAGCCACTGCCACTCATTGAGCTGATTTTATTATATTGCTGGGAGTGTTCTTTCCTGTTGGCATAATGAAGCTATGCGAGCTCTGGTACAGCGTGTCAGTTGTATCGGTACAGCTGTGCTGCTGTAAACTTGTAAGTGTAGGTATGGCCTAACTGTTAAAAGGTTTGTCATCATGAACTAACGTTTCCTTCTGTCACTGTGCATAGTCCGATGCTGAAGCATCTCTGAGGTTTCTCACTGCAATGAAGTCGAATGGTTTAATTTAGACTCCTTCTATTGCTTAAAAAACAGCACTGAATACTATGTGAGTTTCGGTAGTGGTTTGCTGATGTCTTTCCCATTTCTCAGTTTACATTATGCCAGAAATTGACAAAGTGTAGGATTCTGTTTCACTTTATATCATTTTCCAAGAGCCCACTTCAGTGATCCAGTGCCACGGGAATTAGTAACTTCACTTTCAGTTAAGACTCTGATTTGGATAGGTGACCTAAATGACTTCATTGAGTGACCGTGAAAGCTTCACTTTCCATAATAGCAGTATTGGAATCAGCATGGACCACATATTGTAGGATCTATAATGTTGGCTTTTTTACTATTTGATTTAGGCTGCCAGTGAGATTAAAAAAAACACAATCATAGTTGGGCCAAAACACCATTATGAACTCATTAAGGGTTTTTTAATAAATCTAAATCAAGCTCTCAGAATGAGGTAAGTATATATGTAGGACCAAAAATAGATTATTAGCACAGGATGTGGGTGAAAAAGCCGAACTCTAAATTAACATAATATACTGATGGTGCAAGGAATTGCTCTAGTAAATCCCCCATGAGGTGTTCTGTATGTAGCTCAGTTCTGGAAATCCTAGACTGGGGAGATAGTGACTTGAGTAAAATTAGTCAAGAAAGGTTGAAATATGTACCCTGAAACCAGCGTAAGAGCTTATAAGGGGAACTAGAGATCAGTGAGTGCCATTACTAGTATAAGAATGCAGCTGTTGAGAATTCATGGCAAAGATCTGCTTTAGTTTAGAGTTCAGTTGGAAGAATAACTGCTATAGGTGTAAATTAGTGAAGATAAATCTGTCAGTGAGGTCTTTGACAGGAAGCAGGATTAATGGTAGTTAAATGTTGGGGGTTTGTTTATATGTAGTACCAATATGGGGAGAAAATATTGACAACTAAAGGGTTATTTAATCTACGGGAGAAACGCATAACGAATCCATGATTGGAAGCTGAAGCTAGACACAGTCAAATTAGAAATAAAGAATAAATTTTTAGCAGTGAATAATTTTTAACATTTTTATCCACTGGAACAAACTACCAAGGGGAGTGGTGGATTCTTCATCTCTGGATGTCTTCTAATGAATACTGGATGCCTTCTAGAAGATGTGTTTTAGTCAAACACAAGATATTTGGCTCAACAGAGTGGTAACTGGGTGAAATGTAACACAGAGGTGGTCAGATTATACGACCTAATTGTGCATTGTGGCCTTAGACTTTCTGAATGCTTGATAGTGTTCTTGTTTTCTCTCGTGTTTCTATTTATTTAGTACATGCAAACATTAACAATGTAAATCACTCTGTTACCCATAACGTGGTGCTTGTAAGAAGACCCTGGATACAGGGGCGGCTCCAGGCACCAGTGCAGCAATTGCATGCCTGGGGCAGCAAGCCAAGGGGGTGGCCTGCCGGTTGCTGTCAGGGCGGTGGTCAGGCGTCCTTCAGTGGCATGCCTAGGGAAGGTCCTTCAGTCCCATGTATTCAGCGGCATTTTGGCGGCGGATACATTGAAGGCGAGGGACTGGCAGACCTCCCGCAGAAACACCACCGAATCTGGGCAGGACAAGCAGACCTCCTGCAGGCATGCCGCCGAAGGCCGCCTGACTGCCGTGCTTGGGGCAGCACAAAACATAGAGCCCCCACTGCCTGGATATGTGAAATCTTTTTTGGTCTACTTATAGGACAAGCCAATTTGTGAGAGGTACAGGACAAAGTTGAGAGTGCTACTCTGGTCACTTAAATCGGTGGAGGTGGGAGCAAGCAATAACACTGCGCTCCCTGTGTGGAAGAACAAAGCTATGTCTGTGTTATCCACAGCATTGTGTACCTACAGAGATGCTTCCAGGGTAGATTTTCTTATAGAAGAAGGTATAACACTGTTCTCTATGTACTTCAAAAATCTTTCCCACGGCTGACATTCCATCTCAATGACCAAGGCCAGACCTGGAGCATAATGTACTTTAATGTCCCATTAAATCAGGGTAATTGTTTAAGAAACGATCTGTGTTGCAGAGACTGCATTGTACATCACGTACCTAACAAGTCTCACTGCTTGGAGCAAGGGGAACAAAAATGTTTTATCTCTGCATAGGAAACACTTTGGGTGAGATGATTCTGGCACCCAAGTTTGTAATTTCACTTTAGAGAGATGGCTTATATTCAGAAATTAGTCCTGCTTGACTTCATTAATTTTATGATATCAACCAGAGCTTGTTGATTGATTTATAACTTACAATTTATTTAAAGTGTCGAATAAAATATGGAATTATTTTATTTCACTCAAAGTATCAAGAAACAGCATTCTGGTTAATTTAGGATTCCGTTTTCAAAATCTAATGACAATAATGAAAATCAATATAATGGCAAGGAGTGCTGTGACTGACTATATACTGGACAAAGGTTATGAAATTAAGATAAACTTTACTGAATAAATGTAAGCCTTATTGAATTAGGCTTAATATCTTTGGCATCAATTGCAATAAAAATGCAACTGCATGAGTTATGGAAATGTGTGTATATGGTGTAAGAGGAGGAGGATGCTAATTTAACTCCTTTGATTATCTGCACTTTGAAGCCACCACCTGGGAGGTTTCCATATACTAGTTCAAACTGGATTTTTTAGGAACCAATGGACAAAGGATTCTTGGATATATATTCTGTCCATTTACTGGATCGGGACTTCTCATCCATGGAGGGCTGTTGTGGTAACCGGGCCTACAGATTTACCATAACTGTGAACTCAACGGCAAAGCATAAGAAAGTTCATAAGATATCCCAACCTATAATATCAAATGTTGATGGAAAAAGGTACGAAAGGAAGACAGACTGAATTAGTCTCTCCACCCCACCCCAAAAAATGACTCCTGAGGTAACTCACTGTTAAGATCATGCCTGGTAAATGAGAAAAATGTGGAGCCAGAAATCAGTGAACCAAAATTGGTGTGTCAGAAACTAGGCCCTGTTGGTGGGCAAAATAATGAGGGGATGGGTATTCCACCATTGCCTTGCTGGGTGGCTAATGAAAGAAATGATAGGAAGAAAAATAAGGCACTGGAATGAGTTTCACCATCATGGCTGCTCCCACCTCCACCCTATTCTGGCACCCGCGGCCTTTTGTCATCCTGATCCTGAGATATGTCTTGACCAGGCCAGAGTGAGGGACCCAGATCACATTGCCACCTCTACCAGCTCCAGCTGCAGCCCAAATACGCCTGGGGATAAAAACAGAATTGGACTTTAACAGCAACAGCAGTTTTGGCCCATCTCTGCTAACTTCTTTTTTCCCCAAAAGGACAACTATCACCATTTCTGATACCGTCTAAGAGACTGCCACACAAGGGAGTTTGCCTTCTAAAGACTCTCCTGCTAGAAAGAGAACAAGAGATATTGCTAAAATAAAAGCTTTATTTAATACTTTACATTTCAAATGCCTTAACTGTATTTCTGCCTTTAGCTTTAATACAAAAAAACAAAAAAAAAATATGGTGTGTATGCCAAGGTACAAAGTAGGTTGAGGCCTCTGAATACCAAACCTTGTACCTTGTTTAACACTGCTTAATGTTGGACAGTAATTGGGTGGTTATAACATCTTTGATCCATTTATTCCATATAAATTAATGCAACAGGGCCCCAATCCTTAGGGAAGATTTGGAAGGACTTGGCCTACTGAAGCCTCATAAGAGTGGGTGCTTGTTCTGAGCTGAAGCTGTGATGAACTCAAAACAAAAGGGAAACCCCTTGGGTGGGGTTTTGAAGGACTGCTCCTGCCAGAGCCCATGTTCAGATTGGGGGCATCACTAGTAAGCTTATTACCATGCATGTAGGTTCTTCTATTGTTTTTTTTTTTTTGTTTTATCTGTAGTGCTTTTACCTTAAGAAAAAAATGTGCTTGCATGGTAATGTGTAACTGTGCTCAATTACTCTGTAGGTAGTTTCTGAAGAGAAAGTAAGCAGGCCTGCTTTGGCAAAGTCTCCTGCTGGGACATCCCCATGCAGTCAGGAGACTGTGCAACCTGGAGATTCCCCAGTTGGAGGAAGTGAGATCTGGGTCTCCACCCAAGAGAGGTGAAGGCCAGGGGAGCTGGAAACCTGATGATGGGTGCCATTGCTGAACCACTAGAGGAAAATACAGGTGCAGTTGCCCTGAACTATGCCAAGCACTTCATTTGGTTAATTCTAATTTAGGAATATTGAAGATCGTTTTCTCCTGGCCTGTGAAAAGCCAGGCTGTTTGTGTGATGGAGAATAATTGTTGTGCAAACGTGGCTGATTTCCATCTGTTGAAGAGGAAAAGCAGATGATGTTAGTCTGCTAGCTTGCTTATCAATAACAATATGTAGTATCAGTAGCTGTTCAAACTGCAGCTGCGTCGTCTTCCACATCTTAGTGAATTGTTTTGTCTTTATAGGCTTTAGTAAATACTATTTAGGAGAGTTACCATATGGAAAGGAAAGGGAAAGTCATAACTTGTTTCAAAATATTGTGGCCTCTGAGCAATAAATCTAGTCATGCCTCCCATTACCTTATAAACTGAATGTCTAATTACAGTACTTATGTTTTTCAAACCAAGGGTATTGAATTGGTTCCCCTCACATGGTGCGTAAACTCAGTATTCCAGTTTTGAGGAGTAAGGATAGGAAACTTGAAACACCAGGATCACCTGAAACCTTTCACAAGTACTACATTAATTTTTAAGGCTGTGTACTCTTTGCTGTGTTTTTAATGTTTTAAACTTGATAATTTAAAAACACATTTTATTCTGAACCTCATGCAGGGTTCTACCCCAGAGCTCCCTGATAAACATATATATACATTTATTTTGCTTTTAATAACTGATACTGAAACAAAATTAGACTTTCTACATATCTGCTTCCCTCACTGTCCTAGCCCCACGCTGTCCATGCGTTACCTTTCTTCTGGTTGGAGAAGGTCACTTGGAGCTCTGATTTGTGTTTCTTTTTTTTTTTTTTTGTAATTCTGCTCATTTAGCCAGCGAGCTTGGCTATAAAACACTGTTATAAAAAGCTTCATAGTAGCAAAAATGAGCTGAGTTTGCGAATGACTTTGAGCAACCCAGAAAAGTGGCTGCAATCGCTGGTTTGTCCCTTTTATTATTCAGTCTTCTGGAGTGAGGCTGGTACTAGGACCCAGTGGTAAGACCTAGGCAGCAACAGCAACTTGGTGTTGTAACTTTCCTGCCTTCTATTTAAAGACTCCCCTGAGTCAGGAGAACTGAAGCTGCTGGGGATGACAGTTGCTTCGGGCAACCCTGGGGAGGACGGAGTAGGGGGTAAAAATCCTCACAAGGGCCTGAATTGAATGGAGGGTTTCTCTGGCTCTGAGTGCGACAGAGTGTCTGAAATTTCCTTCTCTCTAGAGGATGAAGTCCCCGAAGGATTGGTGGAGCCCCAAGAAGTGGAGGGGCTGACTAACAGGTACTCCCTCTCCAGAAAGGAACAAGACTTGCATGCATGGGTGGGGCATAACAGTTGGGGGACCTGGGATCCAGTCCTATTTTATCTCTCTCCCCCCACCCCAAAAAGTATTTGAATAAAACAAATGTGAATCTGCCAGCAACACTTTCTGGTTAATTTGGCTGTAATTAAGATTTATTCTGTAAGTGCCTATCCTGAGCACTGAAGGCTTTTCTATTTAAAGAGTCTGCAGCATGCCAGCTGGAGTGGCATCTCCTGCCCCTCCCTTTCTGGCTGACTTTTTGTTGCATATTGATCTTGCTTATTCTGGAGATTTATATGTCAGCAGCAGTCGGGTAGCAAGCAGGACTCGAAGCTCCTTCTACCAGGGTTCTGAGGCCTTCTGTGACTCTGATGTTTGGGGTGAAAATGGATGCAGAATACAGCTTGATTTTAGGCATTTTATGCAGAGACCAAAGTTTCTAACATAGAGAAACTGTTGAGAAATAGCTTGGATGAGTGCTCTCCGTGTAGGACGGGGAGCCAGAAATCTGAGTTCTTATCCTGTCTCTGCCGTGATCCTGGGCTCTGATCCTGCAGTCTCACCTTTGCATTCATGCAGAACCCAGTGGGACACTTTGTGCCATCTGGGTCCACCTAATGTAGATCAAGAGCAGAAGGTTGTGTGGGAACAGAATCCATCATTGTTAAATGTACATTGTAAACAGAGTTGGAAAATAAGTAGTAATGTCTGAAAAATCTTTCTGAAGCCTACGTGATAAGGGGTCTGAGTGAGATACACTTCTAGCTGCCCAAGTGGTAGGAGTTGTTCTTGTTTATACAGCAGTTCTCGGCATGCTATCAAATTTTGGAGTGATTTGGAGCCTTACCATGAAAGTTCTTCATGGGCAGAGGTCAAAAGGATGAAGGAAAAAATGATGAAACTCTACTCATAATTATGCCCAATTTTTCACGTATATTAACCATGCTGGTTAAACTCTTTAGCCCAGATTTGGGAAGTTACTTCAACATGTGCTTCAGGTTACACACACGTGTAGTCCCCCTGAAGTGAATGGGACTGTGCAGGGCTTAAAGTTATACATGCTTAAGTATGTTTCTGGATCAGGGTCATCAGCTGGATATTTCTGCTTCTGTGAGCAACAATTAAATAGTTAATAATGGTGTTTAAATTATCATCTTTAAGCTACAGATGGGAGTAGCTCATGCCTCCTTTCTTTAACAGCAGTTCTGAGGGGGAATGTCTCCATCTATGCATATTAGAATGTCTCCATCTACGCAGTATTTAGCATAATCAGATCTCATTCTTGGCTGGGGTGGGTGCTACTTCAATACAAACAGTACAAGTAAAGTACCGTTGTCTGTTCAGGCCTAACATCATAATGCTGCAGATGAAGAGTCTTCTAATACAGTGAGTGTTTGATAAATCATGGTGATAAATTCCTTAAACAGCCAATTATATTAATAATGGCACAGTTCATGTACATCCCACACCAGCATTTAATTAAGATAGGTGGGTCTACCTGAGGGACTTCCAAACAGCTGTGTTCAATGGGTACCTGTGTTTGTTTTGTTTGTTTGTTTGTTTTTTCAACTCAGGGCATATCTTCACTGGCAACATTAAAATGCTGCTGTGGCTTTAACACTACAAAGCCTGAGACTGTGTTATGTCAGTTCTCTTCATATTCCATTACAACAGTTGAGGTCATCCAGTGCACTTTTGTTGAAGTTCCTTTATGCAGGATGCTCTTAGCTGAGAGCCCTTGCTTCCTCTGACACTCTTCTAGAACTCTATTGATAAGCTTTATATATTGTACTAGAGAGACAGAGATTTGACTGATCATTTAATCTTTTTGTCACATAGAATATAACCTAGGTGAGATCTCAATGAGCAATGGGACACCAGTGGATTATTGAGTCAATATCTGAAGATTAAGGATGCAATAGTGTATATTTCATAGAAAGTACTTATCTGCAGCTGTGATAAGTACAAAGTTAATGAATAAATTAAAAATAGTTTGTCAGTGCTGTTTTAAAAAAAGTTTAGCAGTGCTTGTGAATAACCTGACACAAACCCTGTGCATCTGACAAAGAGAAGAGGTTATTTTGAGTGAACGCTTTTTTCACTCTTTCAGAATCTATTAAAAGGAGTTAATATGTTTAAAATATTAAAAATATCATGATTTATTCCTTTTAGGCAGGAAAATACAACAAACTAATTTTTAATTCTATAAATTATTTTTCATTACTGGGCTCTTTGTACATTCAGCTGGAGACTAGGCCATCTTTGGAGAGAGTATCTGTCTGTTACTTTGGAAACAAAGGTAAAAAGTAATTAGTTTGTGGTGTATGCCAATATATGCCATTTGGATAAGTTAAAAAAGATCCAAAGTACTGATGATAATCTAAGTGGTTTAGGCAGGTGCTTAGAAAAGTAGCATTCAAGGACAGTACAGTAACAACAGTGATGGACAGTAGTGTTAAAGCATGATTATCCAGAATGGAATGTGTGAGGACTTGCTGGTAACTGGTGGTTTTTCTCAGCTAGACTAAAGCTTTACAGAGCAGGTGGGCTGCATTTGAAACACAGTAGAAGACAGGCTACCATACCGAGTCAGTTCTAGCATTATTTGGTAGGGAGAAAGTAGTTCAGTGCAATAGGAAGAAGGATTTAAATAAGATATATGAAAACAAAAGCTAGCAGCAGCTGGTGGTTGTTTAAACTGGCAAAGATGATGTGACAAAGCATAAAGTTTAATGATCATTTTTAAAGTTCTAAAGTAAAATGCTAGAGTGTATAAAAACATGCAATATACAAATAAAGGGACTGATCCTACAATGAAAAAATCCTTACTTGTACTAAGTAGTCCTAATTAAGCCAGTGAAGCTGCTCAGATGGGTAAAGTGATGCATATTGTTGTTTCCAGGATCAGGGTCAGTGCTACAATGCAGTGTTTCTACCAGAGACTAGTTATCCTTTTAAAATCTGTTGTTATGGAAAAGTTCTGATAGCAACAGTCACCATAAAGCTCCAGCAAAGTCATGGTGCCTTACTTTTCACACCATTTTATCAAAGCCAGGTACTGCAGTTATTCTTTTGTCATTTCTGGAAACGATGAGACTAACAAGTAGTGTCAGAACCTGTCATAAGGACGGGACAAGACATCATGTCCTTTGTCGGCATGATTAAACCAATTCTTCTTATGAACGCCTGTGCTGTGTGTTCTAGCTTTTGGAACTGTACCTTGTGAAATTATCATCTTGACAGACGACTGTATTTTCTATTGTCATTTAGAAGTAATATTTTTCTATTAAGCAGCGATGGTATTTGGAAAGGATGTGTTATCTCTTTGAGAAAAACACCACACGAACTATTATGATGCAAGGTAACAGACCCTTATTTGTAGGATTCCATGAGGAGTCTGAGACATGTGGAATTAAAGTTTAATCACAGGAAGAGAACATCAGTTAGCTGTTCAGGCACTGCTGTTTCTGGGCTCCTTCCATTAGCTGGTTCATACATATAAAAGGACTTCAGACTCCTAGCGTCAAATAGTCAGAAAACAAAAGATAACCAAACATTATATTGTTGTAACCATTTCCTGTACCTTTTTTAGTTGATTTTTTTTTAAAGGATAAAATCTCAGAAGACAAGTTTTTTTCTGTTGGAGAACTGCCATTAAAAAAACATGCCCTTCACACAATTAGAGTTGCCCATTTTGTTTGGACATATTCCTGGTTTCATCACATGAAATAATCTTGCATTCAAAATTAATCCTTAATTCCTTGAGACTCCAGGACAATCTTGGAGGTGTGGCAACCTTACTTGCCATTAAATGGAGACTAAACCAGGAAGATAGTAAGAGGCAGTATAGCAGGGTCAGAGGCTGCCCTCAGCCTGAAGGAAGCTGGAGAAGTGGATTGAGGAGTCTAACTTGAGTAGTGGACTGGTCTGAGTAGGTGAGAGGTTCCGCTAGCCAGCGTGGAGAAGGAACTGCATGGCAGCCAGTGACTGGGATGTGGCAGGGGCTCAAAGAGGACTGTCGCAGCGGTGTAAAGGTACATTTGTACACATAGGTGTTCTAGACCCACCTACTAAAGTAAATGGGAGTTGGAGAGTGTGTTTGTGTTTGTTTCAGTATTTTTTTAGTCTCTTTGAAATAGGTCAGCATCTTCTGTCTAGGTGAGGAGAGAAGAAACAAACAAGGTGTAGAGTATACAAAGGCCTCATGCGATCGGTAGGCTGTATACTGGATGATAAAGATGTTACCCTATCACAACACACGAGAACGTGAGCACAAAGTAGCATGGGCCCAGGAAATTCACCACTCGGGCTGAGGTCGCTCAAAACAAACGAACTGGTGCATGCCTGTTACACCACTCACTGCAAGTGTAAAATAAGAACAGCAGCAAGATGCTCCCTGATAACGAAACTGCTACAGTACATCGAGTCAGCGTGACATGTCGTCCTGCACAGCTATGCCAGAATCCCTGTTACAGTTTCCTATTCCTGTCTACTGGCTAAGCTGAATTGGGCTGTTGCCAACACTGCTTTCTCTCACTCATGGTATTTGGATCATGTGCAGCTCTGAGGATCTTTACCATTTTTTCAAACCCAGAGGGACCTGTTCAGGGCACAAGGCCTGTGGCCTCCTTTCCCTCCCTTGCTGCTGCTCTCCACGATGGAGGAAGAGCTTTCAGGTGTGGACTATGGAAATCCTCTGACATCTGGGGGTTCCTTCCTCAAAATAGCCAGCACTGGTGAGAGCAGTGGAGGCAAGTCAGGCTCCATGGTCTCCCTTTTTTCTTACTAAATGGGGAACAAAATCAGCATTCCCCAAAGACTCAGTACTAACCCAGTACTAACTGCACCTGATGGTTCAGGGGGGAAGGCAGAGGTTTCCATCTCTCACTCACAGTCCAGTCCACTCCACCCCCTAGGGAATCAGGCCCAGTGAACTCCACTTTGCCTCTCCACAAAGGTAGCAGCAGCTTTGCACCCTGAGGCTCTGAATACTTCTTTCGTTCATTGTGTGGCTATTGGTTGTGGTCATTCAGCTTCCCAGCCTCATTTCCTTCTAACCTTCACTCTTCTCTCTCATTTCTATCTTGCACCCAGGGAGATTTGCTCTTTCTCCACCCGCTCCCCTCCTCTTACTGCAACAATCTCCTCTTCTTCCCCAGTTTAACCAATGAGTGTCTCCACCCCCAGCTTCATTTACACACTTTTATGATATAAATAAAAGTTACATTTATAAAACAAGCTCTTCCTTTTTCACAAATGTGTTTGAACGTGTTTTCCTTTCCAGTGTGTATTGAAAACAAATTTCAAAACCTCGAAAGTTGCTATGAAACAGAATTGTCATGCTTCGGTCAGTCCTGCCTGAATGTGCTCTGTTTATTTGGTGACAGGCAAAAAGGGAAGTGTGGCTGTATGCTTCTAGTTTTTGGAGTTTACGGTTTTCTGTAGACCATTGTAGTCCTTTGATGGGTTTTCCTTTCTCCTTGTGCTTTAACATGTCTGTCTTCTACCATATGTTGAGGAATGTTTTTGAACAGTCAGTGTGGTTGTCGTGGATGTAGTTGCTGCTTTTTCTCTAATCTCTACTTGCCATCTGTAAACAAACTCAGCACTGCTCAGCCACCTTCTTGTGTCCACTAACACAATGAGTTCCACCTGGCTCTGATCTTTGAGTCTCATATAATCACAGGCTAGCTCATATTCCTATCTGTGTAATTACATCATATTAGCCGGATGAAGGTAGTTCAAAGGATGCCTGTCTCCCTCTATTTAGTGAAGCTATGGTCTTTCAGCTGCAAGTTTGCCTCATCCCATGAAGTAGGCTTTGAGAGTTCATAGTTGCTTCAGTGGGCGTGTTATCTTTTATTGGACCAACTTCTGTTGGTGAGAGAAACAAGCTTTTTAGCATACACAGAACCCTTCTTCTGAGTTCTTCTTTGTACTCGCATGGGGCTGGTGATGCAGGCAGTTTTTTATTCAGTCACTTGCTAGGTACGTTACAGGACTTCTTAAGGTCTGTTCCATAGCAAGATGGCCAATGAATTACATCTTTTGTCTTTTCTGTGCTTTGGTTTTTTTGATGGAAATTTTTAAGGTACTGGGTACTGAAGAATGTGGTGGGTTGAACATTTGCTGGTAGTCTTTTCTATTTTCTCCATATTACTGTTCAAACTTCTTTACTGAAATAAGTTTGTGGCTTTATCCTTAATTCCTTTTAATTGTTTTAACCTTTTTTTTGCTGCTGTAATTTATAAAGCTAGAGGGGTAAATGGTTCTATAGATTTTTTTCTGAAACAATGTGCTTAAATCACTGATAGAAATAATAGTTATTGGAATTGTATGTATCATAAAAGTTTCTTCATAAAATTGTGGTTAACTAATCATTTATTGGTATGTTAGAGGACTTCCTCTGAAATCATGGGTTTATTGGAGTAATATTTTTATTATTTGTAATACCCTTGTACAGAGAATTGACCTAAATTAACAAAGTTCATAATTTGGAAGATGAAGAGAACTAAGAGGTAGTAATAAATTACACTGGTCTACAATTTTTTAGAAGTCGTCTGCTTCAGAGATAAAATGTGATATTTATTATGTATTTTGATGTGCTGAATTCAAATATGACAATTAAAACAACTGATTGGCTACTGTTTCTAAGATATTTAAGTTTTTACATTTTATGTCTCTGTATATTGTGTAGATAGTAGAGTTTTAATCATAAATTGTAAACCTAGGTCTTTTCATGTGTTTATGGTTGCTTTACATGATAATATTTCACCTGTCCTGTTTATGTAGCACTTTAAAAATCAGCAAAAGGGTTATATAAATAAAATGTATTATGAAACAAAAGGCAAAAAACTATTATGTACATAGTTTAGTCCTATTCAGTATCTACTGGGCGCTTCTTGGCTTGTCTCTTGTATTCACTAAATGGAGCATCTCTTGTCACTGTCCAGCAATAGTCTGCAAGCATTGATGGGCTCCATTTGCCCTGATAGCGTTTCTCCATTGTTGCAGTGTCCTGGTGAAATCGCTCGCCGTGCTCGTCGCTCACTGCTCCGCAGTTCGGTGGAAAAAAATCTAAATGAGAGTGCAAAAAATGTATCTTTAGTGACATGTTGCAACCAAGGCTTTTGTATGCCTTCAGGAGGTTTTCCACCAACAACCTGTAGTTGTCTGCCTTGTTGTTTCCAAGAAAATGTATTGCCACTGACTGGAAGGCTTTCCATGCCGTCTTTTCCTTGCCACGCAGTGCATGGTCAAATGCATCATCTCGAAGAAGTTCCCGAATCTGAGGACCAACAGAGACACCTTCCTTTATCTTAGCTTCACTTAACCTTGGAAATTTTCCACGGAGGTACTTGAAAGCTGCTTGTGTTTTGTCAATGGCCTTGACAAAGTTCTTCATCAGACCCAGCTTGATGTGTAAGGATGGTAACAAAATCTTCCTTGATTCAACAAGTGGTGGATGATGAACACTTTTCCTCCCAGGCTCCAATGACTGTCTGAGTGGCCAATCTTTCTTGATGTAGTGGGAATCTCTTGCACGACTATCCCATTCGCAGAGAAAACAGCAGTACTTTGTGTATCCAGTCTGCAGACCAAGCAAGAGAGCAACAACCTTCAAATCGCCACAAAGCTGGCACTGATGTTGGTCATAGTTTATGCACCTCAAAAGTTGTTTCATGTTGTCATAGGTTTCCTTCATATGGACTGCATGACCAACTGGAATTGATGGTAAAACATTGCCATTATGCAGCAAAACAGCTTTAAGACTCGTCTTCGATGAATCAGTGAAGAGTCTCCACTCATCTGGATCGTGAACGATGTCGAGGGCTGCCATCACACCATCGATGATGTTGCAGGCTACAAGATCACCTTCCATGAAGAGGAATGGGACAAGATCCTTTTGATGGTCACGGAACATGGAAACCCTAACATCACCTGCCAGGAGATTCCACTGCTGTAGTGTGGAGCCCAACAGCTCTGCCTTACTCTTGGGTAGTTCCAAATCCCTGACAAGGTCATTCAGTTCAGCTTGTGTTATGAGGTGTGGTTCAGAGGAGGAGGATGGGAGAAAATGTGGGTCCTGTGACATTGATGCTTCAGGACCAGAAGTTTCATCCTCTTCCTCGTCTGACTCAAGTGAGAATGATTCTGGTGCATCAGGAACCGGCAGTCCTTCTCCGTGGGATATTGGGTGTATAGCTGATGGAATGTTTGGATAATGCCCAGTCCACTTTTTCTTCTTTGACACACCTTTCCCAACTGGAGGCACCGTGCAGAAGTAACAGTTGCTGGTGTGATCTGTTGGCTCTCTCCAAATCATTGGCACTGCAAAAGGCGTAGATTTCCTTTTCCTGTTCAACCACTGGTGAAGATTTGTTGCACAAGTGTTGCAGCATATGTGTGGGGCCCAGCTCTTGTCCTGATCTCCAATTTTGCAGCCAAAATAAAGGTGATAGGCTTTCTTAACCATAGTGGTTATACTGCGCTTTTGTGAAGCAAAAGTCACTTCACCACAAACCTAGCAGAAGTTATCTGCACTGTTTACACAAGTATGAGGCATCTCTGCTCACTTTGGCTAAACAGAAATGTGTCCCTTTGCAAAATCAAACACTGACAAATAAGAGAGCACGACACTGTATGATTTCGAGAGCTGATATAGGCAATTTGTTCAGCAGAGTGATGTAAGCTTCGTTATGATTGCATCATCCATGACTTCTAGGAATAACATGATGCAATTCATATCATGTATGACGCAATACCAGCTTCAGATTGCATCATTCATTGTTTTGCCTAAAAAGCAAGTACTGTCCAAACCCACTCATAGATCTATTCATAGATCCAGTCAAAGATGTATTTTAGTCATTTCTGGTTTAAATTGAGATCCCCTCCCTTTATAACTCACTTATCCTCCGCCATTCCCATGTCAAGGGTCATATATACTGACCCAATAGCATATCTTGAAAACTAGAGCCAATCAACAATTTTAAGCATCATTTTCGTTCTCAGTGACCCAGAATTAGTAAAGTTTGACTACATTTATTTCAGAAGCATTTTGGCTGTAGAGCAGTGTTATAGGCCTGAACCTCTCGTGCCTTGTACTTTGAATTAGTCATTTACATCTGTACAAAGTAGGTGTAAAATGCTACCAGATCACTGTGTCCACATTTAGATCACCATAGTACAGGTTTAAATGACTCCACAAGGTATCAGGCATTAGTGAATCAGACCTTAGATTTTTAATGATATTACTGATTTGTTTCATGCTTAGATTTTTGCTGAACTTTAAGCTTCCTTTAAGTTTTAAAGCCAGACTCTGACCTCACGCTAGCATAAGTGAGATGAAAATTTGAGATCATTAGTGTTTTTATATGGTCTTTCAACATATGACGTTACTAATGCCAACAGTATATTTGTCAGACAAAACGTTACATTATTTATGCCTATATTTGTTATAGTAGTTAAACAAATCTGAAAAATAGTTTTCCTTAGCTATGTTTGATTTCACTGTAATTGATTTTTATAATAAATGATCCTACCACACTTTTATTTATTTATTTTAGTTTAAAGGACATTATCCAGAATGAAGATGTGAAACCCAAGCTACAATGCGTCATGTCCAACCCTTCCTTTTCTGTGGTAACAGTTCAAAGTGAAGACAGTGGAATAACATGGGAAACCAGCTCAAGCAGATGTTCTACTCCATGGGCCTCAGAAGCTAGTGCTACTTCTGATCTCTGTAGTGTTGAAAGTTCGTCTGTAGATTCTCCTCCAGGGAAAGTTATCTTTCTCATGGATGAAGGTAACACTGTCCGGAAAAGGACATGTAAATCATCTGATAGAATGTCAGACTTGAAGGGAGGCCGGGATAGCAAAAGGAGTGACTTGTCCGGAATGCAAGTGCAAGAATTAAGAGATGCTCCCGCAAAAGGGCAGGATACTAAGAGAAATGTCGCTGACCTGGAAGCACAAGCTATGGATGCAGAAACTTCAAAAGATAAAGAGGATTTGCTAGACATTACAGGAGAACCAGTGTCACATCCTCCAATTGACTCAAAGTCCATGGGTAAAGAAAACAAACTGAAAAAAGGAAGGCCAGCCCTTAATGGAGCTGTAAGAGCTAAAATCCAGAAGTTCAGTTCAATTTCAGAAGAAACACCAAAATTTTTCCAAAAGAAGGGTAGTAAAGATCCAGCTATGCCATCCGATATAAAAAGGAAGCAGAAACAACAGAGCAAAGGATTCCTAAATCAATGCGTTTCCTCACCTTCTTTGGTGCATCTTGAAAAGGATTGCACTGATGGGGATGATAGTTCACTTCATAACATAAAACACATTGAAATGAATATTGAATCTAGCAGTTTTTCAAATGCAGGTGTAACAACTCCTCTTAATAAAGAAGAGGGAAAAGAGACATGGTCTTCTCCGTCTGAGAATCTACATGAGACATCAGAGCAGACTCTGTCTCTTTCATCAGACCCTACTGAGGAAGAACAGAAGCAGGAAAGCCACACAAGCTCACCCATGCCCATAACATCAATATCAAAATGGTCAATGTCTGAGCCATCAGATCTTATGGATACAGCAGAGAAACAAGAAATACAGCCCTTTCCTCCTGAGACTGCAAATGTGACCTCAGAACAGCCATTGTCCATTACACCATATATTATTGATGAAGGAGAGAACCAGGAAATTCAGCCTCATTCACTTTTGACCACAGAGACCATTTCAACAGATAGTATTAATGAACCAGAGGGGCAAGCAACTCAGCCTTATGTGCCTATATTGTCTGAATGTTCTAGTTCATCAGATACTGGTGAGGAAACAGAGATGCAAGAAATTCTGTTTTATTCACCTGTGACTACACAGTCAGAGCCTGAACATTCAGTTTTATCTGAAACAAAAAAGAGGGATATTAAACCTTATCCACGCGTAACTGCACAATCAGAATGTGAACATCCAGATTTATCACATTCCATCGAGGAAGCAGAAAAGCAAGAAATTCATTCTTATTCACCTGTAACTGCACAATTGGAATCTGAACAACCAGGTATATTTTATTCTACTTGTGAAACAGAGAAACAAGAGACTGCGCAATTGGAGTCTGAACCTTCAGAACAGCAAGATATCCAGCCACATACTGCCATAACTGCTCAGTCAGAGTCTGAACATTCAGATCTATCCTATTCCATTGAAGAAGCAGAAGAGCAAGAGATTCAGTCTTATTCACCTGCAGTTGAGCAACTGGAGTTTGAAAAGGTAGATTTATCATATCCTGGTGATGAAACAGATCATTGTTATTCACAAGTAACTGCAGAACCAGAGTCTGAGCTTTCAGATTTGCCATATTCCATTGATGAAACAGAAAAACAAGCTGCACGATTGGAGCGTGAACATCGAATTTTATCGCATTCCACTGAAGAAGCAGAGAATCAAGAAATTCAGCCATATTTACTTGTACCTGCACAATTCAAGTCTGAACATCTAGTTTTATCTGAAACAGTGAGTGAAGAAATTGAGCATTATTCACCCACAATGCCACAATTGGAATCTGGGCATTTAATTTTATCATATCCTATTGGCGATACAGAAACACAAGAAAGTCAATGTTATCCACATGTACCAGCAGGACTGGAGCCTGAACATTCATATTATTCAGCTGATGAAGAAATTCCCCAAGAAATTCATTCTTCTTCACCTGTAACTTCACAATCTTTGCCTGAACGTTTAGTTTTGTCACATTCTATTGATGATGAAGAGAAACAAGACATTCAGCCATATAGACCCAAGCCTGCAAAATCAAAGTGTCACTCTTTAGTTTCATCGTATGACACTGATGAAACAGAGATGCGAGAAATTCAGCTGCATTCACCTAAAATAGAAAACTTGATGTCTGAACAGTTAGTCACTATGTCACCAATGCATACTGATGACAGAGATGGGCAAGAACTTCAAGCTTATTCACTGGGCACAGAATACTTGCTGTCAGACCAGTTAACAGCTCCTTTTCCTACTTTCATTGCTGAAAGTGATAAGCAAGAAATACAAACTGATGCACATGAAGTGCCAGATTTGGTTTCAGAAGTGCTGAACTTTTCATCTGGTTCCATTAATGAAGAAGAGAAACATGATATTGATTCTTCTTTGCCTGACACAGAATATATGTCATCTGAACAATCAATGGCTGTTTCATCAGACTTTATTGATGAAATTGTGATGCAAGAAAATCCGTCTTACTCAGCTGAAGTAGACCGCTTCCCATCAACACAGTTAAAAGCCACCTTAGTTAGGCCTTTTAGTAAAACAGAGATGCTAGAAAGTCAAGCTTATGCTGTTGAGGAAACTGCTTTGTTGTCAGAAGAGTCAGAAACTGGTTCATCTGATCCAACAAATAATGAAGCAGACAAGCAAGAAATTCAGCCTTTTCCAAATGAAGCTGAATACTTTGAATCAAAACAATTTCCAGGTAGACTTCAGACAGCACGTACAGCCCAAAGTACTAATGAGAATAAATCAGACATGATAATGGTATCTGATTTTGTTTCAAATGAAGCTTCCAGTAATCTCCTAGCAGAGCCCATTAATGAAATCCACACACGTAATTTATACTCCTCACTTCCAGGTAATCCAGTCTCAGATAAAAATTTAAATAATGTAACAGTAACTAGCATTGGAGACCTTTCAACATCAGAAGAAATACAGCATTTTTCAAATGTAGAAGCAGGGTCAAAAGAGCCTGAACATTATCTACCGAGAGAAGAGAAATTAACAGAACATGTGAACTCTACAGAAGAATCAGAATATACTCCAGAACCTGATGAACAAAAAGATGTGTTTAATATCATTTCAGAAGGCTATGAGATATTGAATATTCATGCTGTCCCAGTCATTTCTTCAGTGGATGAAGAAGAAAGCAAACACATGCCAGATAAACTAGAATACTTAGAAACAAATACCCTCATTAAAACAAAACTATTTGACTGTGGTGACCATGAAGCATCAGCATATGGAACGGCTACAGAAATTTCAGAAGACTCAGGGGCAGATGACACGGGAGTTAAAGATATGGAACAAAAAGAACTTGTTGAAGTAGATGCTCAGGAAATTGTAGAAACAGAGGAGGCAATTTCCACTGTGTCAAAAAATAAAAGTGGTGAAGTTTTGAATTCTAACGAGAGTACCATTGAGATGGATTATTTTGAAAAGTATACTTTGATTGATGACAAATCCCCCACTGAACAATCTGTTCAGGGACTATCTCCCGTTGTTGCAATAATGGCAAACCCTAAGAAACATACAGAAGAAGCCATCTCTTCAACTGGAAGTTCTGATGTTAATACTTCTGAAGATGAATTTACTTTACTAGCTAATGACTTGGATGAAGCCTTTTATGGAATGATAGAACAAGAAAGCAAGATGCAAACTTCTGCAGATGCTCAGAAATTTTTGACTATGCAAAAATCAATTGACTGTAGTAAAAAAGTGATAAATATAGAAGATGAACAGAAGTTAGCAGGCACACCCTTATTTGATACAGAAGGAGGAGTGTTAGAACGATCTATGTTGTTTCCCACATCAGTCAGCGCGATTAACCCAGAACTTCTAGAGGAGCCACCTGCACTGGCATTTTTATACAAGGACCTCTATGCAGAAGCAGTGGGAGAAAATGCAAAAGGTGAAAATGAGCCTCCTTCTGATGAAGAGAGTGGGAGTTCTAATGCATCTTTTCCTAGAAATTTTGACACAGATGATGAAACTGGAATATATTTTGAAAAATATATTCTTAAAGATGATATTCCTTGTAACATTGTTGGGTCTCAAAAAGATCAAGTTTCAGAGGTTCAGTCCATTAACAAAGACCCATCAGGCCAACTGAGGGTTTCAGAAGACAAACATAAGGATTTTTATGAGGCAATTGAAAAGGAGCAGCAATCTGTTCATATTTTATCTGAAGAATCCACCAAAACCAAGGCTTTGTCAAAAGGAGAAATTGTGGCGGGGGAGAGAATCCCATTTATTAGTGATATTAAGGTAACAATTTATCAGCCAACTCAGGCAGTTCCTTTTGGAAGCAAGCTTAATGTTTCAGATGCAAGAAATGATCCCACTAGTCAAAGAGAGGAAGAAAATGTACCTGCAACAACACACCAGGAATTGTCAGAGCAAATGAGTCATGAAGAGTCCAGTCAAGTACTAGATTCTGAGGTAATTGCCAGTCAGGAAGCATCTGTGCAAGATAAATCAAAGACATTAACTCCTCTTACAGATGAGCAGAAAGAACATGAAATAGCAGCAGTTAATAAAATGGATAATTACGTGCCTCATGGCAGAACACCTGTTGATGAAAGTGAAAGCAATCAATATGTTCCTACTCCTCAGCAACCAGAGCAATTAATTTCATATTTGAAGAATCACCTTCAACCCATGACAAAAGAAGCATATGATTTAGACCATGATCGTTTTGAAAGTATGAGCAAAAAAATAAACAGGGAAAAGTATCTATTGGGTACAGATGAGCAGACAAATGAAAAAAGAGTCAGAGAAAATATTGCCGACAATATAGCAAAGCATAACCTAGAAGTAGCTAAGAGTGGCCTTCCAGAACCTGGAGTAAAGTTCAATAAGGCATCAGGTGATTTAGACTTACGGCCTTTTAGACGTGATTTTGATAACCTTCCATCAGATTCAACAAGAGCGGAGCAGTGTTTTGAGACTGATGAACAGCTTGCTGAGTCAATGGATTATGAAGTAATTACTCAAGAAGAACTTTTGCAAGATGAAATGTCCTCTGAATTGGCATGTGAAGATTTATTGTTTGAAGACAGGGAATCTTTTGAGCACATTAATTATAGTTATGAATTTGTAAATGAGGCAGAGCAAGAGACACCCATTGAACGTGAGGATTCAGGCTTTGTCATGATGAATTCTGAAAAATCATCACTAGACATATCTGAAAGCGAGAGTCCACAAAAAGAAATTAAGAAGGCCCATGTTGATACTTACTGCTGCCAGTGCAGGTGCCCAATTTCCGCTATTGACAAGCTTTTTGGGGAGCATGAAGGCCATGATGTGACGACACTCGACACTGCTGTAATGGATATGAAGGTAAGCATTTAAGTTAACATTTTCATAACTGAAGATTGATAAATGATTACTTGATTGACTGTGTAGTTTAAAATATGAATTTTTCACCTTTAACCTTAGCCCAAATTTGGGATTGTAAATTATTAGTTGGAGATTGTACCAGATTCAGTAGAGAATGCAAGTATTTTGGTTTTCAGTCTCTATGTATAGTGTCTGTTTACGTAGTAGTTCTCAAATCTTTTTTACTGGTGACCCCTTTCACATAGCAAACCTCTGAGTGTGACTCCTCCCCCCACATCAATTAAAAACACTTTTTAATGTATTTAACACCATTATAAATGCTGGAGGCAAAGCGGGGCTTGGGGTGGAGGCTGAGAGCTTGTAACCCCCCCCAACCATGTAATAACCTTGCAACCCCCTAAAGGCTCCCGACCCCCAGTTTGAGAACCCCTGTGTTAACAGGAACTTTTCTTTTTGCCATAGTTGTCAACGCTTTAGTCGTTCTTGGGCTAGATTATTACAATGAGCTTTTTTTGTACCAGTGTTTCCTAAATGGTGGGTTATGGAATAGGGCATGAAAAGGTTGTGGATCAGTCATGGGCCCAGTGTGGAGTGAGGCCCTGGGGAAGCAGGGAGTTGGAGAAGTAAGCATACCCCACACTAGCAGCTCCTGTCCCATGGGGCTGGGCTTGGCTTCCTACTTCTGAGGGGTAGTTGTGCCAAACCTTGAAATGCACTATGGCCCTGGTCATGTGGACCCCACAACACCCAAAGTAGGGAGCCAGAGCTGGTCCTGCAGGACAGGAGCAGCAATTGTTGGGGTATGGAGTGGGGTTGGTATCCTTTCCCCTCCCACTAGCCCCCTGGGGTGGAGGGAGGAAACTGCTGAGGATAGTCAGTGGCCCGTTTACAGGACAAGGAAGAAAAGGAGGTAGCAGAGAACAAGGATGTTGGATTATGATTCTGCCCCTTACTCCCCCAGTGTGGACCTTGGGTGGGTTGCAAAAACAGATATGATGTGGTGGGTGGATTGCCTTAGTAAAAAGTTTGGGCACCGTTACCTTCAGCTACACTTCCAGCATCATTCAGAAGTTTCAGCTAGTGCTGAATATACATGCAGTGCTCACCTCTTGGGTTGGGCCGACATAAACACATCACGTGGTGCTCCGTGAGCAACACTGGCTCCCAATCCGCTGGAAGGTGTGAATTATTAATCTGTTAAAAACAGAATGGTCTGATGCTCCACTATGGAAGGTCCATTTGGCTGACAAGCTTTTGTCGTAGGTCACCAGGGCTACATGCTTAGGGTGGGCAGCAGGAAATTCTTGGTGAAGGGTTTCTGGAAGACCGCCAAAGTTTGGTGACTTTGCAACATTTAAAAAAAGTAAGATGCAAATGTTCATTTTGGCTGAATTTGGGGCTGTTGCAGAGAATCTCTCCCTTGAGAGGATGGAAATAGAAAATATTGAAATGGGTTTGATTTAACAACATTGGTGGCCACAATGGTTCATTTAATTTGTGTAGTAAAAGTCCAGATATTACAAGATCTATAAAATAGAGTGCAAAAAATTCCTAAAAATCTGGAGGAGAGCTGGGCCAGCAAATACTGGTACCAAGATGACTATCAGATTAGTTAGAACAGGGCAATACAAGCTGTTCTCTTAGAATATGGCCCTAGGAGGAAGAATATATTGTAATTAAGGTGGCCTAGCAGTCATGAACTTGCCAAACCGGCGATTTTTATTTATTCACTTTTTTATGTGATCTTGTTTATATACCAGGTTTTGCTAAGCTTTCCTAGTTTTAGCGTCGTCCTTAATATAGGTGGCTTTTTTGGCATGCGGGGTGCATAACTTTCATAACATTGGTTCATTTCACTTTGACGTTGTACAGTAACCTCTATATGCTTGCACTGACATTGTCACAAGATTGTTAGCAGTCCAGTTTAAGTACAAAGGTTAGACAAAGGCTTTAGCCTGGTTACAAAACAAGGCTAAAATCTTACCTTTCACTACACATTAGACCCGTGTTTTTTAATCAGTTTCCTTCATTTGATTGTAATGATAGTGCAGACAAGCTTTTATTGCCTTCAGCAGAGGGGAGAGAAGTGCCTGATATGGATCCTAAATGTGCACTACTGTTGATGTTTTAAAAAATGTGCATCCAGACTCTAGGATATCAATTGTCAGATCTAGCCAATATAAAAGGTTGAAACAAACTCAAAAATAAGGGTATGAAATTAAAATTCACCTCATCCGTAATTCTAGCAAGACTATTCTTGCCAGTGTTACAATTTTGTATTATGATAGGTATGCATTAATTAATATACTATGTATAATGAATACATCCAATACTCCTACAATATAAATACTCGTGAAAACACTTTTCACTTCTCTAGAAACTGTTTAATTGCAGTATGGCTCTGAAAAGTGACTGTAAAAATGGTGGTATGAGGTCTCATCTTTATGATCTCATTTATTCCATTTCAAATTTGCTCAGCTTACCAATCAAAAGGTATTGCTTTTCTAGTTACCAGCACCACAGTCTGAATCCAGCGTCTGAAAATCACACTGTGTTTTCTGGATTGTGCACAGTCAACAGTAATAACCATTTTGTAATTGGAACTTCATTAAAAATTCTGAGCTATGTTGTATCAGTTTTTAAGCAGAATTCCCCATTGATTTCACCTTTAACTTGTACCTTTTTGCATCTCATTCTGGCTTCTTTGCATGCAAGTTACTTTTACTCTCTTACACCACTTTACTAACATTAAATGTATACATTTCACCCTTGAATTCGGTCTGAAAGTGGATCTCTGGCATGTGTTCTGTTGCATTAGTATATTATAATGCTAATTCATAAGTAAGAATAAAAAATTATGAGATGAAATACTGCCCTCAAATATAAATATTTACAAAATTTTGCAAATGTTCATTTTTCTTTTTCTCTGGTCTATGCATGTACCACATTATATCACTTTTTATCTACAGCAGTTCCTGCTTTGGCTGTGAATTATGATCAGCTGCCAAAATGTCGCTAATAAAGTCACAGCACTGAAGTCATCCCTGGTATAGTTGCACTGAAGTCAGTGGAGTTACTCCAGAGATGGATATGTGCCCTGATGTCATTCCTGGCTGTGGAACTTGTAGATACAGCCAGTAATTAAATCTGGCCACAACACATGTCTGACTTCACATGATTTCTAGCAGCCAAAGCTCATGTTACTTTTAGGTTGCCTATGTGTAGTTCTTGCTACTCGCACAGATATAATTGCTAAGGAAATATGAAGACAATACAATGCTCACCTTTTCAGCTTTTGGCTTTAGAGCAGAAATTTGTGTTAAGTGAAATGAGCTGTTAACCTATAAAAACTGACAGAGCTATTATATTCACAAACAGAATTTCACATTGGAATCTCAAAGAGATCAACCTAAATATTTATCAATTTAGCATTCAATTTTACAATAGAATATGATATCTATAATTCAGAGGTCACGTGTGATATTTCTCAAACATATTTTGGATGTGGAAGTTTGCCAAATTATAGGAAGCCTCTACTAACCTTCCTCTAACCTTCCATTCAGAAGTATACAAATTGATTAAAACCAAGTGCACTTATGAAATATAAATTGCAAATGAGCAGATGGCCAGCTCTCTCTCAAGGAAGGTCAAGAAGGACTGCTGCATAGAGATACAGCTCTATTACTATTATAATACTTGGTCAATGTTGTCTTTATTGTTCCTAGAGCCTTATTCTGTATTGCTTGCACACCTAAAACAACCAATGACGTTGATGGGAGTATTGGGTGTCAAAGGAATGCAAGTTTAGATCTTCACTGTATAATACACACACAGTTTAAATTGTGATATTTATTTAAAATATTTAAAAGTGAACCTCAGGAACATCTATATTTATGTTTAGTCCCTAGATACTTTATTGCATAGGCTAGCCTATAACAATAACTTGGGTTCTCTTCTCATTGCGGGCCTAATCCTGCAGTCTCTTGAGCATTCCAGTGTAGTGCTGAGCACCCTCAAATTCCCACACAGCCAGTGAGAACTGAGGGTGTGAAACACCTCATATAAGCACCTTGAAGGATCAATTTTTATTTCTTCTTTGAAGTTGGTGTTACACCTCTTCCAACCACTATTCCTATGCTTGCCTTACAAGTCATGGTGAAGCTATGAAATTTATTTTAACAATTGTTCTAACAACATCTAGCGGTGAAACATTACATATATATGTCATGTGAAAGATTTATAAGCTGTATTTCCCAAACATCATATTTAGAAAATTGCTGCTACTTTTTTATTTCAGGATCAATTAGGCGAATTTCTAGGACAGTTACAGCAAAGGTCAGTGAAGTTTGAGGAGTTGGTTAGTGAAATAGAATCCCTGTTTAATTCTCTTGAGGTAAGTCTGCTACCTACCCTACTCCTGTTTTCTTTCCTCCTTCAATATTGTCAGTCCTTTCAAGATATTTTTGTACTGTGTTGTAGTTTCATGTTATTATTTACATTGGAATTTTCTGTTTCACTAGTCCTTAAACAAAGTTTCCTTACTATGAGTGATTAACTGAAAAAAATATATAGTTGCTTTACTATACAGAGCTGCCGCACAATGAACACAATATGGAATATTCTCCACTGGCTGGGGAAATGATTATGATAGCACTTTCAATCGCTTTTGTTTAAAAATTAAAACTTTACATGGATCAACATTTTTAAATGTTGGATACCTAAAGTTAGGCATCTAAATTCATGTTCAGGCATCTAAATGAGTGTTCTGATGCCGAGAGGTGCTTAGTACCTGTAGCCTACGTTGATTTCAGTAGGAAATTTGGATGTTCAGCTGCTCTGAAAATAAGGCTTCTTATTTCAGTGCCTAACTACAGAAACCTAAACTGTAGGCACTCAAGTTCGAAAATGTTGGCCATTGTTTTTAAAGTATTTCCCTAATAATATTTCTTATACATGAACTTGCTTAGATAATTACATATGTCTTTTTGTAAGAATACCAAAGGCTGGCTGTCTGATAGCTGGTGTTTACATAATTTAGAGAGTTTTATGTACATTCATTCACTGATGTAGTTTTACTTCTCACATTTTCATATTTTATTTTCCAGGAAAACAGTAAAAGAAATGAGCAGTTTTTAGAAGACCAAAATGAAGAGATGGTTAAGACAATGATAGCCCAGTATGATGAGAAGTCCCAGAACTTTGAGGAGGTGAAGAAGATGAAAATGGAATACCTGTATGAACAGATGGTTAACTTTCAGCAAAGTATTGTTGCGGCAAAGGAAACCTTGGAGACAACTGTAAAGAAAATGGAAGAACTTGATGATGATGTTGATTTCCTGAATGTAAGTACGAATTACATTCATAAGCGAAACCTTAATATTAGTCACATGTGGCATTTGATATAATATCCTCAGACTTACTTTGTCTTCTGAGGTAAACTAATTCTGAAATCTCAGATACACCAATCTGGAACTGCTAGGTCATGTGAAGGTTCAGAAAAGAGGTCAAAGAATGATATGTCATGTGGAAAACATGCCTCACAGTGAGACTGTAAAGGAACTCAGTCTCTCTGTTTCTCTTATTGAAGAGCAGGTTAAGGGATGACTCAGTCACAATCTATAATAAGCAGAGAGAAGATATCTGTTATGAGAGGATTCTTTATTACAGCAAATGATGGTGTAGGAAGAAACTGGAAGAAAATGGGAATGGTAATTGAAGCAGAAGAGTCCAAACCAGAAAAAAAAGACTCAAATTTTTAACAGTCAGGGTAACTAACCATTGGAACAGATTACCAAGTCATTCATTCATTATGCCCTCCACCCCTCTCAGGGTATGGGCCGCCAACAATAGATTGCCAGAGGATTCTGTTCTGGGCCATTCTCCAGGAAGTTGGTCTCTGAATTATCTATTGCTCGCGTTTCTGTAGCAGGTAGATTTTTACGGGATGGGGTTGCTAGCCCCACGCCCAACCCTCCTCCTCTTTCATCCGGGCTTGGGTCCGGCATCCGCGGAGTTAGATTACCAAGGGTTGTGGTAAATTCTCCGTTACTTACACTCTCTAAATTGTTCTTGGTCAAAATCACTGGCCAAAATCGATGCCCATAGGAATGCACAGTTGCTGCAAGAATTGTCAGTGACTCAGTGAGTGGCACTTCCCCTCTGTGTCAGTACTGACTCAATGCCCATCACAATATCTGGGGGCATGTGCCACTGGATATGTCATGTGTCAGGTCATATGTCAAAATGGGGCCCTAACTATGTGTGGTTGTTAAAGATTCAGGTATTGCCAACTCTCACGGCTTTTTCTGCGAGTTGCGTAATTTTGGCTGGGGCTGGACCCAGTCTCTCAATAATGCAAGAGGCTCCAACCCTCTAGTGACTTGGCATATCCTGATTAATTGCTGGCCTCACTTGTCTGCTCCAAAAGAGAATAACCAGTCATGTGCTACAGGCAGAGCTCTCTCCTCCCCTCCCCACAATGTCCTGAAGCCATTCTCATAGCAGGCATGGAGGGAGCTTTGGAGTAATTCTACATGGCAAAGAAAAACCCATGGCTGGTCCGGGCCAGCTGACTCAGGCTGTGGGGCTGTTTCATGGCTGTATAAACTTCTGAACTTGAGCTGCAAACCAGGCTCTAGGATCCTACAAGGTGGGAGGGCTCTAGCCCAACCCCAGAAGTCTACACAGCAATGGAGCAGCCCTGCAGCCTGAGCAGCTGGCACAGGATAGCTGCAGGTTTTTCTTTGCTGGGTAGATGCCCAATGAGTGTAGCAGCTCAGGGTGACTCCGCTCCCTCTTCCTGTGAACAGCCCCAAGTGCTTCTCCCCTGGACCCACTGCAGTCCCCCTAGACCTGGGAGAGGGTGCAAACAAGCCTAGGAGGAGCAGAGATGTAGCTGTGGGGTAGGACTGAGAAGGTGTGGGTGAGGGAGGCTGAACTGAGGTGGTGGGAAAGCTGAGGGTTTGGGAGCTGGGGGGAGCGAACTTGGGGAAGCTGAAGTAGTGAGGGCTGGGAGTTAAGCTGATGGGGTGGAGGCTGGATGGGGCAGAATTAATTGATGGACAGGAGATAGGCGGGTATGGAGGTGAGACAAAGCTAAAAAGCCCCCACAAAATAGTCTTTTTTTATTTAAAAAGAGGCATGATTAAGAGGGGGCAATCTTCTAATTTTGGGTGCCTTTAACTCATGATTTTTGATCTCTTGAGGCTTGCAATGCTGAGATCCTCTGGCCTTTTCTATAAGGAATGGAGGGTTAATCCTGATCTGTTCTGTGTCCTCCCTGTACTGCTAAAGAGACAGCTGAGGATTCCCATAACATGGGACTATTCCCAGCTCAACTGGTGTGAAGGTCGTGAAGCCTCTAAGGATCAGCAATGGGGAGCCATTTTTGGTCTTGGAATTTGGACTGTAAGGTTTTAATGTAGAAATTATGTTCTCCTGTAAATGTAATTTATGACTTGTTTCAGCAAAGTTATTAAGACTTGTGCTTCATATGAAGCACGAGTAATGAATACTGACTAATCGTGCTTAAAGCTGGGCATGTGCTTAGGCATTATGCTGACTCATTTATGGCCTTAAACAGGGGGAAATGCTTGGAGACCTAAATTCTCTGCTGGTGTGTATGGGAAAATTTCCAGTGAAGTCCGTGTAGTGGTGTTTACATCAACAGAAAAGAGCAGAATCCGTCTTTAAATTACTTGCTTTAATATTATGTTGACTTCTATTTTTTATTCTTAATACTTTCTTTTCCCCTTTCTCTATTAGTTGTCTAAAGAAATGAATAAAAGGTATATGAAATGTGGTTTAGGTGCATTGTAGTGAATATTAGGATTAGCATGTTTGGCTGTTCTATTTAATACTTTCTAGCTTTATGGAAAGCATGCTTTCAGTATAAATATCTGCTTTTAAAACCACAACTAATAGTCTGGGAAGAAATCTTACACTTGTTAATGTAGCTGACAGCTTTTGAAGGGTTTTGCATGTGTTTTATAATGCATAATTTAAATAATAATAAATATAGCTTTTTTGAAATGTCAAATCACTTGGAATATTCTGCGTAGCCATTCTTAAATAGCTGCTGCTTGTAATTATATAAGAGCATTCTGATGATGCTTAGATTTCTGCCTTAAATACCCTGTTTTGAAGTGTTCATATTTTTCTAGTGTAATTTCCATATGAGATGAAATCTTAATGAAAATCATCCAACATGTCACTTATATGGGAGAAACTGCTGGGATAAATTGAGAGCTAGTATAAATGGTTGCAACTCTAGTGAATTTGAATTTGACTGCTATTTCACCTGTCTTTGTATCCCCTGTCCCCTCCCCAAACACATGCACCAACAACCCCGTCAAACCCATAATCAAACCCTTATGCCCTATCTGATTTGCCACTGGGAGTTCCATTTAGTGGGACTCATCCTGATGAGAGAGAATTTAATCTTAAAATAATTTGTCCTCTGCTAAAATTAGCACAAATTATCTCTTATTATTATTCATAAAGCCTGAAACAGCAGCTCTTTTGTGCACAATGCTGTTATAGAGTGAAATCCTGGCCCCACTGAAGTCAATGGCAAAACTCCTCTTGAAGTGGGGCTACAATTTCACTTATTGACTTAAATAGGAGTTATGTACTGATATGCATCCCATATGATTTGTCAATATTGAAGTCAATGGTACTTAGTCATGCGCTTAAAGGTATGCATGTGCTTGAAGTGTTCAGCTGGATTGGGGCCTAGGCAAATCATACGTGGCCAATTCAAAGACTTACTGTAAAATAGTAAGTTTTTATTATAAGAAATATCAAATTGTAAATTTCTATATGTAAGGGGTTATTTTTTAAGTGATGCTTGAAACATCCTTTCACATTTCTCATTATTTGTGGGATTTGTGCTATGAAGTCATGTGGTATAAGAACATAAGAGAGGCCCTACTGGGTCAGATCAAAGCTCCATCTATCCCAATATCCTGTCTTCTGATAGTGCAAATGCCAGGTGCCCCAGAAGGGTTGAACAGGTAATCATCAAATGATCCATTCCCAGCTTCTGGCAAACACAGGCTAGGGACACCATCCCTGCCCGTCCTGGCTAATAGCCATCAGTGAACTTATCTAATTCCTTTTCGAACTCTGTTATAGTCTTGGCCTTCACAACATCCTGGGGCAAGGAGTTCCACAGGTTGATTGTGCCTTGCGTGAAAAAATACTTCCTTTTGTTTGTTTTAAACCTGCTGCCTATTAATTTCATTTGGTGATCCCTAGTTCTTGTGTTATAAGAAGGAGTAACTAACACTTCCTTATTTATTTTCTACGCACCAGTCATGATTTTATAGACCTCAATCATATCCCCCTTTAGTCGTCTCTTCCAAGATGAAAAGTCCCAGTCTTAATCTCTCCTCAGACAGAAGTTGCTCCATATCCCTAGTAATTTTTGTTGCTCTTTTTTGAACCTTTTCCAATTCCAATATATATATTTTGCGATAGGTTGACCACATCTGCATGCAGTATTCAAGATGTGGGGATACCATCAATTTATATAGAGGCAATATTATATTTTCTGTCTTCTTATCCCTTTCTTAATGATTCCCAACATTCTGTTCACATTTTTGACTGCCGCTGCACAATGAATGGATGTTTTCAACGAACTATCCACCATAACTCCAAAATCTCTTTCTTGAATGGTAACAGTTAATTTAGACCCCGTCATTTCATATGTATAGTTGGGATTGTGTTTTCCATTGTGCATTACTTTGCATTTATCAGCATTAAATTTTATCTGCCATTTTGTTGTCCTGTCACCCAATTTTGAGAGATCCTTTTGTAACTCTTCGCAATCTGCCTGGAACTTAACTATCTTGAATAGTTTTGTATCATCTGCAAATTTTGCTACCTCACTGTTTACCCCTTTTTCCAGATTGTTTATGAATATGTTGAATAGGACTGGTCCCAGTATAGATCTCTGAGCGACATCCACTACATAAAAATTGTATATCAACCTGTGGCAATCTGTCCAAGTACTTGTATACTGTAGATTGTTGAAAAGTAGGCTATGCAAAAATAATTTTCAAAGGTTTTTATTGCATGTTATTTACTAACATTAGTTTACATATTAAAATTAGTTTGTTTTGTGCATGAACTTGGTTATTTTAATTGATTGTATCTGTTTTACTAAAAAATATTAAGAAAAGGGTTTATATATAATGCTGCACGTCTTTCTAAAGACAACGTATTTTTATTACATATATCCTGTTAAAACTGTGAGCAACTAACAACTTCAGTGTAAAAACAAATGGGGTTGCTTGACTGCTTTGTAGAAAGAATTGTTACATTTTCTTGGAGCTGCTTTTGCCCCAAAGTTAAAAATATGTTGTTGTTTTTTATAATGAACTAAGCAAATAAGGGCTAATTAAAACAAATCCATTTTCCTTTTTCTTTTTTTCTCCTTAGAACCAGCTGCTTTACATTATGTCTCTGAAGTCAGCTTCCTGTAGATAGATGTAATTTCTGTAGCCTTTAAATATACTTAAAGGGACAGTGCCAATAAGTTTAAATCCTGTATTCTTAAGGGCCTTGTGTGAACTTCATATCTAAACTTTCCCACAGTTCATGATTGTACAGATTTGTGTAGTTAGATTGGGTTCATGTGTACTGCTAAGATATCCTTGAACTAATTGTAAACACTGTACTCCCTACTTAACATCCAAGGTTAGGAAGTTCTCTTCTCTCTGCTTGTCGCTCTTAAATCCATGAGAAATATTTTGAGCAGTGCATATCACATGTGGTTCATCTTTGAGCTTTGGAAACTATATAATACTACTGGGATTTATTTGGATATATATTTCTTCCCAACAGGTTACTTTCTGCAATGGATAATTCTCTCTCGTTAGAAAAAATGCCCAGTGCATTTTCACTTTTTGACCATTATGGAGACAGTTCAGTGAGAAGTGACCAGAAGACATTAAAATGTGTCGCTGGTAAGAATCTATAGGTGCATCCTGTGAAAAATGAACATTTTTGCAAAGCCCTGGAATTTATAGAAAAGTAAAATCAGAATGTGCTTTGAAAAAAAATAAAGAGTTGTGTGCCTATGTAATTAGCAATCAGAGCTGAATTTGAAATGAAGTCTAATTGTGCACAAGTGCTTGGTTTATTGCTGGGCAGGGGAAAGGGTAGCACAGGAGAAAGTCCTAAAATGCCTTGATTATCCTAAATTCTAATCACCCTTTACAATACCTGTCCATTCCAAAGTGAAAATCTCATATTGGCATAAAGCCTGCGTAACACTTGTCATGCTGAGGAAGCCCTGGGGTGCCCATGTGTGTGGGATCACAAATATGGCAGCCATTCAGGGCATGCTTCTGAACCACCTCCTTGCTGGGGAAGCAGGCCCCTGGAGTGGAGAGAAAAGCTGGGGATGGACTGAAAAAAGAGGCCACTGGATGTGTATTTATATGGATCTAGTGGCTGGAGACCTAGCCACATATGGATATGAAGGAGGAATGGCTACAGTAACTGGACCCAGCCTGCTCTGTAGGCAAGAGCAGTGGCTATGGAAGATAATGGGGTGTATTCCATGTCCCCAGCCCACAGTTAGTTCTCTTCACAAAGCCTATTTAGTTGTGTTTTGTGCCATATGCGTGTGTGAATTTTACCAATGAAGATCACCCAGATCTGACCAGCGCGCATGGAAGTTAAGAGAATAAACAAGCCATGTTTGTCTACTGACCATGGTGTATCAGCTTCATCTAGTTTTCTCTAGCTTTCTCTTCAGTTTTATGATTTCTGAGAACTAACAGCTCAGAGTCAGCATCGTTCTTTGCAGCAAGCTACCTACTCAGCTTCCCTCCCGTCAGTATCCTGCCAACCATTCTCTTCATCTTTTCAAAATATACTTTTAAATGTTGTTTCAAGCAATAAGAAAATTAAATGTATTCAGATGTATCAAGGCAATTCTGCATTCAAGTGACCATCTGAGTCCTATATCAACCCTACATCAACATAGCCCCATGCCATTGTAGCTTTAAAAAAAGTAGCTTACTAGGAAATCTCTAGCAGCTTTTATTAAAGATTTAGAGCAAATTTCCTTTCGTGCTATTATTCAGTTTATAAACTGACCCTTCCAATCTAGCAGTATAGTCCCACCTTCCCACTCTGGCTGCCAGTTAATGGCAAGGAGGTAAATGATGGGACAGATTTGCTTTGCTTTGTTTTGTGTTTGTTTTCCACAAACACTTTATTAAAAACAAGTTAGCTTCCTAAAGCTGCAGCGCTCCCCTTCCTATTTTGATCTGCTTTAACCACTTTGTCCAATCAAAACCAAACAGCACATCCAACCAGGGCTGGATTTGCAATGACAAACTAGGGGTGAGTGGCTCTAGCTTCCAATTCCAGCTCCTAATAATCTAGCCAGCACCCTCCTATATTTCTCTCCTTCTCTTTTTCCTCCACGTAATCTTTTCCCTTGCTTTTCTGCACTCTTCTTTACATTTCCTTGAAACTAAATGTGTTATATAAACATAAGATATAATCTCTTCCTCTCTTTTCTTTTCCTCCATACCTTTTAATGCTGTCTCTCCCTTAGCTCCCTATGCAGTCTAACCCCTTTCTCTTCCTATCTAATCCTCCTTTTTCTGCTGTCTCTTCTCTGACTTTTGCATTGATCACCTCTGCTGCATCAGTCTATTCTATCTAAGGTACTTATATGAAGCCTATTACCATACCATCTATGACCGTGCCTCACAGTCTTTATGTATCTTCGCAAGTAGAGTATTTGCTAAAAAATACACATTCGGGTGGACTGAAAATTTAGCAAATTCTTTCAGTTGAAAACAAAACCAGTTTTTCAGACCACCAGAACATTTCTGTTTCAGGTTAATCCAAAGCTATTTTTTTCTCTGAAAATATATTCATCCAGCTCTGCTCTCAGTACCCCTGAGAGGTAGGGAAGTGCTATTATACCCTTGGGGAACTGAGCCACAGAGAGGCTAGGTGACTTGCCCAGTGTCAGACAGAAAGCCTGTGACAGAGCAGGGAATTGAACCAGGGTCTTTTCAGTCCCAGGTGCCATAACTAGTGGACCATACTTCTTCCACTTCTTTGTCAATGCACTGAAACTGAAATGAAATTTCCTGAGATCTTAATTTTTTGAAGTCCTCTCATCCCCTGCCCTTACTTTCTTTCTCTCTCTCTCGCCTGCCTGCCTGCCTTGTTGATAAAATAGATTCTTTTCTCAGCACCTTTCCACCACATCAGAAAATTATCCCTTTCAAGCCATTCAGCATCCCCAAGAGCTTCCCACCCAGTAACCTTCTCCTCCACTCATTTGTCCCTTCACTTAACCCACTCTCTCAGGGTAAGTCTACACTACCCGCCAGGTCAGCAGATAGTGATAGATCTTTTGGGGATGGATTTATCGCATCTAGTGTAGATGTGATAAATCAATCACCGAGCACTCTCCCCGTCAGCTCTGGAACTCCACCACCACGAGAGGCAGAAGCAGAGTCGATAGGGGAGCAGCAGCGGTTGACTTGCTTCCACTGATTGCAACTTTCTGCCAGAGATACTATGAAAGGGGGAAAGCAACAAAGGCCATGGTTACACTGGCACTTTATAGCGCTATAAAGCCCCCACGAGCGCTATAACCTACTCCCCGTCCACACTGGCAAGGCACTAATAGCGCTATAACTGCTGAGTTATAGCGCTATTATAAATCCACCTCCTCATGGGGAATAAGGGCTGTAGCGCAGCTGCTGTAGCGCTACAGCAAGAATGTGGACACCCACTGCGCTACAAGTGATCTCTGGAGATGCCTAGAGCCATTTAAGGCAATTGACGTCTCTTCCCTTTGTTTTGAACTCGGCTGGAGGAATGCGGAAGTACCTCTTTAGAGTTTCTCTCTTAACTCGGCAGATAAGCAATGCAAATGTTTAAGGAGGGAGCCTGTGTGAAAACAAAGCCCTCTGTGAACGGAGGCTCACTGACAGGCTTTCAGAAAAACGGAAAAACCACTGTCTCTCTCCCTCCGCATACACACAACGCATCCCCCCTCACCCCCCTCGTTTAAAAAGCACGTTGCACCCAGCTGAATGCTGGGATACCTGCCCTAATGCGCTGCTCTTAATGCCGCATTAAGTGCCCCAAATGTGGCCATGCTATACCGCAGGAGCATCTGAGTGTGGACATACAATAGCGCTATACATATTACTGTATAAGGGGACCGCTATAACCTATAGCGCTATAATCTTGTAAGTGTAACCATACCCAAAGAGTCTTGTAGCACCTTATAGACTAACAGATGTTTCGGAGCATAAGCTTTCGTGGGTGAAGACCCACTTTGACACATGAATATCATGGAAATCTCCAGAAGCAGGTATAAATATGCAGGCAAGAATCAGGCTAGAGATAACAAGGTAAATTCAATCAGGGAGGATGAGGCCCACTTCCAGCAGCTGATCTGGAGGTGTGAACACCAAGAGGGGAGAAACTGCTTTTGTACTTAGCGAGCCATTCACAGTCTTTGTTTAATCCTGAGCTGATAGTGTCAAATTTGCAGATGAACTGTAGTTCAGCAGTTTCTCTTTGAAGTCTGGTTTTAAAGTTTTTTTGCTGTAGGATGGCTGCCTTTAAATCTGCTGTTGTGTGTCCAGGGAGGTTGAAATGTTCTCCTACAGGTTTTTGTGTATTGCCATTCCTAATATCTGATTTGTGTCCATTTATCCTTTCACATACAAAATATCCAATTTGGCCGATGTATATTAGCGGAGGGGCATTGCGGGCACATGATGGCATATATTACATTGGTAGATCTGCAGGTGAATGAACCAGTGATGGTGTGGCTGATCTGGTTAGGTCCTGTGATGGTGTCACGGGTGTACATATGTGGGCAGAGTTGACATTGAGGTTTGTTGCATGGATTGGTTCCTGAGACAGAGTTACTATGGTGCAGTATATAGTTGCTGGTGAGAATATGCTTCATGTTTGTGGGTTGTCGGTGGGTGAGGGCTGGCCTGCCTCCGAAGAGGGGTAAAACTGACCATTCTTCCCATTACTGTGACCTTATGAAAACCTCTCCATGGAATGCTATATGTTTGGGTCATCTTGGTTTTACGATGAGCAGAGGGGGTAGAATCAGGGATGAAATGTTCTATGCGACAGCATGTCCCTGAAAACTAGAGCTGGCAGAAAAATTTTTGATGGATTATTTTTTCCATCAGAAAATGCCATTTAATTGAAATTGAAACTTTCCTTGGAAACTTGTCAGTTTTCATTAAATTTTATCTCAGGAAAAAAACCTCAACATGAAGCATTTTGATAATGTCAGGACATTCCATTTCAACATTTTCTGAAGGGAACATATTAATATATTATTTTGAATTGACTTTTCAATTTTAAATTTATTCTATATTATAAAAAATAGTCAATATTGAAGTGAAAAATTTTGATTTAATACAAACTAAATGAATTGATTGACTTAAAAAAAACAATTTTTCAAAATATTTCATTGGGAAATTTTGAAATGTTTTGTTTTTATTCCAATTTGGAACAGAAACAAATTTCAAAATTGAATAATTTCCCATTAAGTGGGAATTCTGGTTCTTGTACAACTCTTGTGAAAACCCACAACAATTGCTTCACTGGATATTATTAGAAGACAGGCTTTTCTAGATGCAATAAAAAAAAAAGCCAAATCTAGTTTGCTTTTAGCAACTTTAAAGGGATGAATTTTTCAATGATAGGCAGATGTAATCTTAATGTAGCTCTCTATATAAATCACAGGAAAACAGCTAGCGTCAGCATTTACTTTGTTAATGCCACAGGCGATCATCATCATTAGTGTGAAGATAACTGAAAAGAGCAAAAGCTTTCTGCTGGGATCTTTATAGAATCCATGTAACATGGAAATTTACTGGGTAAATGAAAAAACAGTGTATATTTTTGTTCTGTGCAATCAGCGTATTTAATGGTGGGATATAGTCTTTTCTTCCATTGACTCATAATCCTGAAAAACAGCAATCTCATGAGGGCTGGTTCCATTTGGATCAGCAATCAAACTTTTGGGTGTTTATCTGAGGCTTATGAAAATCTTAGAGGACTTTGTGGCATCCTCAATCAGGTCACAAAGTGTTGGATGATACAGGGTTCAAAATCAAAGTATGGCAGCACTGCAGAGCTGAAGCAGAGTTTTAGGTCTACCCCTCCGGAAAGGATTATCTCCCCACAAAACATCTCTGGACATCAAGGGAACAGTTCAACAACAGTGAGACTCCACAGTCTCTTGCTCTCCGTGCTGTGAAGTTCTGAGCCCTGGAGAGCAGAGCCCACTTAGCATCGGGTCCAAGCAGAGTCCATTCCTCTCTCGGAGCAATGGCCTCTTCCACAGTTCAGATCCTTTCTTTCAAAGACCTATTGCCCGGCTGTCACCTCTCCCTCTAGAAAGGACAGACTGTACAATCTCTTCATGGTACGGCAGGTAGTTTCCTTAGATTCCAAGGAATCTTATTAACTCTTTCTGCCATTGGCTGGCAGTGGGGTACATCAACTCCGGCCTCTGAAACCTGGCTCCCTTCTTCAGTAGCTCTAGTGTAGTATTTCCCATGAACATGTGTTTCACTCGCCTTTTTGGTTGGTCTCCTGCTCGGGAGGTGCTGTCCTGTTATAATCTCTCCATTCAGCGCAAGGCCAGTTCAGCAAAATAGACTCTCCCAAGAGGCAGTCTGCTTCCCTCTCTAAATACAGTGCACTCACATCCGTAACCCTCTTGTTGGGCTTTCTGATCTGACAGCTTAAATTAGAAGAGACCCTTTGAGGCTTCAGCAGAATTTATGCCTCAGAGTGCACTACAAAATAGTAGATGCCTGAGCATGTGGACTCACTCTCTTCTATTAAGGTTAATAGGCCTCCTGGGGAAAGAGCAGGGGAAGGGATATTTTACTACATTGCAGTAAATACCTGATACCTTAAAAACTTAAAGCAATCACTGGATTCAATGGCTGAACGTGGGTTCTCACATCACAGAAGGGCAGAACCAGGCTGCCTCTATCTATTACTATCCAGAATGGGAGAAAGCAAGTTAGTGACACAGACACTCCTAAGGCAGACAGGACTCTGGGTTGGTGGGGGAAGGACCCACTTTACCATTCCTTGAAGAGGAGGCTTGTAGCTAGTTTGAAAGGAAGCAAATCATTGGATAGATTTCCTAAGAACTGCCAGTGTGGGTAAGGAATGAGGATTAAGGGATGGGCAGTAGTTTTCCTAAGGCCACGAGGGCATCATTTACATCCTGCTTCTAAGGCTGGAATAATATTGTCTGCATCACAGATTGGGGACCTGTGTGACAGCCTTTTTTTTTTTTTTTTAAGAAAAGAATGGGAAGATGGGATATTATCATTAGCTGTTGAGATGTTCTGATTCTGCATGCAGGTCCTGACTAGATGCAGTTGTGCAGAATAGGAAAATCTGCATCTGTAGAGCTAGGAAGCGCTATGCTACCTCGGGGAACAAAACACTCACCTGCCTTCACCTGATAGTTCTAGGCCTTGGCGATCAATTCAATATTTGGATTTAGGATTATTTTATCTGGGGTCCTACCAACTGGATGATACTCGGGCCTCCAAATATGCATATGATCCAAATATACCCCTCTGTAGGTGTAACTGTTGCCTCTACCTAGCCCGATAATCCATATTTAGCCCTTCCAGGTGTTGGAAGCCTTGTGCCTGGCTCTTCTTGGACTAAAGGTTCAGCATCAATACTTGAGCCTACCAAGAACTGTCATTATGTCTCTCTGTGTGCCTCATGGGAGGTTTGGAAGAGGTGGAGATAGGCCACTGGCTCACATGCTGCAGGTTGTGGCAAGCTGTCTGAGGAGGAGTCCGTTGATACTGGTTTACCAACAACTAGCTGAATATCCATAAACCTGGGAACTGCTGCTGCTGAGATGGACCATTAGAGACTAGTAGCTGGGTATGGGCTGAATATTCACCTCGCTGAATTTTACTATTTGACAAATATTGGGCTAAATTCTGCTAACCTCTGCACCTATGCCAACTCTACTCAGATCAGTGGAATTGTATGGGAGTAATGAATCAGACTGACAAAATTTCACTCATAGCAGTTCATTCACCCATTGCTAAATGATATGAACTTATTGGCCTAAAATTGCATTGTTATTGTCCTTATTCAGTTATTCAAAATAGTCCCCCTGTTTTTTATTTTTATTAATCCTTACCTGGCTGTCATTCATAGTTAAGGGAAAATAAACCATCTGATTGCTTCATGACCTGCATTGCTGGAGTTGATGTGGTTCAATATGCAAAGTATAAATAACTACCAAAGTCTGTCTTCCAGTTCCACGGACTCCAAAATTGCTACCTCAGGAACCAAACTCTGCTACAAGCACATCAATTGCAATATATTGGACTGTGAGTGAAGGGGACGTCATTGATTGCTTCCAGGTATATTGCATGGAGGAACCTCAACTGAACAAAGATCAAAGTGGTATGTGACTGAACCTGCATCTCACCAACTTTAGTTCAGCATCTCAAATAAAATTATATCTTAAATGATCCTTAAAAGATGTGGCTGATCTATTGCTATTGTGACAAAGCTCCAAGTCTGTACTTGTGGGTCCTGCGCTTCCTGGCAGATTTAGGGGCCTCAGAAACTCATCTAGGCCCCAGAGTGACCTCCCTTTCTCAGTATAATTGGCAAGAGTCACCACCTAGTGAGTTACCTTCATCACAGGCCAGTATGGAAGATGGAAAAGGGGGGAGCCCGGGCCCGCCCTCTACTCCGGACTCCAGCCCAGGGACCCTAATAGTATCAGCTAAGATGGCTGACCTTTTAGGCACAAAACACAATACAATTCCCTGGGCTACTTCCCCACAGCAGCCCCTGCTTCTTCAAACTCCACTTCACCCTTACCTCAGGGCCTCCTTCCTTCTGTATGATATGTTGTCCACCACTCAGTCTCACCAACAGCATAACTTCCTTCCACAGCTCCTGACACCCACAGCCCACCTGACTAACTGGGAGGTTTTTATCTGGTTTCAGCCAGTCCCTGATTGGCTTCAGGTGTCCCAATTAGGCTAGCTGTTTCTACTCCTTTCTAGAAGGTTCTTAATTGGCCCCAGGTGTCTTGATTGGTCTGGAGTAGCCTTTGTTTGGCTATCCAGGGAACAAGGACCTGCACATCCTAAGGCTGATATACCTGCCTTCCAGCACTCTCCTATACCCTTCTGGTCTGACTCCGTCACACTATATAAAGGGGAAGAGCAGAATATAACTGATCTTGAAGAGTTAATATTAACAGTAATAAAGATAGATAACTGAGGAGAACATGAGTTACGTTTTTTTAAAAAAAATAGAGTAATAGCTAAATATTTTGGCCAAAACATTTTAACTTGAGTGCTTAATGTTAGGCACCTAAATGCATATTCAGGTTCCTTAATTTTCAGAGGAGATGAGTTCCTGTAGTGCCCGTTTATGTTTATGGGACCTGCAGATACAGATTTCCACCTCCAAAAATCAGGTGCCTGATTATGGATTTAGGGGTCTAGTTTTGGGGTCCCAAGTTGGAAACGTGTTCACTGGTAACAAAACAGGAAAAACTCAGCAAAAATGCACCATTTCAACACACAGGTGCAGATTTTTCAAAACGGCACAAAAATATTTTACTTTTTAAATATGTGAATTTGAGGTGCAATAAAGAAGTCTGTACCGGAAAAAAACAGACTAGTAATAAGAATTATTTTAAGTATTTGAATGTTGCTTAAACATTTTTTGTAAGATGTGCAGCGAGTTAAATTCCTTTCCGAGAGATTTAGTTACTCAAGACACAAATGAAGCCAAGGTTCAAAACTGTTTACAATTGATGTATTACTAAAAATGGGGGTCCAGTCCCTCAAAGTATTGAGTGCTCTGATCTCTGCTTGACTTCAGTGGGAGCCAAATGCACTCAGCACTAGGGCTGGACTAAGTTTGCCAACTGGCAATCAAATTTGATGGTGCCCACCAGTGGCGTTGGAACAGTTTATACAGTGGGGATGCTGAAAGCCATTGAACAAAACTGTAAGCTCTGTATATGATGGAAACTACTTCAAGCCAGAGGGTGCTACTGCACCCCTAGTTCCAGCACCCCTGGTGCCCACAAATAAAGCTTCCCATTACCTCCTTACTCTGCAGAACTCATTTAGTTCCTTCTTTACCATATTTTTGTGGCAAGCATTATTCCTATTGTATACAAGCTCCAATATGATCGATTCATGTTTCCATACTGGTCAATATAAGAGACATTAAACCATAAAATTGTCTCTAACAGGTGTGCATTTCTCTAATGACCTGTGTGTATATGCTTGTACTAGACTTGGTGGAAGAATACAGAGTTACAGTGAAGGAGAGTTACTGCATTCTGGAAGACCTGGAGCCAGATCGCTCTTATGGTGTGTGGGTCATGGCTGTGAACTATACAGGATGTAGCTTACCGAGTCAGAAATCCACTTTTAGAACTGGTAGGTATATTTTGGCATTTAAAGATTAGTTCCTGTGATGGTATTAACTAGAAAATGCTATTAGAAATGTAGAGAAGTGTTTCACTAACTCCATCCACTAGATAATAGACAAGTCACATAGTTTCCCTACCTGTCAAATGACAGCAATGTATTTACCATACATGAAATTTGAAAACACACAGAATTTAAAATGTCCCCAGTTGTGACTTGTACTTGAGGCATTGGAATGGAATGATATTAGTTCAATTTCTGACTCTGTCAAACATTCACAGTATGACTTTGGGTAAGTCACCCAGTTGCTCCATGCCTCGGTTTCCGATCTGTAAAATGGGGATGATAATGATACTTACTTTTCCCCACCCTTTTTCTGTCTTGTCTATTTAAATTATAATCTCTTTCAGTGGGCATCTCTTCTTATATGTATATATAGCACCTAGCACCCAGTGGCCCTGATCTTGGCTGAGGATTCTAGGTACTATGGTGACACAAATAATAAATTATAATAGCAAGTAATTAGATAAGTATTATGTATTAGAGTCATTTGACAGATTAGAATCAGAGTTTGTGACTTGCTTTGGAGGCACTGTGATCTAGAAGAGGAGGCGTAGGTTTAGGAGTCCTGTTCTAATCCATGTTCTGAAATTTATTTTGCTGGATTACTTTTGTCAGAGCATTTAAACTCTGCAGGATGAGAAGGATTATTCAATTTCCCTATTGGTAAAATATGATAATGATATTTATATGCTTCATAATGAAATAATATTTATAAAACACCAAGTTTTGTTGAGATCACTTGCTGGAAGCTGTGGCTTTGAGATGGGTAAAGTAAAATGTTTTTCCTGATAGCCCTCCGCACTCCTAAAGAAGGATAATGGGGAAGGGGAGAACATTATTGTAGTGTTGTTGTTTACAGTTGTTTCCACACACATTATTTCCGTCTGAGGAAAAATGATCTTTCTATGCTAATTCAGTTTATTAGTTTTTTAGGATTGGTGACCTATACATTTTGTGGCTGTCTTTTCATTTCAATCTGCCTAGCATATATATTGCAGTTGCTATAGCATTCGTCATAGTACAGCTAACACATCATTGTGTTCACAGCACCCCCTACCCCCTTACTAAAGGCAGAAGACTGTACTGTATGTTGGGACACTGCCGTTATTCGATGGAGCACAGCCAACTCCGAAGCAACAAAGTCTTTCACACTGGAGTACTGCAGACAGTACTCTCCTGAAGGAGAGGGTCTCAGGTCAGTCCATAAGGTTTGAAATGTGGGTAGACGAGATTAAATAGAAATTAAGGACAGCTTTCCAGATCATGGATTATTATATAAGAGATTATTCTGTTTGTCTTGAATTACATAAGGAAGAAATCAGCTTCTTGGCCAGACGCTGATCTCTGAGATTAGATGGGGGGTAACTAGAAATTTTGTCATTTCTGCTAAACTAATGAAGCCATTTACTTCAGCCCCAAACCTGAAGTCCTTATGCAACCTTTACTCAGGAAAAACTTCCATTGAGCTAGTCCTCAATTGGGAAATAAGATATTAAGGGGCAAATTATATCTCCTCTTCTTCAGCTATGGAGCCCCCATCCCCAGCCCCAGCAGAACCAGTGCACTTGTGCTGTACAGAAAAGGGCAGTGGCTGAGAAATCTCTGTTTTTAAAAAAATGAATTAAGAGACCTAAAAATCTGTTGTGGGGGTACATCACTAGAGCATAGCAGGATTCATTCATGAAATTTGGAGACAGGCTTTGAGACACAGATTTCTCATTCTAAACAGGAGCAAGAGAGAAAATGAAAACAAAAATCAAGCATCTTGTGTTCCTTTACTGTTAATGCCCTGTAGTTTTTGTCAAAGATTTTGTAGCAATAGTATGAAACCTAAAGAAAACCTCTTGGAAAAGCGCCAGGTTATGTCATGCTTTGACAATACAATTATCTTTTTACATTTCCACTTGTCTGTAAAATGTGCAGACATATTTTAAACAGCAAGTGTGTAACAGAACACTCAGCATATTTTCTTAAATTGATTTCCCTTTCTTCCATGACAGAAATTACAGGGTTCAATGGTTTTTGCTAGATTAAGGGAGTTGTAGCATCACAGTTTATCACAGGGACTTGGAAATGGAGCAGGCTTTTCCCATAGCACCATCAGGATGCTAACACTGTTGATTCCCTTCCCACGTACTTGCCTTATACTCACATAAACGAGGCAGTAATCATGCCTTTTTCACTCTAAAGTTTGTATTACTGACTGGAAGGCTGACCTAAAGCATAACCAACAAAAGTTATAAATTGGGGAGGCGGGGGGAATCATTGGCTCAGTTTTCCACCTCATCCCTTCCCCCAGCAGCCAGACCAAAAGGCAAGGCATTCAAAGACATTTCTTGTTTCGGACTCAGTTTGTTGTGAGTCGGGAGCTGGTTGAAATTAACTGAGTGTTGCAAATGAATGTCCATCTTGTTGGCTTATCCTCTTTCATTAGTTGGCACCAGAAGGGATATTTTTTAAGACTTAATCTCAGATAAAATTGATGGGCTCCTATTCTTAGGAAGCTTAAAGCTAGCAAAAATAGGTTACTAAGCACAGTACCTTACTGACAAACCTGATCACTGTTTTACTGATAGGTCCATTCTGAGTCTAGACAACCTTGTGCTACTATTTAATCTGAGCTGTAGGTAAAATATTGCTCTCTCATATTGAGATGGGCCCAAAGCTGGAATTCAAATATTCTTAGACTTGGAGGACATCCCAGTCTGAACTTGATGGCTGATCTTACTCTGAACACAAACCACAGCTCTGAATGCCCTGCGCTATAAGAAAGTTTGGCTTTGACTCGGGATGTGAATGTTGCTGCTTGCTCCCCTCTACTCAGATGGATGTGTTGCATAGCCTTTGGTTACACTAAGAAGCCATCTCAAATGTTATGATATAATTATTCTGCAAAGTGCGGGAAACAAACACCTCTTGTTTTCATGGTAGGGCAGTGACTTTTGTGGAATCTCATAGGGAAAACAGGAAGGCATTTTGTAGAGGAAATCTCTGTGCTTGAGAGATTTGCCCATTCATTAGGACAAGCAGTTTTCTATATGTCTCCTTTTAGCTCAATTTTTATCACACTTTTAACTACTTGAGGAAAATGGCTCCTTTTCAGTGTGTTCTGCTTCTGTCACAGAACTTCTAATGGAAGCTATGAAAAATGACAGAGTCTTGTAGCACCTTATAGACTAACAGATTTTAGGGATCATGAGCTTGCATGGGCTAAGACCCACTTCATCAGATGAATGCTGTGGAAATCTCCAGAGGCACGTATAAATAGCAGGCAAGAAAGCAAGGTAAATTCAATCAGGGGAGGTGAAGCCTACTTCCAGCAGGTGATCTGGAGGTCTGAACACCCAGAGAGGAGAAACTGCTTTTGTAATTGGCGAGCCATTCACAGTCAATATTGAGTCCAGACCTGATAGTGTCAAATTTGCAAATGAATTGGAGCTCAGCAGTTTCTCTTTGAAGTCTGGTCTTGAAGGTTTTTTGCTGAAGGATAGCTGTTTTGAGGTCTGCTATTGTATGTCCATGCAGGTTGAAGTGTTCTCCTACAGGCTTTTGTATATTGCCATTCCTAATATCTGATTTGTGTCCATTTATCCTTTTATGTAGGGATTGTCCAGTTTGGCCGATGTACATAGCAGAGGGGCATTGCTGGCACATGATGGCGTATATTATGTTGGTAGAAGTGCAGGTGAATGAACCAGTGATAGTGTGGCTGATCTGGTTAGGACCTGTGATGGTGTTGCTGGTGTAGATATATCGGCAGAGTTGGCATCGAGGTTTGTTGCATGGATTGGTTCCTGAGTTAGAGTTGCTATGGTGCAGTGTGTGGTTGCTGATGAGAATCTGCTTCAGGTTGGCAGGTTGTCTGTGGGCGTAGTAGATCTACAACCCATCCTGGACAATGATCCCTTACTTTCACAGGCCTTGGGAAGCAGGCCAGGAGAAACTACAAAAGCAGTTTCTCCTCTCTGGGTGTTCACACCTCCAGATCACCTGCTGGAAGTTGGCTTCACCCTCCCTGATTGAATTTACCTTGCTTTCTTGTCTGCTGTTTATACCTGCCTCTGGAGATTTCCACAACATTCATCTGATGAAGTGGGTCTTAGCCCACGCAAGCTCATGATCCCTAAAATCTGTTAGTCTATAAGGTGCTACAAGACTCTTTGTAGCTTTTGCAGATTCAGACTAACACGGCTACCCCTCTGATACTATGAAAAATGACTTCACCTGCAAAAACTGTTGGGGCATTAGGACATTATAGAGTGTTCCAGGCTCTCTTCCTAGTTTAAGTAAGTGTGGGCAGCTTATTTCAAAGCTTTGCAAAACTCCATTCCTGCCTGAGTCTTGGCTGTCTCTCCTTCCTTACTCCTTTTATTCTACTTTAGCCCACCTCCAAAGTGCTTCTTTTGTATTCTTCTTGTAATCTCTTCATGCCTTTTTTCATGTTGCTCCTATACTCAGACCAGTCTTTCTCCTGTATGAGACCACCCTCTCTTTAGTCATCGCTCCTCTAGTCATACTTCTCTCACGAAGCCTTTCCAGAATAATCCACTAATAGGATGATTCACCTGCTTAAAGGCAGGCACATGCTTAAGTACCTTGTTGAATTCAGGTCTTTATCACTTACTTCATAGTGATACAGTCTGTCAATCTCCATCAATTTTGGGTTACCTGATTCTGCATTTACTACATCTCTTTTGGGATTAGCATGCTTTATTTCTGTAACAAGATTTGGCTTAGTCCTGATGATCTTAAAACCTCCAATCCTTTGAAGTTCACTCAGATTAGAAACATCTTTGAAGGACACGCTGATTTTTTTATCAAAATTTTCATGACAAAAGGCACTGTAAAACGCATACAATGAAAGAGGTGAAATAAATTGCACATACAGTGCAATCCTGCAATCTTTATGGTCACAAAGCTCCCTTTGAAGTTAAAGGGAGTTTTGCTTTCATGAGGAACATGAAAGGACTGCGAGATTTTGCTCATACTGATAAACAAGGCTCAGATGTGCATGTGAAAATCCTAGTGGAAGAGCACTGATCATTCTTCAGCTTGCACTGCACTCTGGTGGGACATCTGCAGAAAAACAGTTTAAGTACATTAATAATAATGAACTTATGTAGCAAACTGCATTTGCCTGTCTGACATACTGTGGGATCATAGTAATTAGAGATGGTAAAGACTCATTGGTTCATCTAGTTCCATCCCCCTGTTTGGTTCAGGAGCAGTAATTGTAGTAGTCAGAGCATTGTGGTCTCATTTTCAATGTCCAAAGTGAGGGAGTTTCCATCATTTCCCCTGGAGGACCCATTTTCATCTGTCTGATGTTCAGACACCTAGCAGCTGATCTAAATAGTTCGACTGGGTGCTGGGGAGATGCACAGTGGGAGCCAGGGTGGCAGGAATCCTCTCCTCTGTGATTTAGAAAAGCTGCAGAGCCTTTTTTTTATCTAGATGCTACACAGCAAGTAGAGAGAAGGAGGTTCTGTGCTGTGGTTGATCCCCAGCTTTCTCTCCTTCCACCTTCCATAAGCTGGCACACAGGGGTCTTGTTCAGAGCTAGGGTTTCCCTCACCCAGCTTCTTCTTGTACAACAGAACCACGTGGTTCCATTGTGAAGGAACAGGCATGCAGAAGGGGGCAGAATTTGCCCCAAAATGTGCACAGGCGTGTGCACTTTGTAGACGACAACCTGCACTTACATTTGAAAACTGGGTAAGTGGGTGGTATGTACAGACTGGTACTTGTGAGCAAAGTTACCTGGTCTGTTCAGATAAGTGCTAGCTGGGCACTCAGATACAGGTTTTGTTCATGCAATGGTGTATATACATTCTATGGGAAAGTGAGAAAATGTTAAATTCAGGCCATATGTTTCCATCAGAATAAAAAGTAAAGTATATTTTTCTAGACAACCCAGGTGCCTACAAGGTCACTTCAGAGCGTCTGTGAAGTAGATTGAGTGAGTGCTGATTCTCTCAGTTTTCCTGGAGTGTGTAATGGCACCAGCTGTCGAGGATGTGATGGAAGGAGCTTTTGTGGAATCCTAAAGGGCAGGATTAATTGAAGTAGGACACTGTGCCATGGCAGTTCTCCTACTGCTGTATCCTGCAAAGCTAGCCAGTTAAAGTGCACTGCACAGTTAGGGAGGGGATGCCAGGTCTTTTAAGCTGAATGATGTATGAGAGAAGAGCCCACAATAAGATCTGTGCGGTTCCCATGTATATTAAAAAAGTGGTATCTTCCACTCACAGCTGAAATCTGTATTTACGTAACTCGGTAATACCATCCATGTGTTCTCATATGCAGCTGTATTTATTGAAGGTTCTATTTGTTTAACATGTTTATCTGGCAACATGGATGTTTTACTGGGAAGATCAATGAAAATTAGGGGTCCTGATTCTCCACTGCCTTGCACTTTGTATACTCACTTCCATCTGTGTAATCTACGCACAAAGTGGGTGTAAAATGCTACTAAATTAGATTAGACAAATTTTACACCTGATATACATAGGTATGAATAACTATACAAGGTGCAAGGCAGTAGAGACTCAAGTCCTTTTAAAGGAATAGGCCAGTAAAATGAGAGAAAATATCATAAGTAAATCGGCAAAATGCATCTCTAATCTGAAGAAAAGAAGATCTGTCTATGCTTCCATCGAACCTCAAGTTTTCCTACAGTGCCCATCACTGTAATAGCCAAGTGCAGTATTATGTAGCTAAAATGGCTTAGCTGTTTGTATAAGAGATCATTTTAATTTGATCGGGATAGTTTTAGTATGCATTTTCAATTGTAAAAATTGTTGAATTTTTCTAGATCTTTTGCTGGAATACTAAAGCCTGAACTGCAAGTTAATCTGCAGCCCAATGTGAATTATTTCTTCTATGTGCGAGCTGCCAACTCATCTGGGACAAGTGACCAGAGTGAAGCCGCTCTCATCTCAACGAAAGGTAGATCTGCATTTTCTGACTCCAAAATAATGGAGTAGAGTGGTATGGCACCCAAAGGTGGCATAATTGCTCCAGAATTTAATGCTGAATTTTAGTCTCTAAAAGTAACCAGTTTGTTGTGGCATACTGGGCCTGCTTCTGGACTGACTTTTAGTGTAAATTGGGAATAAGTCAGCTGAATTTAGTAGAGTTATACCACCATAAAGTTGCTATAAGTGAAATCAGAATCAGGACCATTGGAAACTATCCAATGTTCTTCAGGTTCTGGAGTTTTGTACAACTCCTATAAATGTAAAACTCCTAAAACAATACTAAGTTCTGCCCTCATTAGACCTATGCAACCATAGTGAATTCAACAGTAGACAGAAACTGATCTTTGCATTTCAGCCCCTTGTGTGCCTTACCTGGATATGTTTGGGATTACATTTCCTAAGAAAAGATTCTATTCAAAATTATACAGAATGATGTGAAACTTAACTAAAAGTTTTAAGATTTAAGGATTTTTTTTAAAAAAAAACTTAGTCCAGTGTTTTAGGAGAAGGTACATTATGGCAGGCTCAAACTTCAAGAACTGTGTTTTGAAAAGTAATTGACTTCAAAACTTTTTTTTAATACCAGGGATCTCTCTGTTACCCAAAAGAGTTGTGTGTGTATATATATGTGTGTGTGTATATATATGTATATATTCCTACTGTATGTTCCACTCTATGTGTCTGATGAAGTGGGTTTTAGCCCACAAAAGCTTATGCCCAAATACCTTTGTTAGCCTCTAAGGTGCCACAAGTACTCCTTGTTCTTTTTGCAGATACAGACTACCACAGCTACTGCTCTGAAACCTTTGCCTTCTTTGACATAACATTACCCGTTACTAATGAAAAAGATTTTGATGGACGCAGAACAACCTGTGGCAATAAGATTAGTAAAGAAATGTGGAGAACAGTTACAGTAACAAACCCACATAAAGTAATCATTCCCTGGAAAATTGTATCTCTAGTTGTCATATTTTTATTTTTCTGTTTGTGATTACTTATGGCAGATTCACTTGGATGTCTATGTAGTGAGGCTGTATTTATGATTGTGCTGTTCTAGTGGGGAACTGGATCCTCTATAGTTTAGTAAAGAAAGTTATTAAAGTTCAAAACTGGTGGGTTTCCCTTTGTGTATCTTTCATAGTTATGCTAGAAAATGCTACAAAAATAGAAGTGGTTGGCATTGCTTGTAGCCACTGCTGCTCTTGCTGTATAATTATTTCGTGTGTGGGAGGGTGAAACAGGGAAAACACTGCTGATAGAGGTGTCACCCTGATTTAAGGCTTACCATTTGCAGACACCACCTCTTCCTTTTGTGAAAATAAGATGGGTCCAAGCTGCCATGTTCAGATCCAGATATGAATTTCAAGAGAAGAGTAGGTGCATTTAAGGGCGCACTGCTCAGGCTCTTCCTTTCTCTAAAAGAAACTTATCCTTGCTGCTGTCTTGTTCAGAAAACAGTAAATGTTGTGGTATTTCATATGTTATGATTCACTTTAAATTAGCACTGTAGTCATCCCTGAATTGGTGTGTGTTTCTTTATCATGAATAATAACAGGAACTAGATTTCGTGTGATGAGTGACACAGCTCATTCTGCTTTGCAAGTTTCGTCTGATGGAACAGTGATTTGTCTTCCTGAGAGAACCAAATTCACTGGGTAAGTATCAGAATCCTGAGCTCGGAAGTTGTGATGCCTCAATAGGGGGCCTGACTCTTCAGGCTTGTCTACACCCAGTTTTTGCACCAGTTTAACTCAAATGGTAGAAAAATCATTTAGTTAAATTGGTGCAACTCCCTGATATGGTATAACTGAGCCTACACTGGGAGGCTGCGCTAGTTTAAGTAAGTTATTTTTTCTACTGATTTAGTTAAATCGATGCAAAAACCTATGTTTGGTCAAGCCTTCATTGCCTTGTACAATTTACCCTGGGAACAGGTGGGTGCAAAATGCTGAATCAAATGCCAGCATTTTACACCCACTTTACACAGCTGTAAATGATAATATAGGGTGCAAGGAAATGGAGAATTCTCCTTAAAAACAGAGACACTGGATTTGAACTGCTTTAAGAGGGAACAGAACACTTCTTCAAAGAGAGCAAGAATCTGCCACATCTTGCATCAGAATGTTGTCTTCACTATGGGGGGAGAGCTATCTAAGTTATGAAACTTCAGCTACATTATTCACGGATCGGCGGGCAGTGATCGATCTGTCGGGGATCGATTTATCGTATTTACTGTAAATGCGATAAATTGATCCCTGAGCACGCTCCCCATTGACTCCAGGACTCCATCTCTGCAAGAAGTGGAAGTGGAGTCGACGGGGGAGCTGCAGCAGTCAACTCACAACCATGTGGATGGCCAGATAAGTAGCCCTAAGATACGCTGACTTCAGCTATGCTATTCATGTAGCTGAAGCTGCGTATTTTAGGTCGACCACCCCCACCCCCCATTGTAGTCCAGGCCTAGATCTCATTTTCAAGGTGATTCCTGAGCACTGGTCTACACTAGAAAAGTTAAACCAGTATAATTCTGTCAGTTACGGGTGGGATTTTTTTGTTATACTGGTAAACGCCTGAGTGTGGTGCAGTTATACCTGAATAGAAAGTGTTCATACAGATATAGTTTGTTTGACTTCCTGAACCTCAGTAATCTACAGTGGTGCAAGCACCTTTATACCAACATAACTGTTTACATACTAGCGTTGTTGTTTTTTTTCAATCTAACTGTATTAATATAATAAAGTGGCAAAACTTTCTAGCACCAACCAGCCCTTAATGCCTGTCTCTTTTAAGAATAGGACTTCTAAATCAGCCAGGTGCTTTTGAAAATGTTGTTCTCCATCCTTGTGTGTCTTTTACTGGACATCATATGGCTTTCTATAATGTTTAATAGTTTTAAATTCTCATGGTGAGTTTACCACAATGTGCAGGTAGAATCCGAGAGGATTTTTGCTAAAAGTAACAAAGCCTTTTATGTTGAAAAGCATCAGTTAGGAGGATGAAGTTAATATCTAAGCAATAAAGGATGCTGCACATGATGGTCAGATATAAGCGATGAAAAGAACATTATGCAGTTGCTATGCTGGAATACTGGCTTTGCTGTATTCTCTTCGTTCATAGAATTCCATCTGTCCTGGGTGAGCTGCTGCCAAGTCGTGGTCGGCATTACTGGGAAACCAGCGTCACCGGCTGCAAAGGCTACCGGATTGGAATCTGCTATAACTCTACCCCACAAGGCAGCATCCTGGGGCAGGATGATACTTCTTGGTGCATATGTTGTTGTTCTACACAAACAAGGTAACGCTGAGTGAGTCTAGGTACTTGCAAAGTCACATTTTTGCACATGGTGGAAGACATCTTTATTTATGTTTATTTCTTTAGATTTACATCATAATTAAAAAGATACCTAGAAAAGATCTCTAGGTGCCTGGACACTTAGTCTGACAGCAGCTTAGCAAACCTGGAAGCATTAAAAAAACCAAACATTTTTCAGGCACAAATGAACCCAGCTCAGCTCAACCAGCCAGTGGATTAGGTGCAGGGTTCTGGGGACATACTCTCAACTCTTGCAAAACCCCATCAGAAAGGGCTTTGGAGCATTTGCTGAAGGTCACTTCTGGAGCACAGAGCAAGTTCCAGAGTCCTGAAGATCACACAAAGCACACCCTGCCAACCCTTCCACTCTCTTAAAATGAGGGGGATCCAGCTTGAGTGCCCCTGTTGGCTGCAGCTGTGGCATGGGGACAGGGACAGTCCCAGGTCACTTAGGGCTATATAGGTAGGGCTGTGATTTGTCACGGAGGTCACTGTGGTTATGGAAATCCTGACCTTGAGTGGAGTCAGTGCAGTCTTGGAAATGGCTGTATGAAGACATTTGATTAGGCCCGAGTGGTGGTGTGGCTTGGCACACAGGCTTCAGCAGCACTCTGGTTTGGTTCCTCTCCCTCTATCTGTAGTGCAGTGGATGGGCCAAACCCAAGTGGTTGTACAACCTGTGTGCCAGGTTGCAACACCCAGCAAGGGGAGCCGAGCCCAGACCTGTGGGACAGAACTGCTGTGGGGTGAGAGCGGGGTGGGCCTGCTCTCCTTTCTGTGACTTATCTATTTTCCTCCTGCACTTTAAAATTTACTAAAAATTTCCAAGCCAAAATTGTAGCCCAGTTTATAAGGCATGAGCATACTACAGGTTCAGGTAAAGTGCCAACCTTTGGGGAGTACGTTTTTAATATAATCCTAAATCTGAGCCTATTAGCAACAATCAACTAAATGCAGCACTTGAGACAAATAGGGCCTGATCTTGTGAGGCGCTGAGCACCCTCAAATCTCCATGATGCCATAACTGGGCCCAGAGGCTGGAAAAGAGCGAAGATGGCATTGATGAATGATATCAAAATGAGGGTCTTTCTCCTGAAAGAGAGTTCTTTGAAATGCTGAGAGGCTAGTGTAGGAGTTCAGGATGTACTGGGTAGTACTGTGAAATAACTTCATCTTAGACATGTAGTAGATTTCATACTTCTCAGAGATCTCCTTCAACGTGTGAACTGCACTGTGCAAAGTGTGCGAGAGGCAGCAATTTATTAATGGCTGGGAAATAAATGGTGGTGGTTTATTTCTGATTAATGGCATCATGGATTCTCATTTTGTTTCTATTTCCCATTCTCTACAGTTTCATTTATAAATTCTTCCACCATGGTGTAATGAGTGATGTTTATGTGACAGAGCAGCCAGCCAGGGTCGGTATTCTGCTGGACTATAATGCTGGGAGACTTTCATTCTTCAATGCAGAGAGGGGACTAGTTCTGTTCACCATCAGGCACAGATTTACCAGTGCTACTCACCCTGCCTTTGTTCTGGAGAAAGCTGGTGTACTTAACCTGCACACAGGAATGGAGCTGCCAGAGTTTGTGACACACAGCTAATCTCTTGCTTTCAAAATATCCAGAAGACAAATCATTATGATTTGTTGGGGGGCAGGGAGCGGGTATCTATTTTTCTCTTAGCAAATGTTACCCACACCATTCTTCCACACATCAACACTAATTGTAATTATGCACATAGCAGTCTGTGCATGGAGAGGATAATAAACTCCCTCCCACTTAGTATGTATCTTGTGGTATATATTGAGTTAATCGCTAAAGGAAAAAGGTGTATATTAGAACCGAGTATTTGGGGTGAGGGGAGATAAATTAATGAACAGGAACTGCAGTCTTTACTACGATAAAAAATAATTACAATATTAGCTGAATTTTTTTATGTGTGATGATGATCTTGTATATGAGATAAGTGGTTCTTTTTGAGCTTTAGAAATCTGCATTTCTACAAAAATAAATGTGTAGAGAAAATAAGATGAAAGGGGCAACATTTTCAAGCCAGCCTCAAACTAGCCTCCAACATTGCTCTCTCAAATTTTTAATCCATAGAATCCACACTTCCCCATCCGCATTGTTTAGAGAGACAGTTACCTGGTTTGTGTGCACAAATGCCACTTGTAATGTGAATAGAAGTTGAGCAAAAATATGCATGTGTAATTTTGGGGTCCAAAGTGTTGCCTGAGTTTCTGGCCCTAAAATTACTGCCTGGGTGACTTAAAGGATAGATAAGTTCCTGTAGTTTGCAACTGCGGAGTAAAATTGTCATCAACCTTCCCTTGAATTGTCCTTTTTATCTTTGACATAATTACTGTTGCCTTTGATCTATCCAGTTTCACCGTTAAGTATAGAACTCCCCATAATGATCGCCTTGCCTCTGCTCTTCTCTGTCTTTTGGTCCCATTTGAGCTTTGTCTACACTAGCATTGGACCCTAGTTAGCCAGCTGCAATTCTTGGACGCTATTGTGATGGGCTCCCTAGAAACTGATAGATATCAAGACAAAGATGGCATCTGAATATGATTAAACATTGCCAGCAGAGCTATATTCTGGTATTAACCCTGGCCAGTGTTAGATTGAACTGTATTTCAAAGCACTTTTCAAATCAGAGCTATGGACCCTTCCTCTCCCAGCCAGATTCATTGGAGGTGGTGCCAATGAAGTCCTGTGAACCCTTGGTGTGTATACACTCTAAGGGATGGCAGGCAATGTGATGTATGCTGCCCATCCTTGTGGTTCCCTACTGGGCTCACTTCTCATCTCAGTTAATCCCCAGTACCCTCGCATGTCTAACTGAGAGGAGTTGCTGTTGAAAATAGTTTTTTAATTAATTACAATTTAGGTTTCTGCTTGTCAGGATCACAGTTGGCGTCCAATTTGCAGTCTGTTGTTTTATTTATGATTTATTTTAGCAGCACCTAAAAATGTGCTAGAGGCTTCACAGAGCAATAGTGAGAGATGCTCCATGTTCCATAGGGGTTATGCTCTGATTTTGGTGTATGACAGGTGTAACAAATACTAGGGAAGGCCAAGGTGGGAATGACAAGATCTCATAGTTGTTTAATTTAAGCCTGTGCACATCTTGAGGAGTCAGTTAAAAGTGCTTTTTTGTTTTTAAAAATTATTCCTGGCTCACTGGGAGCATCCTGGAAGCAGTGCATCCTAAGGAGTCCCTTGAATCGAGAGAGGGACTCCGCTGGCTTGTTGGCTTGAGAGAGGGGAGAGTATCCTATGTGTGCGAAAGGGATGGTGTGAAAAAAGCCTCAGGATGGTTGGAAGAGTAACACACAAAGGGGACATTGAAGGTGGTGATATTATCAGAGCTGAATGGGTGGGGAGGAAAGCAGAAAAAGAGAATAGAGGGAGACAGGCTAAGAGGCTAGGTCAGAGGTGTAGGCTGCGTGCATTCCTAGAGCTCGCAGAGAGCCAATGATTTCGCTGGAGATGTAAGTGCAGAAACAATACAGGGTGGAGCTTTTAATAGCTAAATTCAGAAAATGTTTATGAAAATGAAATTAAATCTGCAAATCCTGTTTCCCAGTTATTTTATCTGCAATGGCCTCTACTAATGGTCAGTGCTGCATCCTTGCAGGACAGCTGTGTCCCACGATCCAAAGTTAGCTTCACTCATCAGCAATGACATGATGTATTGCATGGGGGATAAATCAGGGTAAAGGAGACAAGAATGGCAAAGAAAACCAAAACCACTTTTTGTGACAAACTAGAATCTTTCAGGCAATATTTACAAATGACAAAACAAAGTCTGTGTTTAACCATTCACTGTTGTGCAGGTAGCATTATAATAGTCCTTTTATAGCAAAGGCTTTTTCAAAACTGTTCCAGTTATACAAATACAGGATCTCTGTCTGTTCTGAAGGACTACCTGATAGGCTTCCTGGATGTATGTATAATTCCAGTTATGCAAATTCCCTTTATCTAAAAGTCCTAGTTATCCAAATCCAGTGTGTCCCCCAGGTAGTCCTGTGTTCAAAATAGCACTTCCATTTAGTTGAACACTTGGTTATTCAAAATGTTCAGACGTCCCCCAGGCCATTTAACTAAGTGAGAGGGTATAGTATTTTTATATTTACATTTATAAGCTTCAGTTTTGACCTTGGATGCCTGTGTGCATAGCACCAAAATGAGGAATGTGTTTGCAGGACTAGAAATAAGATGTGGCCAAAATTTAGATTTCACCAGGATTTTGCCAGTGGCCTACTGCGAAAGCTAGACTGGTCAAACATAAGATGTGGTGGTTCTGGGTTGACCCTAAGCAGTATATAACTCTACGCTTTTGTCATTTGCATACTTCTGACTGAAAACAGAAGATCTGGAGCATTGTTCATTAGTAATATATTCCAGATAACTCCAGAATGAACTGGTCAGATGCAAAGTAAATACAGAGATGTCTGCCCACCTGTGACTTTACTCCTCTTCAAAGCAAATTAGTGAAACAAATGCAAAATTCAGCATGTGAGACGACATATGAAGCTATGGTTCTCCCTGGTAGATTTTGTTCCAGAGTCTGTTTCAGTTAAATCCATGTGTATGAGAGCAGAATTTAGCCCTTTGGATTTATAGATTTAAGTAAGGGTTCTACTCATCCACATACAAGGTGAAATCTCAACTTAATTATCATGAATGGCAAAATTCCCATAGACTTCAGTGTGGGCAGAATTTTTCAAACAGTCTATATGTTTTCTGTGAAGTATGTGGATAATCTTAATTTAATCAATGCGGTACAGATTACTAAAATACATGAACAATGTCTATTTAATTGGCCTGTTTCAAAACACCATGTGTGAGAGAATGCAAAAGAACATTGAATGCTGGTAGGAAAAGGATAAATATATTTAAATGGTGAAAAGCACATTGATTAAAAACAATTAGTTCTTGTTATATACATTTTTGTTTGCAGCTATCAGGAACTGTCTATAAGAAATGAGGAGCGAGGTGTATATATTTGATGTTGGATCTTTTTTTTTTTTTGAGCAGTCAGAGTGTTTATTTCTTGTATAATGCCAATCTCAATTACTAATCTGGTCCACATTTAATTAATATAATATGTATTACCCAAGACTTGTAAGCATTCATATTGATTAGAGATTTACCGAATTTACAAGAAGTACAGATGTTGAAATCCCACAATAGGATCTGCCAAAACCCAGAAGTACGCAGTATAAACTTTGCTGCCTCTATGAGCCTAGTGATGCAGTTATGGTGCTTTTCGTATTTGCTCTTGCTGGAATTTATTTACCAGAATGTGCTTCTAGTGTAAGTTTGAATATAAAATATAGTCGCTCTTGCTTTTCACTATGAAGTGCATTGAATCAAGATATTAGAGCTTGTTACACCCCTTTTTCTGGATACTATGATTAACAGCTACCTATTCAAAAACAAGATCCAAGTAAATCTATTGCTAATGTTCTTGAGGCTGTTTTTGTTTAATGATACATTATAGCTGTGTGAATTATTTTGGGTGCATAGGCTGCTAGCTCAGCTGGTAGTGGATGAGACATTTTTCCAAATGCTAATGGGTTTATGCAATATGTGTACACAGTCTGTTCATCATTCCAGTCTTATCATTGCACAGGTGCCCTTCAGAAGTCAAGACAATGCAACAGTAGGAATCTAAGGCTGCTCGAAATACTCTGGTGTGTTTTTTTTATCTTGACGCATGGGGATTTGCACTTGTAACTGTTGTTAGCTTTAATTAATATTTGGCCTGATCCAAAGCCCACTGAACGCACTGGAAAGAGTCCCATTAACTTCACTGGGCTTGGATTAGGTCCCTAAATCCTTGTGCTTGGAGGTAAGAATATATGCCTGACTATAAAAGATGATCGTTAATTTCTACTGTCAAAAACAAGTGCTGAATGGGACTTTCACTAGTATAGATAGTATTGATCCACAAATCTCACTTAGGCCTTTCTGTTCCATAAAAAAAGCTAACTGCTTCATTTCAGTGCCAGCTCGTAATAGTATATATCAAGTTGAATCTGCTTTTATGAGTGCACTGCAGAGCATATGGGGGCGGGGGTGTCTATGAGCAGTAATTTCCTCTTCTATTGCAGTCAGTACTTTCTTTTAAGGGAAACATCACTTAAGTTTAAATTTTTTTGCACTAAAGATGGTCTAGAGAGACCTTATTTTGGAGATACAGAATGGAAGAAAGAAAAAAAAGTTACACTGTGGATTATGGAATTTGATTATAGTATCAATCACCGTGCCCATTTTAAAATATGACATGTAAGTGCTAAATCCCCATTATTGTGGTGTTTTCTTCAGTATATGAGTAAGCTACACATTTATTGCCACTGTAGGGTTGGGTTGTTTTTTAATAGTATATAAAGACTAATGTGAAGTTAGATTCATTTGGAATTTCCCTCTTCCAAAATCATTCATAAATTGGGACCTCAGGTTGAGGGTTAATTTTGATCTTGAAAATAGCAATACATGTTATAGCATCACTAATCTGCAGAAAGTCATTCATATTTTACTAGCAAGGAGTTCACAATTAACTATCAAGAAGCTAGATCCTATCAGATTATTTACCTAATCAGGGAGTAAAAGTAAATGCCCCATTCTGCCTTGAACAGTGTGTTGTGCAAATGAGTCTCAAAGTTCATTGTAACAAACAGGAATATTTTTGCTTATGTTCTGCATGCCAAAAGGTAGCATTCTCTGGTCACAGACCACATCTCATTGCAGTTCTTCATGAGGCATGACATAGATGGAAAGGAGCAGAGATTGCCCACAAATGGAAGAATTGTCCCAGTTATAGTTAGGTCATCAGGTGAAAAATGTATAGTTTAAAGTATTGTTCTATTCTGAAGACCTTCTTACATGGCATGTATGTTGCCTGAGAGTATTCAGAGATGCATTTGCTCATTTTACTGACAAAATATATGTTAACCTATTTTAGTTTATTGTGGCTAAATCTGCAGAATCAATGCTATAATGATGAGTGATGTTAATAACGGGAGTCTATTACATATTATGCATCAACAGATGTGGTAGCTAAATTCCAATCAGCTATACCTTTACAAATCCACTTAAAACCAGGGGATTGCACAGATGTAACTAGGGGCATAATACACCTTGCAGAATCTTTATTTCAGGTGATAAGGCACAAGAATGAATGAACCTAGTATGACTTTCAGAACCTAATCTGAGTTTGCAGGGCTGACCAGGAGAAAAATCACCTTTCTGCTTGTAATGCAAGCACATATTACATATTCCAGTCCTGCAAGGTACTTAGATCTCCTGAGAGGTTCTTAGCAGACTTGGATCATGGGACATAATAAATATGTCATTCCACACACTCATTTTCCACAGAGAAACTTTTCAGAGCAGAACTGCACCTTCAGGTAAAGTTAACTAAGTTTATCTTTATATTTGTACTAGTTATCTGCCTGTTTTCCTTATGTTTCTTCAACTAGATCTATCAAAAATTTACATTCATAAAGCAAAATGTCCCACTGAAATTATATAAATAGTAATATGTAGAATAAAACCAGAGAGAAAAATACTTTACATGTAATTCCCATAACACACACAGTCATCTGTTATGTGCTGATTACATAATATCAAGGAATCATCAGGCAGTTCTTTCTTATACATGTATATTTTCTTACCTCTATTATTAGTAAAATGCCACATATAAAGTTACTATTTACATGGATACTTTCTAGCTTTATCATACTGCCAGTGCTTAATAAATACATGTTGGTTATTTTATCTTTAAAAAGGTGAGTTTTTCTTTCCATTCACATTTCCATTTCTTGCTCTAAAAACAGTCAGTCTCAGATTTTTCCTTGATTCAACTAATAGCACATTTTATATGGGAGCACAAGACATTGCACAGATGTTTGTATAGTGCTCATCATCATAGTATCAGAGCACCTTTGAGACTTAAGTCAGAGGCATCTCTGGGGAAAAGGAAGTGTCCGTCATAACTGTGGGTCTGTGCCTGCGGAACATATTTTTATAAAACTCCCACTGAAGTTTCAGGACTGCAAGACTGGGCCCCATATGCTTATTTACAAATGACTGTATGAGACTCTAAACTGCTCTTCCCAAAGTAAAGAGTCTGCACAAGTAATACATCAAAAAGAAGAAAAGGAACAAATCCCTCTTGTCTTACTCACGGAGGTAGTTTTGTTAAAGTGTATAAGTGGATTTGGCCCATTTAGCATCACACTTTTTTTGTTTCCCTTGTGTATGCGTAACAAGCTGGGCGGTCACTCTTCATTGCTAGTTTATTGCATTTTTGCTGCTTTTTAAAAGATCTCCATTAATGGCCAAATAAGGGAGATGCTAAAACCTTGAGTGGTTATAAGCACTTCTCTTTAAAGTCAGCTATTTTTCAAAGAAAGCTAGAATTAATTAGTGCCACTTTGGCTAACAAATACAATATTGATATTGAATTAAGCAGATCGGTTTGATCTTCTGAGTTTAAAATAGTAGTGAGTTCATCTCTTAGCAACTGAGCTAAGGGCTGGCAGTTACGCTTCTTTTAAAATATAGAGATATTAAACTGACTGAATTATCTGCATATCAGATTTTTAAAACTAACACATCTAGAATTTTAATTTTGTGTAGACAGTACTGTGGAATCTGACACTACATACCTTGTGAATAGTAATGAACCTTTTAGAATGAAGTCTCTCTGTGATGATTGGAGTAGAAATACCTGGACCTCTTATGTTTTAAAGATGATGCATGTTGTGTGGCCAAAATTCCCCCTCCCTAAATTGCACTGAGGTTCTCTTATCTTCAGTGCAGCGGTAATAGAGAGAATTAATGGTTTTAGTGTAGTGGGCTAATGTAAAGCCACAGATGTGTGCTTTAATGAGATGCTGATAAGGAGGCAGGTTAAAAAACATAAGGATCACTAAAGAAGTGGAAGGGGAGGTTAGTTAGGATGACAGAAGCATGTGGACATTGGAGAGTTGTAAACGAAATGAAGACAATTTAAGAACTGTACTGCACTCTTTATTGAATATTACAAATGCAGAATATGCAATAGGAACCTGTTTGGTGGATCAGAGAGCAAGCATGCAGATCGGGGGGAGAATTTTGCTAATACATGATACACACGTAATAGCATATTTAAATTGGCTGTAACCTACTTTCTAATGTTGTACACCCGGTTTCTGGGAAATGAAAAAGAGAGATGGAAGCAGCGATTTTACCAACACTTTTGCTAGGTGTTTGACATTGCAAGAGAGAAATATAGGGGACAGCCTGAGACGCATGCTGTATTCAAATTCTTCTTTGTAGAAATAAAGATTATTTTTGTAAAGTGTGCTAACTTTTTTAAGCAAAGCATTAAATATGAAAGTTCATATGCTTTCTACTGTAATGTGCTATATTTTACCCAGGTTGCTGTTGAAGAAATGTTGTTGGAAGTGGTTATTTCATTAAACATACTCAGAGGAAACGTCTTTTGTTTTTCCTTGTTCAAAAATCTCTATTAACTGATCATGGAGATACCATTCTATGCATCCGATGAACTGGGCTAAAGCCCACGAACGCTTATGCTGAAATAAACTGGTTAGTCTCTAAGATGCCACAAGTATTCCTCATTTTCTTTAGGGATACAGACTAACATGGCTGCTATTCTTAAACCTGAGAAGACACTGCAGGTTAGGGAAAATTAGCTGTATTATTTTAACTTGACTCTTGGTGTCTTTTTTTCAAACGTGTATGGTGATCTTAGACTTTATCTGAACTAACTAGATCACATACATATTCATTTGAAAAGGATATGTTACAAATCTTAGGAATTTGAAACACTGCAAAACAAAATGAGTCTAGAGCTGTGATTTTTCTGTGAGTAGAATCCCATGGGTGCTCCACTTCAGGTGCACCTTTGCTTTGCCTCATTGATCAGAGATTATTGGTAACAGTGCACCCACATATGGAGCTGCACAGGCAACCTCCCCTCAGTTCCTTCACAACTGCCTTTGGCCACAGGCAGAATCTACTGTGTACCTATTCTCTAATAGTTAGATTTTTCTCAGCTAGCTACCTTAGAATTACTTACCTTACAGTGTTATAGTTGTTGGAACAATTGTTCCCTTTGTTTTTTCTTTTTTCTTAAACAACTCCCCCGTCCCCTTTATTCCTAGAGCTAGTGAAATAGGAGATTTCCCCTCCTAGGGGTTAAATTTTCATCAGTTTTGCTTGGGAATGCCGGGATTTCCAGGAATCAAGTGGTGCCTCTCCTGTTGTGAGGCTATTCTGATAAGTGGTGGACACTCCTGGTACTTTCACTGCGTGGGTAACGCCCATAGCTCCAGTAAATGCAAGATGTGCCTTTTCTTCAAGAGTAGATCCCAAAAGAATAGAGAAAATAAGTTTAAACTCCTAATGATGGCACAAGCTTCATGTCTAACTTCAGCCCCAGGAGTGGAGGAGCCCCCTGTACATAGAGCTCCCAGGACAACTAGTGCCACATTCACATGGATGTCTTGGTCACCAGAGAGCAGTAGACAGGTAGTCAGTACCACAGCACAGACTACGTCTGTGATTCCCAAGTCCTCATTTATATCCGCCTCTAAGCAGTAGGAGGTAAAAAATCTCCAAGAAGTGCTCAATCCCAGTCTCTCAAAAGCTCAGCTCCCAAGCTGAGTTCCATGCAGGCTCTCAGTGAGGCCGGTACCACAAAGATGAAGAGGAATCCGTCATCTAAGGCAAACTCAGCACCAAGTTTGGATACCCATACCCAGAGTAGCAGAAACAAGACTGAAAAGACCAGACCCATCCCTGAACCACAATTCATACTGATAAGAAAATCATCAAACTAAAGACTGCTCACCTACCTACTGTACTGAAGGAATCCGGTATCACGTGCTCAGTATCAGGTGCATCAGTACCAAAGCCATCCTCCATAGGTACCCACTCAGTCCCATCTTTGATGCTGTTGGTACCCTAAGAGTTTAGGTGTCCTAAGAATCTGATAATATGTCCTGAGCTGGAGTTTCTTCTGTTAATGAGTGCTGTGGGTTTGTCAGTGTCAAGCCTCTCTTGGTCACTGACACCTCTGTCACCTATAGTACCACACTCACCCTCATCCACTCTGCAAGCTGAACAGCTATCTCCCCAATTAGACTATGCAGGAGAGGACTCCTCAGACTCAAATTTCAGTGCAGGGTTCCCCTACCCATTCTAGAACATGACTCTACCTCCTATGCTGATGTGTTACTGGAGGATAGACCTCAAATGGCATCTGCATGGTGGAATCACAGGTGGCTTCCTCCACCAATGCCATTTGCGTCCCCTCAGTGGCCTTGCTGGGATCCATGGGCATAGTATTAATAATTTATATTGAGGTTCTTACAATACTGAAGGGAAAAGAGAAGAGTCCATGTTCTTCAACCTCCTTTACTATCACCTCTGCCCGAGAAGGAGACCTTTGAGGGGCAAGAGGCAAGGGCCCATCAGGAGGTGACACCTCTTACTAATATTTCCTCCTCATCACTTGACGAAGCTATCATGCCTCTGCCACCTTCTATGGCAGATGAATTCAAGCAGTATCAGGAATTGCTGACATACTGGACATTTCCTAAGTGAAGGTGCATGCGTCCCATCATAAATGCCTAGCTATTTTACACACTTCAATGTGTACGAAGACTGCCATTCCAGTAAAAGCAGCTCTTATGAGGCCTACTATGATGGTTTCACAAACATCTTCTACCACACCACCTACCTGCAAGAGAGCAGAAAAAAAGTAATATGTTCCAGCTAGGGAATCAGAGTTTCTGTTTTCTCACCCAGTTCCAAATTCCCTAGTAGGCCAGTAATGAATGAGGCAGACAAAATAACTCAGTCGACCGCTTACACTAAGGACCACAACTGGCTCAGTCTTTTTGGTTACAAATCTTAGGCTTCAGCCACACTTCAGGATAGCAAACCACCAGGCAATCATGGCCAAAAACAACTATTTAAAATAATAATAAATTCAATTATTTTATTGAGTGTCTACCAGAAAAACATCAAGATTAGTTTAAGTCCATTGTACAAGAAGGTCAGCTCCTGGCAGACATTGCTCCAGGCCTCCTTGGATGCAGCAGATACTGCAGCACGTTCCCCATCTTTCTGTGCCAAAGTGATAAAACTCCAGAATTAGTGCATAGTCAACCCATAGTCATATCAGCTTCTTACCTCCCAGGTATTCAGAACACCATGGAAGATGACTTCAGCAGACATGTCTTTCTAAATTATGAATGGGAACTGAACTCTGGGGTCCCCACAAGATATTTTAAGTCTGGAGGTTCCCAGAGGTTGAACTGCTTGCCATGGCAGCCAATACAAAATCTATCAGGTATTGCTCCAGAGGAGGAGCAATAGGAAATGTGTTCCTCATCTCATGGATGAAAGCACGTCTTTATGCATATCCATATTACTATTCAAGGTGCTCACAAAGATCAAACAAGCTCAAGCCAGAGTCAAATTGTTTGCACCGATGTGGCCAAGACAGGTCTGAGGCACAGGCCAGCAGAGGGCGCTGTGAGGCTGAAAAAGAGCTAATTCCCAGATGACCAGGAGGACTTGCCGCACTGGTGAGTCTTGACCTTGCTACACATATACTAGATGTACAAAAGGATTAGCCTACTACCTAGTTAGGACCAAACTGTTTAGAAGATCTCCAAGACTATTTGTATCCATTGCAGATAGAAATAGGGTTCAGTAATTTCAAAACAAAGGTTATCAAAATGGATCTCAGGTTCTATAAAGATTTGTTATGACCAACCTTAAGTTCCAATCCTTTTTGAGAGTGATAGTATATTGCACAAGAACACTATGTTTATAGCCTGCCTTAAGAATATAGCAATTGCAGACAGCCATAGAGTGCCAAATTGGTCATTCGGTTCTTTTTCTAATCATTATACTTTGATACCTTATCGGAATCTCCGACCTGCTTAATAGGGGTTGTGATGCATGGCCAGAAAGGGTTAAACATCCTGAAGGCTAAATTATGCAAATTCAACCCTTAAAGACATATAGGGAGGTAATGTTTGTGTTTTGTGTATTTACATAAATATGGGTAGTGGCCAACAATGTAATCAACAGTCTCTGTCTATGCTGTATTCTGTTAATTCAAAAATCAAAAGAACATGCTAGCATTTAAATGAACTGTAAACATGGGATATAACTCTATTCATCTCTCTTTGAAATGTATAGCTGATCATTTGCGAATGGCAAAAAACAGGCAATTGCCTTATGTTAATTTCTGTAGCTAAGTACCAGTGATGAACCTACTTCAAAGTCGCCCTGATTACCTATTGTAAGCCAAGGGACTCCGTCAAAAAAGGCTTGAAATTGTATAAAAGATCCTTGGGTCCTGATCCTGTCATTTCAGATCTGCTTTAGCTTCATCGGGGAAGTTTGAGTTACAAGATGAGAGCCCAGTTAAGCTGGCACACCCTGAATATGATATTGGACTATAATCGTGGACTAAATTCTAAAAGAACTCTTTGCAACTACAAAGCTCACCGTGTCTGCTATGAATCTGAACCTCAAGAATTGAACTCATGTCTGTCTGTATATTGATCTTTTAACATGCTCTCTCTTTCTTTTTTAATAAATTTTAGTTTAGTTAATAAGAATGGTCTGTAAGCGTGTATTTGGGTAAGACCTGGAATATTCATTAACCTGGGAGGTAATACGTCTGATCCTTTGGAAGTAGCAGAACCTTTTCTTTTATATGCTGAAAAAGATTTTCAGTTATATTCATCATTCTTGACTTGGATATCTGGGTGGAGGCCTGAGGCTGGGTTACTTTAAGGCGGTGGTTCTCAAACTTTTGAGAACCTCGACCCATTTTTCCTTCCTCGGCTGCCGCGGCAGATCCTTGTATGTCCGCCGAAAAGCTGCTGAATAAATTGCTTCCGAATTCGGCAGCTATTTTCGGTAGACATGCCAAGTGCTCCCGAAATAGCTCGGCATCTCTGCCGAAAAGCCGCCGAATGCGGAAGTAATTCATTTGGTGGCTTTTAAGCGGCGGAAGGAGCTCACGATCCCCCTGGAAGCGCTCGGCGACCACCAGCGGGGTCGCGACCCCCAGTTTGAGAAACCCTGCTTTAAGGGAACTGTGTTTTGGACCTCTGAGTAAGATATAACAGAAGCTGTTCGGTGCTGGCTTGGTAAATCTAAGTATTGAAATATCCACCAGCTCTGGGGATTGTCTGCCCCATTCTTTGCAGTTCACCCTAATTGAGTGACCTCCACTGGCTCCCCTGGGCTTCCGGTCACAGGGGTAGTGCTTGGGAATTACCTGAAATGGAGCACTGACATGGACACTACTCAAAGAAGGAGAGGCTACTCACCTTGTGCAGTAACCGGAGTTCAAGATGTGTGTCCCAATGCATGCTCCACTACCTGTCGTTCTGCTTCTCTGCTTTAGAGTCTCTCTTGCGGATCTTTGCAATGCAGAATGAACTGAGGGCAGTTCACCTGTGCAGCCCCATATAGCCTCGGTATGGGGCGTTAGGATGCATAGGCCAAATGGGCATGGCCACCAAAATATTTTGATCAAAGGCGTAGGGAACAGGCACAGCTGATGTGGAACACACACAGGAGTACACATCTTGCAGAACTCCATTTACTGCACAACGAGAATAACTTCTCCTTCTCAACACTTGAGTACTGTGGTCCTTTTGTTAGCCTTGTGGCCTGAAACTTTAAAGGGTAAGAAGCTCTCTGCTCCCATCATTTGGTGAACTGATGGAAGTATGACTATAGAAGGCTCTATTTGCATAAACTTTCTACCCATAATTTCTCCAGTGGCACTTTGGGATTCACCATAACTGCATACATCTGGAGTTAGTTGAAAAGCAGACCTGACCTTGAGAAGAGAGAGGAGGAAATGCTTTTATATTGTGGCAAGGAGTGTATCCCTGGGGCATGGGCTGCTCTTGGGTCTTATTAGTTATTGATTCCTTTCCATTGGGGGCGCTGTGCTGTTAGGAGGATTCTCTGATGGAGTGCTTTGCAGAGAGGGCTCTTCTGAGGCCTCTGAGAACAGAAGCACAGCTGAGTAAACTCCTACCCAACCACTTAAATAAAGCTGAAATCACTATAGCCAGATGAGGTAGTGGAGCCTCAGGACAGGCGTAGGCTGCACTTCCCAAGGGACTGCAGACAGGCCTGCATGCGCACACCTCAGGTCTGGCTTAGTGGATGGGGAAGAAGAAGTGACATGGTAAAAAGACATTTGCCTATTGGATATACACATTGTGGGTGTGGAACTGAGTTCCCGGAATTAGTTACCAAAGTTACCATGCGGGAGTGATCTATTGATCATTCATATAGATATACTGCTGCTGTGTTCTCTTCCCCAGTAGCGTTTTCCTTGTTTCATATACAGCCTTGGTGCTTGCTGGTGGGGAACTATTGGCTGTGAAGGGGACCCAGGGAAGCTATTTAGTGACATTCTGTGTGGTTGTGTCAAGCTGGTGGTTGTAGCTAGTTTTTCAGAGGCAACTCTAGCTGTTTGAACCTGGCCCTTTATGCTGGTAACATCATCTGGCAGAAGGGTTACACTTAGAGAGGCCCCGATCCGGCAAATCATTTAAAAATTTCACAGGTCTTAGTGCCTGGGCTATGACAGAAACATACATGCATTAGCCAGCCGGAGGGGTAGGTGAAACCATGATTAAATGTGTAGCTTGTTTCTGCAAATGAGTGCCCCTATTGAAAGAGCCCGCATAGGAGCACTGTGTGTCTTCCTGCTGGGCTTGTGGCTCTGCATGGCAGCTGATTCCTCTTTCTGAGCTCCACCCCTGCACAACAAAGAAAATGCAGGAGCAGAAGGTTGCTCCCATGCCCTGACCCTGAGTTGTGCAAAAAGGGGAGCTCTGTTCCTCTGTGGGCTAAGAGCTGCACTGGAGGGAAAAGCATGTTACGTGGGTAGCTCCCAAGTGGCTCAGGAACAAAATTCCTTTCATGAGAATCATAGGAGCTCAGCCTGACAGCTTCCTCCTTCTCCAGCAACTCCCCAGCTGAGAGCTCCAGTTGGGAGGGTTTAGGAGCTTAAACAGCCCCTCCCCCCTTCAGCAGACTACAAAGCTTGCCAGAGTATGGCAGAGACTGTTGTTCTGCTACTCCCAGTTTTCCAGTTTAGCAAGGGCTCTGCCCCTTCTCTCCCAGCCCACTTACCCAACAGACTCACAGACTCAGGATGGGCCAGGGCATTGTCCCTCTGTTCTACCGTGCAAATAAATCGTATTAACAGGATTGTTTCCATTTGCTGGTGTGTTTTAGAATTCCTGCATTAAACCCAAAGGGCACTGAAGAAGTCTGCAATCAATTAGCGTTGCTACATAGAGGCTGTTTTGCAGCAGAATTTGTTATGATTCTCCCGCATAACTTTTGAGGTCAGGCTGCAAAACTGGGCCTTGATGCACTGTGCAGCACATGAGTCCTTGTCTGAGATGTTATGGGGCAATTCTGCTGTCTTTGGTTTGCAGAAATGCAGTGGGTTAGATGGTAGAAACAGCCTATAGCTTTCATCCTCAGAGGAACAGCATCAGGAGAACAAAATAACACTGGAAGTTTGTAGCAAGCACTACACCTTCTCTTCCATCTTTCATGCAGCCAGTACTTAGAGCAGGGGTGGGCAAACTTTTTGGTGTGAGGGCCACATCGGGGTTGCAAAACTATACATAGGGCTGGGTAGGGAAGGTTGTGCCTCCCCAAACAGCCTGGCCCACACCCCCTATCCGCCCCCTCCCACTTACCGCCCCCTGACTATCCCCCTCAGAATCTCAGACCCACCCTACTCCTTGTCCCCTGACTGCCCCCTGCACCTAAACCCTCCCCAGGACTCCACCCCCTATCTACCCCCCCCCCCGGCTCTCTGTCCCTTGACTGCCCCCCAAAATACCCAACCCTTCCAACCTCTCCTTCCCCAGCTCCTTGTCCCCTGACCTCCTCCTTCCAAGACCCATTCCGACCTGAATCACCCCCCCAGGACCCTACCCCCTATCCAACCCCCCCGCTCCCTGTCCACTGACTTCCCCCCTCCCAACCTCTCGCTCCTTGTGCCCTGACCACCTCCTCCCAAGACCCCCCTCCCAACCCTAATCACCTCCCAGGATCCCACCCCATCCAGCCCCCCCATCTCCTGACTTCCCCAACCCCTATTCACACCCCTGCCTCTGACAGCCCCCCCCCCCCGGCCCTGGCCCAGCCCGGGACTACCACATCCTAGCCAACACCCCCCTGTTCCCCTGTCCCCTGACTGCCCGTCAGGACCCTCTGACCCCTATCCAAACCGCCCCCCCCAGCCCTGGCCACCTTACTACGCCGCTCAGAGCAGCATGTCTGACTCCAGCCAGGCACGCTACTGCGCTGATCGCCAGAGCGTGCAGCGCAGCCCCCTCTCTCTCCGCCCCTCCTCCCCCCAGCACTGCTTCCATGGTGGTGTGGCTCCAGCGAAGGGAGGATTGGGGGGAGGGGGCTAGTCTCCCCAGCAGGGAGCTCAGGGGCTGGGCAGGATGGTCCTGCAGGCCCCATCTGGCCTGAGGGTCGTAATTTGCCCACCCCTGAGTTAGAGCACTGAATACTATTTAGAAAAGTGGGCTCACTGAGAGAATGCACCAACATGAGCTTGGTCTCTCTCTTTCTCCTACCTACTCTACACTGTATTCAGCACGAGTACTGTATGTATAATATAGCTTATCAAGGAGTGTCCCCAAATTCACCACATACCCACAGATATGATGATATCACAGTTTTCTGTAATACCACTGGTGTGGAAAAATTACTTGACCAGAGAAACGTTGACTAGAGAAATGTGAGCAAAGAAAATACTACTGTATTATTGACCTCACCCACTCTTGACCTTCCCCTGTCTTAATTTATAGAGATAGCAATTACTGAACTTCCTTTGTCCTGTTTCACAGCTGTGGTGTTACCTTATCTCCCAGACCTTGTTTATAGTCTTGTATGAAATTTAGAACTTTTTGACCTAGCCTTGTAAGCATTTTCTTATCTTGTATAGGGCCCCTTGTTTTTAGGTAAAGAGTAAGGAGCTACTGCACAGGATTATACTGCTGTAATATGTAATCAGTGACTTTCTTTGTTATACTAAAAGGTATAAAAACCCATGTACTGCAGTACAGGGGCATTCCCTTATTGCTTTCGCTTGACTGGAATCCTGCTATAGCAGAAATAAAGATCACCCTACTGGGATGCCTTTGTCTTTTACTTTGGTCTAGTTCGTTTCATTCCCACCTGGGAACGGGCCTGGAAACCCCGAGGAGGGGGGTTTCCCACCACACTGCTCCTGGAACTATCACACTAGGAAAGAGATTTCTGGTAGACCCAGATTTCTAGCATGGACTTCATTATGTCAGCTCATCACTCTGTCCAAGGTAGTGATTTCACCTCAATTGCTAGTCACTGTGGTATTTCCAGGAAGAGAAAATTGTGAAATATTGGTGAGTCACATAGTCCCTGTATCCTACTTCACCTGCACTGCCCCAGGTCCTCAAAGTCAGGTAAATGAGGTGGTTCCATCACCATCTTTGCAGCTGTTTGCTTTGGGAAATAGTGCTGCTTGTCCCCTTTTTGCCTGCAGTATTACCAAGCTCTCAAAAGCCTGAAAGCTCTTTCATCCCCACCTGCCCTCCCAAGCTCTTAGCAACACTAAGAGCAAATCCCCTTGGTTTTTTAAAATATATTTCAAGTCACCACCGCAAACTAACCACTGGAAATCATGCGTGTAATCACATTTCAGTGGAATGATTCTGCTTCTTTGTGACATTTTGGTGAAATACATGCCAGAAGTTTTGCAGAGGCCTAATGCCCACATAGTAACCAAAAGAGTCTGCTTAGCAACCAAGAACTGTTTCAGGGGGGAAAAAAAACGCTTCACAGTTTGAGAGCTGGTTCTTGTGACCGTCGTCATTGGGAAGAGGAGAGCTGCAATCGAATGAGGTCAGTGGCATACAGCAATTCCATCACAAAGATCTCCAGTACCTAAATGTGGGTTTATTCTTCACCCTAAGAACTCTAATATCTGAACTTAGCCAGATATGTCTCAGAGACAAGCCACAGTGTTGCTCTTGGATCAGTCATAGCTTCCCATGTGCTCCCAACATCCAAAGCCTGCTGAATTCTTTCTTCCAGAAGGCTGAGCTCAAGACCAAGACTCCTGAGGTTGCTGTAGCGTGTGAATGACTGTTCATTGCTCTGTCAGCCGGACTACAGACATTTGATATGCTTCAGCAAATTAGTTCCAATCCTGAGTCCCAGTAGCACTATCAGCACTTGTCTGAACCCACCATTCACAATCCCAGCACGACCATCTACTGAGATCACCCACGTGCACCCAGGACTAGAATTTAAGGTCTACATGCACCTGCTGAGAGGACAAGAGGGGATGGTTGTCTGAACTGGGGGTTATGGAGAATGGTTATTTGTGCCTGTTATGGAAAAAGCACATCAGCAAAGGCCTGTGATCAACCCAGTCTACCTCTGAGAATGTTCCAGCAGAAGAACCAACAGCCATGGGCATTGGGGGTGGGTGGCTGGGTGGGGTTGTCAAAGGACCAGGCCCTCTCTTTCAATAGCCCTCTCTTTAAATGGGGGGCCATGAGCACCCTTTTGAGAACCTGAACTTGGCAAGGGTGCAATGAAGGGGAAAGGCTGGGGACCTAGCCCCCGCCCCTTTGACTCCTCACCAAAACAGGGTGGTGTAATAGCAGAATTTCTTCCCTGCTGACATTGTGGAGGGGTGGCCAGGCCAAATTTGAGTGGCATTGTCAGTTGGTGCATTGGGGACACACCACCACTCAATTTTGGCTTATTTTGATTGCTTGGTCCCCAGTCCTTCCAGCCCCATGCCACCAGCAAAGAGGTGAATGACTTGAGTTACCGGTTGAGGTTGGGCTCATAAGTTATATAATAATATATGGTGCCCCTCTCTTTAAGAATAAAGACTCTTTCGCACATACACATACCCCATGACAAGACAACAAGAGACTGTATGTGGAGAGGAAAAAAAAATAGCAAAATGTTTTTCAGTTATCATCCACAATTTCTTTATTTAAAAGTTAATTGTTCACTTATTTGTAGTTAAGAAAGCCATGAATGGCCCCCTTTTTAAACTATGTATTCCCTGGTTCTAAATAATCAGTATCTTTCTACTAGAGTGACCAGACAACAAGTGTGAAAAATTCGGACAGAGGGTAGGGGGTAATAGGAACCTATGTATGAAAAGACATCCAAAAATGGGGACTGTTCCTATAAAATCGGAACATCTGGTCACCCTACTTCCTACTGAGGGAATGTGCTTTGCTCCTGTTTTTCTGTGGTTAGCATTGTCATTTGGAAAATACTGTATAATCTGACATGTTTTACTTCACTTAGCATATTAACATTATGTCATTGTGACAATACTGCTGGACTGTTTTTATAACTATAATTTTGACATGTTGATCTCTTTGGTGTTGAGAGTTGCCCTTGTCTAGTGTGGTATAAAATAGGACTATAAAATAGCAATGTGATGCAATTTAATGCAAAGAGTGGACTGGATAGTCTCTCTTACACAAGATCCCTTGTACAAAGTCATCACAAAATGTCCCACTTGGCTTCATCTGGTTATAGATGTGCATTTTTCAAAGTTAGAAACTTGTATTGCCCAGTAAATAGTCTGCAAATTGAACTCTTTTAATAAATGTGCTTGCTGTTGTTGTTTATAACTATTCATTGTCCATAAGGGGGCAATATATGTCAAGAACAGAATTGTTGGGTCTCAATGAAAGTGCTAGCAAGACGCAAGATTAAGTGTACATTGGCTTCTCTAACTGAACAGCTTATTTCCTTTTTGTAGGAGAAGGAAAAAATAAGGAATTCCACTCCCTATGGCTCATATGGTGTTTCTAAAATCAATATTGTGACTGACTGCCAGTCGAGTGAAGCTTTCACTTTGCTATATGCACCAAGATGCTTTGGAATTATAAATGGAGGTTTTCTTTGGTTTTTATTTTCAAGCAGAGGGTGAGATAAAATTGTGTAGAAATAGAGTAGAAAGTGTCCTTTCTAATGCATGCCATTGACTTTTTGGATCTGTCAGGAAGTTAACAAGTAGTGATCTGACGAGGCTTGTATAGACTGTGCGTTATATGGTTCAGGGTTAGGCATAGGAAAAAACAAGCAGACAGGTAACAAGATATCTTAATGAGAATAGAGGAGGAATATCTTATCACATGTATCAAAAGGGAAACAGAATACAGGAATCTCATGCATCTGTACACCATCACCCTGAATTTTGGGTCCAGGCAAGCTGTGCTCAGCATCGGATGTAAGCAGGTGGGGAATAGGAGCTGTTTGACTCCTAAGCAAGCGCTCAGTTCTGGGGCTGGTATGGCTTGTGGTCAGATGCCCTTAGTACCAAGGCTCTGTTCTAGCCGTCAAGATTAGCCAGAGGGCAGCCGTACTCTAGCTACACACTATTTCTCCTGGCTGTACCAGGGGCTGTGTGAATGGGAGCATGGAGCTATGCTGACTCTGTGTCACCCAAGGGTTCCACCTATACCAGATTGTGGGCTTCATTGCCTTTTTGGGGCAAAATCCAAGAGCGTGATGAGAATTTGGTCTTGTATGTGTTATAATAGTATGTACGACACCAGAAATTTAACCTGTGCTTTAGTAGCGTATAGTAATGCTTGTTCTCTGATCTGAAGAGCTGTCAGTCTAAGTTAGACAAGTTAAGAATCTGAACACTAGTTCAAGTAAGAGGAAATAACTTTAAGAGGGGCTTCTTCCTGTTCTGTCTCCATTTGTGCATGTTGTGTTGATGGCAAGATGATGGCAGAATAGAAGACAATGGAATCCTGCCATCCTGCCCCACCAGTCCTCTGTTCTGATAGTTATGGTAAAAGTGAAACAAGTAAATATCTGGGCAGGTTTCTTAAGCTAGAGATAGTAATGTGGCGCAATAGACCCCAAAAAATACTGTCAGTAAAGAGAGATGTCTAATACAGTTAGCTTGATTACAACAAATGATACCTGAAAGTCAAAGCTCTGCTCTAATTGTATTATATGAGTCTCTTGCTTATACTTGTAAAGTCTATAAATGCATGTCGATGAATGCAGGCCAGGGAGAGTAGCAAAAAATGTCTTCACGTGTGTCATTGACTTTTACAGAGGCCAACATCCACATATCTAAATACCAGGCAGTGTGAGTCAGTCCTGATCTCTCTCTTCAGAAAATCATTTCTTTTTTCCGAAAATAGCATAGCAGCAAGATCTGACCAGTATTCTTTGAAACTTGCTGCACATTGGGTGAAGTTGCCTTTGTACCAGTTCTGCAGCACAGCATGCTGCTCAGGTGCTGGGTAGATCCTTCCTATGGTGGATCATACTAGGTATAGGTATTAGGCCACTGTGCACCAGTGGAACAAAGCAAAGTGGCCGGAACCCAGCAGAGGATTTGGGCCTGAATTTGACATTTGTAATCTTTTTAGTTCAAATCTAAAAGCATAAATTCTTTCTGAGTGGCCAAAAAGAAAAAAAAATGAAGCAAACAAGCAAAACAAAACTGTGTTGGCCCCAGGAACTCAATGCATCAGGGACTTCTTCACATCTCTTGAGTCATCTGGTACTGAAAGTACCTTTAAAATAAGAGCTAAGGAGAACACCAAATAAAGGGAGGGGGAGGAAAAAAATAACTCAAATTCAAAGATTGAAAAGAATTTTCCTCTTAAGAATTTTATATGCGCAACATTTTTTTTTTTTTAAAAACCCATGTTCAGACAGATGAGCCTAGAATGAGAGTAGATGTGGTTGCTGCTATATAACTCTGTTAATTGAACTCGGTTGTTCTGTTCCTCTTATTGAGTCTGTCTGCAGAGAAAATCTCAGCTTTAATTCAGATTTCATTTTCTCTGTAACAGCACTGATAAAATTTATGATCATTCCCTGTAACTGACCATAGAATGATGAACATGAAAAGTTCTGACCTGAAAAACCAAATTGGAGTTTCTTAGGATGCTTTTTCATTGAAAAAGTATTTGTTTAATATCTAGAAAATTTGTCTTTTAAAATATTGGTAACTGGATAGTTCTTCAAGAAAAGGAGTAAGTTGTTTCTCCATCTTTGTAACAACACACAAGTGATGTCTGAAGGAACTGAACCTTCTTGAACTTCAATTCTCTGCCTGATGCTTCTTTGTATGATACAGATTAAATTTCTGGGTGAGTGTTGGTAAGGTTTAATGTACACTGTTTTTATATTGCAGTGTTAAATCTGGGAACACCCCAAAATGTTCTAACATCAAGGTTCCCTCATTTTATAGCCATATTAGGAACTCCATTTAGGCCATTATCTAATTACCTGGGGGTCATTTGAAAGTAGAAACTAAGCAAGTACTCTTTTTGTAGCAAATTTTATTTCAAGTTTATTAACAGCGTATAGTATTTTTTGATCTCATGTCATTCTTTTGTGGCAGGCCTATAATACCGTATTTACAAGGAGGGTTGCTTCCAAGAGTTTTATATTAAAAGTCATCTTCCAGTTGGACTGGTTAAAAGTTTAATATTTACCAGATGTAGTTCCCAAATCTGAAGAGGAATGAGGTAATGCACCTCCAAAATGGTTTGACCCACTCACTCCTAAAATGAAAAAATACTGTCAACTGTGTTCCAACTTTTCCCTCGACTTTTTATTCATTTTTCCATACTCTTTTATTTGTCTCACTCAACAGCATTCAGCTCTGGGGATTATAACACAGCCACATACATTCTCTTAGCTGGAGGAATGAGCTGAGTGTGCATTACAAAAGTCTCACTTTACTTTTCAGTAAAAAGTTCTGTAGAATATCTTTCTGATTCTTAAAACTCAGGAAAAAGAAAATATAGCGGTAAGCAAATTAGGAAAGGAACGCCACATAATTTGGTTGAACAATATTTATCCAACAGAAGCACTAAGGAACAGATTCAGGTGGATGGCTCACAAGGTAGAGGATTGGTTTGAAGTTGATACATCTATTTAAAGCTCACAAGTCAAGAAATAGATACAATGTGTTTGTCACATGTTCCTTTAAAGCAGTGGTTCCCAAACTGGGGTTCACAAAATGTTACAGGGGGTTCTCAGGAAAAAATTCCCTAATGGCGGACAGAGATGTCCCTAGGAACTTTAGGTAGCAGGGGGCCGTCAGCCTGGAGCCCCTGGATTTCCAAAGCTATGCAGATCAAGCAAGAAATGGAAAGGGAGGTGGATATTTTTTGCTGTTTCTAAAATTAAATAGGCAGCTAGTATTGTTTTTAAAATTATTATGAAGAACAAGTTTAAGCTTTGTCATAACATGCATCATTTGCCTGGACTGCTCAAGACCTGAATGCTTGTGCTGGAGGAACTCTTTGAGTTGGCTTCTTAAGTACCTTCATGCTGTTTCACATCTGATAATCCTTCATGAAACATAGGAGTCTTGTCTTATAACGGGCTTATTTAAAGTGATACAAGCTACAAAAGCGAGATCTTGGAAGAGTGTTGCAATTTTCATCATATAATAAAAATACTGTAATCATAAATAATGATAAATAATGTGTAATGAGCATGTCATAAAAACAAACTTTATATTTCCAAGATCACTGTTTTTATAATTTATACTCAGGTAAAGGAGAAAATCCCTAGAAATACTCATTTTTAAGAGGGGGCTTGTGAGACTTGACATTTTTGTGAAAGGGGTTCACAGGTTGTTAAAGTTTAGGAAACACTGCTTTAAAGGGATATTATCAGTTTTTCAGCCCCCTTTCCTCCCCCAAATGATTGTATCCATGACACCTGTGCTGCTTCAAACCCTTTGTGAACAATTAGACTGGTCACCGTTATTCTGGGGGAAAGTTTAAAAAAAAAAAAAAGTTAATTTCAGTTCTATTCCAAACCAGGGGGAAAATATTATTTACCAAAATAGGAAAGGATAAAGACAGCCCAGTTCCACACATGCTCATGGGTCTATCTGCACAGATACAATCGCTGAGTGGAGCTGAAATAAGTAGGAAAATCTTTCCCAAGAGCAGCTCTTCTGTACAACTGTTCTCCCCTCACTTACACCAGTTTAACACTAGTGTAACTCCAATAACGTCAGGGAAGTTACTCTGGATTTACATCAGTGTAAATGATCGGAAATTCAGGTCACTTAAGCTCAAGCTTCCAAGAGGGCATTGGAAACAATGGGTAGCAAAATAACATTAAAAACAATAAAAAGAACTAGCGGGTGTCCTATTAATGTGAACATTTCCCCAGAACCAGCACATGTTAGTGTGTTTAAGAGACTCAGGAAGGAACCACCAGTGAGATTCCCAGGAGACAAAGTACTCTTACAACCTTTCAAAAAATCTGGTTCCATTTAAGAATCATCTCTGTGTGTTCCACAACTTTCACCATTTACCAGTCTTAATTACAGGAATGAAAGAGGTCTTTGTGCTGGAAAGAAAACAAATGCTCCAAAACTGTGTTTTAAGATGTTATCACAAAATATTTCCATATACTATAAAAGTTTCTAGACCATGTGCTAATTTGGTCCCATCCCATAGTATGTTACATTAGCCTCATGAAAGACAGTTTCTGCATTTTACAATTAAATAACAATATATCACTTGAATGTGAATTGTACTGTAGGTTTATTAGAACATTTTGATTTATGGAAGCAGGCAACCTACTGTTTAAGATCCTTAATTCACCTGGCTAATAATCTCTTCTCCATTGGGACTAATTTTAGCTGTTGCCACTTGTAACTTCAAGTTTTCAGCTTCATCCTTCCTTAGAGTACCTCCTCCAGCCTCTCTGAAGTGTATTCCATATTCATACGTCTAAGGATTATATATAGCTCCATCTGAAAATGGTCACTAGAGAAGGAATTAGATATATAGGTAGGAACTGTGAATAAATAGATTATTAATGCCCCTCTGAGCACCAAGTCACTGTTTCACTCACAATCACTTCCCACACAGCTCTGGCTGAGTCAACCACTGAGGACTGAGAGGGCGTTGTAGTCAAGAGAGAAGACGATTCAAAGAGAATAATGATGCTGCAAAGCCCAAAACAGAAGAATGATTCAGAAAGGAAACTAAAAGAAGAGAAACAAACACAGGAAATAAAAAATCGAAAGGGAAATAAAAATAGAGATGCAAAACTGTGGGGGAGGAACACCAAACACCCAACAGCAGAAAAACAAGTTGTTCAAGAAGCACAGAGAAGAAAGAGAGGCAAACGAAAGGAGATGAGTGCATAAAGGAAGAGAAAAGACATTAAAAACTAAAAATAGTGGCAGACAAGAGAAAATGAGATCATTGGAGCAAGTCCAAAAAGGAAAGAAGAAAAAGCTAGACATGTAGGAGAAAGACACAATTTGGATAAAAATTCCAGACAACCTCGGCCTTGGCTTCTCACAAGTGTTAACGTCCATAAAAAAATGCTAGCATCTATATTTGTTCAGGAGAAAAATCAGATGCCAGAGTGTAAAGCATGACATTTTACATCTATGATAGAGTTTAGATTATGAGATGGAGAAATAGGTTCTGAAGGTTTGTATGAGAATTCTTTAGACATTTGAAAGTACAGTACATTGGTGATGAGTCATTTGTTAATTGAATTCATTTACCAGACAAGTCTTGAGAGGGGATAAACTGGTTTCTCAAAGACAAAGTGACACCTCTAGCCAGGTGTCAGCAACCCTGATCAAGTGCCCATTCTTTGGCAAGGAAGAAACAAACAAAATGGCATTTTAGCAAACAGCAGCATAAAATCTCTCCTCCCATCAGACTCCATGTCTCCTTACTCTCAGATTGAAAGAATTTTATCTAGGAGTCATTCTCAGGAAACTGCATTTCACAGGGTGACTGAACTATAAAAGTGAGGGGTAACAGGACCCCAGTTATCTCTCCCTATCCATCTCTCTTCTCCACATAAGAAGACAAAAGAAACAGCCTTTGGGATCAGATCCCGGCCTGCGAGTTTGCTCAGCTATGTACTGAAAATGTGTGGTAAGAACTTCACCTTGAACTAAATCTAGTTTAAGATTAGAAAGAGTTTTATATTTAGTTTTTGTGTAACTATTTCTGACTTTAATGCCTCATTACTTGCACTCGCATAAAATCTCTCTATAGTTAAATAAACTTGCTTTATTCTTTAATTTAAACTAATCTGGTTTTATGAATTATTTGTATAACTTCATTTGAGGTAGCAGACTGTTTTATGTTGACACCTTTAGAGGGTCAGTGGACCAATATACCTCACTGTCCAGGAGAGGGCTGGATAGTGGGGGAAAAAAAATTTTGGAAGGAAACTTCAGAACTGGGAGCCTATTGGGGTCACCATGGAAATAGTAACCAATGCTGCTAGAAGCCACAGTGCAGCTGGTGTTTTTTGCCAGGTTGCTGGGGTCAAAACTGCTGGACCAGGGCTGTGGCTATACCCAGACACTCGGGGCGTGACTTGCATGCGTTTATAAGGAGCCCAGTTTCGGAGCTACAGCAACAAAGAATCGAGGCAACCCAAGTTGCAGGGCAAGTGGTGACACAGCTCCTCACTGGTCTGGATTGTACCTGCAACATCATAAACCACAAACCAAGAGGCCCATTTTATGGTTCTAGTGGAAATCATGCAAAACTCAGCAGCTCCATCTGATTCTGAGTCTCATAGGCCAGGTCTACGCTACCGACCAATATCGGTAGAACTACATCACTCAGGGGTCTGAAATATCCACATTCCTGAGCCAGGTAGTTACACTGACCTAACCCACCATATAGACAGCGCTATGTCGATGGTAGAGCTTCTCCATTGACAGAGATACCACTCTCAGAGAGATGGGTTAACAACACTGACAGGAGAAGCTCTCCCATCCATGGAGGAGCACCTTCACTGAAGTGCAATAATACAGCTCAGCTGCAATGGGACAGCTGTGCTGATGCCATGTTTAAATGTAGACCTGTCCATACCTCCAAATCAGATAAAACTCTGTTCTCAGCTGAGTTTTGCTGAATGTTTTGTGTTTGTTCAACTGAATCCACCCAAACCAAAACTGTAAAAATGATTCACATGAACCCGCTAACAGTGACTGTAATATGCAGTCCAAAGGATCAAATGTAGGAAGAGGATTTCTTTTATTCAAAATCCTTTGCAAAAGATTTTAGACACACCAAATTCTGGCCTGATTTTTCACCCCTGAAGTTATTGGGTCTGCATGAAAGCATAAATCAGGCAGAATAGGGCTCCAAATGGTTTGCACTAATACTGTATATAACAGTAATTATAAGTGAGATTGTTTATTCCCCCTGGTGAGCAGTAATTTGCATGATTAATCTCACTGATTTCATGATCCAGCAAGAGGAAGGGGCTTGCAATCTGGCCCTATGTAATTTGTGATAAATTCATCATGCCTGTAAGTCATTCTTTTCTCAGAAAAAATAAAAGACTTTTCACAATTTTAAAGGGGCCTCTTTCTCCTCCTCCCTCTTCCATCGGTGAGTGAAACAATAAAGATGTCAACCCAGGCCAATTGCCTTCAGCAGCAAAACAGACAGAGGAAGTCATTTTCAATCTTATACAAACCATTTTTCCTGGTTTGTGAGAACATGAGCTAGGTCACAATTTCTCCAGCTGCAGCATAATTGAGGCAGAGAGTTGTTAAAATAAAATGAAGCTGCCCACAGCTGATACAGCCAAGGAATGGAGGGAACATTAGAACAGTTTTGTGTGTAATAGACTTTCTGATGGTGCCTAACCTCCTGCTATCGGGGAGAAATAATTTCTAAACAAATTATTTGGTTTACAAATTGGTTACTGTGCTCCTCTGAGAGGTGTTTTTCAGCAAATTATTTGTTAAGGTTTTAAAACATAATACATCATACTTCACCAGGTCACTGATCTATAGCATAAAAGAGAACTCCAAGAACTGGCAGTCCAGAGAAGGTAAACAAAAGGCTCCAGTGCAGTAAACATGATCTGTCCTTCAAAGGATACTCTTCCCTCGGTGGTGATGATACTTGCTCACTGCTCTAAGTGCTTGGAGATTCTCAGAAGAAAGACGTTGTATAAGTGCAAGGTGCTATTATCATTGGGTCAAATGCTGAGTAAAGGGTCTGCTTTGCGCCCAGCATAAGGGCTGGCCAGAATGGCAGGCCCTGGAACTCCAGCTGAGTTGCTCCCCTACCCTGGGAGCAAATTGCCTCATCTGGAGTAGGCCGAGCCATAGCTTCCCCCATGCGCTAGCCAGCCCAGTTCTCCAGTCTCACTGCGGGGGAGGGGAGTTTGCTGCACTCCTGTGTGGGATGTTGCGGATCGCTCTCTTCCTAGTGCAGATGGGGAGCTCCAGGAGCTTTCCTGTGGGGTGCCCTACTAAGCATCCCACCTCACTATGAGCTCACTGCAGTCCTTACTCAGACAAAGCTCACACGGATGACTTAATAATGAATACAACTTAGTAATAGCAGCAGAAAGTGAAGCGTTTGTGGGTTTTTTAAACCATTACAGCAATACAATAGAATGTCGGCCTGAATTTTTATTCTTGTCTCAGATTGTCTTTGGCTCTGTAGCATTTGAGTCAAGCACAATGTGGCTTTTGTAATTTAAGGTCCCGATTTGGCAAAGCACCTAAGCACATATCTGACTTTAAGTTGACTTGAGTGTTAAGCACGTGTTTAAGTGTTTCCCTGAATCAATGACACAGGGTTAATATAATAGCATTGCTTAATTACATGATGTGACTTATCTACACCTTTGCACAATCATAAAGTGCTAATTGGTTAATACGTAGCTTCAGTGATAGGGTGTAAACCAAAACCCATGTCCTTACAGAACAAGTAATGAGCTATATTAAGCAGAAATGAGTGCACTTGACTCATTGCATTTGGCTGGAAAAATAAATGTGTGTGTTTTTAACTGATTGTCCAATTAAGTATATCTGTGTTAAGCGGAGTGCACTTTATATCAGCTACTGCCTTACTGCAAAATATTAAAAGAATGTTACTTCAGAAACACAATGTTTGGTGATACAGATCTCTTCTGTAGATCTGTTTCACAGATGTGGAACTGGAATCTTACTGGGGTTTTCTGTTGGGAAAAGTATTAAGTATGCATAACAATAAACAGATTTTTTGTACATCCTCCCCAGAAGGCAAAAATATTTAACTAAACACATGCATCTTCTGTCTGAGAAGGTCATCTCAGCATATGGAAGGAGCGAAAGGTGTTCTTGGTAAGTTAAAAGACAACCTGGAACAAGGCAAATGGAGGTCTTAAAAAGATTTAGAGGAATTGTGTTAATAATAAGTAGCAGTGTTTTAGGAAACTAAAGCACAGTCACATGGACAAAAATAAAACAGTAAGACCAAAGCTTAGCAGATCCCTTATCCTTTAGCCACCTTCTTCTGGAAGAGGCCTAAGGACCCGTAACCAACACAAGAGCATCACTCAAGAGCATCTGGCTCTGAAATGTCGTAACACTTAGGAGTGTTCCTCTTAGGAGGTTGTCTTTATCCAACGGGCATGTCTTGAGAGACTTGTGACTTGAGGTAGCACCATGTACTCATCCAGAAAATGAATGATTGTTTAGCCAAGGTCTGAAGCCACTGTGTTGGTGAAATTTGATCATATAGGAACTAAACAAAAAGAAAGAAGGATACTGCATCAGCATGCTGGGTAGCTGAAATCCATACCAAACTTAGAAAGCTGGCTACAATATTATGACCAAGAAACTTTCTTTGGAAATTATATTTGAAGGGGGAAAATAACTGTTTTTTCACTTTCCTCGTGGATTAAAGCTTGCAGGACATCTCGAAAATATAAAATGGAATATAAGTGCTTAATAACATTAGTAGTAACAGAGGGAGAGCTGAGCTAGCCCTCCAAATTGTAGCATGCTGAACTTTGAGAAAGTTTGGATCCAGGTTGGAATTTACGGGCACTTCCTGGTCCTTGATTTTGTAATGGACTCAATCAAAACCCCACATCTGAATACCCTCAAACAATGGTTAAATTCTGCTCCGGAGTCAGGTAAGCAGTAGCATTTGTATAACTTTCCTTTTCTCTGAGCTAGAGAGCTGATTGAACCCCACCATACCTAATAGATTGCTAATGTATACCCAGGGCCGGATTAAGACCTTTAGAGGCCCTAAGCACTGAAAAGATTATGGTGCCCCCCCATACATAATTCAAGATAAAAAGAATACTATACCATAAAATAAAATTTTATTTTTCAAAATGACACAAAACTTACATGTATGCTGAAATTAAAATAGCTTCTTTCTAGATTTTCTGATTGCAAAATTCTGGATAAGTTAATCGAAGCTGACTTGACAAAGCATGTCCGCTTCCATACACAACAGGGAAAGTGAATCAAGTCTATCCTGACACGTTGTTCTCTGAGGATTTTTTAAGCTTTTCAGATGAGAAAAAGAGCGTTCTGTGGAGCAGTTAGTAATCATCAACGTTAGAAAAATATGTAGTGTGTTCTCTACATTTGGAAATGCATATTGTATTCCGTCTTTCAATATTGTGTCATGAAGATCAATGTGACTGAATTTCATTTTTCCTGTTTCATTAAACTTTCCGCGCATATAACAGTGGAACTGCTGTACTTCTCCACAGAGATTCATGCTCAAATCAACAGGGTATAAGTCAACTAGCTTTTGGGAACTTTGTGAATATTGTTCATCAGATAAGTCCATATCGTTTAGAAAAGAAAATCTACTTGATATTTCTTTGTACACTTCATCTCTCCTCTTCATATGAGCTTCAAGTGTATCAATTATAGCTTATTAAGTGGATACACAAAATTTGTCTCTAGGATTCAATGCTGTTTCTGTTGCACTGCTATCATTTGCTTGTTTTTTCCTGATTCGCTTGCAGGACTGGGCTTCTTTGTAGTTACTATCAGGCAAGATATCTTTTGATAGGTCTTCAAATCTTTCAAAATCATTCCTCAAAGTATGTAAGTGGTCTGCTAATGATTGACAGAGGTCTGCACATGTTTTCAAATCCAATTCTTTTTCTTGGAGAGCTTTACTTGTGTAGTAAAAGTGTTGTAAAATTTCATTCCACATGGTCAACAAAACCCTAGTTCTTGCATCATTTGCAATGTTTTCTGCCTCTCGTACAGTTTCTCCCTTTTGTGATTGGTCTTCAGCTATACTTTCTAATGCATCCACAATCTTTATGTAGGAATGCAGAATTGCACTTGTTGCCACTGCATGTGCCTCCCAGCGAGTATTAGAAAGAGATTTCAACACATGGTCATTGCCCAAATATGTTTTGACTACTTTGATACTTTTTTGGAAATATCAAATATCAAATAAAAAAATCTTTTTTTTTGTGCCCCCTACTTTGCTGGTGCCCTAAGCATGTGCTTAGTCTGTCTATTGGTTAATCCAGCCTGTGTATACCTACCTCCTCTTCAGTGTGCCAGGATTCAGGCTGCAGGCCTGGGAAGAAGCAGTCATATACCCCTTTGAACTGCTACTATAGATGAGCTACCCTTTTAGAAAACTCTGGGCCTGCCTTTAAAAACCTGGTACTCCTGGGAACGTGGCAGAAAAGGCGTTAATGTAAATGCTAACCATATTTAGAGTTTATTTTACTGCAGCCTAGTTCAAACTGTGCATATTCTACCAATTTCATTTTTTGTTCTGAATGATGCCACATACTAGACCCTTTTCAATACAATATTTTCCAGACTTAATTGGGGAAGCTTCTTAATTGGGCTGCCTCCCAAGGGATGACATTTAAGTCCAAAGCTATTTATAGCAATGACTACTGCTTAATGGGGGTACTCATTTCTCTAAATGGGGACACCTACTGCTTTATGTATTTTGTTTGTCTCTTCTCCTTCTGGTTCTGCATGTTTGCTCCTCACACAGCAGCTTTCAGTCCAACCTCAGCTATGATGCACGCAAAAAGTGGATGAATTGCTAGATGTCTGTCTGGCTGTGGTGGTTAGTATGTTCTTTCTGCACCAGCTACACATTCTGGGCCACTTTACTGGGGATCTTGCAACTGTTCCTGCTGCTAGCATTAGTCAGGCAGCCATCTCAGTCCCTGTCCCAATTCACACAGGCATCTCATTGAGTTTAACATTAAAATGATGGACTAAGTAGCGCCCCACAAAGCCCCAATGTTAAAATGGTGTCCTCTGTAAACTGGGAATGGCAGACAATGGAGACAAAAGGCCACTCACTAGGATGTTCCAATTAAGAGGACTGTTATATTCACACACAAATTAGGAGTAGAACTCTGTTTTGATATCGGTCTTCTTCTGATGGGAGTGGGATTGTTATGAATGGAAAGCACAGAGAATAATTTGTTGCAAGTTTGGAAAGGTTTTTTCTTGAAGTACTGCTGTCACTAAATAATCGTGTATTCAGTTGCTCTCCCACCAATATAAGGCAATTAAATCTACAGTAGCATGGATCAGATTCTAATTCTGCAACATCATCAGGCTAATGGGGAGAAACCAAAGTTTATTGGATTTCCTATGGTTAACTAGACTTCCAGCTAAGAATGATGGAATGCTAAAACAGTAGAACACCTAAGCAGCAAAATATGAGGACAGCATAAAAATATTTTAAATTTGAGTGTGCCCATAACCAGCCCCAAGAATGTAATATGTCATCTCTACCAGGAGAGAAAAATAAGCAGTTAGGAAAGGAAACCATATTTTTACAGTGACAAAGGAATGATAGAGTGATTGAGTGATTGACTGCAGAGTAAAACTGAAACAACAAAAGAAACCTAAATCATTTATTTTTCCCAGAATTGGGAAAGAGCTGTTTCCTTTGTATGAATAATGCATTTACCAAGTGTTTTCCTGTGCACCTAATTAAGATAATATAGAAAAGAACTCAGAATTTTCTCTCTGATGCCTACACTTTCCAAGGATAACACATGGGCCTCCCAAGAGCTATCAGTCTGGATACTTGTGCATTATTGAAGAAAGCTGATGTTCATAGTTTGCCAATACTCCTGGGTCTCTAAAATTTTACAAATCATTTTCCCCTCACATATGTTCCCGCCTGACTGACCTTTATGAGATCTATTAGAGTTGGCTGTGCCCTGGAAGGATAGTTAAATTAAATCTTGAGGAACTTGCAAAGACTAGTGAAAGCGCACCTCAAACAAACCTCTCTTAATGGCTTTTGGCTAAGAGTTTGACTAGTACTGTATGTTAATAATTTTCAAGGTACATTGGTTTATATTAAGTAAATGGGGTTATTCAATTGAAGGCACTTAAACAGCTGAACATCATCTGTCCAATTTGGCGGTCCTTGATGTCTAACTACATACAATCTTGATGCCTATTTGGTGTGTCTGGATAAAAGTTTGCATCTGCATGATAGAAAATTGTGTGGTTAGGTTCTACTTGTAGATATTAGGTTAACTGTATTGGTGCTACTGTATCATACACCAGGTATAGCATGTAGGATTAAAAGGTATTTCCAGTGCTGCCCAGGGTACCTAGTACATTTTTATTGCATTGTCAGTATTGCAGTGGAACATTTGTTGGCCTTTGAAAAAAATGTGGCTATGATCTGCTCCAGCAACACAAACACCTTCAGCAGCCTGCAGCTGGGAAAGGGATAACACTTTTATATCAGATATGAGAGTTGGAGCTTATAATGATCAACTAGCACTGCTGAAGGGCACTTCTCATTTGATGTTTCACAAGTAGCCATGAAACCATTGTTCTTTAATGCATTACAGCACAATGCAAAGATGGGCAAGGGAAAAACCATCAAAAACCAACAAGAATCCATTGTGCAAATCATGTATCAGTGCTGTTACCGTTGCCATACCAATGTTAATCTCATGTCAACATTGATCAGGGATCAGCTGCATTTATGCCCATAAGAACAGCATATCAACCATTCATTCTAGGCCAATTTTCAAACTTATGAGTCTAGGCTCTGCATTGATCATAATGGCTTCCTTATAAATCTGAGAAATGATCAGATAGCATGAAACTATTCATTAAGTAAGTTATTACTCTGCATGAGGTGAGGCCTGCAGAATTTACCCCTTTGGATGAGATTACTTGCCCTTATTATTCTACTACATGAGGAGGAAGAAAAGTCAGTCCAGTGCTTAAGGTACCAAATGTGAAATAGGGAGATTTAAGTTCAGTTCCCAACTCTGACAGAGACTTGGATAAGTCATTTAGTTTCCTTGTGCCTCAGTTCCCCACCTGTAAACTGAGAAAATAGTACTTCTGTGTTGTGTGGGATAAATACCTATGGCAATTTTGAAGTGATCAGATACTATGGTGCTGGAGGCTATCTGCGTACCTGAAATGGATAGGTGGATCAATATATCAAGTGCAAACTGAATACTTGTCACGTCCCTAAAATGCACTCAAAAACTAGAGGAAAAGTTTAATTAGCTTATGAGTTTACTCTATTTCCTTGTACACTATCCATCCATTTCATTTGTGTTGCAACCAAGTATTGCTGCGCCCACATTTCAACACAAGACAAACTAATTTCTTTGGCCCAATAGTCCATGTGAGGAGGTCTCTGCATGTGGATCTGTCCCAGCCAGCAGAACAATGGCTATTCCTGTAAGATAGCTCATGCCTCTGTGCAGATGGGGATTGTCCTCCTCCCTGGGGCCTATAGTTCCTCTAAAATCCATGTGTTCTTGGATCCTTCGACCAGATGTGACATTCCGGAACAGCAACCTTCTCCTCTGGATGTTTAGATGGGGGTTGAAGAAGGGTCGCTTGCCCTTTGTAATTTAGGGGCTGTATTGGGCCTACATTGCCACAGAGTGATGAGGCACTACTTGGACCTTAGTATATCACCAGCTTCCTTTATTCTCTTCCCTAGTGCAGGTAATCAGGGGAGGGATTATAAGGAGGGCTGGTAGAGAGACAGAAAGGGAAGAATGTCAGAGCTCCCTATTCACACTCTGCAGGCTGGAGGATCCCTCGACTAGAAAAGCTGTTTGCTACTCTTTGTTCCCTTGTTCTGATTTGTGATTATAAAGATACTCTCCTGCTGCAAACACCTTATTGCCTGCTGCTGTGATTTGATTTTGCTCAGTCATCCCACCAATTTACATAGCTATTCTGCCCAAAGATAAAAGCAAGTCTTGCCTGACTGGAAAGATATTTGTCAAATTTTTATCGTGAGGCAAGGCTTAATTCCTTCAGCTGTTACATATCCTCTTGTGCTATGTTTTATTGTTACCCACTTGCAAGGTTCATGATAGTGACTTGTTCTAACAACAGCCTGTCTATTACTGGGAATGCCAATAAGAAGAAAATTGAATTTAAACTCTTCTTCCCACACTAGCTGGTGAGCTCCACCCTGGAGGGTGCCAGTGCCTGTGACACCAACACCATGCAGTGCCGTGTTAGAGAGCCGGCCCGGTTTCCATACGGCCTTGCTGCTTGTTTAATGATCATTATATCTAATGTTTACATGCTGAAGACAGTGTTCCACTGGTAAGCCATTCAAAAGCAAAATAGGAAGATGATTTGCAGTCACTTACATTTGGCTCCCTTACAGCTGCTGTGGAGCCAGCCAAGAGTCAAGCTGCTAAAGCTCAAGTCTGCACACACCAGCTCTAGCAGGTAAGATACGGAGAAGCCTCCCATGGATTATGCTAATAGGGCCTGTGCCTTTTTCAGGTTATCTAGCAAGCAATTCCCAGAGGCATCCTAAAGTGCTGAGGAAATGAACAGTTCTGCATGAGGAAAGAACTAAAAGGAGCCTGGAAGAAATGTACAAGTGCAAACTAGGAATAACGTAGTCCTGTTGCTACTGTATTCTTAGACACCACACAGAGGCTCAGCTGGGAGGCTATCCGCTGGTGAAGCAATCACATAAAGGTATGTAAATAATACTCATATATGCCATGGAAATGACCTCCATGTCAGAACTGCATAGCCTAGTGAAGAAGGCCACAAAGGGGCTGGGTGAGGGAAGATCCATCTTGATGTGGATCCAGTGACAATAGTACACCACTCAATTGGTGGGGCAGGGTTTAAGATGCTAGTCTAATGCAGATGATGAAAAAGCAAGGAGTGGGTAGGTGGGGCTGTGCAGCAGCATCTCCTGGTCTTGAGTGGAGGAGTGGATTAAAGCTCCACACTACTCACATGCTTAAATGCTTTACTGAACTGAAGCAGAATCTTTACAATAGCAAACCCATTCTCAGAAATCAGGATTGGCATGTGAATGATTCATCAACAGAAAGAAAGCACTAAATGTACTGGATAATTTATTTGCCATGAATATTTCAACAGGAAGAACTAAGGACCCAAATCTTCTACCCTTTCTCCTGCTGAGTTGCGCCTCACTCCATGAGTTTTCCCAGAGATCCTCCAAGTGAGTACTTCAGGATTCAAATCACTTGGTACTAATAAACTGACCCCTAATTTTGCTAACCACTCCACTAGTTATAACCCGAGATATCCTTTATCTGTTGTGTTGCTTTTTCTAATACTTTATCATTCTGGCATTAAGGTGCTCCAGACTTGTCAGGGTGCTCTGCACAGTCCTGCCAGTCCTATCTAGCTTGCCATAGCAGTCTGGTATGATTTTTGCTTGAATCCTCTTATTTCTATATCCCTGTCTTCTAGCTGATATTTTAATCTTTACCAAACCAGGAACTCGTGCGGCCACTACAACCTATAAATTATTTTTCTGGTCTTTGTTGTAGTTATATTTTTCAGCACCCAAGAAGCTTTTGGAAATGCAGTGCCACAGAAATAAACATTCATTATTGTTGTTATTATTATTATTTATTTTATTGTGTATAATAATTCTGAATGCTATTGTGATAAATGTGTTGCATGTGGTGGCCATTTAGGATATAATCCATTTAATTTAAGATACATATAACCTCTCCCTGGCTTCCATTGTTCCAGGTCCCTTTGGATCCAGCCTTTCTCTAGAGGGGAGGAGGTAGGGGACATCAAGACAGAGAAGACTAGATCAGATAAAAAATGGGGGAGGAGAGACAGGGTTATACAGGGCCTTGAAGATGAGGACAAGGGGTGAAATCCTTGAACTGAATGGGATTTTTGCTATTGACCTGAATAGGGCCAGGATTTCACCCAAGACATTTAAACTTGATGCACTGGAGACATTGGAGCCAGGGCAGGGAGATTTAAAGGTGGAGTCAGATTGACAGACTAAGATCAAGGAATATGATTTTAGCAGCTGAATTTTTTAAGGACTCGAAGGCATGTTGGGCCTGGGAAGTGTTTATTGCACTCAATGTGTCCTAGTAATCATCTTTTTATACTAGGCATGGAAGAAGAGGCAAAACTGATTAAAATAACCTTCAGAGTTGCAATATGAAGAAATTCCCCTGTGTGTTGAGTTCTGCCTTCCTGTTGGTGATCGATTTATGGGAAGAAGGTGAGATTTTTTTGCTTGCATCTCAGATTTAATCATGGCAGGGTGACACCAAATAAAGCATGTCCCACAAAAAGTTGTGCTAGAAACATTGCCAATGAGAATTCCAGCTCCTCTCAGATGTTAGAAAAATATATGTATCGCCTTTCAGGTTTAAATCACTGGAAGCAGCAGTTTTAGTCTGGATTTCCTCTCAGATCCCTTGGTTTTATTGATAGGCACCCAGTGGAAAAATTCTGAGATTACCAAGACTGTGGTCTGGAGCTTTGCTGAAGAGTTTAGCCACAATTCATCCCACTTCTTGGTAACAACAGATGTCTGATTGCTGTAAGGAGCTTTTATTGTAAGTCAGGGCTGACTTTAGCTCTGCCTTATTTGTTCCAGTTGCCATGAGACACTACAATGTGGATGATAAAATAATTTGCTATTTTTAAAATCTGCAATAAAGATGAGTTTTCCCCTCCGCCCCCAACCCAAAATGTTGCAGCTTTTCAACAACCTAGGTAAAGTATTGTTCTAGGTTACAAAGGTGTGAGCTGGCTAAAGCAAGGCTTCTACACAATCAGGGGTGTGATTATTTTGGACGGACCTGAATAGCTTATGACAGTGTCTTTAGAGATCAAGAAGCTGTGTGGTTCTGTCTGAAGGAAAAAGGGCCCAAAGGGCTTATTGTATGACAAGAGACTTAACAAAAATGGGGACTACAGAGATGATAGGTAGTTATTGTTATTAATTGTAGTGCCCAAGGACCAATCAAGAGCAGAGACACATTGGGGTAGGCACTGTATGAACAGCCCCTTTCCCCACAAGGTTACAATCTAAAGACAGATGGTGTGTGGGGAGGGAAGGGGAATAGCACACAAACAGGGCAATGGCAGCAAATGCATGTTAGTGCCACAGGGTTTTTGGATGGGACTAGTTAGGAGGGAATAAGCTCAATGGAAAGAAAAGGGAAGGGAGAGGGGCATTGACAGGTAGAGCAATCTTTTCTGTTGGATGTTATAAAACTGTCAGCTTGTTACTTTGAGGGTAAAGCAGAATCCACCAGTATCCATTGTCTGCTTCTAGTGAAACTCATACAGTTGTACCAAAGGTTATACAGTATTATCCATTTGGGGGCGGGGTGGGAGGAGTAACATAACTCCATACAGCTTCACTGAGCTTCTTCAAATCTACACTTCATCTTTCCTGGGTTTTTCTTTGTCACGCCTGTCTTATTTCTGCCTAGGGAACTCAGAGCTCCTAAGGATGCATTTTTATTGTGCTCCCCTTTTCTCAGTGTGATTCCTTTTCTTTGCTACGTCTTGCACCGTGCTTCCACTACTTTCTTGCTGGGTGTCTTGCATTGTCAGTGGCTCAGGCAGCTGTGTCACTTACAGTGCTTGTTCCAGGATTAGCAAAAATATTAATCATAATGTTTCTGAAATCGCAGTGCTTTTTCATACAGAACTAGTACGTCTTCTGCACCTCTGCTGACCCTGGGCAAATCTTTGTGTATTACATTCTTTTTTGGAATGATATGCTCATCATACATCATCTTAAGACTGAAGTTACAATTATTCTCATCTTTTTCCTCATTGTGGACAAGCTATTTCTACATGTTTTCCTCTTGACTTCCCTTTGCATGAACTAATATTAATACATGTAGGCTGGCCTGTTCTTCATTATTTTCTGTATTCAGTTGCTTTGTGTTGTGGAATCTGTTGATGCACCAAGGCCATTTTATGAGCTTGTCAAACTTCAGGGTTGAATTCTGGCATTTTTATTTATGCTGGTACTGGTTGAAAAATCTTGCATGCGGATTGTCTGCCAACTGCCTCACTGCTGCATGCAGTGTAATTGTAGTCGGGTCGATCCCAGGATATTGGAGAGACAAGCTGGGTGAGGTAACATCTCTCTAATCTGCCTCATTGAACATTGAGGAAGATTCCCCCATTCATCCACAGTGGTGGCAGCCATGTTGCAGAATAATAATTTCCCTTAATTGTTGAAACAGAGCACCTTACTGTAGAAGCTTTATTCTGTTATTGCAATGTTACATCTACATGCAGTGACCATTTTTTTCCAACAGTCATTTGTGTTGGCTTCTGAGCTGATGGCATCAGTAAGCAGCCGCAGGCAGAAGCTATAGGGAAGTTTGCGCTGATTGCATCTGGTAATTTTATAGAAGATAAAAAGAAAGGAGTGTGCGTTTTGCGCTCCAGCATGGGCACTGATTTACATGCTTGAAATTATTGGTTTAGACAGATATTTGATGGATAATATTTGGAAAGGGCATCCCTCTATTCATAGATGATGCAGCTAGGCATACTAGGGGTGCTGCCACACCTCCTGGCTTGAAGTGGTTTCCATCATATACAGGATTTACAGGTTGGTTCAATAGCTGTCAGCACCCCCCACTATACAAATTGCTCCAGGTACCCCTGACATATATTTAACCTACCTTCAGTCAGTCCTTCCAAAGGAATTGGTGATGAAAACATACTGCAGGTGAGGTTGGCTCACATTCCCTCTTGATATAATAAGTTGTCAATTATTTTTTGAGATCCACAATTGAAAAGTTGAGGCGTAGGGGAGGGAAACAGCTCTTAACATAACTGTCTGAATGGGCTGCTTCTGTGAAAGGCATCAGTTGTAAACTTAGCAATTGTTTGCAGATTTTTGGCAGGCATCAGGATACATATCAGCTTGGAGTAAGTGAGTTGCAGGAATGACATACAGTGGGTTCTCTTACTAACTGAAGGGCAGATGGTAACCTTAGCTGTGTGATACACGCCAACACCTATCTCAGAAAGTAAAAAATCTCCTCCTCCTGTTTCTGTGTATTTAGTCTGGATTTGCTTGTGCCAGGGAATGAGTAGCAGACATTTTATATTCTTCAGGAAACTGTAAGTCATTTTTAGTACCCGTGGCAGGATGGAAGCACTGGAGACTGACATTTTCTGCTAGGCCAAAAAGTAAGTACAAAATGGGCAATGGCAGTAAAAGCTTCCTCACACTGCTGCCCCAGTCTGCCTCCATTCTGACTTCCTGGGACCCCTCTTCCCCCCTAGAAAGGTAAACCAGTCTCTAAACGCATTCATACTTGGTTTCTCTGCTGGGGTTTCCAACAAAGGTGCGAATCGGTGTCAGCTGTCATGGTGGGTTTTTTTATTATTTGATCTATGTGCTAGCAACTAGACTAAGATGAGAAAAACTTGATTCATTCAGACAGAATAATCCCTGGAGTAACAGACATGCTAGTGTCCAGCCAAAGTAAACTGATTTGACAAGAAGAATTCTGTGATTTTTGGCAAGTAGACATGACTGAAACAGATATTGTATAGAGTTGTAATACACTTAACCCATCCTGAAATTAAGCTTTCCACTCTTCATTCTCCAGGAATTTGCAGATATTCTTTATGCTGGATACTTGCCTTAGGATATTGTTTTTTTTGAAATTGACACTGGGCCTGCCTTTACCGAGAAACTGCTGCCACTTCTGTTGGTATATGTGAAAATGTGTATTTCGTGAACAGGGAGCCCAAGGGATCTACCCGCTACTTACCAGTGTCAAAGAAATGCTTAAAATGTGTTCCAAAAATGTTACAAAACAGAAATATCTGTTTTCTTTTATTACAAATTGAATTTATGGAAGACATATACTGGACAATGAGAATAGTACAAATAAACTAATTACAGAAAAACACTTTAATGGGGTGGTTATTTTATGATTTTTATAAACAACAACAAAACGTTATTAGCTGGAAAAACAAAATTAGAATCATCTGCAGGCTTCCACAGTAATTCATTTAATTTCCTGTTTTCTGTGTTGTTTGACTTCTGTACCATGATTGTTAAAACGGGGGGAAAAAAGCATCAACTGCTTTTTTTTGAAGATGGTACAGGAAACTCAGGAGACTTAAATTTCAAAGATTTGCAAGTTTATAGGAGGAATGTACATTCCAAATAATGTCTATGTACATTCCAAATAATGAACTGACTTTCAATAGAACTGTGGAGACCAACAACATCCATCTGTTTTACAAAAGAAAGCATAATGTTCTTTCCATATGTTAAAGGCCAGAACAAAAGATATGTAATATGGTTGTGTAACAGTGTCAGAAAATAAGCTTCTGCCATCCCTAATATATCCAAAATACAGTATCCTTGTCCCTCACTTTATGCCACTGTAGGTATCAGATCACTACAACCTAGTTCTTCCCAGTGATGGTACCGCATCCCTTTTTTTAGTCCAGAACTATTCCCATTTTTGGAAAAACAAGTGTAGCTGGCAGGAAGCAGTGGGATCACTCTGTAAAATATCCAGCCTTGTCCCTTCTAGAACAGGTAAGGGATTTAATTGGAACCCTCAGATCTGCCACACATGTCTGCTGCCTGTTTGGAGACTCTGTGCCTCAGACTGTTTCTTGGGCCTCAGAGGCGTCTTCCTTGTTAATGTGGCCCTGATGGAGTTGCACTCCCAAGACTTCTCTTCTTGATGGCAGTTGCCTCCAGATTCCACCAAAGGAAGGGTCAATAGCACAAAGTGACTTTGTATAAAAGCCAGTACAGACTGATGCTGTGTTTATAAAAGCAGATTCCCCACTAACGTTGGGAGGTGTGGTATGAGATGATGGCGTACTTAATATACCTGACATCATGCACTCTCCTCTCCCACTCCCAAGTCTCCCTAAACACATACAGATTCCTGACCCTGTGGAGGCACTCCACAGAATCCAAGGACATGAGTATGGTGTTGTGGAGGTAACACATGATCCTTCTCTTCATGGACAGTAGGCGATTCATATCCAAAGGTCTCCCTGTGGGCCTACCTCCCTGGGGGACTTCTAGATAGGAAATAAGGTATACATATGGTACGAATGTCACAGGAGTGCCATAGCTCTGCTGAACAATGTTAAAAATGTGCACCTTATTTCTAGCCTGAATTCGTCTAGCTTCAACTTCGAGCCATTCGATGTTGTCTTGTCATATCTTTGTCTACTAGACTGAAAAGCGCACTATGATCAAATTTCTATTTTCCATGTAAGTCCTTATAAACTGTAATCAAGTCACTCATTAACCTTCTTTTTGTTAAGCTAAAGTGAGTAAGCTTCTTGAGTCTTTCAATATAAGGCATATTTTCCAATCCTTTAATCATTCTTAGGCCTCATCTCTGAACCCTCTCCAATTTATCACCATCCTCTTGACTTGTAGACACTAGACTGAGACACAGTATTCTAGTAGTGGTCACAACAGCACCAAATACAGAGGTAATATAACTTCCGTACTTCTGCTTGATGTTCCTGTCTTTACACACTCAAGGCATTAGTTCTTTTGGCCACATCATCACTCTGGAAGAACCTGAGGGGGGACCTGATAACACTTGTCAAATATGTGAAGTGCTGTAATAAAGAGGCTGGTGATCAATTGTTCTCCACGATCACTGAAGGTAGGACAAGTAGTAATGGGCTTAATCTACAGCAAGAGAGATTTAGAGTAGATATTAGGAAAAGCTTTCTACCTATAATACTAGTTAAGCTCTGGAATAAGCTGCCAAGGGAGGTTGTGGAATCCCCATCATTAAAAGAATATGTTAGACAAATTCCTGTCAGGGATGATCCAGTAGGCTTAGTTATGGTACTGCCTTGGCAATTTGGGGGCTGGACTAAATAACTTCTTAAGGTCCCTTCCAGCCTTACATTTCTCTGATTCTATGTTCTCTCCAATATGTTCTGGGGACTCAGGGTTTATTAGGTGCTCATCATCAGTGAACCAAACATCATAGTTGGTTTATTTCTTTCAGAAAGCTGATGGCTATTTTTTGTTTCTCAAATGATCTGACTAGTATATTGCACAATATAAGTCAATCAAAGCTGAAATAATATATATATATTTGCTTGTTTTTAATCAATAAAAGTTGGAGATACTATTCATAAAGTACGCAAAATTCTGAAAAAAGTTTATAGCTTTGGGTTTTTAGTAAAAGGGTTAAAACTGTGTTAGTGTTTATTATAAAACCTGGTTTTCAGATTTTTTTTTAATAAACTAGCCATTTTAATTTAGCTTGTGGGGGACTGGATGTCAAATTTTGGCAGTAAGTTCTCAGCTTTGAAGTTAATTTCTATCTTAAATAACATCTTATAATGATGAACCTGACATTGACATTACATAGACTTTCAGACCATTTATTGGCTATCTTTTCGTAATATGGGCCTCGTTTTTAAAAGTTTTTAGGGGAATGTCTGCAATATATTGCACAGGGATTTTACCTTTAAGATCATCGGGATAGCTACATTCTGTACAAAGCTTTGAAAATCCCCTCCTTATCCTTTATTGTGAGCTATTAAAAAGCAACTAAAGCAGCTGAGAAATTTGACTTTAGAAAGCTTCACAGCAGGCACAATTCATAACATTTTTATTGTTGTCACTAACAACTTTGGTTACATAGTGTGATAAAATGGTAATGGTTTGAATGGAAGTACCACAGACTATTCATAATAGCAAAATCCAGAGGCACATTTCCAATGAGAATAAAGGGAACTATTAATTTCTCAGTGGGAAGGAGGAACTCTTCTTCAAGCACTTTTGTGTTTAAATATCAAACCATATGCGATACCCTTATTGCTATTCTCTGTTATTTGTACTGTTGTAGCACCTAAAGGTTGTGCCTGGGGATCAAGACCACGTTCGGCTAGGGCCTAAAAAAGGCAAAGGGTATTATTAAAGACCATATTTGGATGAGGTTTGCGATTTCTTTGAATCCATTTTTCTTGTATTCTGTACAGAAATGATGAAATATCTGTTTGAATGATATACAAATACCAATGAATTAGGCATAAAGACAAATAAATAAGAAAGGCAAAAAGATGAATTATATAGAAATGTGTCTCCTCCATTCCCAGCAGACATATGTTCGATCAGTAACAACACAGTGTTAAGTGACCTGGATTTGAAGCAATATATCAGGATACAGCTACGGTGTGTTGAGAGGTGTGGGTGGAGAATGAGGACAAGCTCGTCCGAAACAAGCAAATGGAACAAATTTCTCAATGAAAACCTCAGGTAGCCTGAAGTCTTTGGCATCGTTACATGGACAACCTTTGCTGCTTAAGAACAAGCTGTACTTCTACAGTTTTTCCAGGGTATCATATAAGTATGCACTGAACAGGTTATGAGCGGACAGATTTGCTGAGGCCAATGCATAGAAAATCCCGCTCCCCGTACCATTCAGATTACTATTAATTGCTATTACTGGAAAAGCCTTCCTCTCCCATACTAGCTGTGTCACAGGAGTGTGCTTAGAGGGAGGCGGGGTAAATGGCAAATGAAACAGTGTGTTCTTTTGAGGGATGGGATTGTTTGTTGCCAACTCCAGGAGGGAGAGGCAATGTCATGTAGGGACGCTGGCTGCCTTCCGATTTTTGGTGGACAATTTACAATGTGCAGTAAGGAGAATTTACAATGTGCAATCTGCATTCCAATCAGAGTTGTGACTGCAGCACATGTAGACGGAGCCAAGTTAGCTAGCTTAAACACTGATAGCAGTGAAGCCGTGGCAGCCCAGGCTTCAGCATAGGCTGTTCCAGCCCTTTGGGGATCCTGGCTAATTATCTGGGTCTCTAGCCTGCACTGAAGTCCATATTGTTGAGACTTCACTGCTATCAATACGTGAGCTGGCTGTATTGAAAGCTCACTCAGGTATATCTACACATGCTGCAATTATACCTCCTGATTACACTATAGACATAATCATCATCATTGGCCATTCAAGGATGATCTCTACCACAGATTTACATATGGGGTCTTGAGATGACTCAGGAGTCTGATCCTGGAACCACAGATCTGCCCGCAGTAGATATCTACCTACCGTAGACATACTCTTAGTCAGAAACACCTGAGGCTACATTATTATTACTTATTGCAGCAATTCCTAGGTTGGGGGTCCATTGTGTGGAGCACTGTACAAAAACAGCCCCTGGGAGCTTAGGCCCTGACCCTGTCCCACTGAAGTCGGTGGGAATTTTGCCTTTGATGTCAGTGGGTGCTAGGTCAGACACTACCCCTGTAAATTCTTGGATGTCCTTCCTAACACCGCTAGAGCAATGCTGCACTGCATGGTCTTGATCTCAGTTAGGTGGACAAGGATCTGTGATCAGAGGAATCAGTAGATGATGCAAGGCAAAACAACCAAGTAGGGAACAAGACAGACAGTGACAGGGGATCTTTAGACTCCACAGAGCAGCTCCATTGCCAGTCCCTGGCCTGGACAAAGAATACTTCCCTCTCCTTATTCCAGTGGGGATCCCCAGTCTGGGGGAAAGTTTGTATCTAGCTAGGTGCAGATAGCATTTGTACGTTTGTTCTTAGGTGGCTCCTGCAGCTTTGAGTCCAGGAACTACAATTTCCTCTGCGGGAGGGGAATAGGGAGAGGGAAAGGAGAAGGAAAGGAAGAATGTGGTATGAGGTCTGTGAAAGAGTGAGGGGAATAAACTTTATCTTTGCTGTTATCAAGATTCCAGAGTCTTCCTCAAAGGGGTTCAGGTATTGGAGAGAGAAGAGGGTTTAATGCTAAGGCATATACATAATATAATCTCATGTCAATGTTTTGGTTGCTTTTTCCTGTGTGTTCACTTTTAAACATTTATAAGGATACTAACTTCTACATATTCCAACCCAAGGCTGTGACCCATCAGAATATTTCTGATTAGGAAGAAGAAACAGATTTGTTTTATCAGAAAATTCGGAGTATCTATACAAAAATGAGTGCCTGCTCAGAAGGCACATCTGTTTTTTTTCTGAGATGCTGGCAGAAGTGCTGTAATGACAGCAGCATTTTGTCCCCAGAAATGTTCAGCACTCTAGTGCCGGAAAGCTGCTCAGTGCCCAGAACTGCAGGGAAATGTTCTAAGTGACATAACATGACATCACACAATCACATTAAACCAGCTGAGGTATAAATCTGAGCTTCAGCAGGCATGGGAACTATGACGAACGATCCCTCATGAAGCATACAAGCCCACTGACATTCTCCTTCAGGCTTTCAATAAAAGAGTTAACTTGAAGAAATTATATTACTGAACAGCCAGGCCGCAGGAAGTTCAAAACGCTCACTGGCTGGAGGCCACCTGAGACGCTGACCTTGCAAGATGACCTACAGAGATGTTCTAATTTTTTTTCACTGGATTAATGCAGCAGTGGCTGAACCAGAGTTGCAATTTAAAGGTCTTTCCATAGCTTTGAGAAATCTCTGATTTCCTGTGCATTCCAGTGGGGAGGAGAATTTCTGTGGCCCCAGCCCTGCATAAGACTTTCAAAAGACTGGCTTTCTGATGAATGTAAACTGTTCCTTTGTGTTTCTTTACGAGCCTTTCAAATAAGAGTCAGCGATTTACTCTTCTTTGGAATTACAGTGGAGCCCCAGTATAACATGCCCCGCTATAACTCGAGTTCGGTTATAGCGGGATTATACCATGGCTCCCAAGTCATCCTTCTCTGTCCCTAGCAGGCGCGGGGGCCATGGCTTCTCTCCCATGCTGGGCAGCGAGGAGAGAAGCTGCAGCCTCCCCTGCCAGGGACAGAGAACTCAGGTGGGGGCTGCAGCTTCTCTCCCCTCTGCCCAGCAGGGGAGAGAAGCTGCGGCCCCCACTTGCGGGGACAGAGAACTCTGGGGCTGCAGACTGCAGCCCAGGAGGTCACTGTGGAAGCCGCGGCTCCGCACCTGCCAGGACAGGGGGACTCCGGGCTGCTGGAGCCCCCTGTCCCAGCAGATGTTCCCGAATGGGAAACGGCTTCTCATTCCCAAAATGTTCAGGGAAGCCGCAATTCCCCACCTGCTGGGACAAGGGCCTCCGCGGCTGCAGGCGCCGGTGTCTCTTGCCCCTGGCAGGAAGGTGGGCAGCGGCTTCCACAGAGAACTCGCGGGACTGCAGCTTCTCTCCCCTGCTGGGCAACGGGGAGAGAAGCTGCAGCCCCCCCACCTGCCGGGCATGGAACCCCACTATAACGCGACCCCGCATTTAGCGCAATGGGATTTTTTTGATCCCATACGTCACGTTACAACGGGCCTCCACTGTAGTTTATTGACTAGATAATCTTTTCTATTTGTTTAGTACCTCCCACCCTCTTAGGGCTGGCCCTGATCATGTGTTCATGGTGCATTTGTGCAGGGCCGTGCACCCTGAAAGCGTATGTCCAGGTGCAGCTATGGTCATTTGACCTGAAAATGGATTTATAGCATGGGCAGAGAAGAGAGCCAGGCTGCTTACTCATTCTGCCAGCATATTAGTCCTACTGACTGGCAAGGGCCCCCAACTGTCCAGTTGCTTACCTATCTCCTGATCCAATTTCTGGGTCTGTGGGGAAGACATGAACAAGAATCTGCTCACTGTCTAGTCAGAGCTCTGAGCTTTGGTAGATTGAAATCCCTCCTCAAGCAAAGCAGGAATCACTGCAGGAAGCAGTTTATTCATCCGCAAGGATCAGGGTGTGAAAACTGTGCATAAAGTTCCTATCTGGCCAACCAGGAAACTCACCCAGTTGAATCCCAAAATGTTCAGGTTATGAAAATCTGTCTGGTACCCCAGAAATTTTACTCCATGTAGGGCCCCTCAAATCATAGAACTGGGCCCTGCAATGAATGCTACCCATTATGATCTCAGTTTGGCAAAGTACTTAAGCACCTGCTTTACGGCCTAACTGGGATATCTCAGGAAACCTAGGATTGAGAATCAGGGTAGGGAACAAGAAAGAGGAAAAGTGCTCCCTAACAATAAAATGTTATAACGTTCTCTTAAAAGCCCACTTTGCGTCACCAGGAAACACAGGGGAGGGAATGGACTGAGGTAAATTTTGAAGCTTCTGAGAATGTGCTTGTGCTACATAGGATATGACCTTTCTTCTTCATTGTGGCTAGAGTAATAGGTATTAGATGTAGAAAGGCAAATTGAGAAGACAATAGATCAGAGGCAAAAGTAAAATCTGCTATTTGTATTTCATTAGAGAAATACTGTGGAGCTGAATAAAAACACGTAAGAAATTTATTCACTGCCTACTAGAGCATTTGCTATGCTAGTTTTGAAATAATGTATATTAGTCACCATTTCAACTACTGATGGGGGAGGGAGCCTAGTGTGGGGACAAATGGCTGCTGCTAATTGGAGGCTGCATTTGGAGATGGAAACAGCAGCATGTCAGCTCACAGAAATTATTTCAATTCTCTGTATAATACTGTTCTGTGTTAACAGATTGGATATTAAAGGGCTGATCCTGTAGCCTTTACACAGCACTAGGCCCCCACCAACAGTAAGTCACCCTGATTATGTGGATATGAAGTGTATATAAAAACCACAGGACTGGACTTGAATTCAGTGGCCAACTAACTGCACTCTGACTCAAATTTCACAATATATAGGAAACAGAAGACTCATTATTATCCCAGAGAAATTGGCTAAGATAGATATATTTTTAAATACTGAACCATGTCCCTTTAAGTAAGCCATTAAATAATATTTGAACAACTTGGAACACTTTTCAAATAGTGACATTATAGAAGTTCAATGCTGCTCCAGTGCAAGGAATTGCAAAGAGTCCTTCCTTTAGTGTTTATTAACTAGTAGAGCAGGGCTACCCGAGAATCACCGTAAGTAATTTACACTCAGTTATCCACTTGTCTTGTACTGCTGCCTAGCAGTGTCGGCCACATACAGACTTCCTAAGGCTGTGTTGCTCCCTTACTTAATAAATACATACTTGTTCTGTTTGAACTGTGTTTGTAGAGAACTGTTAGACTTTCAAACCACTAGTGTTTCAGATAAACTATGAAAAGTGTACCAGAGATTATAAAGCTCTACTCATGTCATCATCATCATCACTTGGTGTTGTGATCCTGTTAGCTCTCACAAGTTAAGCAGGGTGAGGCTAGGAGACTACTTGGATCATGCTGTAAGCAATGGTGTTGTTGACTGAGTAGGTGGAACTGAGTGGGCTCAGAACAAGCATGACAGCATGGTGCTAGGAGGAGAAAGTGCTGCTGCTGGAGGTGCCGTCTTTCAAATGAGACATTAAACTCAGGTCCTGAATGCTTGCAGTAAGTCTCTCTAAATATTTATATGGTTGACATCACTGTAGTATTTAAGCATCTATCGCAGATGTCTTTTTGTGAGAGAGTTAAGTTTGATTGAATGGCTAGATTCCAACTTTGGTAGTTATAACCAACCTATGTAAATGCTTCATGCAACTTCAATTGGCTGTGGGACTGTTCTTCATTTTCTGTCCTAAACTATGTAGATTTTTACTCTGCACTGTTGAATAGTTCCTGCATTTCACTCCAATGAGGGATGAAGAGATACTGTGTAGAATACATTTGGCTCCAATGCACTAAATAAATGAAAGTTATTATCTTTGCTACAGGTAAAGAGGGGGGGTGGGAATTGAAATGCTGAACAGATCCATCTTGAAGGAAACACTCCAGTTTAAAACAGGTGAAAATCTAGTAAATGTCTGATTTGTGCCCATTGTCATAAACAGGAAAACGTGCTGGAAAGCCATGGCAATGCTCATGTTATTGCTAGATTTCTTTAATTTTTCAAAAATGAAATGAGTTTTCTGATGTGGCCTATGCTGACCTGCTGACAGTCATGATAGTCTAGATACCAAAAGACATGAGATGGTCTAATTTCACTGGAAATAATCTAGTTCTAGAACATGTAAATGGCAGCAATCTATTGAAGGTGCGTGTTCTCAACCACAACTACTATGGTTCTCTGCTTTTCCCCTCCTTCAGTAACAGGCCAGACCTGCTAACCCTGAAGAGGTTGGATTCCATCTGAACTCCCTTATTTTCCAAACACAACTTTTTCCTTCTCCTACATTCCAGCTGCTGGCACTCATTTTCCACCCTCTGGTCAAAACACAGACTGGCTCATTCCTCCCACTTTTCACAACACTCAGTGACATCAGCTTGGCTCCGTGTACTTTGTGATCTAGATTCTTGACACCAGGCATTGTCTTGCCTTGGTTATTCTACAAATAAACTATGTAGAATAACACACCACAGAGACATTTCTGAGATGACTTAAAGTTGCTTCAAAATGTGCTGTGTGTGTTCTGATCGTGTGTTGCTGTCATTTAGGGCATCTTTAGAAATCCAGAGGGGAGCTTCAATCCTGCTGTGTATAATTTCAGAATCCAGTGCTGTCATTTAGAAGAAAATGCCCTGCTTGCTATATAATCTGTGCACCATATTTCACTGATTTTCACCAGATATTGAAAACTAGGAGACTGTTCACAGAAGGCTTTCCTGACAGTTCAGATCCTTGCTTCCTTTGTCCAATTGCTCATGCACACCTCAGTCTGATGAGTGACACTGCGAATGGTTCTTTTGAGGGGTTTTTTTTAGCCATGAGTTTCAGCAGAGGTTGAATAGGACATTGCTGATACCAGAAAGCTTGCAGAAAAATGAGTGATGTGCGTAAACAAAGTGAGACAAATTGCAGCATCTGACAGGCATACTCACAGGAGGGGTTAATGCCCCACCATGACCCTCTTCCGCCTTATCACTCCATATGGGAACAGGGTTTGACTCCTCTGTGGAATAGGCTGCAGGCCCTGCCCTGCCCTGCCCCACCGCAAGAGGGTCATCTGGGAAGAGGCCTTCTTGTGCCTCTACATTGTCTAGCTGCTAGTGTCCACACTCCTGCTTTGCCTCTAGGAGTGTGGTTTTCTTCATGTAGCACTACCGTGGATGGCCTACCTTGCTGCAACTGCCATATGGAACTCCCTCGCCACCCTCATTCCCATAAAGCTCTGCAGAAAAGTTTATCCAGCCTGAGGTTGTAGTATCTTTTCCAGGAGCCTCTATGAGACTAGTTCTATAAAGCCCTGCATGTCTAGAAACCAGGCTTACAGAGCAGCCAGGCAGCTGACAGCTCCATGCTGCCAGCCAGCAGCAGCTGTAACCAGTTTGTGCTCCATTGCCCATCACCTGCTATGGCCTCAGACCATGGGAAGTCCCACCTCAAAGGTTCTGATAGGCAGAAGGCTCATGGCTCCTGATTGGCACCCCCACCATATATAAACCAATGGACATTCCAGGAAGTGGCTAGACAACAGGGTAGAGCTCCTGTCATTGCCATCATAGTTTCTGCTCCTGAACTTTGACCTCAGCTTAATCTGGTCTTCACCTCATGACTGGACCTGAAACCTAACTCAGCCTCTGATGCTTAGTATTGACCTGATCTGGAATCTGACTACAAACTCCTCCCTGGCTCCTCATCTCAGTTTTGACCCGGCTCTGACCCTGGGTCCAGACTGCCTTTGTTAAGATCCTGACTGTAGAAGTAGATTACATGTAGCTCCTGTCATCCATTTCACTCAACAGCCCTCCTGCTCAACTCACCCCCCATGGCAGTCCCTGGACTTGGAGAACCTTCACCAATGTTCAGAGGAGTGGGAGAGCTCTGGGCATGGAGAGATCTTTCTATAGTGGATCTGGTGGAAGACAGTCCTATCCACTATTAGGCTAGTGATTCACCCCAGCTTAGGAGGAAATGGTCCAAGAAAGGGTTTTCTGAGCGCTGTCTATTCCAGTTCTGCCATACCTGTTTGGATGGGCCCTGGAAGTTGTTGAATATATCTCTGTTGAAAGCTGCTTCTATATGTGGCTGGAAAACCTACTTGGTGCCATACTTTTAATCACCCTGATCTCCTTCAGTCACAAGCATAGCTGTGAAATAGGTTAGACCACGTTGGGGACTGGCATGTAACTGTGCACAGCAGCTGGGGCTGTTACACCATCTGTGCTGAAACACCCTATATGGGAGTCTAAAAAGCTCTCAGAGGGACTGAGTGGACAGTCCAGACATGTTTGATGTTTACCCAAAACTTATGCAAACCCAAACCCTTCTAGGGTTCAAGCCCCTCCTTTTTGGAAACCCTCCTGACTGTTCCCCAGCTCTTTTCTCAGTCCCTGTGACCCTTCTTCCCCCAGGCTTCCAGCACTTCACAAGTCAGTCTCCTTCAAACAGTGCCAGGCTTTGGCTCCCTACAACAGCTCCTCTGTCTACAACAGGATTAGGTGGCTATGATTATGTACATTAGGCAAGTGCTTTGACGCTCCTTTCTAGCAACAATCCTTGACCATGACTATCGACCCTTCCAAACAGCATCCTCTTTTCCTGAAAAGTGTGGCTGGACAAAGATGCTGAAGCAGTAGCTATGGTGGCCTTTATGCTGAGTCTCATTTGTGGATGAGCAATGGATTTCATCTTCAGCCATCTTCTCAAATTGCTGCTGTGATGGTCCTAAGAACTGAACCCAGAATGTCCCAGTAGGTAGGGTTACCACCTTTTCAAAAGGCAAAAAAGTGTGACATATGCAGATGCCCTGCCTCTCCATAGCCCCAGCCCCTGCTCTTCTTTCCCCTGAGGCCTCATCCCCTGGCCAGGCTAGAAGCTAGAGCCAGGCTATGGTAAGAGCCACCCAAGTTGCCCGGGCTGCTGTGATGAGCCTAGGACCCTCTATCTGCCTTGGATGGGGGGCTGGGGTGCACAAGAGCAGTCCTGGCCCATGTCCCTCCACCCCTACCCCTCTGGGCCTGCCGCCCAAGTTGGGTCTAGGATTCCCCACAGCAGCCCAGGCTCCCTGGGTGGCTCTTACCATGACCGGGCTCTGGTTTCTGGCCTGGCCAGGGGGTGGGACTTGGGGAGAAGAGGAGGAACACGAGGTGGGGGCTCATGGAAAAGGGTGCGGGCTAAGGCCCACTTCAGCCTCCCCCTACTGGGAAGAGGCTGGCACTGCCCCTCAGCTTCAGGCAGGTGTGGGGTAGCACCACAGGGAATCCAGGACAAATGCAGACCCGGAGTCATTCAGCCTGGGACTGGGACTTGAACTCCACATTTCAGGCATGTCCTGTCCAATTCTGGATGACTGGTCACTCTACCAGTAATGCATCAGTCCAGCTTGTTAACTATACATTCTCTATAGTGCACCAGCAGAAGGGGGAAATTTTTGTCTGTCTGTCAGAAGAATGCAGTAATGAGAACAAATCAAATGCTGATCTAAAACTGTCGTCAGTGAATGAAAGAAGCAGTTTTAAGGAGCCACTTCTGTTTTCTGCTTTAATGTGTTTTGCATGCATTTTACTGACGCGTTTTAACTGATTCAAGTGTAAAGATGTAACCATTAAAGAAAACGGAAGTGTGATCACCATTGTGGCTTCTGGTTGCACAGTTTGCAAAACATTCTATTTTCTCTGGATTCAGTTTGTACCCTGGGAAAACACTAGGAACAGATTATTTACTATCTGGATTTTACAAGCAGTTCAAACAGGGCTAGGTGCCCTATGTGCTGCAAATGTTATAGAGGTTGAGTCTAATCAACTCCCTCCAGAGTCACTAAGAACTACCCTAATGATGTTAGTGGTGAAGTCAGGGAAGTAGCCTAAGGAAAGATAGTTTTATAAGCACATTTCATTGTTCAACACAGCCCATAAGATAATTGCTAAAAAGCTGACATAGGGATTAGAGAGTTTTACCTCCAGAACACTTTGATCTTTGTTCCAAGGATACTTATCAATATTAGTAACCACTTGAAAACCAGTGGAAGACTTTGGTTTCAGTTCCCTCTGCAGATGGAAAAGATCTCTGAGGTAGCTCCTGGACATGACTATATCTATCCTAGAGAAAAAGTAGACGAGTATGCTTGGCGTTGATACATATGTATGTTTTTAACATTAGTCTATTGGCAAACCTGGAGGAATAATGAGGAGAATTTTCTCTGCACTGCAAATATTTTGTGGCACCACACAAAGATATCCGTTTCCTCATACAGTATTCTTGCTTGTGAGCAATGTCTTTTCAATCCTGATGAGTCCTGCTCTGATTAGGCCTCATGAATCTCAGCTTCCACCTGCTTACCCAGACATTATAGGAATGATATTGTTCACAATTTGTAAAGCTTAGGGTTTGCCTTTTATAAGGTAACTTAGGAGCATATTACTGCTCTGACCAAGCTTGCAAAGCAAGCCAATGTAATTCTTTGTAATTCAAGGTAATTCTTTACACGGTGGTTATATGACTTGTAGGAAAATATGTCAGATAAGTTCAGATTTTTCCTAGTCCTATAACAGCTGTACAATGGCGAAGAGAGACTTTTCTATATCATTGTAATCCTCCCCCCCTCTGCCCATTAAATTTATGATCTCTGCCCAGTATAAGAGACCCCTTGGAACTGATATAATCTTCCTCATGGGTGCAATCTCCTTACCATATTTTCCTGTTGATACCTAACGTGATGTCCAAAAGTCATTAATGGCTTAGGGAGTCTGAGTTGAGACATCGGAAAGAAAGCTGATCAAAAGATTTTCAAGAGAGTCCGCTCATCTGACTCTTTAATATCAATCTGCATTAAGGTTTCAAGTTGGGCACCCAAAAATGAAGTAATCAAAAAAATTACTAGTTACTTTTGAAAATGTAGTGTGACAAAGCTCCAAGTTTGTACTTGTGGGTCCTGTGCTTCCTGGCAGATTTAGGGGCCTCAGAAACTCATCTAGGCCCCAGAGTGACCTCCCTTTCTCAGTATAATTGGCAAGAGTCACCGCCTAGTGAGTTACCTACATCACAGGCCAGTACGGAAGATGGAAAAAGGGGGGAGCCCGGGCCCACCCTCTACTCCAGACTCCAGCCCAGGGACCCTAATAGTATCAGCTAAGATGGCTGACCTTTTAGGCACAAAACACAATACAATTCCTCTGCTCCATTCCAACCCATTCCCCAAAGTCCCCACCCCAACGCTGCCCCCTCCCTGCCCCAAATCCCCACCCCAGCCCCGCCTCCTCCCCTGAGCGTGCCACATTCCCTCTCCTCTCCCACTCCTAGCCATGAGAAAGCAAGTTCTGGGCACTAGGGTGGGAAAAAACAGGCACACGGCGCACCTCCTCAGGGGAGGGCGAGGAGGTGAGCTGAGCAGGGAGCTGCCGGTGGGTGCCGTGCACCCAGAGAGTTGGCCCCTATGCTTGGAGATGATTTAGGGGTTGGTCTATGGACATATCATGTTATGCCACATATCTAGAATTAAGCTGTAGGTTTGTTTTCAGAAACTCTGGACAACATTTAGGTCATACCAGAATTACTGGAATTAGTGATTCAGCACAAAACAGCATTTGTTTGGAGTCAATATGGAGCAATGTAGCTGCATAGGCGGTGGGAATATTGGAGATGCTGTTTTACCTATGGGACATAAAACTAAGGGCTGGTTGAACTGGAGTCACTAATGGTTGCATGGTAGTAGGATGACCAGATATCCCGATTTTATAGGGACAGTCGCTTTTGGGGTCTTTTTCTTATATAGCCTCCTATTACCCCTACCCCACCTTCCCACTGTCCTGATTTTTCACATTTGCTGTCTGGTCACCCTTAATGGCAGCATGGATTGCCTCGCTGTATGCGAAGAAGGCTAGAAGCAAGGAGGATTTTAGTTCTCTAGGGGCTGAGTTCACCTTTCTAACTTAATTGGGGTGGAGATTTTTCTAGTTATGTCTGGTAGTATAGCCCATGCTGACCCATTGCTATTTTTAAGATCTAGTTGATGATTAATAGTATATTTGCTCATTCTGGTTATTTTAGCTTGACCACAATTACAATTTGATATTTTGATGTACAGACGAGTCTCATCTTGCGCGGGGGTTCCGTTCCACGGTTAGCACGTAAAGCAAAAACCCCGTGTAGTGAAACTCTCATTGAGTTGAATGGCGGGTAGAATCACCCACACTTCAAATGGAGTTTTTAAACTGTTGTTTTTCTTTTATTTTTCTGTTTTTGCTGACTGTGCAAAGCTGAATTCGCTGACGTTAAATGTGTCTAAGATGCGACTCGCCTGTACTTAAAGGGGCCTCTCTCATTCCTGAACTCTTCCTTATATTTCTTAATTTCTCAGTGGCCTTTGAGAGGTTATCACCAGCGTGTTAAACACACTCCTCTTCCCCTGCCCCCAATAAAAAACACTTGCCTGCTACTGCTTTGCCCTGGAGAGGCATGGGGAGCAATGATAGCCATGTAAGTTTGAAATGTCAGAATCTACCAAAGGGTGAAATCCTAGCTTCACTGAAGTCAATGGGATTTTGCCATTGACTTCAGTAAAGGCAGAATTTCAACTTAGATTTATAACATACAAGAAACAGTTAAAAGACATTAAGCATAGTGTAACTGAGAATCAGGCTCATGGGGTTTGAAGTACAGGTGCAGAATTGGAGTGTAAATGTACTTTATGCTACCATTGTAAAAGATGGCAGTTTGTTCCATGGAAAAATTGCAATAATGTGAAGTTTAAGGCTTTTTTTTTTTTTTTTTTTTTTTGGAGGCTTAGTGACAGTTCTGAAACTAAATTATCATGACAATACACCTTCAGAGTTGGAGCTTCCCCAAAACTGCCCTCCTCCTGCATTTTTCAAAATACCTTTCTATAAAGACCAAGTCTCAACCTGACTCACTTGATTCTTCAATAATGTTAATAATTTTAGTGGTTTCCTTTTTGTCTGTTTTGGATAAATAAAGAGTTATACCAGAACTTTGGAAGTGAGAGGAAAAAAACCCATTTATTCCCTGACATTATTGAAGCAGTACAGGCACAGGATAAACATAATTAAGAGTAAGCTGATTTTTCTTGGAATGACAAATGCACTTTGTTTTTCATAAAGCTGTATCATGATTGAAGAGAAGAAATACATTTTCTTAAAATTATGCCAAACTATTAGTAACAAAATAATTAAAAAGTTAAAAGGGGGGTTAATGACACCTTGAGCAGTGATAATCCTAATGCTGCTGTAGCTAAATCCTTAAATGATTGTTTGGGTTCAGTGTGTGAATATTCTTTTTGAGGCTGCTCTGGATATTTCTTCCTGTTGTACATTCTGAAACACCATCAAGACATTCATTTAAAATGTGTTCTCTACTTGCTGAAGTATCTGCATGGTGGCTCTTTTGAGAAGGTAATCCACATTTTACTCTCATTACTGGTGAAGTATTTGAGAAAATGAAAATAAAAGGTGTTTAAAAAATAATCAGAAGACTCATGGTCCTTTTTCTAAAAGTTGGGCTGGTAGTGTTGGTGTGCTGGCCCTATTCCAATGCAGTAGTTACATTTGCAATGACTAAATCATCCCTTCACTTTTAGGTCCTGATTCCAAAAAGCACCACTAATTAGGGCAGCACTTACTTAAGTACATGCTGAAGTATTTCCTGATCCAGGCCATGGTGAGGTACACTATCCTTCTCAGGTCTTGTCTCACTCGTTTGCAGAGTGGTACAATGTGCTGTAAAACAGCTCATCTGCTACCCACACAGGTCACTGCAGTTCTATGGTGAGTGAAGTGCTCTCATTATTATTTGTATTACTCTAGCACCAAAGAGCCCTAGTCATGGACCAGGGCCCCACTGTGCTAGGCGCCGTACAAAAATAAAACAGAAAGATGCTCCTTACCTCAAGGAGTGTACAATTTAAGTATAGGGCCAGAGATAACAGATGGATACAGACACACGGGAGAGTACAAGTAAACAACAGGACAATAGTGGTTTATGTATATTATACAGCACTTTGGCCCCAATGAAAAAAAAAAAAAAAAAGCATTGCCTTTGAAAGTCTGCCTCATGCCATGGAGCACATAAGCCTGGCAAGCACAGAACTGAGCCTTCGGGCGGCCATCCCCGGAAATCTAACCCTGCCCAGGTTTATTTAGCCTACAGTTCTTAGTTGTGTTCAACATTAACCACAAAGCACAAATGTTTGCTCCTTGTCTGCATTTGTGGTAAAAGCAGATATTAGTAGATGTTAAAAACACAACTGGAAATTGTAGTATATACAAGTCCTTAAATGGAAGCTATGTTATAGGGATAATAAATAGCCTATGTTACAAACTGCAATATCCATTGAATAAATTTAGCCTGTAATCACTTTTTTCAAGTTTTCTGTCTACTGTTGTTGTCTGAGCAATGATTGTTTTATATGCTATTTTGCTGCTATCTCAGGTGAATAAGGTTAAATAGAAGGATTTGTGTGTCTAATTTTTCAACAGAAACATTTAAGCTTGAGGTCTACACATTTTTCCAAAGAGGATTGTTTTGGTACCAAAAAAAGCAGTGCTATATGCTTCAAAAATGGAAAAGCCCCACTTTGCCTTTGTGGTTTGCACTGCAGTTATAGATAATACACATCTCTTTATGCACTAGTATCAATTCTTTCCTTTAATTCTCGATTATGATTTTGAAAGGTATTAGCTTGACATCACTACAGTCTAAAATCCTTATCCCCTGAACAGCTGCACTGCAGCAGCTGATGCTGCAAGCTTCCTAGCACTATCCTGCTGCTTTGATCAGTCCCCATTCCAGACATTTCTAGTTGTGGAAGGGTATTTCATACTCCACCATAATTCAGTCCTTAGACTCTCAGTTGTGTCATCATATGGCACCTGCGCACCTTAGAAATACCTAAACAGATGCCAGTGGTGGCTGCCTCTGTGCTGTGGACAAATATTCATTACATCCAGGATGAAACTAGTGAACGCATTTCACACGAAACTTGACTGGTGTCAGACCAGAACTGGGAAGAGCCTGACTAGGATGAAAGGCTCTATAATCTCTTACGGGCAGATCAAGCCAGTCAGTCTCCCCTAAAGCAATTACCTTTAGTTAGCAAAACACTGACACAAAACTGAATTCTTCAGGAAAAGTACATGGAAAAAAGTTTGTTGATTAGAATTCATGTTTATATATATATAAGCAGTTGAGGTTAGAAAAAATAGGTGGCCAAGTCTTTAAAATGAGTTGGTCTAGATCCACTTTTTCCAGAACGTGTCCATGGTGTATATTCAGTTACTTACGTTTGTAGAAGTATCTCAGACAAGACCCTGGAGAGTCTGGTGTGTGTGGTAAGTCTAGGATTGAAGGAGATGTTACTAAACCTGAAAATACTCCAAAAATATTATTAAAGTCTCAGACAATAGCGCCATGGGACACTATCAGACACAGACTAAAACAGAATGGAAAAAAGTGTAATTATCCATAAGAACCACCAGCTAGTTACCTAATAGAAATCACATGGTCTGTATCCAGCTGGTAACATTTTAACTGCTCCACATACACTTCAGTGAGCATAACCTATTATATTTCATTCACATGCTTTTTTGGAAGAAGGGTGGTAGATTTCTGAAAGATAAACATCCAATTTACTCTTCCCCACTCCCAACATATCCTTCCCCCTATGCCTATGTATTATTTTAATAATGTTTTGACAGAGGATAAGATGTAATGAAATAGTGCATTGTGCAGGATTGTCAAACACTCTTTATGAAGTTGATAAATGAGAGAACGGATGAAATTTTGGCAGTTATTTTTCCTTTCAGAGAAATGTCATTACAATATGGAGTTCAGCCACATTTCAAAGAAGTAAGACTTTCCTTTTCTACCAATCGATGATTTCTTACTCAGAAATAATATTTCTAGTAAACAAACAGCATCTCTAAACTGATGTTCTGCTTATGTCATGCTTTGCCAGGTATAAGAAGCCACTGCAAGAAACTTGGATGTCAAAACAGGTAAGCTTTGAGTGTGAGTAGTGGAAAACAGTTGGTACAGTGTAAACGAGCCCTTCTCCGCTCGGTGCACAAATGAGTCAGGACCCCACTGTTGTAAGCACCAGTGTCCCTTTATTTCCCTTGTGCAAGCCCACACCGTCACCTATATACATATATACATAAGATAGCCCACTGACTTGGCTGCCTTGGGGGACAGCTACCTCCCACAGCTAGCCAGGAGCAACAACACACACCTTGTTCCTCCCTGTTCTCTTCCCCACTCCCCTTCCCGTGACTTCCTTCCTGCCAGCTTTATGCTCTGGCCTGGAAGGCTCCCAGGTGGTTTGCCTTAAGCCCCACTCTCCTCAGGGCCATGCCCTGCCAGCCAATTCACTCCCCCAGCTGGGAGCTGAGCTAGCAGAGCCTCTGCTGCCCGTGCAAACAGAGGGAACGGGAGCTGGCTCAGCATCTTCTCGCCAGCACCCTGTTACACACAGAAACAGGCAAAGAATTTTTACCAATCTTTACCACTAGTGCAAAGGAGGCAAAGAGACCGTATGTCTCTTCTGCCTCAGAAATAGCAACATCATGCTCTACAGAGGTTTTCCAGACCTTAAATCACTTCATAAACTCAGTCTGCCTCAGCTCAACCCTGGAAACCAGCCCCTCATTTCATGAGATCACCACCTACATGATGGCTTCATGAATCACCCAGAACACAATACCCTGCTTCCAAGAATTTGGCCTGTTTACACAAGAAGCAATCATAGCAGCACTAACAGCAGTCAAGGGCGTATATGGGACTGACTCCTGACCCTAGTAAAATAAATAAATAACAAAAAAACCCACACGTTGGACATGTAATATCAGATTGTAAAACCTCCTTTAAGAAATCTACCATCCACACTAAACCAAAGTATCTTCTCGTATGAAAGCATCACTCAGTGCTAGACTAATCACAAACTGCTCCTTAGTTCTCACCTCCCATGATTAGTTGCTTTCTGTCCCAGCACTCCAAGGGCTTCTGGCTTTCTTTTGTGGCATTTTTCAACAGCTAGACAAACTAAGATGTGAGCAGTGTCTCCAGCCGCACCTATCAATCACCAATATCCTGGACTCCTCTCAGTCAAGCTTCAAACTCAGGCCTGGTTCAGAAACAGAACTTGTTGCTACGGTGGATGACTGTTTCCTGTATGTACACCAGGAAAACACATTCATAATCATCTTGCTCAGTCTTTGACATATTATTCAACATCCCTATGAAGCTGTTGGGAGACACAACCCAGACTGGAGTGCTAGTTGCACATAGAAGACAGACACTCACCTATACATATCCTTTATGTAAAACTTAAACAGCCCCTTCTCAGCCTCCAGAGTCCCCAGCTGATATCGGCTCCTGGTTGAAGAACAGATAGCTAAAGCTGAATTGGGGGAAGACTGAGGTGATGCTGCTGGCAGGAACATTGAAGATCTTCAAAAAACTTGCCACCTCTACTATCTTTCATGACCAAGGGACTTTGCCCTCAGACTTAGGCCACGTCTATAGTAACAATTTGTGTCGACAAAAGTGATGTTGACACCCAAAAGTTGATGTCCTCAGACTTGTTCCCGCTGTTGGCAGAACGTGGCCACAATGGGGGCACCATCATTGACTGTGTGAGCAATGCACTGTGGATACCTATCCCAGAGTCCTCCTCTTACTAGGTGTTGTGGGACGATGGAGAGGATCGCGGTGCATCTTGAGACAGTGCTAAATGTCCCGTGATGAATAGCTTTCTGTCCCAGCATGGGCTTTTGGCTTTCTTTCATGGCATTCTTTTTTTTCAATAGCCCTTCTTTGCTGTGCTCTCCCTCTGTGAGAAGGGACGGATCCCACACTGCTTCCCTATGCTCTGTCATAAAGACATCATGGATGGCAGTGCAATTAATCATGAAATTCCTAATTGAAGAACGCTCACAAGAGCCTGACATTCTGCGTGATATGGCTAGGAGCAACTTTAGATTGTTTTTGGCATTCACAGAGCAGATGCACAGGGTAGACTGTCACTTTTGGGCTCGTGAAACAAGCACTGAGTGATGGGATCATATGGTCATGGAGGTTTGGGATAACGAACTGTAGCTACAGAACTTTTGGATGCAGACAGCCACCTTCCTGGAACTGTGCACAGAGCTTTCCCCAGACCTGCAGCACAAGGACACCAGAATGAGAGCTACCCTCTCAGTAGAGAAGCATTTAGCAATTGCAGTGTGTGGAAGCTGGTGACTCCAGCCTGCTAGCAGGCAGTCATGAATCAATTTGGGGTGGGGAACTCAGCCACTGGGGCTGCGTTAATGCAAGTGTGCAGGGTAATAAATCACATCCTGTTACGACGGACCATGACTCTGGGAAAAGTGCGTGAAATAGCAGACAACTTTGCAGAGTTATTCCCTAACTGTGGAGGGGCAATAAATGGCACAAGCCATATTTAACACTTGATAGCCACACCAAACTGCATATCTTAGCTCACCCAGAACTGCACTATGACTTCACAAGCCTGCCCATTTTCATTCTCAGACAGAAACTGAGGCAGTCTCTGAATGACACAACTGATCCATCAAACTCTGCCCACCACCTAAGTGTAGCGCACACATAATCTGATATCTGTCTTCATACCAGAGGTTAAGATTTCCACAAAGTTTATTTTTACATTTGAGTTACATTGCTTAAATATTGGTCTGCACAAAAGATTTAACAACGAATGGCCACTGACTGGAATGAATAGTCACTAAATAAAAACCCTTAATATTAAGAGAAGTAACAAAGAGTCCTGTGGCACCTTAAAGACTGACTAAAGTATTAGAGCATAAGTTTTCGTGGGCTAATACCCACTTCGTCGGATGCATGCAGTGGAAGTATCCAGGGGCAGGTATAAATAGGTAGGCACGAACCAAATTGGAGATAACAGGATTTATCTCCAACCGGGTTCTTGCCTACCTATTTATACCTGCCCCTGGATACTTCCACTGCATGCATCCGACGAAGTGGGTATTAGCCCACGAAAGCTTATGCTCTAATACTTTAGTTAGTCTTTAAGGTGCCACAGGACTCTTTGTTACTTCTGCAATCCCAGACTAACACAGCTACCCCTCTGATCCTTAATATTAACTAATTAGTAAATTAAAGACTAAATGGGGCTTGATTCCAGTCTGGCCAAAGAGGTTCAAACAACAAACAGTACTCAGAGTTAATCAGATTTATATTTAATATAAAAAATTAAATCATTCAAAAAAGCTTATAATTTAAATTGAACCAAAAATCTATGATGTACTATACAAATCCACTTATCGTGATCCCTCTTATTCTACCAACTGCCAATTAAACTTCCCTTCCATTACTCTGTAGAAGTGTTTCATTGAGGATATGCAAACCCTTCCATACAAAACTTTGCCTCAAACAAACTTTTTGTTCTGGATAAGAAGTGCTTCAAAAAACCCTTCAATTTCAAAGCAAGAGTACAACTATTTTACAAAATAAGGTTTTAAAGGGAAAACATACACATTCACGAAACAAACTAATCCCCAAGTTAACTTTTCTTCACAATTACATGCTTGTTAGATTATGAGAGAACTTTGGAGAAATTATGCAAGATGATCTCATTCATAATCCCGTAAAGATGCAGACAGTAAAAATTTTCAAAACATTTGACAACCCTAGGGATGTACATGAAAGTTATTTCAATAATTGTATTGTGTGTGTCTCAAATTGCTAAAACATTCTAGAAGTAGCATGTAACAAAGTTTATTTCCACATGTCCACTGGAGACCTAACATTTTATTTATAAATAACAAGATATGTTAAAGTTAAGATTACATTCCTTGCTGATAAAGTAATATTCTTAAAGTATAGTATTTACATAATCCACAGTCTTGTCTGTATAAACAGTTTATCTACATATACTGAGCATTGCAAATAGTTGAGAGGAAAAATGTCAAGAGACTTCTTAGTTTGTAAATAAAGTTAGTAGTAATCTTGCACGTATACCCGTCTGCGTCAGCTCTTGAATTAACACTGGACAAAAAGCAGCTCCCATTTTGGCTGAGCATCTTTAGTAATCTGATATCATTAATAAAGCATCTGATGACATACCAAAATTTCAGAATTATCTGGATTTCTAGAACTGACAGTGCTGCTAAGAGGAAACAATTACATGTGCATTTTCTTTAACAATTCAGTGAAGAATTTGCAGTGTGACACTCTTAAGGACTTGATGATCAAGGAATAAGATTAGATAGCTTTTTTTTTTTTATGTTTTCAGTGAATTATAGTGCTTATAAAAGTGAGACACTGATAACTGATTAGAGACTGTTCAGCCGTATAAAGTAAAAAGGCCTGTGCAAGCTTCTTCACACAACCCTAACCAATCCACTTCAGTCCACACCAGCTAGTCTGGTCTTTTTCCTTTGTTGAACCAACACTGCCAATCTTTCTATACTACAGTTTGTGCTGTGATTTTGTAGCATGCCTATCCAGTAAGATAACCTTGTTTGACTAAGGGCAGATCTCAGTAAAAGTTCAGAGGTGATGTTCTAGTACATTTGGTCATTACGCTTCCTACCAGTGCAACGTGACTTAAAATCTACATACTCTTAAAATATAAGACATACACAATACATTACTTGTGAAAGCACATTAACAAATGGCCAACATGCCTCATTGCTTTTCAGTTCTTGTCTGCCATCAAAGAATCTTTCATTGCTTTCCCATTTTAGAACCGAATGTGGTAATCTGCTAAAATCTAGAACAATGCTAGAAGTGATGATTAAGTAGTGTATAGCAACGTAGTCAAGCAATAACATGGTTACAGTAAAACCAAAAATCTTGAAATTAAGATGAAATCTTAGTCAGCAAATGTGCTAGGCTAAAAGGCAGAAATCTCCAGAAGTTAAGGCAATTTCATACAGTACACTCTTTAAGAATTCACTCTATCCTCAATTTAGTGTGTGGTCAAACTGGACTATACATTTTCCTATTGGAATAGACAGCATGGGATGTTTTATTGGTTTTATACTGTATTAGGTGATACATCCCCTTATCAGACCACATTTATGTAAAGATTTACTGTGATGTTCAGATTACTTGAAGGCAAACACATGTATACGGCAATACCGGCTGTCAGGGAGACAAGCGATTCAATGAGCTTTCTTCTCCTGTTGCACTAAGTTTGAGTGTTGTCAGCTTCCGAGGGGGATGTTGAGGACTCTTACGAAGGTTATCATCCATCTGCAGGAAACAAAATGGAAGCTGAATCTGGCGTACAGAAGAACACAGATGCATGTCAAGAGCCTGCATACTGGGTTCCAGTCATGAATGTTTGTGTGAGTGGTCTCACCCTGCTATTTCTGCTCTCAGCCCTGATTATAAAGGATGCTTTGGCTCCTCTCTCATCCCTAAACTCCTGCTTATGTTGAGATCACTATTTATACCATGGCAGATAAGAGGTGGGACATTTATGTGGGTTCTTCCTTGAATTATCTAACTGGAAGCACTGAGGAAATGCTGTGGCTCACCTTCTCCAAGTCTACACGGGGGCTGGGGGGAAAGGGGGCGGAGCAGGAGGGTCGACCTAAGATATGCATACCAAAGCGTAGCTGAAGTTGACGTATCTTAGGTCGACTTACCTGGGCAGCCTCACAGCGACGAGTCGACTGCTGCCACTCCCCTATCGACTCCTCTTCCGCCTCTCGCGGCAGTGGAGCTCCGGGATTGACGGGGAGAGCACTCAGGGATTGATTTATCACGTCTAGATGAGATGTGATAAATTGATCCCTGATAAATCGATCACTACCCGCAGAGCTGGCGAGTAGTGTAGACTTGGCCTTTGTATCAGTTTTATGACAGCCAAATTCTGTTGGATCAAAAGTCATAAAGCTGCCAAATTCAATTGGTGCATTAACCTGCTCAACATCAGAAGCACATTCAGGACCTTGTGGAAGTGCATACTTTAATTTCAGAAGTGCTTTAGAGGAATTGGAGGAATTTCAATTATCTAATGATTTATAAAATATATTTACAAAAGAGCATGATGAGATCATTTCAAAGACATGTTAAAAGCAATCTCTGAATAAAAGAATTTTAGGTTCCCAGAAGATATAAATGAAATTTGAAACACTCCACACAGAACAGTGCATAGAGTTCAGCAAATATGCTACAATCAAGACCTAACGAAGAAAATTCGCCACATTATTCATGAACAAACCATTGGACAAACATTGACATTTTTCTCTAAATGTTATTTTTAGTCACATCTGGGTAGAATTTTTTAGTGAATTAATATGCTCAGTGTCCTCAAATATTTTCCCTGGTAACTTAGTGTTTATGAAAGGTTCTGACAGACAGCCATGGAAACAAGTGCCCTTTACCAAGTACAAGACAGACAGGGGAACTTCTGATTGACTCATTAACAAAAACCCAACAAATATTAAAAGGAACAAATGCGGGATTAAAAACAGAGTGAGTAGGGGAAAGGAATGTTCCTAGACAGGGGATGACAAGTAGTTACATAGAAGACTCGCTGGGTCTTCAAACTAAAAGGAAAGGGATTAAATGGATGTCTATATGGAGCAAGTTTCACATCTTAGGGGACACCATGAAAAAACATGGTCAGTCGCCAATTTAAGTGGTGATAACAGAAAACATAACAAAAGGTGTAGTGTCAGACTGCAGCTCATCTGATGATGTGGACATGTCTAGATTGTTAAGATTATTTACACAAGGCCCTGAATCACAAACAATACATACTCCTATTAATATGTTGCGTTATCCTTCAACATTTGAACACACAATATTTCCTTTGTCAACAGTATTGTTTTGAATACAATGAAACAGTTACTTCAGGAAGAACAAGAATTTGTTACTGGTTTATTTTGAATTATGACATTATGTTCATTTTTTTCTATGTAAACTAATTCCTTAGCAAAGAAACAAGGAAAGAAAATTTGCATTGTAAAGTCTCAATGATTATTTAGGGCAAAATCTATTCTACAAAATTAAGTCAACATAATTTACATTGGTATAGAGCCACCACAGTAATTGAATCAGTTTTACACTTCCACACTAGGCTCCTTGTGTCGGCGGGTGCGTGTCCTCACTTGGACCACTTTAATTGTCAGTGTGGGGCATTGTGGGAAAGCTGTGTGTTTGCACTGGCACTGGGTTGACCTAACTACATTGATTTAAGAGCTACAGAAGTGGAGTTAGTAAGTTGGTGTCATGAGTGAGTTACATCGGTGAGAGCTACATTTTAGTGTAGATGCTTACAGAATTAGGTCAACATACACTACCTTACATCGACATAACTCTGTAGTGTAGACCAGGCCCCAAAATGCAAGAATAGCTGGGAACAACAATGCAGTCACAAAAATTAATGGAAAATAAAGACTGAAGAAAAATAACCTTTTCAATCAAGTTGGATTCCTTATTTACAAGCTGTGTGAGTTTCTGCAGATTTGCATCTACCGTATCCTGTCCAGATGGAGAGAAGCCTAGAGCATCAAAGCAGAAAGATGAAGATCGAAAAGAAATTCAGACGAGCTTCACAAGTCTCTTGCAAAGCTCTTTGACAGAAAGATCATGCAGTTTTTCACCCCTATAAACAGGTTTTTATTAAAGAAACACTTTGTATTGCAGACAATGTTGTAGCCTTTTGTTTCCAAATTAAAATCCTTGAACCTGAATTCCTATGTAGATATTGGTACTCCTGCTAATTCTTGACATGCTTTAAAGACAAGAATTAAGTGGTTCTCAACCCTTTAAAAACCATGTCCTCATGTTACAACAACAAAAAGAAAATTTCAGGATTCCCCCTTGCCACTCAAAAAAAAAAAAAACGTGATTCTTTTCCCTACCACATCTAGTTATAAACGACAGAACACTGATTTTATATGCAGAAAATCAGTTATTGTGGCACAGGTGGGCCGTGGAGTTTTTATAGCATGTTGGGGAGTGGGCCTCAGAAAGAAAAAGGCTGAGAACGTCTGGTGTAGACAAGTCCTCATTCTTCAAAGTGCAATGCTAATCTTAACTTGTCCAAAGGGATTAAGAAGTTATGCACTCACCTCTTCTCCTTTCCCCATCCCACAGCCATTTTATTTGGGCAAGTCATTAAATATTTTATGTAGGATTTCTAGAGCGACTAGAGAGGATTATTCTTGAACAACTGACATTAGTAACCCTTTACCCACAATAGATGGAATACAAGCTGTCAGGAATAGTATCCCTGATGATGCCACAGCACAAGTGGTTGCTGAACTCTGTGACTTTATCCTCACACACAATTATTTCAAATTTGGTGACAATATATACCTCCAGACCACTGGCACCGCTATGGGCACCCGCATGGCCCCACAGTATGCCAACATCTTTATGGCTGACCTGAAACAACGCTTCCTCAGCTCTCGTTCACTCACGCCTCTCCTCTATCTACGCTACATTGATGACATCTTCATCATCTGGACCCATGGGAAAGAAACTCTGGAAGAATTCCACCATGATTTCAACAGCTTCCACCCCACCATCCACCTCAGCCTGGACCAGTCTACATGGGAGGTCCACTTCCTGGACACCAAGGTGCAAATTAATGATGGCCACATCAACACCACCCTATACCGAAAACCTACCGACAGCTATGCCTACCTTCATGCCACAAGCTTCCATCCCGGGCACACCACACGATCCATTGTCTACAGCCAAGCACTGAGGTACAATCGTATTTGCTCCAACCCCTCAGACAGAGACCAACACCTACAAGATCTCCACCAAGCTTTCTCAAAACTACAATACCCGCACAAGGAAATAAGGACACAGATCAACAGAGCCAGACGTGTACCCAGAAGCCTACTGCTGCAAGACAAGCCCAAGAAAGAAAACAACAGAACACCACTGGCCATCACCTACAGTTCTCAGTTAAAGCCTCTCCAACGCATCATCAGGGATCTACAACCCATCCTGGACAACAATCCCTCACTTTCAAAGGCCTTGGGAGGCAGACCAGTCCTGGCCTACAGACGACCTGCCAACCTGAAGCAGATTCTCACCAGCAACAGCACACTGCGCCATAATAACTCTAACTCAGAAACCAATCCATGCAACAAACCTCGATGCCAACTCTGCCCACACATCTACACCAGCAACACCATCACAGGACCAAACCAGATCACCCACACCATCACTGGTTCATTCACCTGCACATCTACCAATGTAATATACGCCATTATGTGCCAGCAATGTCCCTCCTCTATGTACATCGGCCAAACTGGACAGTCTCTACGAAAAAGGATAAATGGACACAAATCAGATATCAGGAATGGCAATATACAAAAACCTGTAGGAGAGCACTTCAACCTCGCTGGACACACTATAGAAGATTTAAAGGTCAGCATTTTACAGCAAAAAAAACTTCAAGTCCAGACTACAAAGAGAGACTACAGAGCTGCAATTTATTTGCAAATTTGATACAATCAGTCAAGGATTGAACAAAGATTACGAGTGGCTAGCTAACTACAAAAGCAGCTTCTCTTCTCTTGCTATTCACACCTCCAATTCAGCTGCTAGAGGAACATCTCACCCTCCCTGATTAGAGATAACAAGCTGGTTCAGCCTCATTGGACTAACCCTGTTATCTCCCACCTGGTTCTTGCCTACCTATTTATACTTGCCCCTGGATACATCCGACGAAGTGGGTACTAGCCCACGAAAGCTTATGCTCTAAAACTTTAGTCTTTAAGGTGCCACAGGACTCTTTGTCACCTTTATCTACTGTAATGCAAGAGTACACCTTTCCTTCTCAGATATATTTCATGCCTTCTATCCTTTCCCTCAGCCTTCCAAAGAAAGGGAAACCTCCCCCACATCAGACACACCCCACTAACACTATATCAGCTGGCAAATCAGAAGAGGTAATATCAGTCTGGCTTTTTCAGCTTTTGTCAGTACCATGGGTATATCTACATCCTAGCATGAAATGCTGATGTACTGATGCCTCAGGTTGGGTCATCTGCAGGACTGAACCTAGAATCTCTGGATCTAAAAGCATGGAACGCTACTGCTTGAGTTAAAGGACCAGATCCATTGGCTGGGATGCAATAGCAAACTTAAACCTTTTACATGATCTAGTCACTACAGGAGGAATATAAGAACCACACTACGGGTCTTGTGTGCCTTACACTGGTAGGCTGTTTTCTAGAAAAGGAACAGAAATCTGACTGTGAAATAACAGATTCTAAATAGAGGAGGAAAAATTGGTTAATAAGGGCCAAGTGCTGTTGCTCTTTATTGAGCAAAACCTCCCCCAAATTACAGTGGGAGACCTGCGCAATTTAAGGACCACCAAATTTGGCCATATAGACTTAAGTTATCTGCTTTACCAAAAGGAGATGTCTGTTTAGACTGAGGGAACAAAGAAGAGGAACGATCAAGTTTCTCAGTTTCATACATCAGAACAACAAACATAGATTTATTCCCATCCACAAATAATATATGATAAGAGCAAGGGGCAGGAGATGCTACTTAAAAATGTTAAACAAGTGCTGTTGTCACTCCACTCTTCAAAGCATTACTTTATCTGACCATACAACTTGAGAACTGATCATAACTTAATTTCTTCTCCACAACCTCAACATGAAAAGCCATAGGCCAAAGTTGTAGCTTTGTAACTGACTAATATAGTTTCAATTTGGCATCCAATGGAAAGAGGCATCCTTCTTTTGAATATAGTATACATGATAAAGAAGAAAACAAACATGACTTACCTGTAACTTTAAGTCTAAAGTAGCCACTCAGGATGTCATCACAGAAGCGACACAGGTTGGAAAGCTGTTTCAAGTGCTCTTGTAATTGTACTCTAGGGAAGTGCACTTTATAAAGAGGTGCGAGAAAACCAAATACAAAGGCATCTAAGGTTGTAGGCCTATAGAGAATGTAAAAACAGACAAAACATTAACAATACAGTACTCCATAAACCACTTTCTGAGCCCATACCAAAAAATGCAAAGCACCATTTAACCAGCTATTCTGGGAATCCATCACACCATCAGCTGGGTGCACTTCTACTGACTTTAGAGCTTCTGAATTTGAGAGGGCCCTACAACCTCAAGCAGCATAATTACAGAATTAAAATTCAGCCCTGCTTCCATGCATGGTAGCTGTCCAAGTCACATTAAGAAAACATTTCTTGCACCACCTATGAAAGTCTGGTCTCCTGTGCAGAGGCCAAGTAAACAAATTTTATGCAGGGAAACAGAATCTACTCACAGGCCTGAAAGCATTAATACATCCAGCACTACAGCCCATAAATAGAAATAGGCAGCAGTTGATTAAGTGTGAGGGGACCACTGTATCAATTTAGATAACCACCACACCTTTGCCTCTCCCCTCTCTTGCTTCCAAATCCCCCAGAACTATTTTGGAGAGAGCTGCTGAGTTAGCATACATGGGAGGTCCACCTGCACAAAAGACCTCCTGGGGGGTCTGTTCATTTAGGGCCTTCCACACTTGGGGATTGAGGCAGCATGATGTGGCCAAAATTGAGAGTTTGCTACAGTTAAAGGGGATGGGCCTGGTTTTAATTATCTTGTTCAGACAATGGCCATCACCAGCAAAAGACACATAAAAAAGTGGAGAAAGCACTGAAGGTTATAGTGAAAAACTATCATCTTTGGTTCACCAAGACCCGGTCTGAACAGACTTTGACACTGAAGTACTATGTTTGTTTACAGCATATACATTTCTCTTCAGATCTTACCTCCAAAGATAAATGTTAAACATGAACCTATTGTGAAGCAGCATGAGACATTCTTAATCAGTAACGTTAGGGCATGCACTATGTGAGATGACTATCAATCATAAAATGGTTTACACTCACGTATTTCCAAAGAAAAACTGAGATGTTCCCAACCTGTTTGATAGAAGATTTAGGCACTCCTTGGCATCTCTGTATATCTAACAAGAGAAAAATTGACCTAAGAGCAATAAAAAGTGGGAAGACTAGTATGCAGAACAGCATTTATCATTACACAACACAAGCCTCCATTTCAGTTCTTCCTCTTGTCAGTACCAATTTGTGACCTATGTTACTCATAAAGCAAAGCATACCTGTGCTTCTACTTCACTCAACCTGTATAGTGGAGGCTCTCCCCTTGTCAGCAGGATCCTGTTAAGTGCTTCCCTGGACATCTTCCCAGGTAGATACAAACTCAGTGGAAACGGAATCCTTGAAGCAAACCACGGCTTTGTCACAGTACAGTAATTTTCAGCCTCAACCCAGAAAGTGTGCAGCTGTATCAACATAGTGAAGAACATGAACAAGAGTTAATAGGAACTCTAATGAAAACATTATGTGTCTCTTTGTTGTATTAAAATAGAAATTAATGTTTCTTTTGGTGTGCAACAAGCATAATTCAATACAGGCCCTAGGTTGCGCCTATTAGGAAGAGATGTGTTCCCAGCTCACATATCAAGGCTGTGCTAATTGGAATGCCTCTCAGTAAAATTAACAAGGTCAGTGCTCATTGTACCAGCACATCTTTAGACAAAGAGTCTGTTCTGAAGAATGATAAGAACTTTGTAAAAACAGCTTCCCTCCCAAACACAACAATAAGATTTGTTGGCTCTCATCCTTCATAGTCCTTATCTTGCTTGTTTTCTTTTTCTGTGTAGCAAGTGCTATGAACAGATTTATTGAGACCTGTCATGCCCCAGTAATTGTAGAAGGGTTATGTTAAAGGAAGGATAGGTAATAACATAAAATGTAGTAAGAAACAGGGTAGGTAAAAGAGAGGGTGGATGTGAATGTATGTTTGACTTGAAGGGGTAATCAAAGGATAAAAGTGCCAGCCTGAGAATTACAATCCCAACATCAATTGGCTGAAGAATGCATGGAGTGAAATGACCAGGTGACCCATATGGCAACCTGGAATCCACAATCCACTTCCAAGTACCTGAGCACCCCGAGGACAGATGGGATGGAGGCAAAGAACCGAAAAACAAGATAACAATGAGCTGTCATAGATGTTTAATCAGCAGATGGCACATCACTTCAGACGTGGGAACAGTGATTGATTATCACTTCAAACGTAAAAGCAGCATGATGAGGCAGATTCCAGACTGGTATAGGAATAAATTCCTATAAAAATAGAACCTAAAGACTGAGAACTCTGAGTCTGGTTCTGCAACCACCGTCCAGGAGCATCATATGCGCATCTGACGAGACCTGACTACATCCTCACGTTCAGGCTACCTGGACAGTGACTTGACACGAGCAACCTCTAGGTTGGTAACTATAACTACCTTGCAGAACTTTGTGTGGATGGATGGATGAATGAATGTGTGAAAGGATGAAATGTTAAAGCTATAATTGATTGCTTATTCTGATTCTTTTTGTATTCACAATAAATGCGGCATCTTTGCCTTATCTCCTTTAATAAGATCCTGCTGGTTTTTATTTTATTAGTATAACATCTTTATAAAGATTGTGTAAGATTCTCTGTTACACAGTTATAGGAATTTTCATCGTATTAAAAAAAGCAAGCAGACTCCTTACTAAATTATATTCCCATACACAAGGCATTAAGATATAGTTAAGGCTGTAACTATGCTCCTATTAAATTAAGACATTAGGACATCGTAGTTAATGCACAGCATTCAAAGTGAATGTTTTAAATACATCAAAGACTGATCCTATAGATCAATCACCCATCTTATGGTGCAGCATCAATGTCATAGGAAAAGATTATATTACTATATCGCACACTATATCCTTCAATGAGGAACAAAATGAGGGGATGAGTTTGAGACAATTACAGAACTAAATGGGACGAGGAAGATATTGGTGTTTATTGCTCTCAGGAAGTAGATGAAGGTGAAGAGGCTAGGTTAGAATCAGCACCAGCCTGTGAGATTTGGTACACCTGTAGTATGGTAGGTAATGGTTTCCTGTACAAACTGGAGCCAAAGTCACACAACTCCAATATAGAGGTAATGCAAACAGCTACAGAGTTCTATATCTTTACTGTAATTCACACATGAAAGCTTGCTAAGATAGTTATTTTGCTTTCTGATAGAAAGATACTTTATTACAACTCTAGATGTGATGTACAGGGAACACAGGTTATTAATAGAATATATGACAAAACAGTCTAATTCAAATCTCTAGAGGCACATGTGTAACTTCTCAAACTTTGGCAGTTCAGTTGAGGGCATTTACAGACTCTGCCAGCTCATCTTCATACCAGCATACCTTGAGAAGTTCCAAAAATCCATTATTAACAACTCCACACTTATGACCCTGACATTATCAAAAATAATCAGGCATGCCAGATCTCATTCAGGAGTATTAAATAAAACAAATCTGAAATTTCTAGTTGACACATTTGGGGAACCAAGCACACCAGTTCTCTCACTGCCTGCCCTGGTTCATGCCTTCAGGGGTGATGAACAAGAGGGAAACAGTCTGGTACCTAAGAACTTGGAGAGAATGGATTTGGGACACTCGGGACTGGAAGTGCCATTGGTATCACCCTGCAGTGAATAAGTAGGCTGATGGAAGCCACGGTGAGACCTTGTGCTAATGGGCAGGCTATTGGTGTCAGGGATCTGAGACACAGTATTCAGACACCTCAAGTTTACATGATAGATAGTGACAGAACCCCTTACTGGTCTGGGTGATCCCCAAAATGTCACACTAGTATAAATTGTTTTTGTGACACAGTTTTTTTTTAAAAAAGTTGCATTCAGAAAGAAAATAAAGGAAAAATAGGTATAGTTCATTTTAAAAAGAGTGTCTCAGAGATACCTCCCCCTCAATTTTTGGAAGCAGTTGGAAGTACTGTCAAAATTGGGCTTAAAAAAAGAAGTAAGTTGCAACCATAATTGTGGTGTGACTCCTACGTCTCCACAGTCAACGCCAATGACCATCTCCCATAAAAATCCATTTGGAGCAATGCATGCTGCCTAACACCTTCACAGATACAAATATTTACTAATAATGTATAGCCTGCTCCATTCAGTGTCTGAAAGTGATCAGCACCCTCTCTCTGAAAACCAAGTTCCTTTAAAATGTCTCACACTGGGCACTATTTAATTATTAATCACTTTTTATCTTGACCATCATTCTATGTTTGTAGATGCTTACCAGAGCAGGCAGCAGTTTTTCTTCAAGTAATGCAATGTATGCCAGTGTATCAGCTCCTTGTTTTGCAGATAGTTCATAATCAGCATTGTACTTCTGTCAAGTTAAAAAACACACATGCAACACACACAGTGTCACATGAAAATTCTCACACAGAAAAGAAGCTCCAAACTGGTGACTTCTATAGAGCTAAACCGTTATTAGGCAGGTCAAGTAACCAAAATCATTTTAAGTCCTGCAATCTAAGAATGGAAAATGTATACCTACTGAAATTTCCTTCCTTTACCCACCCATACCTTCTATGATAAATCTCTCCCTGCCCAACCTCTCTACTGCTCCCAGTGTCCTCAGCCTCCACTTGGGAGGAAGGCCCAGAAAAATTCTCTGCCTTTAACTGCTTTTGAAGCAGCAGCAGAGTGAAACAGATGCAAAAAGTATTACTCATATGGTGACATAGAGAGAGTAAACCAAAATACACTTTTATTTATTTTTCAAAGTTACCGTTTTAGAAATGTTAACACTGGGTGCTGACGGTACCATAGAACAAATTCTAGACTCAATTACACTAGCATAAATTTGAGTAATTCTACACAAATTATGCAGGTACATATTTGTTCCTTTTAAAAGGTGACCTGCAACAGTTTTTTTTAATATGGGTCTTGTGCCCACGTTTTCAGTCTTCACACTGTATAAAGAGGACTTGGAACTTTGTTTTGTCAAAAAGAGACAAGTTTAGACATATTGGGAGTGTTATGCTTTGCTTTCCAGTTTTTGTGGAAGACCTCTTGGATATCTCAGAGGATGCATATTGTTAGTTTTCACACCTTGATTGGAAAGAGAGAGGTATTGAATCTCTAACCGATGTTTTTTCTCCTACAGGTTCCTTAGCCACTGATGTTTAAAATTCTTGGGTTTAACACCTATTTAACAGTGTGATTAAAAATCCTTTCCCAGCTCCAATTCTCAGCTTTCACTCTCTTAATTCTTCTGATGTCATAATATCACTAATTTTCCAGTCATCAAAGACTCTTCCAGGCTAGACAGGAACTGAATTTCTAATGTAAAAACAAAGCAGGGGGAAAAAAGAAAGACAATACCATTTTAGGCCCTCTTCCTACATTTTAAAGACGGAAAAACAATACAAACCAACTCCCACCCTCTGCAGATTACTTAACATTCTAGATGTAGCTCATCAAGAGTAAAACTGTACATTGCCAAAATGTGCATCACTAAAAATGATTCCAGATTTTCTTTGTTTTGCTACCCAAAAAATCCCCACAGTAGATTAAAAATAATAGAGGTTTTAAAGTAAAATAAAAATGTGTTAGAGTAATATAGTTATGTAAAAAATATGATATAAAAATGTTGATCTATAAAAACCAGCAACTTTAGAAAAAGATTAGCTATTTGAACACTTAATATACAACTCGGGCTGGGTCAGCCTGCTCAATGAAACTTTTGTTTGTTTGTTTTATATTTAAACCTGAGAAGGGTTAAAGTTAGTCCTACTTAAACAGGTAACCATGGTCCACACTCTGCCCCCCTTACTTATGCTAGAGATGCAATTTCTTATGAGTAGTCACAATGAAGTGACATAGTGCTACATAGTGCTGCTAAGAGTAGCAGAATCAGGCTTCATATTATTAGAAACTATATGTATGGATATTTACAGATAAATATTGGAACACAGGTGGAAATGTTACATGATAGAGAAAAAAAACAAGCTGCAAATTAAATTAAACTGAACTAAACCCAACACTTCTCTTTAGCAAGTTAGAAACCTACCTGTTTTCTTAAGAAGCTTAGTATTTTTGCTGGCTGAGCAATAACAGTGTCTTCTGATATCAACACTGGCACATCTCCTAAGAAGTGAGAATTATACTGTCAACAGAATTTACACGGGATACTTTTAATCTAATTTGAAATGGGCCCTAATCCTACAAACACTCATGCAAAATGCTTAGCTTTACACAACAAAGAACTTCATTAAGGTCGTGTGTGAGTTTGCAGAATCAGAGCCATAGTTAGCATGAAAAAGAATCCAAACAAAGACAGGTCCACATCACAGTCAGACTGAAGTCAATGGGATATGCTGGAGCTTGGCACTTTTGGCTACTTCTTTAGGTACCTAATTGTAGATACCTATTTGTAGATACCTATCTGAGATTTGTAGACCAAATGGGTATCTAGGTATCAAATTTGTAGATACCTACTTGAGAATTTCAGCCTGTAAACCTACAGCTTGTACATACAACTAGTTTGTTAGCCCATTCTCCCATCTTTCTCCTCCGTTTGTTTTGATCCCCAGTTATGTCTTGCCTTAAATTAGGGCCACAATCTGATCTGAACAGGCAGATCCCTGCACCTTTATGGAACCTCATTGACTTCAGGGACTCCTCACAATGGTGCAAGGGTCCACCTGAATACACCAGACTGTAGGATTGAGGTTTAAAATTGTAAACTCTTTGGGACAGCCTATACTGCAGTGGTCCCCAAACTGTGGGGTTTGCCTCCCAAGGTGGTGGGGGGACATTCCAGGGGGCATGGTGAGGCCCAGGCCAGCCCCCTTGGGTGGGGGGTGGTGGAAGGAAGAGCCACCCAGCTCAATTCTGGCTCTGGACCCAGACCTGCCCCTAACAAAGGCCCCGGCTCCCAGCCATTGCTCTGCTCTTGGCCCTGGACACAGCCCGGGGCCAGGCAGGAAGTGAGCACCACCCAGTTCCACTTCGGCTCTGATCCAGCCCTACTCCCAGCTGAGGCCCCAGCTTTGGCTTCTGGCCACAACTATGGCCTGGCCACAGCTCCACTCCCAGCCATGGCTTTGCTCCTGGCTGTCTGGCAGCCGCAGTACCACTCCTGGAAGCTGCAGCTCCAGCAACCGCAGCTCCACCTCCGGTTCCCGGGGGGGTGCACATACAGATTACATTCATAGAAAAGGGGAGGCATGACCTTAAAATGTTTGAGGACCACTGGCCCAAAAAGTCTCTTGTATATTACATATTTGTACAGTACCTACCACAAGGGAACTAGATTTTGTCTCTAGCTGCTACTGTAATACAAGTAAATAAGACTCTTATTATTGAACCAGAGTTTTGGAGAATTAGTTTAATTTAAAATGTTCTTTCCTTATATTTACTTGTTAAAAATACAGAATTTATCAGCAAGTATGTTAAATTAGTTCTTGACGTAATTCAATAAAGTCAAAGAGCTATACCAGGGATGAATTTGGCCCTACAAGTCATAAGGGGCCAAGTTCTATGCAGATATAAATGATACACACGCTAAACATATGACAGGTAGAAGTGGCGAATGAGTTTAATTTGCACTGATTTGGTTTCCAGAGGTTGTGCAAAACTTGTGCAATTTACACGCCAATGATGAAAGAAATAAACTCACAGGAGGGTCCAAAATAAAGGCCACCCTACCATCTTATCTTAAACCCACCCTCTTTGTTGTATTTCCTCATACACCGTCCTTTTGATCCACCTTTGTGTGGATCCACCTTCAGATTGGTGCAAATTATACACTTCTTAAGGCTTACACTCATCTTCCAACTAAGTTACACCTAATTTAAAGGAACACTGGTAACTTGATAATCTAATGTCCATTTGAAAGTTCTCTGACTACTGTTTTTACAAATAACCTCTAGCTATACTGTGCTGAAAGATTAAAAAAAATTCTGATTCAATTTGTTTACTTTGTGAGTTTGACAAAACTACAGATACAGTCAGTTTCAGTGTTTTATTGGTTGTCAGTTGTATCAAATTTACATAGTGATCAAGGACATACTATTTATACCCTCCGGATAGCCTTTACTGTCATACAATTTTCAGGCTTGGTGTTGTAAACACATTTGATGCATGCTTAACTTCATTAATGTGAGTAATTCCATCGAAGTCAAATAGATTACTCACCTGTGTAAAAGTTTGGCATGTACATACAAGTGTTTGCAAACTCAATCCTTCATTTGTAAAATGGCTAGTAGGAAAAAAAATACAAAAGCAAGTACCTTTTGGAGCTCTCCATGAGTTATCAATAGCATTCACTTTCACTGGAGCACCTGAAAATCTGGCATAAGCCTGCAATGAAAGTTGCATTAAAAATTCTAGTCAGCTTTTCAAAAAAAAAAAAAGTGATCTTTTTAAGAATTTATATCACTAAGCTAGAGCACTTCTGGAGTAGCCATGTTAATGGCGCATGATCTCATGTTCTTTATACACATTCAGTGTATTTTTTAACAGATGACTAACAATATTAATCCCTTTGTTCTAAGAGTTAGGATTTCTTGCTGTAACTTTTATTAATTGCAAAAGGGTTGGTTCAGGCAGTTTCAGGCAGGGCTAGAATAATTTTTAAATTTCAGAATGTTTTAGGAAACTATGAGTTAAGAACAATGTCCCGACAACATCAGTGCCATACTGAAAACAGATAATATAGGTATCCAGATTAACTCTGTGTTGTAGACAGACCTTGAAATGATGTGACCAAGCATTACTATGGGCTCTAGAGACCAAACCAAAAAAGACATGGCAGCAATTCCCTACCTCCTGACCATACAATCTCACCTGTGCAGGTTCAATGATTTCAGAGCAGCTCTGCAATGGTGTAAGAGTCCACCAAAGCAGACTGGCTATCAGGATTAGTATTTTAGGTTGTAAAGTCCTCAGGCTGTCATTTAGGTTTAGAGAAATAATTTTCCCTACTAAGCAATCAGCAAAGACACAGAAGTGAGCAACACTATTGCTACACTTCAATTAACGGACTTCGCCCCCGTCCCGGCTCTGTCAATAGCACCTGCCAGGGAAGCTGTAGCATCGTTTTCCTGTAGCCTACATCGAGTCCCATGCTACGTATAAACAACGCGCCATTCGGTATCAGGGAACCGTAACGAACGCCAGAGCACTGGCCGGGGATGGAAGGAGCCGCTTCCCGGGGATCGCATTTCCCGCAGCGCGGCGCCCCGCCGCTCCCATCAGCGGCCGACGGGCTCCAGCCGGGGGCCGTCTGCGATCGCCGCAGGCCAGACCGGTAGCCGGCTCCGCAGACACTGGCCGGGAACTAGGACCCCGCGTCCGGCGGCAGCTGCAGCGGCGCCGCCCCGCAGACCCCCCGGACCGCCTCCAGCGCGGCGCCAGCCGGGGCCACCCCGGTCCGCGAGCTGCTCCCCTGCTCCACCTCCCGCGAGCTGATTGGGTCGACCCTCCGGTCGTTACCATGACAATCAGGGACTCTGTGTGCACGGAGGGCAGCCCCCAGTCTCCTCCCCAGCAGCTCAGCTCCATGGGAGACGCCATCTTGCCGCGACCCCTTTGGCCCCGGAACCGCTTGCTTCCGCCTTGGGCCTTCCGGCGGGTGCCCTGCCGGCGTTTCGCGCCGCGGCTCCCGGCGGGAGGAGTCCGGCGCGCGGGGGTGCAGCGCGAGCGCGCGCCGCGGAATTGCTGCGGCTCGGAGCCCGCCTACAGCGGCCCTGCCCCCGGCCTTGTATCATCCCAACACAGCCTACACCTGGCCACCCGCCCACCCGCCCCGGAGCTGCGGCGCCCCCACCCCGGGGAGGGGAAAGGAGAATCCCCTGCACCGCATCGACCTGGCCGCTCGTGCGGCCCGGTGCATAAGCCCGCAACTCCGCGGGGGTGGGTGCAGTAGAGCTCCAGCGTGGTGAGGCCTTGAATGTCCCTCTCTCCCCTTCACTGGTCTAGTCGAGAGCCCTCCGCAGCTAACACGGGTTTGTCTGCACAGCCTGGGCTTAGTGGGACTGAATCAGCAGCCTGGCCTGTGTTATCTAGGCCCGAGCACCTGCTCTACATTTTAACCCTACAGAAGACTTCCTGGTTGTAAAGAGCAACAGGAATACACTGGCTTGGGTGACTGCATTGAGCGCTGCTGGAGAGAGTTTTTTCACCGGGCTGCAGCTGGAGCTAACAAACCTTGATGAAGGCAAGCAGGCATAACCAGTGATCAGTTCCAAGTGAAAAGCACATCAGGATGCAATTAGTCTCTTTAAAGTCAGAAGGGACCTTCATGATCATCCACTGGACCTCCTGCATACACCCACTTGAAATAGCACCCCCGAACCTTGTAGTTGAGTTACTGAAATCCTCAAGTCAAATTTAAAGACTTCAAGTTATAGAGAATTTACCATTTACACTCGTTTAAATCAGCAAGTGATCCATAGCTTGTGCTGCAGAGGTCTCTGCCATATTTGGGGTCAGGAAGGAATTGTTCTCCGGGTCAGAATGGCAATCAACTAGACCGTGACTATATGACTCACTGCAGTCATCTCCAACTGCACAGTCTACAGCAGGGGTGGGCAAACTTTTTGGCCTGAGGGCCACATTGAGTTTCAAAAT
>ML677342.1:13799369-14003151 GCA_007922305.1 Dermatemys mawii
CCAGCTGGGGGCTCCCTGGGGACAGTGAATGGAGGCTCAGGGGGTCCTATAGGACATGGTTTGGGAGCTCCTTGGGGAAGATAAATGGGAGTTCCCTGGATGGGTTGGGGGTCCCTGGGGCAGTGGATGGAGGCTCCCTAGGGGGCAACTGGAGGGATCCCTGGGAAAGGGGACGGGGGCTCCCTAAGGGTTTTGGGGCAGGAGAGGGGGTCTCCTGGGAGGAGCTTCAGGAGTCTCTGGGAAAGACCCCGCCCGGGGATCCTGCGGCACCTCTCCAGCCCCGGCTCCGCGCAGCTCCTTCCGTCCCATCCCGCTCCCCAGCCGCCTGGCACTCACCCGCCATTTGCTTCCCGCCAGCTGGCTGCGGCTACAGCACGTGGGGGCCGCACTCCGAGCTGCTCAGTCTGGCCCCCTGCACCGCGGCTCTGGATTGTGGGGCTCGCGGTGGGCTGCAGCACGTGGGGTCCGTGCTCTGAGCCGTGGGACCCACAGCGGGCGACGCTTGGCCCGGGCCCCGACACCGCGGCTTGGAAGCACGGGACTCGGGGCAGGCGGCACTTGTCCTGGCTCCCCGGCTCAGGTGTATGGAGGCCTGCGGCGGGTGGCCCGGGCCCTGGCACCCAAGGTCGGGAGCTTGTGGCCCTGCAGTGTGCCGCTTTCGACCCGCCCTGGCCGCGGAGCGCGGTGCCTCACGGCACCCCGCGCTTGGCCCGGCCCCACGGCTCCCTGCCCAGGGCCAGGAGCGTGGGACCACAGGCTCCATGCCCCCAGCCCTAGCTGCGCGGGCCGGATAAAAATGGCTGGCGGGCCACATGTGGCCCACAGGCCGTAGTTTGCCCACCCCTGGTCTACAGCTTCTCTTTTACACTGGCTATACATACATTTGTTATCTTTTCTTACACCTATGTAGGGTCCTACCAAATTCATGGTAATGAAAAACATGTCACAGACTATAAAATCTGGTCTTTTGTGTGCTTTTATCTTATACTATACAGCTTTTACAGTGGATACCAGTGTTTCTCAAATTGGTTGTTCTGACCCAAAAGGGAGTTTCAGGATAGTTGCAATGTTATTTTAGGGGAAATATGGTATGGCCACCTTTACTTCTGTGCTGCCTTCAGAGCTGGGCTCCCAGCCAGCAGCCATTGCTTTCCATGGCTTTCTTATGGCTGTGTAGTTACTTTATATTCTGTTTTCTCCACAAACTTGATTGTTCTGCAATTTCTTCACAACACTAAACATTACTCTGTTAAAATGTTAAATCACGGAAGGCTTCTGTCAAGTCTAAATCTGCCTTTGCTCCCAACAAACACTAACCACAAGAAAAAGTGCCCTGTATATTTATATAAGCAGAAATAATGTAGATTACTACCTTACTCCTCTCTGACATTTTGTTTTAATTATGTCTATTCACAGAGAAGGAAAAACATGATTTGCTATTTAAAAAAAAATGACTTTGGACAAATAAGTGTTTAATCTATCACAGTAGTTAGGAAAAAATATGTTAAAAATAAGTCCTTGCTGAGATGCACAAATATTTGTTCGCTGTACCTAGTACTGTATCTTCTTTTCTGTTAAATAATGTTACACATATGTCTATGTCACCCAGTGTGTTGTGCTTTACTATTAATAAGAAAGAAGAATTCAAGAGTTTATTCAAGTTCATAAGTTACGATAGTAACTGTAATAAATCCCTGCACATTTTTCTGAGATACTGGAGCACATTAGATATGGATCTGATTTAAAAACATAATTTAGGAACCTATTCTTCCATCAGAACTATGGTATACAGAGCACATCTCATATTTCCATGAAAATGAAATGAGAGAATAATCATCTCCTTTAAGTTGTTATATGTCACATAAATATGTTTCTGTTCGAACTATAAGATTAAAATTATATATTACCTAGCAAAGTACAGTTGCCATAGCTAGTAATATACAATAAGTATAAAATTACATTCTAGAGGTGAGTACCTGTTTATTTTATTTTAAAAAAATATGCTTTGCAGCTTTTTGGGAGTAATATTTTGTCAAATATAAATAACTAGTATCTGAAAGCCCATCACAGGGATAATTTATAAAGCTGTGTGTAAGAAAGCCAAAACTGACTGAGAACTTTAAAACTGGATGGTAAATGACCACAAATCCTGGTCCCGATTGAAGTTGGTGATAAGCTGTGGCTATGGTTTTATAGTAAGTGTGAGAGAGAGTGGGCAAATGTGTGGGTTGTGCTGGGATAGCTGTGTTGATTTGTGTGTGGGTTGTGGTGTGCTGGGAGAGTAGTGTGAATTTGTGTGGGTGGCAAATGAGGATGAGTGTGTTTGGGGTTATTGTGTGTGCTGGTTGTGTTCTTGTGTGGGTGGTTTTGAAGAACTGGCAGTTGGGCCAAGTAATCCACCATCTGTGCAGTCTCCCAAACACACTAATGAAATAGTTACATGCAGATTAGCTATCGAGCAGGGGTTTCCAAACTTTGTTTGCGGCTTGTTCAGGGTAAGCTCCTGGCGGGCCATGAGACACTTTGTTTACGTGAGCATCTGCAGTTACGGCCGCTCGGAGCTCCCAGTGACCGCAATTTGCGCCTCTCTTGATGCAGCCAGGGCAATAGCAGCTCAGAGGACTCTGAGGAGGAAATTCTCCATAGAACATCAAGACAGCTGCAGACAAGGGAAGCAGAGAGAAAGCAGCCTTCAGCGCCAATTGAGACTGAATTCCAGGTCGGGAGAAACCTTCTTATGGTGGTAATCAACTATGGGCCTAGCTTGTCACATTCTAAAGAGACTCAGCATGAGATCAAGCTGTATATTCTAGAGCAGGCGAGGGCAGTGGGAAAAGCCCTTGGTCCCTTAAATTGAGAGACGGCCCTAGACTGGCTGGCCAAAGTACATTCTCTCTCTGGACTTGACAAAGAGGATGCTGCTGTGTTGGTGTGGGAACGTATGCCAGGAGAAGATTTCAGTACCCTCCCCATCCATCTACAGGTGAGGAACACTGAGAATACTCTACAGCTGTTTGAAGGTGTGCTGAAATTCTACTTTCCCCACCAAAATCTAATAGGAAAGTATTACTGTGAATGATAGCGGGTTCATAAATGACCTGAAAAGTACTTAAACAGGAAGAAGCTATTGTACTTCTGGCTGGTGTTCTTTCATGTGACACTCTAGAGTTTCAGGAAGCAGTTTTGCAAGGGTTAGCTCCTACCCTGGAGGTTATTTTAGGATCACTGAACTATCAGACCATCTCACTGAGGACAGGTTACGAGAGGCCTATGAAATCCAGAGAGAAGCCTTCCCTGTACCTGGATCCAGGAAGAAGGTAGCAGTGATCACAGACAGAGTAGCAAAGAAAAGGAGTTTCCCAAAGGTCATAGAGGGAATTCCAGTTGTCAGCAAGGGAAAAAACGTTCTGCAGCATAGCATCATGGTAAAAATAGTTACCACAAGAGCTCTCACAATGAGGAGCAGAGGGCATTCAGAAATGCCTTATGGAAGAAGCTGCTTAAATTTGACACTAATGAAGCCATACATGGATTACCAACAGAGGAACTGCTACAACGGCTCACGAGGTATGAAAAACAGCAAGCAGTCTCCAGCAAACATCAAGAAGAAGCTCCTAATCTAATGTGATGGGGCCAAGCTCCCCCTCATTCCCCAGTAACGGCACCTATAACACACGACAAATGGGGAAGGCCAACCACATGAGTCATGCTGGAGGGAGAGTTTGGGTAACTTGGTCACCAGATGCTGATAGATACTGGTGCCACAGTTTCAATCCTATACTCCCCATCAAAGACATATAAAGGCCCTACTAGGCTTTAATGGAAGGCAAAGTATGGTTTTCATCACAAAGCCAATCAGATGTGTCATCCACACAATTGCTACCAAAGCTGTCTTTGCAATTCAAGCCTTAGGTGGGCAGGGTATCTTTGGGATGGACTTACTATTATAGTTGAATCTGGTAGTGGATCTTCCTAATCAAAGGTTGTTCCAGGATGTGAAAAACAGACAGCATGTGGTCATTCCAGCGTCCCACCAGGTGACAGCTGTGAAGGCACCTGAATATCTAGTGATGCCTGATTGAAAAGCAGAAGTGGCTATAGTTTCACAAAGACACTTGGAGGTGTTTGCTAAAAAAAACCTCCAGGGTGGAAAGATAACAGCTGAGCTAGTGGTTAATAAGCCAGATCCCAAACCATAAAGTCAGTACCGCTATCTTCCTGCTGCAAAAGAGGGCAAAAGAGAATCATAGAATACCAGGGTTGGAAGGGACCTCAGGAGGTCATCTAGTCCAACCCCCTGCTCAAAGCAGGACCAATCCCCAACTAAATTATGCCAGCCAGGGCTTTGTCTAGCCTGACGTTAAAAACCTTTAAGGAACAAGATTCCACCACCTCCCTAGGTAACCCATTCCAGTGTTTCACCACCCTCCTAGTGAAAAAGTTTTTCCTAATATCCAACCTAAACCTCCCCTTCTGTAACTTGAGACTATTACTCCTTGTTCTGTCATCTGCTACCACTGAGAACAGTCTAGATCCATCCTCTTTGGAACCCCCTTTCAGGTAGTTGAAAGCAGCTATCAAATCCCTCCCTCATTCTTCTCTTCTGCAGACTAAACAAACCCAGTTTCCTCAGCCTCGCCTCACAAGACGTGCTCCAGCCCCCTAAGCATTTTTGTTGCCCTCCGCTGGACTCTTTCCAATTTTTCCGCATCCTTCTTGTAGTGTGGGGCCTGAAACTGGACACAACACTCCAGATGAGGCCTCACCAATACCGAATAGAGGGGAATGATCACATCCCTAGATCTGCTGGAAATGCTCCTAGTTATACAACCCAAAATGCCGTTAGCCTTCTTGGCAACAAGGACACGCTGTTGACTCATATCCAGCTTCTCGTCCACTGTAACCCCTAGATCCTTTTCTGTAGAACTGCTGCCTAGCCATTTGGTCCCTAATCTGTAGCAGTGCATGGGATTCATCCGTCCTAAATGCAGGACTCTGCATTTGTCCTTGTTGAACCTCATCAGATTTCTTTTGACCTAATCCTCTAATTTGTCCAGGTCTGCTCTGTATCCTATCCTTACCCTCCAGCGTATCTACCACTCTTCCCAGTTTAGTGTCATCTGCAAACTTGCTGAGGGTGCAATCCATACTATCCTCCAGATCATTAATGAAGATATTGAACAAAATCGGCCCCAGGACCGACCCTTGGGGCACTGCACTTGATACCGGCTGCCAACTAGACATGGAGCCATTGATCACTAACTACCCAGTGAGCCCGACGAGCTAGTCAGCTTTCTATCCACCTTATAGTTCATTCATCTAACCCATACAAGATCGGAGTGGTGGATGGTAGTAGTTTCCTCAGGGATGGAAAACCCCATGCAGGCTATGCAGCATTAAAGGATAGAATCTCAAAAGACTCTGCAAGGAACAGTAAGGCCAAACTCAGCCCAGGCCGCAGAAATACTGGCTGTGCTAGTAGTGCTACATGAGGAAGATCCAGAAGTAAACATATGCATATCGGCATGTCATGTCTTAGGCGCATTTAACATGTGCGATTTCCAAGTTACGCGGTCACAGGGGAAAAAAAAGAAAGGGAAAACTAAAAATATAAAAAATTCCTTTAGGGCAGGCGATTTCACTCGCCATTGACGTCAATGGGGTTTCAGCTATATGCAGTTTCCGCTTTATGCAGAAACCGCGGAATGGAACCCTCGCGTCAGACGCGACATGCCTGTATGTTCAAATTCTGATTGGGTCATACAGGTATTAAGTGAGTGGATGCCAGTATGGGTTCAACGAGGAATGAGGTCAGCTGATTGATGAATTAATTGCACACATGAAGTATTTGCTGCACCACGTGTGGAAGTTAGCGTCCAGACAATCAGATAGCACTTACCCGTGCAAGGTGAAGGCTTATCAGGACCATGCAGAGAGCTCTAAGTTGAACAAAGTCGACCAATTGACAAAGAAAGCCAACTTATTGGGAGAGGAATATTTCTTGACCCATTCTGACGAGGGGGTGCTAACGAGGTGGAACTAACAGGGCAATTAGATATGAAGGAACTGCAAAATAAAGATAAGGAAATCCATGATGTACTAAAAAGAAGGAACAATGCAATTACCACATTTTTAAAAATAAACACAAACTCATAATGGCCTTAAGAAAAGATGTGAAAGATGTGTCACCAGATCTGGTTATGCCCACCTGTCCTTGCCGAGAGATGATTAGTCTGGCCAATAACCAGGGGCATTTCAGCATGAAGAAAACTGTAGGCCAAATAACTTCTGTAGCACGGTGGCCAGATATTATCAAAGATGTGACCAAATACATTCAAAATTGTCTGGCCTGTGCCGAAAACTTGGACAGAAAAGTCATCAAAGGGCCTATGTTGCACCAAGACATTGGGGGACCATGGTCCTGCCTAGAAATTGATGATATAGGTTCCTTACCATGCATAGAATATGGTCACAAATATTGTTTAGTAGTCATGGATTCATTCACAAAATGGGTGGAGGCATACCCCACTCATGATAACACAGCCATAAGAATGGCAGAGGTGTTAATGGAACAAACATTCACCAGATTTGGGCTGCCAGAAATCATAGACTATGACCAGAGACCCCACTTCATGGGAGACGTCATGAAGACCATGTGCCAAGCCCTTGGAATTTGCCAAAAGCTTCATATTGCAGGGCATCCTCAAAGCTCTGGGCTTGTTGAGGAGACAAACAGGACCATTAAGTCAGCATTGAGGAATATCATCAGTGGCCAGGGCAAGAACTGGGACCAGAAGCTCCCATTGGTCTTAATGGCAATGAGATCAACTGTGTCCTTTCACTGGTTCACCCCACATGAGGTTCTGACAGGATGCCTAATACGAACACCTGAGCACTGGTGGCTGGGAGGTTTCCCACCCAGATGGTTACCAGCCACAGCTACTAATGGACAGATTCATAAAAAAAACTCTTAAATGACATCAGTTCTATTCAACATCAAGTAGCCCTCCAGCTGAAAGCCAAAATAAAAGTAATGGATAAGAGACTAGGGAATTGCCTCAACCCCACTGAATGGGAAACAGGGGACAAAGTTATGTAGAAGTTATTTTCTGACCAAGTGCATACCCTAAGTCCAAGGTATGTGGGACCAGTGGTCATCACAAACAAAGCCAGCCCCACCATCTATGCAGTTGAGCTGAAGGGGAAGAAAGGTAGAAAACTGAAGTGGTTCCACTCTACTCAGCTTAAGAAGTGGAAGGGGACTGAGTCAGACATGTAAAACCAAAAGTATAATTGACATTCTGTTCGTTTATGCTGTAGGGATCAAGATTATTCAATAGCCTCTTATGGTTTATAAGGTGTGGAAATATGTATTGTATGCTGTCTGTGGACCAAGGTGAACATTATTTTTGCAGTGTGGAGCCTATAAAGCATATTAAGAAAACTGAGCAGATTGGTAAAACATTACCAAAAGTTTGAGAGCATATCATGGCCCAGCATTAACAGATGATGTTGGCCATATTATGGTATTTGTGTATAAGAATGGGGCCAATTGTTTCCTCTGTTGGAAAGAGGAGAGAGATGACATGTCTCATATAGCCTTGCGCCCCTATGATAGTGCTCAAACAGCATTATCAAGCAAGGTTCAGAACTCTTGGGTAGGGTTGCTAAGTTTAGTAAAAACTGTGTGGGGGAGATCTGAGACAAACGCATAAGAAATTGCTCCGGTGAACTTGTGATAAGAAGTCTGTTAGGATATGCTTGCATGACCTCTAATCTGACACCTTGAGTCAGAGAAGGAATAATGCAGGTGAAAGTGTTTATGAGCGCGCTCAGTTCTGTGTACCCTATTTAAAAGTAAGACTGAATACCCCTTCAGAAGCATACCTTATACATTTGAATTGTAGTAGCAGACCTGAGCACTACTGCAATACTTCTAATGATGTAAATCATTTTTGTTCATTGTATAAGCAAACATTATTTGTAGCTAGTTGTTACAGAAGCATAAATATTTCCATCTTTATAAATGATTCCAGGGTGTGGTATTTGGCATACCCTGGGTGTTTGGAGCCGAACAACGCATGGAAGTGATTGTAATTCCCAAATCATATACTAGTCACATTGGCCCCGTGTTAGTAAAGCAAGATCTGCAATGGTTGCTGATTACTAACTCTAGATATGCTCTAAAGAAAGTAACTATGGATATGCAAGTATTGGTAGAAAATGTATAGCCTAAATGTGCAACTTTCACAAAATCATCAGTGATGGGATGGGATGTATGGGTTAACAAGATTGAGCCCAGGTATTCTAACATAAAAAGAGATCTAACTGCAAAAGTATTAGGTTGTGTAGGAGCTGTCCTGGGAGAGGTAAACTCCTTAAATCCTAACAGCCTAGCTCAGGGATTGGCAACCTTTGGCATGCACCCATCAGGGAAATCCGCTGGTGGGCTGGGATGATTTGTTTACCTGCAGTGTCTGCAGGTTCGGCCGATCGCAGCTCCCACTGGCTGTGGTTCACCGTTCCATGCTAACAAGGGCTGTGGGAAGCGGTGGGCAGCACATCCCTTGGCCTACGCCATTTCCCGCTGCCCCCATTGGCCTGCAACGGCAAACCGCGGCCAATGGGAGCTGTGATCTGCCGAACCTGCGGACGCTGCACGTAAACAATCCATTCCAGCCCACCAGCGGATTTCCCTGACAGGCCGCTTGCCAAAGATTGCCAATCCCTGGCCCAGCTCCTTCTTAAATCAACCCCGATAACATCATTAAACAAAATCAGTGACCTAAACTATGACATCATCACCACCATGTCTGCATAATAGAATGCACAGAAACAAAATCAGGAAAATGTAATAGGTGCTATAGGTAGTTACAATTTAATACATTGTGGGCACTTCCCTGCGTCCAAGTGCAAACATGGCTACAGAATGTGGTCAGTTGGAATTCTTACGGTAGGATTTCAAGGCATCATCCCTATGTAAATAAAGAATTTAATGTTAAGGGATGTCACACCCTTTGAAAAGGAACACCACAGTTGATGGAAGCTGTTGATTTCAGCTTTGACTCAAATTTAAAGAGAGTCACTGCCCATATATTAACCATCAGTAATGTGAGCACAAATTGGGTTTATCCCCTCATCCCACCTGGAATTATCATTAATCAGACAATCATGATTCCTGTAGACATCCCAAAATGGGTACTTAAAGATGAGGAAAAATACCATAGTGCTGATTTAAGTGCTTGCATCCAAGAACCAAATAATGTCTATATTTGTACCACAAATGTGTACGAAGGACCACACATTTGTTTAAGCCCAGACGAGGGAAGGTGTCACTATGACTTGCAATCACATATGAGCAATCAATCTGAGCTAGTGGTGATAAACAGCAACTGTATTTGCATCAGGAATAAATGTAGAAAGTTTATTGTAAATTTCTTCTACAAGATTGTCAATGACCCTCATGTAAATCTATATATTTAGTCTGAACTTATCATTCAGGCATATGATGTAACCTTTACTTCGGATAAGATGAATGTGCAAAATATCCATTGTCTTAATTTGTATCAGCACGTGAACACTTGTTAACACAGGGATTAACATCAATGTGTTAAAACAATTGGTACAGCATCCAGTCCTAGGAAATCATATTAAAGATCTAGTGGAGCATGATAAAAGCATAATGCTGGCTGTGCACCATTCCACTGATCAAATTGAAAAGATTCTTAAAAAGATGCTGAAAAATTCCAAATTTGCCCATTGGTGGGAAAGTCTCTTTGTCACCACCAAACTTACTGAAGCTTGGCACATCCTTGTCCATTCCTTTACTGTTATTTTAATAGTACAAGTTGTTACTATTATTTTAATTGTGGCAACTATTGAATGGGTCAACATTAAGGTAAAAAGGGTTACGAATAGATCCAGGTACCCTAGCACACCTGAAGCTGGTAAGGAATATAGCTAAGGCTATACAGTCACCAAGGAGGGGTTATGTACACCTGTACCTGTGCTGTTACCACCTGATTCCCTAAATAGACTCACCTGACCACCATCTCCATAGGCAGGTCAGAGCTGCATTGCTAACACTCACTAGTTATTCCACCTAGGGAGTTAAGTTAGTGTATGCATTGCTCCACACATGACGGCGAGTCAAGAACTGACGTAAAGAGAGAAGATCACGGTTTACCTGTTTGAAGATCCCCATATGTTCCTGTGTCCTTCGGTGTCCAGCGTTCCAGTCTGTCATCTCCATCGGTATCCATGTGTCCTCCCTACCTACAACATATGGTGATGTGTTAACCCTTACATTATTTCAGTTGTACCTGTTTTGTGTAAAGGGTTCTGGAGTTCAGGGCTTTTAAGTCCACAATTGTGTTAACATCTGAGTTGTTTATATTTGGTTATTCTTTAGTTGGGGTCCTTGTTTAATAAATCTTGTTTGCTTTGCACTTAATCCTACTTGTTATGTCTTCTGTCACTAACTAAAACCCCATCGACAGAGGCAGGGAAGAGTGGGGGAGTAACTTGAATATTCTTAATTAGCCTATTCCAAGGTTAACAAGAGGAGGAGAGCAGGCAGGGAACCACACTCAGTGTGAGTGAGAGGGAAGAAAATTGCATTGTATTTTGTTTGTATGGAAAGAGAGCTGCCAGAAGAGTTAAACTCAGAATGCCTTGAAGAAGTGAAATGTGAATTATCTGGCCACTGTGTGCCTGCTCCTAGTCTTAAAACAGGCATAAAAAAAGGCAGCAACTGGAGGGAATTCACAGCACAGAACGAGAGAAATGCGAGTGTGGCATTAAAATCAAATACAATGACCTAGCTTTTTGAAGTAACTGTGATGAGAGTTGTAAACTGCATGTATCAACAGTCAAAAAGAGCTATCACAGAGATTATTTCTCTTAAGGAGTGTTCATTTCTTAGGAGTAGAAGGCATCTTCTAGGTGAAATTACTACTTTAAACAAGGCATATTAAACCTTCTGAAGTTTTTATAGCCCCTATAAGAAGTTTTGGAACATGATTCAGCAATATGTATGTAAATTCCCCAAAGATTCAGCTTAGTTTGGATTAATTAAAGAAAATAAGAAAAATCTGGTATAAAAATTCCCAATATAACAGTTTTCCCATCTGAAAATGCTGATTCCACAAAATTGAAATATTTCATGGGAATGTATTGATTTAGTCACAATCTTCAACAAAAAATTAGCTAAAAGCTTCATGTTACTAAGGTTGAGGCACTTCATTTTGAGTTTGTCATTTTATATAATCAAAAATAAAGTGCATTTTGATAAGATTTATTTGCTATTTCCTAAGCAATTTTAGGGTGGGGGCTAGATTTTTATTTCACAGGAAATTTTAACTTTTCTTTCCAATCTAGGACCAAAAGGAAATTTTGAAATGTTGGACTTCCCCGTGGAATGGATATTCTGAGTTTCAAAACACTAAACAGCAACTGGTTATCCACTGAAAACTTAAGTGTGATCGTATTAAACCAGTATTATCAAGTTATACTGATGCTGATAACCCCTTCACTATATAATATTTTGTTGTGAACCTATATAGGCATTGAATGGGCTGGTAACACACTTCAGCATTCCTGGAGCCATTCCATGGTACTCTATTATCACAATAGTTATTTTAAGTATGCAGTGTGACGGAGTCAGACCAGAAGGATATAGGAGAGTGCTGGAAGGCAGGTACATCAGCCTCAGGATGTGTAGGTCCCTGTTCCCTGAATAGCCAAACAAAGGCCATTCCAGGCCAATCAAGACACCTGGGGCCAATTAAGAACCTTCGAGAAAGGAGTAGAAACAGCTAGCCTGATTGGGACACCTGAAGCCAATCAGGGACTGGCTGAAACCAGATAAAAACTTCCCAGTTAGTCAGGTGGGCTGTGGGTGTCAGGACCTGTGGAAGGAAGTTATGCTGTTGGTGAGACTGAGTGTTGGACAACATATCGTACAGAAGGAAGGAGGCCCTGAGGTAAGGGTGAAGTGGAGTCTGAAGAAGCGGAGACTGCTGTGGGGAAGTAGCCCAGGGAATTGTATTGTGTTTTGTGCCTAAAAGGTCAGCCATCTTAGCTGATACTATTAGGGTCCCTGGGCTGGAGTCCGGAGTAGAGGGCGGGCCCGGGCTCCCCCCTTTCTGTCTCCCCTAATTACTTACTGAGGAAGGGAGGTCACTCTGGGGCCTGGATGAGTTTCTGAGGCCCCTAAATCTGCCAGGAAGCACAGGACCCACAAATACAGACTTGGAACTTTGTCACAGCAGGTAAAATATTCTCTTCCTTCAACATGGAAAAGGCAAAATATCACATTATTCTCACACAAAAAGAAAAATCCATTGAAATAACAACCTATTAACATCTCCAGTTCATAAAAAAATATAAAAATAAGGAAATACGAGCAAAACCCTATTCTCAGACCTCTGCTGCCTCAGGTCTGCAGGACATTAATGGGCGTTCCATAAATGAAGTGATAGCAGAATGGCATACTTGAAATCTACCATACAGATCTTAGAGCAGAATTTTTGTCCCAAATTATCAGCAGTATAGGAAAATCAAAGGAAATCGTTGTCCCTGTGTGTGTTTCAGAGCCCTATATTATCAGCCACATTAATTCAAAGTAAAATTATGCACAATTCCACACTAAGGACTAAATTACATTTCTCCTAAACCGATGCGCTGGAGTGGGGGAAAAGGTTCAAGGAATCTTTGCTTTCTAACTGGCCCATCCAGGGACTAGTTATAATCTACTTCCTTGTTCGTTTGCCTGTCTAGGCACTAATATGGCTCCCATCACCATAGTATCCCTGTGTTGGAGTGTGCAAGGATAGGTGGCCATTGCTGCCTGCAAGTTCAGTGGCCACAAAGGAGACCGTTTCTATGAGGAGGGAGGGTGAGTCTGTGGCTCTTCCCTGGGTGCAGGCTAAACTGGCTGCACTGGAGGGCTACATCTGTTAAACAGGCATCGATAGATGAGCCCTTCCTACATTGCCCCAAGGCCAAATTCATCCCTGTGCTACTGTAGAGTCCAGTCCAGGGATCAAGAGGAGGCAGCTTGCACTCTCCCTCCCCAGTCCAGGGACTATTCAGAATCTTTCTCCACTAGGATGCTTGCCTGAAACGCCTCTTAGTGATAATGAGAGATATGCATACACAATGGGAAGGATATGTCTTTTTTTGAAGGTTTAGGGCTGGAGCCTGCATTTCTATATGGGCAAAACTTTCTTTGAAGCCCATCTGAATTTCACTGTGTACAGGTTGAAAGATTAGGTCTGTATCATCAAAATAAGAGCAAAAGGCTATGATTTTGAGCTGTGTTTCATTCCTGTGTCTTAGTTCTGAAAATATGCTGAGTTTTTTAAAATAGTGACCCAGGCACTCTTTCATGAAAAACAGTGAGGTTTTTTGTTACATGTTAAAAAGAAATTATGCAAGTTGAATTAATCAGTTGGGCTTTTCCCCCCATTACTTGGAATTTGAACAACACACTGGCTTTTTTTGGTTTAAAAAAAGGAAAACCAACAATGTTGACCATTTCTCTAAATTCTGTATGCTTAGTATTCTGTTGATTTACATAAATTAGGAAAGAAAAATATTTTAACAGTTGAGTTGAGCTTCACTCACAGACCCTATATTAAGGATTTCAGTCTCTTGTGCTTTTAAGAAAATTCTTTATAAATATGTTATTAAATGTATGAACATTTTTGATAGTGAAGTGCTTAGTAATTTTTCATGATTCCAGTTCAAAATTTTAAGTTCCACTCAACTAACCTGGAGTTGAAATTTTAGAGAATATACAACAGTAAAAATGTAATAGTTAATAACAATAGTTTTTGTAATAGCTTTTGTAGTTATAGTTATATAGTTTGTAGTTATATAAAGTATAAACTAGTTTATATAACTATAACTATAGTTATATAGTTATCTATATAGTTATCTAGTTAACTAACTATCTATATAGTTATCTAGTTAACTATCTAACTATATAACTATAAACTAGTTATATAGTTATAGTTTATACAGAACTACAAATAGTTTTTGTAGTTATAGTTATATAGTTATAACAGTAGTTTTTGTAATAGTTATAACTGTAGTTTTGTTATCCAAAGAGACAGTTAAAAGGTCAAATACTCACATCCAGACAGCAAATAAACAGTACTTTGTGAAAATCCTTCTAAAGAAGGTTGTGAATAGGTATAAAATCCTGTTCAGTCTGTACTATATTTCAGTAATAAAATTGAACATAGAAATGAAAACCTGGATATTGTAAGGACCTTTTATGTGCACTAAGTACATGTAAACATGGATTTTGACTTCTGTTTTTACAGAAGTTGTGAACTTGCTCTGTTCTCTGACATTTTATTAGGTGGCACAGCATATTTGTTGGAACCAAATTCTGCTCTCTGATATGCACATGCAACTCCCACCGTATACATGTTGGAACAGAATTTGGCCCTTAGAAAGCAAATACTGTGAAATTCATGGCACTGGAGTAGAGAGCTTCCGAGCATTAAATTTACTGCTGTCAGTGCACACCATCAAGAGTCACCTCTGAGACTAAATTAGAACTAGAGCTGGTCAGAATTTTTTTTTATAAAAAAAAAATGCTGTAGACAAAAAAGGGAAGTCTCATGAAAATGTTGCCTATATTTTGACAAACTCTAATGAATACATTGCTTAATGAAGCTAAACAACTACTATAGCAAATATTTGAGTCTGTTAACTTAGATTAGTGATAGCAAACCTTAACATTGTCCTTTTTTTCTCTAGAGTGTCTATGGTAGTTACTGAATGCCTTAATACATAGCTGTTAGATTCCTTGCTTTGGTGGTATGTTTGTCGTAGGCACTTAAGTTTATATTTTTAAAGACTAGGGTCTGGGGATGAAGGAATTCTCCTCCCCCGACTCCACTGAGTGTAGAGCAGCAGAAGGTCATCTCAGTGTCTCTAATTCTAGCCTCTGCAGTACCTACACTCCATATGAAGTGGTGGTGGGGCTTCCTCTTGCTGAGTAGGGGGTGCTCCAGTCTCACCCGTGAAGGCTTGCAGTGTTCAGGCACACAGTGATACCCCCTAACCCCATGGTTCCAATCTCTGCACTGCCCATTAACTGTGCACTCCATGCACAACTGCCATAGCATGTTAGTCAACACCCCTTTTCTCACTAATACAAGTCCCTTCCTTATTGTGCCCTTTGTATGATGTAGACAGCTTCAGATAGCTCCTCCTGCCTGCTGATATTAAAACAAAAAAGTGATCCACATCCTACCTGGGCTAGAGGGGATTCAAGTCAATGTTGTTACCTAACAGTATTGCCTGTGTTGTCCCCTCTGATCCCTCAGACTTCTCCCCAACCCAACAGAAGGCAGTGACACCTTTCTGGTCTATGTGCTACTGGCAAAGAGCATGAGACGACCCAGGCCGCTGTTATTCCGTGCCATACTCCCTTGAGAATCCCATTCTATCTCAAGCACAAAACTGCCCAAAGATTACTTAAGAGACAGCCCTACCTGACTGGGAATTCCGCGTGGCCATCTGTGAGAGAGGTTGCAAGACAGCCTGGCTCCAAAAGGAACTGGGTGTTTTACATTAGACATTTATGTCCTGGCCCAGCTGATGACCGGAGAATTACTGAAACAGTGACACCACAAGAGTATAAGACACTGACAATTAACTGAAAGAGGGGTTTTAGTTGGTTTAAATCCCAGGTATTTGTGTTTTCCTTCGCATTTATTCAACTTCTCTGATCTATAACCATATTGAATACAAGGAAGTCTCTGTGAGAGACCTCACCACCTCAGTGTAGGTTTAGAGCTCCCGTTAAATGTGCTTTGGGCCTTCCCATGGTCCCTAGTCTTCTACAGAGCCATGGAAGACCAGGCTTGACAATTCCTAACTTTTCCTGGGACCACTCTAGGAACAAAATTTGCTCCACTTTCTAAACAGAATTAATTAAATCAGTGCAGCTCCTTTTTGTGAATACTTTGAAACCAGTTTGAGAGAGGCTAAGATAAATCCATGCCAACCACTCAGACATTCTGAAATCAGCCTACACAATTTCCATCAGCTATTTCCAATTTAGTTAAATCAGTCCAATTTCTGGGGGTAGACCAGCCTTCAGGTAAAAAACGAGCAGCAAAGAAATCTTTAAAGGACATGTTTTATGTGCACCAGTAGAGAATCTCAACAGTGCTCTATGCACAATTTTAAAAAATCTTTTGTAGGTCGCCTTTAGGGATGTATTTAATTTCTGTTGGTTTTCATAATTTATCTAAGGTCCACACTGGTTAATGCGTTCATTTGGATCTGTTGGATCCAGGTTTACTGGAACAGACACTAAGCAAATAGCAATTAAATTAATTTTCCATACGAGTCCCACTCTTGATGCACATGTACTTTTGGTGTCAAATGGAGTTAACTGGTTGGAAGACATCCCTGGATTTCCAAGGCAAGCGCCAGTAACGCTGGGTAACTGTATCAGGTGCGGGTTGCTCTGTTTCAGTCTTTGCCTTTCGTTTTCCAACTACGAGAGACTAGGGAAAGTGAACCCCCCCAACTCCTTTTCCCCTTTCGGGCTGGGGAGACCCCCCACTCCCTGAGCCGCTCTCTGCGTTTCTCGGGCCAGCTCTTTGGGTCAGTCCCCCTCTAACGCGGCTTGGCCCGCACTCCCCGCCGGCTTCACCCCCTGCCTCTCGCCCTCCCTCTCCTCCCGCCACTGCGGCCAATGGACGGCAGCCTCCCGAAGTTCCGCCCTCCTTCCCCGCAAGAGGAGCAGGTCCCGGGGTTAAACAGCCCCCGTCTGGGCTGCCGACCTGGAGTGGGCGATTGTCCCTCGGAGCAAGAGCCGCCAGCCCCTCTCTGCTTAGGGGACCGCTCCCGGCGTCCTTCTCCTCTTCCCCAGAGGCGCGGCGGGAGCCGGGAAGCGGAGCGGAGCCGGGGAAGGTGTGCGGGCTGCTCGCTCCCGCCACTGCACTGAACACGATGCACCGGCGCCAAGTCACCGTCCTGCTCCTGCACGTTCTCCTACAGCTCGGGCCGGGCTCTGGCGCCCAGCCTGCCCCGCACGGTAAGGGGCAGCCTGAGGCGCGAAGGGGCTGCGATGGGAAGAGGTGAGGCGCTTTCCCAGCCGTCTCGCCTCTGGTCGAGGAGTATCTAATTCGCTGAGGTGCATTGTCATGCCAGACGGCAGGTGACGTGACTGGAAACACAGCAGTGAAGTGATAGAAACCCCAGGATGGATCTCTTCCCTGGGGCAAGGATGGCCAAACTGAAAGCAAAGAAAGCTCCTTGGGGTCATTATTTAACCCCTGGAAGGGGCTAAGGTAGCGCTGCAGAACAATGTTTCATTCAGAGACATTGGAATTAAAACTAAGTGAATAGGGAAGCACCAGGGTCTCAACTTTTAAAGAAACTTTCCTTTGTCTTTAAATGGGCAATGAGATGTCTCCGCTGTCTATTTCAGTAGTGGTCTGGGATCATGTTGTTTATCTAGATACCCAGATGTGAGGAAACCGTGTGATTAGGTTTCACAGGTATCTGTGACATGCCTCATGTCTTAGTGACAATCTGTAGGATCACTCTTCTTATCTCCTATCTTCTAATCTCCTCTCCTGTGGTCTCTGTTCTTCTCTTCTGTCCCAGTACCCAGATACAGGACCTATGTGAGGACAATGCAACTAATGATTAAACATAGGTGCAGTTCCTTCTACTTGTGCTTAGTTTTATGATGATTTACTCTAAAGTACCCCAAAATGAATGAATTTGTCATGCACAAACAACATCTTAATTTATTGAAGGCTAATAAACCAAAAGTGCCGTTAATATGTTAAGAGTTGGTGCCAACTTGAGTTGACCACAGAGTGGTGGGAAGCGAGAGCAGGGAAAAAAAACTTTAGTGAAAGTTAAATTCTTCCTTACATAATTTCAGAAACTACTCATTTGACTTCATATTACTAATAATATACTGGTAATGTCTGGATGCTGCGTTGTTTAATTTCCCAGTAACCTCTACTTGTATTTATCCACCTGTTTGCACATTTTGATTTGAACACTGTAACCTTGTAACTGAGAGATGTGATTGCTTTAGGGGAAATTCTTCCTTAAGTTTGGAAAGAGGCTGTTTTTAAACTTTGCAAAGTAGTGTACTCTCTCTAACTGCTTACAATTACAGTACTTTTGTTTTTGAGGCAAAAAGATGGCATTTTCTGGAAATTATAGTTGAGATTTTCAAAGCACAGACACACATCTTCCCTTTACACTGCTTCGAAAATGTGAACCTTTAACTTTTATTGACTTACTTTTACTCAGTATTACTTTTTTTAAAAAAAGTATGTTTTGTAGACAAAGAGTATACATGCCAGGTTCCAAAGGCTCAAATAGCATTTTGTATTAAATAGGCTTTCAATATTCAAGTATACATTTAGAGTAAGTGTACGTTTCCTCTTCTGTTTCATACAGATTCTCCTCTACAGCTATTATCAGAATCTGGCAGGGGGTGTCTCTCCTCCTTAGGCTGTGCTTCATGACTGTTTTGTGATGATTTCATTTTATGTATATGACATTTTCTTACTGGTCCAGTGTGGTTTACTTGGTAGAGCTCTTACCTCAGAGCCAGAAGAACAAATATTTCAAGTTCTCCCCCAAGACCTGTATATATACCAAATGTTGATATTGTGTGTAGCACACTATTAGAGATGCTGCCTTTGTATATTATAAGATATAGGCGAGAAGTGGAGTGAGGTTTGGTGACTGGAGCAGGGGATTATGAGTTAAAATTCCTCGTTGGATTTTGTTCCCAACTCCTTGTGTGAAGTTGGGGAAGTCACTTACCCTTGTTGTGTGCAACCATCTCCTGGGCCTGTACGGAGAAGAGGCTGTGCAAGCACCATAACGGACCCACCATAGAAACATGGATATCTACAAGCAGATTGCACTGAGGATGCAGGCAAAGGGGTACACAGGGACCAGCAGTAGTGCTGTGTGAAAGGGAAGGAACTTTGCCAGGGATAACATAAGGTCAGGGAAGCCAACGATAGATCTGGGCGCTGCTCCACAGACATGCTGCTTTTACAATGAACATCATGCCATACTTGGTGGAGACCCCACCAGCACTCTGCAGACCACTCAAAGGTGCACCAGATCCCTGCCAGGAACAGTGTAGAGGAAGGTTGAGGGGAGAGGTGGAATGGGTGTCCGGCCATGATGCAAGCCAGGACCTGTTTGAGACTCCACCACAGTCTAGCCGGTCCTGCCTGGCAAGTGGGGTGAGCCTGATGGAGGGGAAGGGAACCTGGGTAAGTGTGTGCATGCATTTTTTCCTTACAGTTTTTAAATTTAAAGATGGCACCTGGCACATCCGCAAGTTAATAAGACAAAGGTATTGATCTTTCATTGGTTTACTTGTATGAGAAGCAGTAGAGGTACAGAGATAGAATTGGCATCTGCCTCTCATTCCCATGTAGAGTTAGGCGGGGCCAGCATGTGGAGCAGTTTGTTATGTACACAGAGATGTCCCTTTTGTCCTCCTGAGAGACTTTCATGGAGATACTATGCAATCATTTCCAGAAGGTGTCTAAGAATGGCTGCCTTATTTTTTCCTCTTTAGTAGGACACTTTTCCACCACACTCTGCAGTGAGTTTGTCTGGCATCATGTCAGTAAACAGGGAAGCAGCATACAAGCCTGGTCAACTTTGAACCGCCAGCAGCGACTGTGTTCTCTGTGTCCTTGAGAGATCAGCTAAACCCACCATCACTTGTGGAGAATCGGGCTAACCTTCAATATCAGTGCCCTATATTGGATCCATGGAATGAGGACTGAAATTTTATAGCTTCATGCAACAGAACAGCTATGGCTGAGGCTGAATTGCCAATAATCATTTCTTATTGAAAGTACGTATGGGAATATAGTGCCTCTACACACCTGAAGAACACCTGACCTTGATGAGGAAAAAGAACGACTAGGGAGGACGTGTTCAGTGAGATCTGGAAGTCAGTGCTTCATTGGCCCATGAGCAAAGGGCTTGGAGAGCCAATATGACTGACAGCATGGAGAAGGAAGGAATACAGAAGAAAGGTCCAAGAGTCCCAACAGGAAAAGGAGAGGGAAGTGCACGAGGACATAATGGGTGTTCTCAAGCAGCAAATCCAAATGCTGCAGACCCTGGTTGACCTACAGTTCCAGAAATCCCAGACTCTCCATCTTGTGAGGTCCTTGGAGAAATCATTGTGGCTGCTCCCTACACACCCCAACATGCTACATGGCATCATGGGCTGCATTCTTACCTTTACCCCTTCATGCCAATGGACAGCAAGGAAAACCATCATTTCACATACACAGACCTGTGAGAACAATGGTTGTTCTATGTGAAGCCATAATAGACTACATTTGTGCACTGAAATGGACAGAAATGTTCACTCCCTTTCCAATTTTAAAGTTCCACTCCATTAATTCATATTAAAAATTTGTATTACATTATCTTTGATTTTCTGCACTTTACTTGCACTATTTTTCCCACTCAAAGTTATGTTTGTGGAGACCCAAATTATCTTCTTTAGTTCACAGCAAATATTGCAGAATGCACACAGGTACTTAAAACAAATAGTACTTGTAAATGTACAGCCACCACATAATTCAAAGGTTTAGGAAAAGATTCAGTCATATTTATAAATGTACAGCAAGCACTACACAATTTTTAGTAGCACCCAGAGCTCCAGACGCAGAGAACCCTCCAGCAGAGAACACTACTCCGGCTTACCACTAAAGTGCTCTTTCAAAGCCTCCAACCCCATAGCTCCATGTTGGGTCTTATAATGGCCCCTGTGTTTGGCTGTTCAAAGTCAGAGCTTGCTCCCACTTCACCCTGGCAGCAGAATTTTTCCCCTTTGCCTCACAGTTATTACGCAGAAAACAACAGACAACTATAATCATTGGGATATTTTTCTTACTATTATCCAAACTAGTGAGTAAAAGCCATTAGCACCCCTTCAGTCTTCCAAAAGCACATTCAGCTGTCATTCTGCACCTGCTGAGCAAATAGTTGTCTCTTTCCTGGTGCTGGTGAGGTGGCCAGTGCACAGCAAAGTAGGCTGGGCTCCCTACAATCACTGCTGGCATTTCAATATCACCGGTGGTAATTTGCTGGTTGGGAAAGAATGTCCTGTGTTCTGAAAGATGCGAGCGAAATCCATCACCAGCCCACACTGATATCAATGAAGTATCTCCAGTGATCTATCAATGCTTGCATAACCATAGAAAAGTACTCTTTTCTGCTGATGTACTATGGCAAGGTGGGCTAATGTCAAAATAGGGATATGCATGTTGGATAAAAGTGATAAAAGTGATAAACTTATAAAACTGATAAAAGCTTTTCCTTCAAATCATCATGGCGATGCATCTATTGCTTACAAATTAGATGTTGTCCGACACACTTTGTCAGTCTACTGCCTTGGATGGGAGCCCATTTCTGCTGGTCTCCTCCCTGATCCCCTCATTGACTTCATTCTCCCAAGCTCCTTTCTCCTCTAAGAACTTCACATCCTCTCTTCTAGAACTCTCAGATTCACAGTCTTAATATTTTCGTTCAGGCCTCCAAAACAATATTTTGTCGCTCTCTTCAAATGTAATTGATCCCCCCTCCAACATCACCACGCTGCACTATACAGGTCCATCCCAAGGAGTTTCAAAAGAGTTGGTAAGATGATTCTTGGGATACACTGCAAACTCAACTGACTCATTTAAAAAAAGAATAAAAGAGCAAAAGAGCATATGTGTTTGGGGGCATGTTTGGGTGCATCACTCAGGATCTTCTGCTTGTTCCTTTCAGTTCTTGCAATTTGCTTATATAAGATTGTTTTCAAGTCTGCCATTCCAAGAAAAGGGGCTAGAAGATTACTTTTCTTAAAACGAAAGTGTGATTCTCTTTTACATTTCTTCTTGTCTCTTCCAACCAGATCATGGGCTTGCTGGGGTCCCAAAGCTGGCTCTGTCCAGAGAACACTGCTAAGTGTGTAGACATACCGGTAGGAGGGTAGACACTTGTCCTAGCCAGCAATTGTTGCTAGAAAGTGAGTGCCTCACACCAGGGATGGATTTGATCACAGTGATACATCTGCATTGAAGTCAATGGACATTCATCCTAATTCATCCCAGACGCATGGATTGGGCACTTATTTCTAAAAGAATCCCATTGATGCTAAGAAGTTGTGCTTTATTAGAACCCAAACAATTCAAATATATCTTTTAAACATGAAAATGCTTATTAAAGGGCATTTTGCCTGAGTAAAGACTTCAGGAGTAGGCCTCATGATCAGACATGTACAGAATTGATAAATACTTCATAATATATTATATTAGGATATTTATCACCATAAGTCAGATTTAGTTTTGAAATGTCTGATAAATTCAAGCTTAATTCATCTTGTAAGAAATTAGCCAATATAAAATATGCTCTTGACATGGAGCTATTTACTAATATATGCCTCTTTCAATAAGGCATATAGTTAGTTAAATGCTAAATGTGTAGCATTTAACAGACCTAGAAGATTTCTATTCTATGCCAATGTTATAACTTAGAAGATTTAGCTACATATTTTGGGTGAGCAAAAACAACTAGGAGTCTTCGTGGCACTTTAGAGACTAACAAATTTATTTGGGCATAAGCCCACGAAAGCTGATATTTTGAGTGGTTATTACCTGCAAGCGTTTGCTGTATGAAGTAGTGAGTTGTTCTTCTGTCTTTGATTGGTACTATGTGGCTGCTTTTTATGGGCCAAAGAGGTGTCAGTTCCTCCTCTACCATATCATTGATCTCAGCAGAAGTGAAGGCTCAGTCCATTTTGGTTGCCCTGTGTGTATATAATTAAATCATTTATGGATCTAAATTAAATGCCAGTGATGGCATTTGACTAGGTAGCTCTGAGGCATTCATTTCTCTGGTATTCAACAATAAATCCTGCGTATATTTAGGACTTGGTCCTTCTTTTGTAGTGTACCACAAATAGCTAGTAAAGTCAGCGGGAGACTGAGGTGCATAAGAATCAGGCCATTAAATAGTAGAATATTTTCTGAAAGAACCAACTTTCAATAGGTTTATAAGAAATGAAGGCCGCCTATAAGGGGAGAATCTCCTTTTTTCCTCATTTTATGAGGGAATTCCATCTGCATCCAAATGCAATGGGGAGCAATTCTGCCCTCTAACCCAGCTGGTATCCGGAGACTTGCATAGAACTTGGGACCACCATGGAATCCCAGTGCCTTCTTACAGCTGAGGTGTTTTCATGTGATCCCAGAGAAAGCTGTGTTCCCATGTAGTCCCTTCTGTTGGCTGCCCTGGAGACAACCACTGCCCCGCACGTAGGAAAAGGTGCAATCAGTGAAATAGGTCAAATTCATTATACAGAGTGGTCACTTTGAAAAATAATGTGGATTGAGTCAAAATTGTTATAGCTGAGGGACAGAGTTTTATAGGAGATGAGGCCAGGCAGAGCATACCTGTCCCTAACCTTTTCAGCCCAAACTTTATATTATAACCTTGGAAAACTGAGGCAGAGCATACACAGAGTTGCTGTTACCTTTCTTCTGTGTATCCCATCTTCCACCTCCATTGAGTTCCATCAGTTTTTGTCTTCATGTTAGTGAGGGTGGGGTAATATAGCCCAAACATGGAGCTATTAAAAGGGCATACCATATGTACAGCACTGTAACTAAATAAACAGAATTTCCACAAGTTTACTCAAGTGGTTCCCCTGTAATTAGTTCTTATAGGAAGGAGATAGGAAATATGCAATTTTAATAATATTTGGTCTATATCTGAGATTTGCAGGATTTCTAGTAGCATTGTTGATTTGGTTTGGAGGCATTTAATTAATTTTTTCCTTCCATCTATATTTATTACTCAAAAAACAGTAATAATTAACCAGCATAGTAAAAGAACAATTTTCATCAACAGAAAAGTGAGCCTTTGTTCCAATTCTGTCTTAGAAAAATTTATTCAAAGATTTGGAAATATTGAGAAAAGTACGATTTGATGTATGTGTTAGAAAAGAAAGTGAGAAATATTCTAAGCTTCTAACTATGTCAGACTATCAGAAGAAGGTCTATATGCATTCTTTAAATTAAAAATTAAAGGGAATTCAAGTAGATTTCATTAGGTCACTCCTTTCAGTTTCTTAATCTATGCCTTCAGATGTGTCTTGATTTGGCATCACTACTATTAAGAGAATGTGTCTTATTTACATAAAATGTCTTCTTTTAGCCTTCTGGAAAGTCAGCAAAGAAAGTAGTCATTTATATCATTAGATATCTGTCTATGTAAATTATATTAACTGAAACCAAAATATTTGTACTGTACAGTACAGTGCACTGAAAATCTTTTACATGGAAGTTTCGACATTAGATCTTGGACTTGATTGAAGAATGAATGATAGTGTCTGAATTTATAAAATTCATAAATTCTTTTATAAAGTGGGTTAAGAGATTTCTGTTAAAAAGATGAATTTTAGAAATCTGCATTAAAAGATTTTAATCATTTGAATTGAAAAATAGAGTAAAGGATGCTAGTATTTGAGCAATAATAGATAATGCCTGCTAACAATGGTTGCTAAAATGAAATAAGTGATAACAAAGGCTATAAAAAGTGATGTCATGAGTGAAAAATTGCTTCATCTAGTCTAGCTGCAGTTCAAATTTTGATTTAATTGCTAAAATATCCCCATGACAACAAAGAATAGTTTCTATTCCCCAAAGAGAAGTCATTGAGGGATATTAGATGAAGTTCTCTTGGGTCCTTATTGTACTATAATTTGACATACAGTTTACCTACAAACTTCCCAAATCCTTTTATTTTACAGTTTTTGATCTTCTTTCGTCTCCCAGCCAGAGACTGGTAAACTTTCTACAGCAAGTGCTTGCTGATCCTACATTGAATGAAGTATATGTGCTTTCAACATTCAAATTGCAGACAAAGAGTACAACTACCATATTTGGCTTATATTCTTCAGATGACAACAGCAAGTATTTTGAATTTACAGTGGTAGGGCGATTGAATAAAGGTAAGTCATTTGACCCTAGCCCCCTTATTTTATGGATCTACAATTATTGACATTTCTGCAGTGGTCTTTACGAACAATGTTACTTGCAGCTACTCTTCTGTTGTTTATTTCACTACTCATCACCTGCTTGTTCTACTGCTCAGGAAGATATAAATATTGGCAACATTCTCACCTCCCCTTTTATGCTGCCTTGTACACCATGATACTACCCTGATGTCTACTAGGAGCAGCATGCTGAGAAAATCAGCTGGGGTCTCTACGTTCTACCAGCCAGCTTGGTACAAGCAAGTGCTGCATGGCTCCTAAAGAAACATGTAAAGTCATTTTCCTTTCTTTTTCCCCTTGGGACAATAACTGCTTCTTATTACCAAGGAATGTGACAGACACACGCACATGTTGCCTCATGCATATGAAAGAAGGGTACTTGCGCCATGGACCTGAAGTTTAGATTTGATTGTGCAAGACAAACATTCCTAGCATTTATAGAATCTTTTGGTTGATGGAGAATGTTTGTTTATTGGAATCAGTTAATTAAGAGGCACTGTACAGACTTGAGCAAACTTAAAATTTCTCAACAAATATATTTCTAAGCTAGATGTAGGAAAATTCTTCCACTCACTTAAAAAAAAATCTTTTATTTTTTAATTAGAAAATACACAGGCGAATGTAGAGAAAACCCTTAAAATCAAAGGTCTGGTCCTGTAGCTCCAGAAAACTGCTCCTGAAGTCAATGAGTAAGAACTGCAGGATCAGGCACAGTGTATATGTGTGTGTATATATATACACATACACACACACACACACACACACACACTTTTTGTTGAAAAAAAATAAGTCACACGTGGCTAATTTTGCATGCCTTCGGATCTTTCTTGGTATGAATTAAGGAACTGACTTTTTGAGCTTTACAGACAATGTTTAAATTGTTCCTTGTCAGTTCTTAGTATGTTTCTGTTGCACACAGGGAACACAAAGAGTGAGTTACCTTCTCATCTTTACAGATGATCCCTCTGTGTCAGGATTGAGGCATATTGATGGGCTGTGTGAAGACTCTTGCACTGCCACTACTCATTTCCTTTTAGAGTCTTGAATACATAGGGAACTTCAGTCTACAAGGCTGCCACTCCAGCACCATTATATGATTAATTCAAATTTAAGATTAGTTAAAGAGACAGAGCTTCCTCAGTAGGACTGTCCATTGAGATCTATTCCCTCCATTATTTTAGTGTGGTTTGCCTAGGACATGCACATGTATAATCACTTAACATTTGTTAAGTGCTTTGAAAATATCCGGTGTACAGTACAATAGCTGTGGACAATAGGTTAGAATACTCATTGGAGTAGGACTTTTCACTACATTTCATTTTAGTTAGATGATTTCATGGAATCTGGGGATGATTTGGCATCCTTTTTAGGTATCACAGGTGATACCTGTGAGAATTTGCTATCCTTTTGCAGGATCACAGGTGGTTTAAGTGTAACTGGGACTGTAGTCCATTAAAATTTTGCCCTCATCTTCTTCAACAGACTGTTCCAGCCCCCTCGATGGACCTTTGGCTTTGGCCCAATAATGAGTCCTTGGATCTTCCTCTCAAGCCAGACAGTTCAGCTGTCCTAAAGCTATTCCGGCAGATGGCCAGCAATCAGTTGTGTGCTCCACCACAGTCCTCTGGTTTCTTTCTCTGACTCACTGATGTGTTTGGTCATTTTGACTGCAGGGCCCAGTTCCAAGGATCCTGCTTTAATATACCCCCATGCACATAGCAGTCACATAAGTAAATGCCTGCAACATAGAGCTGGCAAGTGAAACTCAGCGTTTGCCAGCAAGCAGACTGGCTTTTTGTCAAGTTACTGATGACCCCATGTAATTCTAAGGAAATCTCATGTCTGGTTGGTTTTGTACATAGACAATGGTGAAAATAATTGAGTCATTGATTCCAACTGCTGAGATTTCCAGAAAGGATATATAAACTAAAGATAGAAGGGGCCATACACTGGTGTAAATCAGAAGTGACTTAATCAGATTAATTGTAATTACTATGGATTTATACTGGTAAAACAGAGCAAAAGCTGTTTTTTATATTAAAGAAATTACTAAAAGAAATTATATCAGTGCATCAATGTAGAGTACAAAGAAAATTCTGAGGAGGTTCAGAACACATAGGAAGCACAAAAGAGTCATTAATAGTATAAAAAGAATAGCAGAAATCCAAAACCTTAGACTAAATGACAACTAGATGGGTCATCATAACTGCCTACAAGTAGCCAGTCTCCTGTTTCTTCATTTCTTCATTTCTAGAGGGTTATAACCATAAATATCTCATATGTAATATGTGCCAAGTGCCTTTACATTCAGGGAGCATTTTTGTAGTTTTCCCTGCATCCTACCTACAGACCTTCTGCCACACCCAGACTCATTGTGTAACTTACAGATTTCTCATTCCCAAAAGCAGGAAAATGTTGCGAAGTCTGGACACTAGCTAGGAAGGATATTTCAGCATCTCTTTTACTCTATTAAAAAGAAGCTGTAATTAAAAAAAAATATATCCTCCAAACACTTTTTTAAGCTTCAGAAAGCTGAAGGACGTATATGACTATTTTTATATATGTGATTAGCTTTGATTTTAAACAAACAAAATTTGAGACAGTTATTGTCCTCTTGAGATACCTTGGAGTCCAAGTTTGCAGGTATCTGGATTTCTTAGCCAGAGCGAGTGATATCACAAAAAAAGGGCCAGATTCAAACAACATTACTTAAGCTAAATCAATAGGATCTTGGAAAATAACTGTATGAGCTATAGATGTGTTCTCCCTGCTGCTATTATGGTTCTCCACATATGTTCAGCTAGGTTCCCCCCCATAAGAGATTGTGGACAGAGGAAGGTTTAGCAGATAACCATGGGGATAAATACTGAGTGGCATCGAGGAGGTGTTTCATTCTCACTTGCAGATTGTTTCCTTAGGGGATAGATTTTTCTTTTCCAGTTTCTCATTTATTAAAGTTTTTTTTCCCCAATATAGTAATTTAGTTAATAACAAGCATGTCTTTGTGTAAAGTGCAATCTATCCTGGGGGCCAGGTGAGTAAATCAGGTAAGCCAGGTGTATAAAGACAACTCTTTATCAGGAAGCATTAAAAGAAGAGATATTTTAGTACTTTGTGTTCTTTACTGTGTTACTTTGTGTATTCATTTTCTGTTCGTCATGGTGAAAGACAGATGATAAAGAAATGGAATCAATTAATAATGAACAGTATTTGACTGCACAGTGTTTAGCATCCTCTGCAGAGATGTTATACTCATTATTGAAACTTACACTCTAGCTATGCATTTCTCCTGCAGAGTAACTTTTAGGATGTCAAGTATAATTCTGACATACTATTAATTGCAGATTGCCAGTTAAATGCTGTACCAGTGTTAATGTGTATTTTATTACATTATGTCCTCTTATGATGACATATGCTCCATCATATGAGTCATTTTAAATGAGCCTGAACAAAGCACTGGAGAATGATCTCTAGGCAACAATACTGCACCTATGAGTTTTCTTCCATCTGCATTTCCTGCAATTCTATGTCAAATTTATTTTCCCTGCTTATGTTTGCATATGGGATACATTTGTCAAAGCAGAAATGATTAAATGAACCAGAGCAGGGAGAAATATCCAGAGTGATCTTCCAATCACCAGCCACTCAGATTATCAGGACACGCCTCACATTTTGTGTTACCATCCCATAGTCATGTTGTGTATTTTCTACTAGTCATCCTGCGTTATCTGAAGAGTGATGGGAAGTTAAACTCTGTGATGTTCAGCAACACCCAGTTGACTGACGGCAAGCGCCATGCAGTCCTTTTGAGGCTGAGTGGTCTGCAGCGGGGATCCATCACAGCAGAGTTATATCTGGACTGCATGCAAGTGGATGCCATCCAAGGTCTACCTAAAGCTTTTTCAGGTCTATACCGCAGTTCAGAGTCTGTGGAAATTCGCACCCTTCCAAAAAAGGCACAGGTAAGTATGAAAACTTAAGAGCAGGTGGAACAATTAGAAAGAAGATGCATTATCAGGGAGTAAAATGAATGGAAAATAGGGTGGCTTATCTACATATAGAATGAAATCCAGGATGCAATGAAGTCAGTGAGAATTTTGCCATTGATTGTAAAGGGGATTTCACCCAGTTTACAATCTGCTGTAATCAAGATGTTTTAATCTAGGTATTACTTGAAAGTCAGATTATTTGTAAATTGTTACCGACTGCAAAAACGAAAGCTCTAAGTAGCTTCCTACAGATTTTCAATATGAACAATGCATAGGCTGCATGTATGCTCAATGTGCGTGCGTACAAGAAATATGCAGTTTGACTCTTAAATCTCTGTAATGACTATGATTCAGAAAGGGAAGGAATAGGAGGAAAACGACACTGGCAATGGTCTGGAATCAAAATTCTAGCTATGTGATTATAACCTTGCTATCTACCTCTGTCGGGGCTATTCCAAGCAGCAAGTCTGACACTTTTTGCTGTGATTTCCACATCAACAGTCCTAGGAAAGCAGTATCTTTCAGGAAGAAAGCACAGACATCTTCCATCATTGCAACTAGCTGTATGCAAATATTCATAACAAAATGGAAAACTAGTCAAAAACTGAATGTTTTCTCCTCATTTTATTAGAAACTTGAAAAGGAGCCCATTTCTATGGCACACAAAATGGCAAGGTACCCGCATTTTTTTTTTGAGTGAACGTGATTTTGTTTTCAAGAAAAAAATGCCTTTGCATTGAAGTCACGGAGAATTTTTTGGTATTGTTGTTATAGCATTATCTATTGTTGAAATTTGTTGTGCAAAATCATGTGATTCAAAATGGCAAAACACCAAACCTGTGTGAAAATCTGCAAAATCAAAATGTGGGGTTTTGCCAAGCTCATTGCAATGTTTTTTGTCAAAAGGACTTTGTGGAATGGGCAAAGTAGTTAGGAGACACAGTAGCTTGGCTGCTAAGCCCTGCCAACCCAACATGGGTTTAGAGTTATCCCCACATCTGTTAAAAGGCTTGCCCCTTTTCAAGATTGCATGCTTGTTTTTCATTGTGCCGGAAATGGATGCTGTGAATTTCTCTGATTGCTCCAGGACACTTTGGATGAGCTCAAGCTGGTAGTGAAAGGCTCGCTTTCCCAAGTAGCAAGTCTGCAAGATTGCTTCCTTCAGCAGATTGAGCCTGCTGCTCAGAACACAGGTAAATAAGTTAAAATACCCTGCCTCCATAAGATATCCTGAGGAACCAATTACAGTGTATTTTGTAAACCTGAAGAAACCATTCAAATTAATGAGGGCAACCAGATAGAGCAGGCCAATCCAACTGCTCTTTAGCTCAGGCTCTCACCCAGCTGGTGAGATGGTTCTGCTCGAAGCAGAGGATCTAATTCGTTTGGGTTTTGAAACAGATTTCTTTTTACGTGTAAGGTGGTCCTTGGTTCTTAAGTCATCATGGGTAGGGGCTGCTGTGATTGCTCTCCTAGACAGTAAGAGGGGAAGAAGTAGACAGGGCAGAGCAAAGTGGTTTAGTGACAAAATGACTGTTTTCATGGTGTTGGGAGGTAAGGAAGAGAAGAACAGGTTAATATTGTGCATACAAGATGTTAATATTACATAAGATGTGAAGCCAGTAGGGCCAGTTTAAGACCAAAAATGTCCTTGTAAATAAAAATACAGAATCTGTTACAAACCATCTCTCCCCTGCCACCTCCTGGCAAAACCACAGCTTTAATCATTTTAATTAGGATCCATTTAATATAATTGTGGGACAGGGTCTGTCATTTTTACACAAGAGTACCCTGTCTGGAAAACAGGAATTCTGTTTTACTAAAGTTTTCAAGGTTTAAAAAGTTGTTTTTGTCCTGCAGTGGAACTAGGGTGACCACACAGCAAGTGTGAAAAATCAGGACAGGGGATGGGGGGTTATAGGCATCTATATAAGACAAAGCTCCATATATTGACACTGTCCCTATAAAACTGGGACATCTGATCACCCAAAGTGGAACAGAAAGAGATCCGCAAATTGCCAACAGCCTGGTGGGGGTGCGGGGGCATCCCCCTCAGATGTCCCTGCTCCAAAGCAGAGATTCCTGACCAGCTATTTGTAAGTGTGTTAGAGCTTCATAATGATTATGGTTAAGATTCTGTCATGGGTATTTTTAGTAAAAGCAGGGACAGGTTATAGACAATAAACTAAAATTCATGGAAGCCCATGACTGGTCCCTAACTTTTACTAAAAATGCCTGGGGACTAAACAATGGAAGCGCTGCCGCAGGGAGACCTTGTGGGGCTGCTGCTCTAGTGGTCCCAGGGTAGACCGCGGCAGCTGCTCCAGCCACGCTGCTGCTCTTGTGGCAGGGGCTAACCAAACCGCCCCTCCACTCCTGCTGCTTCAGCTTTGGAGCTGCTGCTCTGGCAGCCCTGGGTATTGGCTGCCAACCACTGCTCCAGCAGTCCTAGGTCTAACCACAGCTCTGGCCCTGCCACTGCCATTAGTCATGGATGTCTCAAAATATTAATATAATATTAAAAGCAAAAACTCTGTGTTAATATAATGCCTTCATAATTAAAATCATGAAAAGAAGAGATGCAAATGTTCCAACAGCAGTAATAACTCAGCTGGATTGCACATCCTGTATGTTTCACTGTGTATCTTTTATAACGATAATGTTCATTTAGCCAGAATAAAAAGGAAAGGAAAGGCTTAGCTATCCATGGGTAAAGGACCCATGTATTTTAGGAGAGGCTCATTTTAGTTGGGCTGTACATGGGAGTGGGAGTCTGGGAGATAAAGAACTGTCAGTGGTCTTGATGCCTGCCCCTTACTCAGACACCAGCCATGGCAGTAGCCTCCCTTTGAGGCCCTCCTCAGGTGGCCAGGAGACTCGAGCAATGCTGATGTGAGATGGAAATATAATGATCCTGCATAGGGGCTGGATGTGTAAGTTTTGGGCCCTGACATTGTGGACAGTAGGACATAAAGCAAAACCTAGATTTTACAGTAGACAAAACCGGGGTGAGGCATTTAATAGCAGCCCGGCTAGTTTAGTTTGTTGGCTGACACTGAACTGGGTCAGTCGATCCATGTAGTTTCATACCTATTGGCCACACCTCTGGCTTGCCCCAGCTCCCTCCTGGAACAAGCTGTCCTAGGAGATGGCTTGTGCCATGTGATTGTAAAACAACCATGTTAACATGGTTCCCTGACGCCTGGTTTTTGCAGTGGAGCTTTGATAATTCTATATTTAGGACCTACTACAACTGCAGAGTGGGGGCAGGATTTGGCTTTACATGTAGAAGAAAAAATGTTATGGGAAGCATTTTTGGTTCATGCAAAGTTAGATATCTGGGCATTTCAAAACCATCCTGTACAATTCACAGCACTAAAAGCCATTAGTTCACCTTAAGATTTAAAAGTCTACAAAAAATTAAGTGTTCAGACCTGATCTGTTTTTGATTTAGAGGCTGGCAACAAAGCAGCCTCTGAAACTGTAAGAATTTTATATTTTTTGCAGATCTCAAATCAATAATGGCTAAACCAATTCTTTTCTTTACAAAGTTACTACATCTGGCCTGACCGCTTGCAAGCCAAGTTCCAGACTTAAGTATTTTTGAAATGGCCAAGATATTAAGTGTCCCCAGAAAAATAAAAAAGTTGGGACTGAAGAGATGCAACATTTCTAGGTTACCTCAGCTTCTTTATTATTTTGATGAGAAAAGTCTGAAATGAAGAAAAGTCAGTATCTGTCAAATTAGTCAAGTCCCCTGAGCATACCGGATGAGACCAGAAATGCTTTGAAGAACAAAACAATTTAGTAAACATTAATAAGACCAATTTTCATATAAGCATTCAATACTATAGCAAATAAAGTATATGTAAACTCACATATAGCCACTATATATTTAACAGTTTCAAAATATTCTACCTGCTTAGAATGCAAAAATATCAGTACAAATGTTGTGAATTTTGCACAGATATCTAGATTTAAATTAACAAAGGAGTAAATGAATTGGTGCTTGATTGAGTAAACTTGAATGAGAGTTATATACAGACACACAGAAAGATGGGTCAGAAAGCCCTAATTTGGAGATACTAGGTGTTTCACCTCTCATCACTTCAAATCCAGGCCAGATGGAGAGTGACTAATTGTCAATACCATTTGATGGCTTTAGGGTATCCTGAAGTTAAAGTAACCATGTGTCTTGGTTTTGCCATGAGAGGCCTGGCTTTTCATATGGTATCCTGGTGTCCCCCAAACTTATTTCAGGATACCTGAAATGTTTTCATTTAGACTATCAAAACTTTATACATACATATATATATACATAATACACATATATATACACATATATATAAAATATATATTCAAGATGTACTGCTCTACTGAGCAGAATTTGATCTATATTTACCAGGAATTAATAGTCCCAGGGAACTAGCTTTCAGTGTGATGAACAGTGTTCAGATTGGGAAAAAAAGTCAAATGAGTGTGGATACTATTAAATCTGTTTTTTGATTCACAGTGAATGTTATGACATGTCCAGTGCATCATGATAAACTCATTCCGAACATTCAGTAAATGGAAAAAGTCTTCCACTCAAAAATGTATGTGTTGCTGCTGAGTCAGAAATGGGCAGTAGTGTCATCAGCGCATATTTCTTTTATTTTGTGACCCTAAAAAACACCAGCACAGAAGTGTCTCCTCTTTATTTTGAAAATATGGTCACCTTGCCTGAGATTAGTCATCTCAGTCTGGTTCTTAGTGGAGCCAGCAATGCAGCTGGTTCTAACTCATATTCTTGATAGTATCAGCAAAGAGTCCAGACATTGAATGGGTATGGAGCTAGAACTGTTCTCTAACTCTTGAAGATGGTTCTCCCCCCATGTAGCACCAATGTGAAGAAGTTTGCATTTTCTCTGCCTTTGCTCTCTCACTGTTGTGTGGCTAAAAAGGAGTTCAATCTTAAGTGCTTTGAATCCAGTACCTTTGAAGAATATTGAGTTCACACAGATGCTTTCTTAAAAATTAAAGCTATTGTATTTCCATTGTGTTTCCTCGCTATTGATGCTTAGATATTATGAATTATCTGCTCTAGCTCATCCTTTAAGACAATTTCAGTTCAGATTTCAGTGCTGATCTTGGCAAAAGAACAAAAAGCTACTAACGTGCATGCTCCTTCTCTTTTTTGTTGTCTCTACAGATGATTTTAATCGGCAGTTCATGGGTCAAATGATGCAAATGAACCAAATACTAGGAGATGTGAAAGACCTCCTTAGACAGCAGGTACTATATGAGACTTTCAGCACGAATCCCTCAAATCCAGAGTAGAGTACTTGTTTGTGCAGCGTTAGGGCAGAATTTACCTAAGTGTGATGCTCCTGTACAAAACTTTGTCTGTGCAGTGGGAATGAAATGACATTGTAGGGGACCTACATCTTTGGCATGTTGTGGAGGGGCCACTGGAGATGGGGTAGGAGATGGCCCACTTATATAGATCCAATTCCCAGAAACCCCTGCTTTCAGAGTGGAGAAGAGCTGCAGCTACTATTCTAGCCCATTGGCTAGCTAGATAAAGGTAGTCTTGCACGTGAAAAGGAAACTAAATGATTTGCACTATTGGCCTCACTGATTTGAGCTCACTAGTGTCTTACTGATTTGCTAAATATCCTTTACTAACTATGGGTCTGATTCTGCAAACACTTTCTACAGCACTTAGGCCCTGCAAAGCATTTAGGCATATACTTAAGTCGACCTCTATTCAGCAAAGTGCTCAAGCACATGCTGAACTGTAGGCACATGCTTAAGTCCCATTCAAGTCAATGGGATCTAAACACATGGCTAAAGTTAAGCACCTGTTAAGTGCTTTGCTGAATAGGGATGAACTGAACCAGGGCCATAAATCTCACCACCATGAGTAGCCCTATGGAAGTCAATGTACAATCTGTATAGGTTTAAGATTAGCAGCTGTGTTAGTCTGTATCCGTAAGGAAAATGAGGAATACTTGTGGCACCTTAGAGACTAGCCAGTTTATTTCAGCATAAGCTTTCGTGGACTATGACTCACTTCATCAGATGCATCTGATGAAGTGGGCTATAGCCCATGAAAACTTATGCTGAAATAAACTGGTTAGTCTCTAAGGTGCCACAAGTATTCCTCATTTTCCAACCTGTATAGAGTAGTTCTCAATAGAAGATGATAGGACTACTCATGCTAATAAATACCATCCTTGGAAGTAAGCATTTGCAAAGTCAGACCCTATCATTGTAAGGTATTTTGTGAATGTTCAGTGATTTTATTAACATCTAGACAAGATATAATGGTGCTATGGGCAGCCAGGCTCAAATTAGAGTCATGCAACTAATACATATTTTCTATACCCTAAAGATCAAGGAAACAACTTTTTTGAGAAATACTATAGCAGAATGCCAGGCATGTGGTAAGTATTCCTGTATTTCCTATAACATTAAGAGAGGGCCACATAAGATTTGCAATTGTTTAAAAATAATTCTCACTGGATTGCCACTATTTGATTTATAGGCAGCATTGAAAAATAAGCCTGTTTTTCTGGCTCTAAGCATCTTTGACTTAAGTTAAAAATAGATTCCTATTGGGGTAAAGCTTAAAGCTTCTGCTCTGCCCAAAACCAGAAAAACAACAAGTCAAAACCAAACAATACTCTACACCTCATCCAAAACAAGCAGCCCCTAAACTTGTTCCCACCCCAGGAGCTTAGCCTTTTAGCATGTCAGGGAAGTAATTGCATTCAGGCTATTTCAGACCAAGAGTTAGTTCAGTTCTAGTGGAGAGCTCATCAAAGAGATTATCCTGATAGCAGTTCCCTCTCTTTTCAAGTGATGGTGCTCCAGCACCTCTGGTGACCAACGTTCTAGCAGCATTATGTGCAGAGAGAGATGGACGGAATCCACCGTAGGAAGGTCAAAACCTACTATGTATGTAGTATTGTTGTAGCCATGTTGGTCCCAGGATATGAAAGAGACAAAGTGGGTGAGGTAATATCTTTACCTCACCCACCTTATCTTTCTAAAACCTACTATGCATACCTCAACACCTCAGATTCTACCTGAATGCAGATCGCAGACCACTGGTGCCACGTGGTCCCTGAGAGATACACTGCTTAATATGCATGTTGTTAAGAATCTTAATAGAATGGATGAATGAGCAAACAGCCACATTCGGCACCAGCTCGCATTGCCAGGCTGATTTAGGGAATCTATATGAACCTTTCATTGAAGTAGTCTTACTCCTGAGGTGACAAAGGTGTAGATACAGTAGCAAGGTCTGCATTCAAAAGAAATGGTCAATCTCCTGGCCAAACAGAGGGGATTATAAAAGCCTTTCTGAAGAATCCTCCAGCATAGCTGGGAATCCAACAGATCCCCTAAATGCCAACTCTTTTACCAGCAGAAGACATTCCTTGTTATTCAGAGGAGTAAGCATAAGTGTTGCCAGATCTTCTAATAGCTTTTCCCAAACCATCAGCCCTCCACTGAATATCACCTTGACTAAGCTTCAGCTAGCTTAGTTTTCATACATGTGAGACAAAGACTAGAGCCACAGGAAGTTTCTTTAAAACCTGCACTGTGTTAATCAGCTGAAGGGATAAATCACATGTATCAGTACCATTTTGGCACCTGTCTCGTTCTCCCAGATTTTTCCTTTCCCCCTCTGGTCAGTCTCTCAGTACATGAAACAATGTTGTGGATACTCTGTCACATATTCAATATGCTGCCACTTGCTGCCTCCTCCCTCCCCTTTTTTCACTCCTCATAAATTCTGATCTCTCTGAAGTGAAATAATAGCTCTGTTTTTCACACTGCGGGCAGCATTGCTGATTTAGCCAGAGTAATAGCTCACTTTGTCTTTCCAATAGTACCATCAACCTATAATCCCTCTGGGACCTGTTCCTCATTTGTCCTTGTTAGGTCACTCTAACCTGCACTTATTGCTTTCCTCTGGCTAGCATCAGAAATTATACATCTGCTTTGGAACTAACTCAGCAGAAATACATCCATATCCCTGTGACATATGCAACATAGCCTTAACCTCCACTATTCTGCATGTTCTTGATCAGTTCCTAAACAAAAGTCTCCTCAGTCACAATCCAAGAAGTTGCCACAGCTCCAGCCCCGCCAACGTCAAGGATATTTAGGATGCAGTGGGATATGCAGGATGCTAGCAGTGGGATTGTATCTCCTTAGAACTCTTGCCAATTGAAATGCATGATAGATATTTCATTGAATCACTAAAACTGTTGTTCTTTCTACTCAAAAGGTTTGGGATCTACAAACTTTCCAACTGCGGCCCCAGTGCCCCCTAAACCCAAATGTGAAGCCAACTCCTGTTTCAGGGGTGTCAGGTGCACAGAGACAGAACATGGATTTCAGTGTGGGCCCTGTCCTGAAGGGTTCATGGGAAATGGAGTTACATGCTCAGATATTGATGAGGTAAAATATTGACTTGTAAAAAGAAAAAAAATCCCAACTCGTTTCTCACATAAATGGGCCTCTGACTCTTGCTTTCTGCAGTATCCACTAACTGGCTGCACAGTGAATATAAATGGATAACTGGGCCCTGTTATCCACTCCGTTACACCAGAGGTGTGTTGCTGTGACTCCATTGTTGCCAATGGAATTATGCTTTGGTGAATCAAGACCACTGTATTTATTTTTCAAGAATGTGCAGTACGTATTTTCATTTTAGTCCTCTCTGAATGTTACATCAAAAGAGCAGAACTATTGACACAATTATTGGGATTTCACAAAAAGATTAAATATCATCAGATATTGGACAGAACTGCAGAAGCAGTTCCTGTTGATTTGGATTTTATTTCTCTGAATTTTAGTGCTCATAAATAGTTTCAGTTTAACGGCCTTGGAGACTGAAGTCAGTTTATTCACAAAATTGGCCAGATTTTCAATTCAGCTGTAAAGGTCAATTGCAAAGGAATAAATATTGGGATGGTGCCCTTTCTCGCTTCTTTATGATGTATAAAGAAAACCTGAAAGGTTTATTTTTAAATTTTTGTGGAAGGGGGAGAGGTTCTGCATTAGAAATTCAGGTATTGTTCACTCTTGGAGTCTGGAGAATTACCAGATTAATGACATCTGAAAAACCAAGGAAATGAAGCCTGATTAATCAAAAGCGGAAATAAGAATTATGCAGAAGTGGGGGTTTTGTTTTTTTTGTTTAATGAAAAACGACCACCACCTACACTTCCTTGGTCTGATCTTCCACTGCTTTATACTGATTGTTGCGGGAGGGAACCATGGTGTAATGGAGCAGAGAATCAGGTTCTTTGTATTTTGGTTGGCTGCAGCACTTACTTAACTCAAAACCATTTGGTGGGAGGGGAGCTTCCTTTAAGGATTCAGCACGCCCACTCCCTTTCAACTGAGGGCTGAAAAAGCTCTCAGCCCACATTTTCAAAAAGCCATTCAGTAATAAAGCACTCAGTATTCCTAATATTTTGAGGGAGGGGGATACCATTTTACACCTTCTTTGCACACCATAAAGAAGCATAAAAAAAAAGACACAAACATTTACTTTTCAGGAAATATTTAACAGGCTTCTGTTTTTAAACTGCAGACATAAATCTGCAGGTAATTTGCAGACTGTCTAATCACTAAGGGGGTATTTTTACAGTGCATTGTGAGCCCTTTGTGGGACCCAGACTTGTGGACTTGGTGTTTCCAAGACCACGCTTGAGCATCCACACTGCATGGTAAACCTGAGCTTACAAATACTGGCCCCGGCTTCACAGCCGTTGCTAATGCATCCATACTGCACTACACAGACTTACTGACTCAAATCTGCAGTCAGAGCTGTGTCCACATTGCAAAACAGCAGCGTTTGGACCTGAGCCCCTGGGAACTTGGGCTCCCACCCACTCCACTAGCAGTGTCCGTGGACCTGAGTTCCAAGTATTTGCTGACCAAGTCAGACTGGTTTGTGTGTGGACAGAATGGGGTTTGGGCTCAAATTGAGTCAGAGTCTGCAGAGCAGACATACCCTTGGGAGCTGCAACTGTGATTCCCAGCACAGCCAGGCAGACTCTGCGAACTCTGCTTGAGCTAGCATGCTAAAAATAACAATGTGGCTGTTGGGGCACTGGTGGTTGCTTGTGCTAGCTGAACCTGGACATGGGCTTGGACTTGGGAGGCTAGCCTGAGCCACGCCCCGTGCAGCAATGCTCATATTGCTATTTTTAGTGCGAGTCTGTCAACCCCACTGGGAATCTCCCCTCCCAACTGCAGTGTAGACATAGGCTTAGGTGTTTAGTCTACGGATGTACATCAGAGCGTCTAAGCACCTCCCAAGTAATTAAAAATAGCAATAACGATCTCTCTTTCTTCCTCCCCAGCCAGCAGGAGAAACAGCTTGAGTATTTGATAGTTGTTTGATTGCTGGTTGATGTGTGTGCAAGTAGGTGAGAGAAGGTGCATGAGTCTTCGTGTGTCCGTTTATGAAAAAATCTTACAGAGGGAAAACGAAGTTGAAGAAATTGAATGTATGTTGCAGTTACCTCACTTGTGGGTGGAGTCAGGTGCTTAAACGTCACGTGAATTGTGCCTACTGTTATGTCAAACGCAAAACGGAGGCCTGGGTTTGTAAACCTGGTCCAATAGGCATTGCACAAACAATCAGCTTCCTCACACTCCCTTGCTACTCTGACTCAGCCCACACCTGGATGGACCTTGTCCTTACTTATGGTAGGTGTGCAAGGGAACTTCAGACTCCAAGGTCTTCCCTGCCCTGGTGATTTTAAGCAAAAATCCTGTTACTACCACTGGCGCAGTACCACCACTGGTAGAAGTTGTGAGAGGACTAATCCAGACTGGCCACCAGTGTGTTCAACACTGAGTGGTTCAGACTTGATTTGAACTTGGTCAGATCACAGTGTTAAAAACACAGACACTAGTGCCCCTACCACGGTGGAGCTGAGTTAGTGTCGGAAACAGTGGTGAAATTTTTGCCTAAAAGATATAGAAGAGACACAAGCCATGTCCATTTATACCTACGCCTTTATGCTGATAGTGCCAATAAATTGCTAGTCAGTGTGGGATTTTTCTTTACAAGAGCACATCTGTTAAAAACTGGAATAATGCCTACAACCCATCTCACCTAGGCCATCAAATTATAACAACTTCTATGGAGCTAAATTAGGGTGATCACCTTTTCCAAATGTACAAATGGGACACATACAGGAGCTCTGCCCCCTGCTCCTCCTCTTCCCCAAGGCCCCGCCCTCTGGTCAGGCCATAAGCTGGAACCTGGCATTGGTAAGAACCGCCAAGGGAGTCCAGGCTACTGTGGGGAGCCCTGGACCCTCTACCTCAGCAATCCCCAAACTGCTCACAGTTGCGCTCCCCCAATCCCTGTCTACACCCACCCCGCCGGAGCCAGGGCTGGAAGCGGGGCTATAGCTGGGGTCCTGGCCAGAGCAGAGCTGAGGACCAAATGGGGCTGGGTAGTGATCACTTCCTGGCCCTATGGGGCTGGCCTGGGCCCTGCCATGCCCCCCAAACATTCCTCCACATACCCCACAGTTTGGGGACCTCTGTTCTACCAGAGCAGGGGGCTGTGGTGCCCAAGAGCAGCCCTTGGCCCATGTCCCCACTCCCTTAGGACATACCACCCTGGGTAGATGGAGGGTCTGGGACTCCGGGGTTCCCCACAGCAGCCTGGGCTCCCTGGGCAACTCTTACTACTGCCCGGCTCTGGCTTCTGTCCTGACTAGCGGGAGGGGGCCTCAGTATAAGTCTAGAGAAGGAACAAGTGGGACCTGTCCTGACTAGCAGTTAGGACCACAGAGGGGGCAGGGTTGAGGTCCATTCCCCACCCTATCCCCCACTGGGAAGAATCTGGCACTGCCCTTGAGCCTTGGGCAGGTGCAGAGTGGTGCTGCAGGGAAATCTGGGACAAATGCTGTTCCAGACTCATTCAGCCTGGTTCTGGGACTTGAAATGTACATTTTGGGACTGTCCCACCCAATTAGGGATAGGTTGTCACATTAGGCTAAATGTGGGATGCATTTGAACCAGTGGAAGGCTCACTATGGCCTTACCAACATCCAAACTGTCCCATTGTCCAGGAAGGACACTTTACAGAGGGAGACACAATGATATGTTAACTGTTTCTACACATCCTGAAACCACGGCATTTAAATAGGAGTTTTGTATTCAATAACTGTTGAAAAGGAATCTAGAATTCCAGCTGGGAGCCATCCTCATTCCTGTCTGAGCCTTGAGACTTAACATCTCTTTAGTAAGGCCTCGACCCAAGAAGAAGTGTTGCTGATTTGTTTGGGGATGTACCTCACAACCTTAAAACATTATCTTAATATGTATTTTGAACTGCGTCTGTTCTATTAATAATGACATTGTTTGAGCTCCCTCTACTGGCCAAAAAGAAAACTACTTTTTCAAATCAGGAGCAGCATTGGGGCCTATGGAGCAAGCTGTCTGTCTTAAGTTTAAGTTCACATTGCAGATTATGCTTTTATTGAATCTTTTATTCTGTTAAGGTGCAAAGCATGATCTATTTCTCCCATTTTTGTGTTTAGTAGTCTTTTACAATGGTATAAAAGCTTATTTTAGAGAGAGAGACACACACATTCAGACAAACATACACAAAATACATACAGTTCTGTGTATGTTATCCTGGTTTGTTTTGTCATCATTTTATGGGTATTTTGAATTAATCATAGAATCGCAGAAATGTAGGGCTGGAAGGGACCTTGAGAGTTCATCTAGTACCTCTCCACCATGCTAAGGCAGGACCAAGTAAACATAGATCATCCCTGAGAGATGTTTGTCCAGCCCATTGTTTAAAACTTCCTGTAATGGGGATTCCACCACCTCCCTTGGTAACCTATCCCAATATTTAACTATCCTTATAAAGTTTGTCCTACCATCTAAACTAAATCTCCCTTGCTTCAGATTAAACCCATTACTTCTTATCCTACCTTCAGTGGACATGGAGAACAATTAATCACTGTCCTCTTTATAACTACCTTTTCATATTTGAAGACTGTCCATTGGAGTCTTCTTTATTCAAGACTAAACATGCCTAGTTTCTTTAGCATTTCGTCATAACTCAGTTTTCTAACCTTTTATCATTTTCATTGTTCTTCTCTGGTCTCTGTCCAGTTTGTCCACATCTTTTGTAAAGTGTGGTGCCTAGAACTGAACTCAGTACTGCAGCTGAGGCCTCATCTGTCCCAAGCAGAGTGAAACAATTACCTCCCATTTCTTATGTCACTCCTCTTAATGCACCCCAGAATTAGCCTTTTTTCCCCTATTTGTAATCCACTTTAACCCCAGCTCCTTTTCACCAGTACTACTGCCTAACCCCATATTCCTCACTTTGTATTTGTCTGGGTGGTTTTTCCTTCCTAAGTGAAATACTTTGCACTTTCCTTTTTAAAATTTCATCTTGTTGATTTCAACCGTTAATCAGCTCTATTTTGAATTCTAATCCTGCCCCCTAAAGGGCTTTCAACCCTTCCCAGACTGATGTCATCCACAAATTTAAGCATACTCTCCACTCCATTATCTAAGTCATCAGTGACAATGTTGAATAATACCAGACCCAGAACAGACTCCTGTGGGACACTGCCAGATAATGGTGGAAAGAGCAGGCATCTTATAAAATATTTTATATTTCCTATTACTTGTTTAATCTTCTGTTTGAACCATATCTAGGGAGTTGAAAAATGAACATATTCAGGATTTGTCCACCAATTAACAAATGGTGTTGGTATCTGACAAATACTGGACAGGGGCAGGACTGCAACAGGGCATGTGCCATTTTAACTAATTCACTTTCAGGTTGCCGTCGCGGGGGGGGGGGCCCCCCCGTATTTTATCAAATACAAACAACAGCAAAATGCTGCTATTTATATATGCATTAAATACAGGTGGACAGTCATTCCTCAGTGAGCTAATGACTGTGACAATTACAGGGCTTTCTACTTTTTTCGGTCATGTCCATGCAAGTAGTACTTGGTCAGATTTCAGAGGCAGTTGAATCCATACTTCTGAGGGGAGAGTTGAGCTAATAGTCTGAGGCTTCTAGGACAATTATATAATTCAACATTATTTAAGTGCTGCTTAAAAAGGTCATGCTTTGGAATCGGAGATCAACAGAATGTCGTTATCAACTCTCTGATGCAGGTTCAATGATCCATTTGTCTTTTTAGTGCCGCTATAGCCCGTGCTTCCCTGGGGTGCGCTGTGTGAACATTGTTCCAGGCTTCCGATGTGAGGCTTGCCCCCAAGGATACACAGGACAGACAGTTCAGGGGGCAGGGATCAATATTGCCAAGAACAATAAGCAGGTGAGTGGCAACCAGACACACCACCATTTCCAGTGTGAGAGGCTGGTTTTGTATCACTTTTGCTTTACAATGGCAGCTTAAAACAAAACTATTAAACATTCTAATGATTTTTCATTCAGTAACATTACAAGTGTTTTGGGCAGCCTAGCAGAGTGTAGTGTTATTGAATAGACGGCTACATCATTTTGTCCTGACTTTAACAGCAATAACAATAGGTTAATATGAGGTGGAGGGGAGACAGGAGAAGGCCTTAGCTAATGGGAAATGTCCTGCAGGATTTGATAGAAAATGCCTGACTTTCTGTAGGTCCATATGATATCTTGTAAAAGAGATTTATGTTCCTTCTGTAGATTTCTATAGGATGGTTCATAAAACTTACAGTAAAGTTGGCATCTTTCATACAACTCTATAGACCAGATTCTGAGCTGAGTCCTGAGTGTCACTATAGTGTCATCTACACCACACGTGGGCTCCCCTAGCTTAGGAGAGACTTCAGTTGGCCAGATCTGCTATGTTCATAGCTGCTTCGTGTTTTTATACGAATATAGCCCTAAATGTTTTAGTGTAACTTCTATAGAACCCTTTCGGTTAAGACTCCATTAAATTCTATAGGAGTTTCTCAAAGGATCTCAAACAGACTAAAAAAGCAACACATCATATAGGTCAGAAGGTTTAGTCATTGGTTCTTCCACACTGTACATAATAATATGTTTTGTTACCTGACCAATATATAGGAAGTTATATAACAGGGCATTAGTTTAGGACAGACTTTATGACAGGGGTTCGCAAACTTCATTACACTGCGACCGCCTTCTGACAACAAAAATTACCACATAACCCCAGGAGTAGGGAGTGGGGACTGGAGCCTGAGGGCCCCCCCAACAAGTCCCACTGCCCCGGATGAGATGGCAAAGCCAAAGTCTGAGCCCCACCACGCAGGTTGGGGACCAAAGACGCAGCCCAAGGGCTTAAGCTCCAGGCAGGGGGCCTGTAACCTGAGCCCCGCTGCCCAGCGCTGAAGCGCTCAGCTTCAGCTCTGGTCCTTGGCCCCAGCAAGTCTAAGCCAGTCCTGGAGACCTCATTAAAATGGAATCGTGACCCACTTTGGGGTGCCTCCCAACCCCCAGTTTGAGAACTGCTGCTTTATGCTATTATAAATGACCATTTTGTTTGCAATTGTTAGGAGACAGTCTGCTTTTCCATCACAGATAAGACACAAAATAAGTAATTTTAAAAGAAAAAGTTAATTCCACTCTATTTATAGGGCCAAATTAGATTTCCGCTGTGGCTAAGTTATGCTATAAAAAAGGAAGGAATGCACTATCTCAGAAGCAGTGCCAAAAGTCATTATGCAGATACAAGGTCTATTAACTAGGAAGAAGTTCTTTGTAATTAAACTGAGTCTAAAAATATTGGCTGTATTAAACCAAACAAAAATTGATTTAGCTTCACAACATTTCTGTGTGGTAGGGAAGTACCACTATCCACAACTTACAGACTGGGAACGGTGGCACAGAGAGGCGAAGTCACTTGTCCTCCATCACAGAGGAAGTCTGTACTGGAGAATGAATGTGAATCCAGGTCTCATGGGTCACAGGCCAGCATCCTAACCCTTAGACACTCCTTCCTCTATTTCTGATTTAGATTGAATGTCATATTGAACATGCTTGTTCATGTTTCCAAAGCCTTTGAAGGTGGTCAGTGGGTGATTTCCCTTCACATTTGGATCTAAGGTTCACTAGCTTTTTATTATAGGCTCCTTATTTTGTTGTGCTAGGTCTGCTTGGATATTGATGAATGTAATAATGGCCAAAATGGAGGGTGCGTTCCAAATTCCCAGTGCATAAACACCATGGTAAGTACCTTTTCATTTACTGTTTTCAAAACTAATCATTTACATCTGATTTGGATCTGTGGTTCTGGCTTGAAATAACCTCTGTATTCTATCTTTTGACACTATCTAAAACAAACAAAAAAAAATTATATCTCCACCCTAAAAGTTAAAACAACCAGTGCTTAATGAGCAATTAGTATGGCCTCATGAACTCCATCCTCTGGTGGGGTTTTAACTGATTTTTTTCTTGTTTTTTTTGCCACCAGACAGTAAAAGATTAAAAATAACTAAGCATGGGGAATAGAGAGCTCAAGACCAAATAAATTGCCTGTGTGGGTTTATTACCACCCATTAGTAAACCTGTCCACATCACAATACCCACCATCAGTAGCAAAAGCACTAACTGCAACATCCTTGCTTGGAATCTGTGGGCTTGTTTCTGTGAGAAAGTCACAGTGATGTAGTTTACAGTGTTATTTTAAGCTGATTTACTTGAGCCAGTACAAAAGGCTGCACAGACACACTTATGTCAACTTAAACAAGGCTCTCTTTGATCTAACATGTCAAATCCTAGGCATTGTCAACAGACAGAAGTTGTACTAGTTTAGCTTAAAGTCAGTTTAAAAACGGATTAAGCAAAACCAGAGCAAACTTTTGATGGACACATTAATTTCAGCTTAAGAGCAGCTGGTTTCAGTTTAGCTTAAACTTGTTCCCAGTTAAGTGAAGCTAAACCAAAACAAAGCTAATTTATACCAAAATAAAGTGTCCGCACATGCTTTGCACTGGTTAAATTGATTGAGTTCAACTAGTGTAATCTGTTGTGACGGAGTCAGACCAGAAGGATATAGGAGAGTGCTGGAAGGCAGGTATATTAGTCTCAGGATGTGCAGGTCCCTGTTCCCTGGATAGCCAAACAAAGGCTACTCCAGACCAATCAAGACACCTCCGGCCAATTAAGAACCTTCTAGAAAGGAGTAGAAACAGCTAGCCTGATTGGGACACCTGAAGCCAATCAGGGACTGGCTGAAACCAGATAAAAACCTCCCAGTTAATCAGGTGGGCTGTGGGTGTCAGAAGCTGTGGAAGGAAGTTATGCTGTTGGTGAGACTGAGTGTTGGACAACATATCATACAGAAGGAAGGAGGCCCTGAGGTAAGGGTGAAGTGGAGTTTGAAGAAGCGGGGACTACTGTGGGGAAGTAGCCCAGGGAATTGTATTGTGTTTTGTGGAGAAAAGGTCAGACATCTTAGCTGATACTATTAAGGTCCCTGGGCTGGAGTCTGGAGTAGAGGGAGGGCCCGGGCTCCCCCCATTTTCTGCCTCCCTTAATTAGTTACTGAGAAAGGGAGGTCACTCTGGGGCTTAGATGAGTTTCTGAGGCCTCTAAATCTGCCAGGAAGTGCAGGACCCACCAATACAGACTCGGAACTTTGTCACACTGTGTATAGACAAGAGCTGAGCAAAGAATGAACAGGATGGAGATTGTAATATCCTCTCCCACCTTAAAAGGTGGCTCATCTTGAGCAGGTTTTAGGGACATTTGCAGATCTATGTAGAGAAGTGTGGGCTGTTGCTGATACTCTATCTGTTCTCTGGATAAATAGGGGACTTTGGTTCCTCCACAACTGTTGATCTTAGATGTTTGACAGCGCTAAGCGCATGTGAAAAATGCCTGTTCACAAAGGAACTAGGAAGACACCACAATGAACATGAAACTTAGCCTACACAACATAAGCAGACAGTGCGAGGCAAATCACAGACACACTGTTTCTGGAAGAGGATTGCTTAATTGTAATGCAAAACTGAAACTCATGCGAATGATTGTCTTTACAGGGTTCTTACCGCTGTGGCCCATGCAAACCTGGTTACACTGGAGACCAGGTCAAAGGATGCAAGGCTGAGAAAAGCTGCAGAAATCGTGCCTTAAACCCATGCAGTGTCCATGCACGGTGTATTGAAGAGAGGCAAGGAGAGATTTCATGTACTGTAAGTTGCTAAGATATATTTTAGGCCACCCCAGAGAAACTAGAAAAAACAATCCTACTGAGGCAATGAGCAGGATATTTTAGGGCCTGTGTACACTTTGATCAGTAAAAAAGTGTGTTTGTAACCAGAGTATGACAAACTCATTTGATACAATAACAAACAGTCCAGGTGTGTCCAGATAGCAGACTCCCCCACACCCAGTACATCTACATGGTAACCAAATCTGGGTGTTTACATTTACCATGCTGCCTAGCAGCATTTGTTTGATTGCATTCTGCGAAGTCTGCCACTGTTATCAGAGCTGACATCCTGTACGGTCTCAGCAGAAAAGTGCCAAAAATCAATGCGCACAGAGCAAGCATCAGCATCACATGGCTCTCTGGCCATGTTCTGCTGTCTAGTGAGTTGTGAGGAAGGTTATCTGGTATTTAAGTGTAGTTATGGGCCCCTGTCTACATAATGAGATAAAAGTATTCTGACCAGATTACTTGAAGATTGAACATGTCAGATTAGATCTCTGGCAGGGGTGACACACAGCTGGTTGTTGTTATTAGTCATGCAATGTGTGGGCACAAACTGTGCCACTAAAGAGGTACAAACTCAATCAGAAGTTGTAGTGTAGATGGAACCTTAAATACAATACAATGTAACCTTTGTACAGGGAGGATTTCAAGTGAAGTTCATTTCTTTTGCCACAAAGATGACTAATATCAAGGAATTCATACACCAGGAACAACAGTTCCCCCACTGTGTCTAAAAGAATGAAAACAGCACAACCAATGCCTACGGCATTAAATAAAGATCTGTATTGTCCTTCTCTATGGTATATTTAAGGGATTATGATGGGTTTTTTTCGACTGTTGTAATGGAAGAGTTGGACAGATATATTTACGTAGGAGTATTTCTATTTTTGTATGCAAGCATCAGATAGGGAAGGAGTCGTTTAAGTCTGACATTAGTTAAAGTAATCTGAGACACCAAAAGACTATTCCCTGTTACGTTGAATGTTTTCATTCTAAACCCATTTGTCTTTGTTTAAAGAGATGTAGAAGAAGGAATCAGGTGTCTGGAGAGTCACTGCAGCAGAGCTCAATTCCTGGTCTTTACAGATGTCAGCTCTATGGGCAGGGTCTCTAGAATACTGCAATATTTCAGTGCCCCTTTCTGTAGCAAGGGTTTATCAATTCTATGTTTATAGAGATCACTAATCTGCTTGGGCCAACCAATGGGATACAGCAGCTTTCATTTCTCTCTGTGAAATAACCTGCTGGTTTTAGTCTAATTCTCTATGAATAGATTTCAATACCCCCAAAAACCATGACAGCTTGTATTTACCTTGTTTGCTAGATGGCAATCTCAGGAGAGAGGCCAAGTACACAGTACATATATAGATTTTACTGCCCTTCCTACCCTGGGAGGTAGCAACTTTAAACAAAGATTGAAATGCATTGGTGGAGCAGCATGAAGAAGCTATCCCCAGTAGGGTGTGACCAGAGGTGTCCAGTGTCCAACCTCAGTCTTTGCAGCTCATCCAACTCATCACCCTGGACGCAAGGGACTGATCCTGCATCCTGAATATGAATACCCCATATGCTCTGCAATTTTCTTCTGGGGTCTGGAGCTAAATCAGATGTTTTTCCTGATATTGCTTCTGCTGTTCCCTCCCTATCTGGACCTCTAGGTGCATCTCAGTTTTAAATATATTTATTTCAAAGGAAAAACTGGAATACTTCAAATGTCTGTAACAGAAGGATTTTTAAATATTGGTGCTGAGGACTGTTGAGAAAAGCCTGAAGTCCACATGCAATTTTACCCAGACATTTGGGTGTGCAGTGTCAGCAGTTGCATCCACAAATTAGGTATTTTTCAGAACTGATAGCAATTTAGATTAACAAACATTCATATGCAGCAATTGCCAGTTTGCTAGTGCAAATAATTGTGTGTAAAATATTAGAGAGAGATTTCAGATTTCTCTTTCTGAAAGTCTGGTTCTCAGAATCTATGTTATATATGTTGGCTCTCTTTTTCCAGTGGGTTTGCATTTTGTTGTCTTTCAGAGAGACCGTTGACCTCCGCTTCACCTTGGATAACTAATGCCTACATTTTCAAAAGCACCCACTAATTTTGGATGGTAACCTTGAGACACTGAGAATCTGAGAATCCACTGGAGTCATTTGGAGTTGAGGGTACTCAGCACCTCTGAAAATCAGGCCCTATGTGTCTGAAGCTGGCAATCCAAAATTAGCAGATACATTTTAAGTTTGGAGCTATATCTTGATGCCTCCCTTAACAGATAGTGATGTATGGTTGAATATATCATTATAAATGTTAGTGCCTCCTACACTGCATATTGATCCTTTCTGCAACTGATCTAGGGTCCCATCATGAGCATTGCTGTACATGTTTGCAAAGTGGAATCCTCAGTCTTTCCGTGGTTCTATAATAGTGTTTTCATTTGTAGTGTGCCATTGGTTGGGCTGGTGATGGTTATATCTGTGGAAAGGACATAGATATTGATGGCTATCCTGATGAACTACTCTCATGCTCTGCTGATAGTTGCAGAAAGGTAGGCGGCTTTTTCTTTTTAATCATCCACAGGAGTGATAGTGGGGGGCATGAAGAGACAGTGGGAGAAACACTACAAAGTGTAAACACCTTTGCAAGTTCTTTTATATTTGTTTAAAATATGTTTCATTAAGAAACTTTTCAGGTTAATGGTAAAGAAAGAAAGTCAGTCAGCCCCCAGGAGAGAGAGATTTCAAGTAATGTTGTGGAATGCTGGTCATATTTCTTGGGTTTATTTTTTTGCTTAGGACAACTGCAGATTTGTTCCAAACTCAGGACAAGAAGATGCAGATGGTGATGGACTTGGAGATGCCTGTGATGAGGATGCAGATGGAGATGGAATTCCTAATGAACAGGTACTGTACACAGATGTAGAACATGGCTCAGGTTTGGGATCCCATGCAAATAGGATGGAACAAAATTGGTGCAAGGTGGGACGTTTCTAAACCTAATACAGTATCGTTTTCCTAGGCGTGTCCCATTACCCTCACTACATTTAGCCACCTATACTCACCAGCACCTTCTCTAATGCACTCATTTCCACTTATACGATGCTTACATCAAAGACCTGAAAAAAATCACACTGTAACAAACAACCTTATCTCCAATCTACCAATAAGAACATAAGAACAGCCCATCTGGGTCAGATCAAAGGACCATCTAGCCCACTATCCTGTCTTCCGACAGTGGTCAGTGATAGGTGCCCCAGAGGGAATGAATAGAACAGGTAATCATCAAGTGATCTGTCTCCTGTCACTCATTCACAGCTTCTGGTAAAGATAGGCAAGGGATACTATTCCTGACCGTCCTGGCTAATAGGATAGGTGGACCCACTGATGGGCCTATCCTCCATTAATTTATCTAGTTCTTTTTTGAACCCCGTTATAGTCTTGGTCTTTACAACATCTTCTGGCTGGGAGTTTCAGAGGTTGACTCTGCATTGTGTGAAAATACTTCCTTTTATTTGTTTTAAACCTGCTGCCATTTGTGACACCTAGTTCTTGTTTACTACTTCTCATAACACAACACAACCTTATCTACTTTCTCTACAACAGTCATAATTTTATAGACCTCAATTATATCTCCCCTTCAAGAATCAGAGGGGTAGCCGTGTTAGTCTGGAATAGCAGAAGTGACAAAGAGTCCTGTGGTACCTTAAAGACTGACTAAAATTTTAGAGCATAAGCTTTCGTGGGTTAATACCCACTTCGTCAGATGCATGCAGTGGAAATACCATGAAGTATGATGGAAGTATGGAAGTATGATGGAAGTATCATGAAGTATTCATGAAGAAACTTGCACAAATACAGACAGATATCATCTTTGTCTCCAAATGCAAACGGATGGACAGCATACCAAATGGACTGAAGGTGAAAAATCCATTGCTTTCTACATACTGCACAGACTACAGTGAGAGATTATGCCAGACACTATCTAAGAAACTGAGGAACCACCTGATCAGCATCCTGTACAGCAAACAGGAAAACATCAAAAAAAGAGCTTTCCAACCTGGAGACCTTGATAAACAACCAACCCTCCACACAAACAGACTTTACTAAAATAAGACAGGAGATCTGTATTACACACTTCACCTCTCTACAAAAGAAAAAGGACTGCAAGCTATCTAAAATCCTGCCTGCCACATGGGGCCACAGCTGTGGTACCCCTAACTCACCCAGCAGTATCGTCAATCTATCCAGCTACACACTCAGCCCGGCAGAAGAGTCTGTCCTATCTCAAGGACTCTCATTCTGCCCCACCACCCCCACAAACATGATACAATTCTGCGGTGACCTGGAAGCCTACTTTCGCCGTCTCTGACTCAAAGAATACTTTCAAGACTACATAGAACAGCGCACTGATACACAGACACCATCCCACCAGCAGCACAAGAAGAAGAATTCCACATGGACTCCCCCTGAGGGTCGAAATGACAGTCTGGACCTATACATAGAATGCTTCCGCTGACGTGCACAGGCAGAAATTGTGGAAAAACAACATCGCCTGCCTCACAACCTAAGTCGAGCAGAACGCAATCCTATCCATAGCCTCAGAAACAACCCTGACATCATAATCAAAGAGTCTGATAAAGAGGTGCTGTTGTCATCATGGACAGGTCTGACTACCAAAAGGAGGCTACCAGACAACTCTCCAACACCAATTTCTACAGGCCACTTCCCTCAGATCCCACTGAAGAATATACTAAGAAACTGCACCGTCTACTCAGGACACTCCCTACATTAACACAGGAACAAATTAACATACCCTTAGAATAACCCCGGTCGGGGTTCTATCTTTTACCCAAGATCCACAAACCTGGAAATCCTGGACGCCCCATCATCTCTGGCATTGGCACTCTCACTGAAGGACTGTCTGGATATGTGGACACTGTACTCAGACCCTACGCCACCAGCACTCCCAGCTATCTCCGTGACACAGCCGACTTCCTGAGAAAACTACAATGCATTGGTGACCTTCTAGAAAACACCATCCTAGCCACCATGGATGTAGAGGCTCTCTACACAAACATCCCACACAAAGATGGAATACAAGCTGTCAGGCATAGTATCCCTGATGATGCCACAGCACAAGTGGTTGCTGAGCTCTGTGACTTTATCCTCACACACAATTATTTCAAATTTGGTGACAATATATACCTCCAGACTAATGGCACCGCTATGGGCACCCGCATGGCCCCACAGTATGCCAACATCTTTATGGCTGACCTGGAACAACGCTTCCTCAAATCTCGTTCACTCACGCCCCTCCTCTATCTACGCTACATTGATGACATCTTCATCATCTGGACCCATGGGAAAGAAACTCTGGAAGAATTCCACCATGATTTCAACAGCTTCCACCCCACCATCCATCTCAGCCTGGACCAGTCTACACGGGAGGTCCACTTCCTGGACACCACGGTGCAAATTAATGATGGCCACATCAACACCACCCTATACCGAAAACCTACCGACAGCTATGCCTACCTTCATGCCACCAGCTTCCACCCCGGGCACACCACACGATCCATTGTCTACAGCCAAGCACTGAGGTACAATCGTATTTGCTCCAACCCCTCAGACAGAGACCAACACCTACAAGACCTCCACCAAGCTCTCTCAAAACTACAATACCCGCACAAGGAAATAAGGACACAGATCAACAGAGCCAGACGTGTACCCAGAAGCCTGCTGCTGCAAGATGAGCCCAAGAAAGAAAACAACAGACCACCACTGGCCATCACCTACAGTCCTCAGTTAAAGCCTCTCCAACGCATCATCAGTGATCTACAACCCATCCTGGACAACAATCCCTCACTTTCACAGGCCTTGGGAGGCAGGCCAGTCCTGACCTACAGACAGCCTGCCAACCTCAAACATATTCTCACCAGCAACAGCACACCGCGCCATAATAACTCTAACTCAGGAACCAATCCATGCAACAAACCTCGATGCCAACTCTGCCCACACATCTACACCAGCAACACCATCACAGGACCAAACCAGATCAGCCACACCATCACTGGTTCATTCACCTGCACATCTACCAATGTAATATACGCCATTATGTGCCAGCAATGTCCCTCTGCTATGTACATCAGCCAAACTGGACAGTCCCTACGAAAAAGGATAAATGGACACAAATCAGATATCAGGAATGGCAATATTTAAAAACCTGTAGGAGAGCACTTCAACCTCACCGGACACACCATAAAAGATTTAAAGGTCAGCATTTTGCAGCAAAAAAACTTCAAGTCCAGACTGCAAAGAGAGACTGCAGAGCTGCAATTCATTTGCAAATTTGACACAATCAATTTGGGACTGAATAGAAATTTTGAATGGCTAGCTAACTACAAAAGCAGCTTCTCTTCTCTCGCTATTCACACCTCCAATTCAGCTGCTAGAGGAACACCTCACCCTCCCTGATTAGAGATAACAAGCTGGTTCAGCCTCATTGGACTAACGTTGTTATCTCCCAGCTGGTTCTTGCCCACCTATTTATACCTGCCCCTGGATACTTCCACTGCATGCATCCGATGAAGTGGGTATTAACCCACGAAAGCTTATGCTCTAAAATTTTAGTTAGTCTTTAAGGTGCCACAGGACTCTTTGTCATATCTCCTTTTAGCCATCTCTTTTTCAAGCTGAAAAGTCCCAGTCTTATTAATCGCTCCTCATACAGAAGCTGTTTCATACCCCAAATTATTTTTGTTGCTCTTTTCTGAACCTTTTCCAATTCCAATATATCTTTTTTGAAATGGGGTGACCACATCTGCACACAGTATTCGAGATGTGGGCATACCGTGGATTTATATAGAAGCATCATGATATTTTCTATTCTATAATCTATCCCCTTAATTATTCCCAGCATTCTGTTCGCTTTTTTGATTGTTGCTGCACATTGAGTGGATGTTTTCAGCGAACTATCCACAATAACTCCAAGATCTCTTTCTTGAGTGGTAACAGCTAACTTAGACCCCATCATGTTATATGTATAGTTGGAATTATGCTTTCCAATGTGCATTACTTTGCATTTATCAACATTCAATTTCATCTGCCATTTTGTTGCCCAGTCACTCTGTTTTGAGAGATTTTTGTAGCTCTTCGCAGTCTGCTTGGATCTTAACTGTCTTTAGTAATTTTGTGTCATCTGCAAATTTTGCCACCACATTATTTACCCCTTTTTCCAGATCATTTATGAATATGTTGAATAGGACTGGTCCCAGAACAGACACCTGCGGGGACACCACTATTTACCTCTCTCCATTCTGAAAGCTGACCATATATACCTACCCTTTGTTTCTTATCTTTCAACCAGATGCCAGTCCATGAGAGCACCTTCCCTCTTATCCCATGGCTGCTTATTTTGCATAAGAGCCTTGTCAAAGGCTTTTTGAAAATCTAAGTACACTATATCCACATGCTTGTTGACCCCCCTCAAAGAATTCTGGTTGATTGGTCAGGCATGATTTCCCTTTACTAATATCATGTTGACTCTTCCTCAACAAATTATGTTCATCTATATGTCTGACAATATTGTTCTTTATTCTAGTTTCAACCAATTTGCCCAGTACTGAAGTCAGGCTTACAGGTCTGTAATTGCTGGGGATCACTTCTGGAGCCCCTTTTTAAAAATTATCATCACATTAACTATCCTCCAGTCATCTGGTACAGAAGCTGATTTAAAGGCTAGGTTACAGACTACAGTTAGTAATTCTGCAATTTCACATTTGAGTTCCTTCAGAACTCATGGGCAAATACCATCTGGTCCTGGTGGCTTATTGCTGTTTAATTTATCTATTTGTTCAAAAACCTCCTCTAATGATACCTCAATCTGAGACACTTCCTCAGATCTGTCACCTAAAAAGAATGGCTCAAGTTTGGGAATCTCCCTCACATCCTCAGCCGTGAAGACCGATGCAAAGAATTAATTTAGTTTCTCCACAATGGCCTTGTCGTTCTTGAGTGCTCCTTTAGCACCTCGATCGTCCACTGGCCCCACTTGTTTAGCAGGCTTCCTGTTTCTGATGTACTTACAAAAATTGTTATTACTTTGAGTCTTTGGCTAATTGTTCCTCAAATTCTTTTTTGGCCATCCTAATTGTATTTTTACACTTCATTTGCCAGTGTTTATGCATCTTTCTATTTTCCTCAGTAGGATTTAACTTCCACTTTTTAAAGGATGCCTTTTTGCCTCTCACTGCTTCTTTTACTTTGTTGTTTAGCCACAGTGGCTCTATTTTGGTTCTCTTACTGTGTTTTTTAATTTGGGGTATACATTTAAGTTGAATCTCTATTATGGTGTCTTTAAAGTTTCCACGCAGCTTGTGGAGATTTCACTTTTGGCACTATACCCTTTAATTTCTGTTTAACTAACCTCCTCATTTTTGTGATGCTACATTACTTGTAATCTAATGTCATTAAAATTACAATAATTATTATTTAATAACAAATTTCCCGTGGAAAAAAATACTATGTGACCATGTAATTAAATATCTTCCATTGTTGTTAGCAGAACTGATGTAGCAGTGGTTGGTCCCAGAATGTTAGAGAGACAAGGTGGGTGAGGTAATATCTTTTATTGAACCAACTACTGTTGGTGAGAGAGACAAGCTTTCAAGCTATACAGAGCTCTTCTTCAGGTCTGGGAAAGGTGCCACAGCTAAATACAAGATCAGACCAACCGACAACTCTCTCATGTACTATAGAGAACTATCCTTAAGTTCCTGGGCAAATTATGGTGTGGGGTCTTCTTTGGGTTCTCTATAGTACGTGGTGTCAGAGAGTTGTCAATTGGCCTGATGTTGTATTTAGCTGTGACACTCTTAGTACCTTTCCCAGACCTGAAGAAGAGCTCTGTGAAGCTTGGAAGCTTCTCTCTCTTACCAACAGAAGTTGGTCCAATAAAAAGATAGGGAAGTGCTGCCTCCTTGCTGTTGTCGCCCTCAGTTCCTCCCCATGGGCCTTGCAGAGTTAATACCAGATTAGAAAACATGTTAAATCTGGAACTCAGGCTTTTCTAGCTGAAAAAATCAAATTGCCAAGCAGAGTCTTGGTTTGAGGATATACCAGTAGGGGGAGCCGACTTTTCCCCTAATGCAGTGGTTTTCAACCTCTCTTCATTTGTGGACTCCTAAAAGATTTAAAATGAAGGTGCAGCCTCCTTTGGAAAACTTAGACATAGTATGTGGACCCCAAGGAGTCCAAGGACCACAGGTTAAAAGCCACTGTCCTTATGGATTGAAATGGGGTGCATCCTGAAATAAAACACATTAAATAAGAGAACTATCATATCATAAGAGCATATCAAGGAAGACTGTTTAAATGGACCCATGTGAAAGGAGAACCAAAAGTCACTGTTATGAACAAACCCTTATACACACTGGACAGTAATACCTCTCATCCATACACACTGTATATAAAAACTGGACGTTGGTATAGGACCAGTGAAATCTGTTCCTGAGTTATTGACCACACAGAATGCCAAGCTATTTACAATACTATATTTCCATCTGCAAAAGAATTTACAGCGTATAAATGAGAGTTAGGATTATTTGACTCCAGTAAGAATGTAACAGAAGGGAATTCGTGTCTCTCTCTTTTAGGATAACTGTGTATTGGCGCCAAACATTAACCAGAGGAACAGTGATCAAGATATCTTTGGAGATGCTTGTGACAACTGTCGTACAGTCTTGAATAATGACCAGAGGGATACAGATGGTGACGGGAAAGGAGACGCCTGTGATGATGACATGGATGGAGATGGTTGATAAATCTTCACTTAACATAATTCTTTAAAGTCACCCAGCATGTGCTGTGTGTTACGGCACAGCTACACAAGTGACTTTACAGCGGCACAGCTGCACAAGCTACACCACTGTAAACTCTCTGATGTAGTCGCTCTAAGCCGACAGGGCCTCGGCTTACCTACTCCAGTCCCCGCAAGCGGCAGTAGCTTTTCTGTCAACATAGCACTGTCCGGTGCTTAGGTCGGTGTAACTCCTGTCACTCGGTGGGTGGTTTATTCACATCCCTGAATGACCTACATTAGTATAGTGTACATCCTGTAGTGTAGACATAGCCTTAGAGAGGATATTTGGAACCAGCTTTTAGGCATCTCTAAGGCCGAATACTTTAGTTCTGGTTTCCAACAGTGATGTGGTAACCCAGAGATACTGTGTAAAACCCAGCAATTTTGACTGTTTCCCTCCTTGAAATTGGCATGGCTGCAGTAGAGGACACAAAATGTGTTGCAGGAACAGTTCTGACTAACATAGAAGACTGCACAGTGTGATAACTATGAATCCTAACAGCAGCAGCAACTCCAACTAAAAATGCAGCAAATGTGGGGATGACGTCACTTGGTCAAACCTCTTCTCATGTGACATATTGTCAGAGATCACACATTCCATCTCTGCAAGAAACTCCTACTTGCAGCCATTTTTATGTATTTTATGTAAATATTGATTATTTTTTTCCTCCACCCCAAGCCCTGGGCACTGTGTAACAGTTAAACTCAGGGCTGTTTCTACCCATACGCAAAGTATGCAGCTGCAGAGGGCACAAGGGGCACCAAATTTCCTGGTGTCCAACGCAGCTGGGTGCTGCTCCAACTCCTGTCCGCTTCTTCCCCATGCCCCTGCCCGCTTCTTCCCCATACCCCTGCCCCACCCCAGCCCCGCCCCTGCTCCACCCCAGCCCCGCCCCCGCTCCACACTTTCCCCAAAGCCCCGCCCCATCTCTTCCCACTCCTGCTCCGCCCCAGTCCCACTCCACTCCACCCCTTCCCCGAGCAAGGCCCCCTGAGGACTATAGCAGGGATCGGGTGCCCTGCACTCACCAGGCAGTGGTAAGTGGAATGACCCAGCCCCTGCCCACTCCATACCACCAACTCCCACACGCACCACAGGTGAGTGCTGGGGGGTGGTTCCCCTCTGCCCCCCAAGCCTCAAGGCTGGGAGCCAGGGGAGCAGAGCAAAGCGGGCTGGGGCTGAGTCACTCCACTTCCCACTGCTCTGTGAGTGTGGGGTTGCGCCCGCCCTGCACTCACCGGGCAGCAGGAAGTGGAGCGACCTGGCCCCAACCCACCCTGCTCCACCGACTCATGCAGGGGGGTGGTTTCCCCCCTGCCACCAAGCCTGCTCCCCGCAGAGGCCTGAGGCCAACTCCCCTGCCCAAGGGGCTACGTAGGGCACCAAAATGGCTAGGGATGGCCCTGGTTAAACTCCACAATAATTCATACAACAATTAAAAGGCTGTTGAACATTTTAATGGACTATCAATAGTAACAGCAGAAAAACCCCAAACCTCTTCACAATAATCCACAGGACCAACCACATCCCAGGACATCTGACTACCTCCTGCCTGAATGCCCAAGAGATCTGTCATGCAACATTTTATTCTCATTACTGCAGGGAGGCTTGGAAGAAAATCAAGTCCTCTTAAATATAATAATAGTTTATATCACGTGACATTTCATTCCTATGTGGTATGGGGACAGAACACAGCAAGGAGTGCAGGAAAATGTGCAAGGCAATGTCGTCAGTGAGATGCACGTAACCTTGATTAAATGAGATAATAGTTTTGACTAATATCAATGATTTTTCCAGGTATTAAGAACCTTTTGGACAATTGTCAGAGGGTTCCCAATCGGGACCAAAAGGATGGGGATAATGACGGTGTTGGTGATGCTTGTGACAGCTGCCCCACTATCAGCAACCCCAACCAGGTTAGTGAGGGGAAGAAAAATCTGTAGATACCACAAGCCTCAGCCCTACTAAGTTAGTGAAGAAGTGACTGAGCACCAAATAACTGTAGAAGGAGACAACTGGAGCTACAAGAGATCAGCTGCTCCTATTTTGTTAAAGGATATGTGGAAAAAACTTGTGAAACTTTGAGAGCTTGAGTTTGGAAAAGGAGACTGGAAATAGGAACAGATAGGTACTTTTTCACATTTGCATGTCTCGTTGTTCACTTCCCCTGGATCAATATGCTGCAACATATCCATCTGTGGTGAGCCAAACCCATAAAAGTCAATGGGAAGACTCCATTGGGAGTACAGATTAGTTACATTTATTCTTTCTTTCATTAGGTCCAAATCTTGATTTTCTTACTCAGACAAACACCTTTATCACCACAGACTCAAAGTCATTGAGTAAACAGAGTAGACTTGCTACAGTTTTTTGTTCAGTTGTGTAACACCGTAGGCTTATTTTTAAGTTGCATAAGAACTTAGAAAACCTCTTCTGGAAAATGAGGGTTTACTCATTTTCAGTATCTCAGGCAACTTTTTTTTTTTAATCCCTTCGGCTAGAACCTCAGGAGCTAGTACCGCCCAGTTTAATACTAGTTTGTTTTTCTGCTCTTGTTAAATAGGTTCTCTTTTTTGGTTCACCCACATAACCAGAAGATATATCTATAAAAAGAACTGATCCTGCCAACATAGTACCATCATTTTAATATTCTCTCAGCAGTTAATACAACAACGTCCTCTGTTTCTGTTTACAGTCAGATATTGACAATGACCTGATTGGAGATTCTTGTGACACCAACCAAGACAGGTACAGTACCCCCTATTTAATATCAACAAGAGAACAATGCTGGGTCAAATTTATCCCCAGCATAAGCTAGTCTAATTCCACCCACTTCAGCAGAGATGCACCAACACTCCTACAAGGAGATCAGCCCTAGGTTATTTTCAGTATTTGCTGCCCAGTAAGAACATACTTTGTTTTCATTGCATAAAATTCTCTTCTGACATAACTATCATTCATAGCCATAGTCATCAATTACTGTTGCTATAACAGTAGGAAAACCATCCCTTCCACTTTCTCCCATGCACATATGCACATTTCACCAGTTCAGGTCCAAAAAGGGTGTAGAAAACAGGCACATGACATGATTCACAGCTGATTCCATAGAAATAAAACTGGCAAGCTCCACCCAAAGCTTATATTACCAAACCAACACAAATCGAAACCAAAACCACCCAGATAATTTTAGGGTAACGTGTTTTCCCCGCTAGCACACAAGACTTCACTGTAACATAAAGTTTCATTGTAAAAAGCAAGGACCTACCTGAGAAAATGTTCCTTTCACTTCATATAGGAGTAGTGGTAAGGTCTCTTCATCCCTTGCAGATACTAAGCAGGGCAGCGGCTGCTGAGGATGTGCTAGGGATCAATGAAATGCCATTTCTTTTCTCCCAAAGGCAGTGACTGTCACAAGACCAGCTGTATTTGCTTTTACTCCATGATGAGAGCAGCTCCAACAAAACCAAATTTAAGGCATTATATTTTACTCTTCTTTCCACAAGAAAAAGAGAACTACTACTTGCTCCTGCTCAAAGCAGATGAAAGGGGGAAGTGATTAACTCCCTTAGGAATGCACCATTTCCCACTCATGGGAAGGTGATAATTGCTGAATTCCAAGATGATTAGCACAGTGGAAACCACTGAGGTCTGGTCTGCACTAAGGAGTTCCTGAAACTACCCTACCTATCATCTATCCTCATGTGTGGGGATTAGCTTTATCACGGAGTGAAGCTTCACTGCAAAGAATGAGGCCTTGTCTTCACTGCTAAAAAGGTGTGTTTTCTGTCTTAAGGTTGCTATCACATGAGCTATCCTAAGTAAAAACACAGTGGAGACAAGGCACTGTTGTTTTTCCGTGAGGTAAAAGTAGGTTATAGCTGTGCTACAGTGGCACAGCTACAGCGCTCCAGATGTGCAGGTATAGCATTGTAACGTAAATGCTTCCTGCATCTGCAGAAGGGGCTTTTCTGTCTGTGTAGTTAATCCACCTCTCAGAGAGGTGGAACTAGGTCAAAGGAAAAATTCTTCTGTTGACCTAGCCACATCTACACCAGGCATTAGATCACATTAACAACAGCACCATGGGCAGTTGTGAATTGCCTGATGGGGGAGGCTAGCCCCCAGCCCTTCCCTTCCGCCTCCTCTCCCTCACAGGACCCCAGAGCGACACCCCTCCCGGGGCCACCAACCGCCCCCCCAGCTCCAGGCCACCCAAGAGCCCCCAGCCCTAGAGGACCAGGCTGATGGGTGGCACTGTTCTAGTGCCCTGAGCACTGGACAGGCAGTGCAGTGTGACCCCAGCACCAGCTACCCAGAGCCCCAGAGACAGTCCCCCCAGCCCCAACCAGCCTGGGCCACAGAAGAGCAGGAACTGCAGAAGATGACCTGGGTGCGGAGCATGAGCAGGGCCACACCAGGCTGTTTGAGGAGGCTCAGTCTTCCCCAGCCTGTGAAGCCTGTGTACAGCACTCAGGGCATGACATTTTTCACAGCCCTGAGCAATGTAGCTAAGTCAAGTGTAGCCCAGGCTTAAGTGACAGCACTGTAGCTCCAAATGGGGTTGACCTCACCTAGTTTATCTTGAGGTAAATCTAACGTGCCTGATCTCCACTGTGATTTTTACCTCAGTGTACCTCACACCTTTGTTATCCAGAGGAAAACTCACCTTTTCTAGCAGTGAAGACAAGTCATGCTATGAGGACTGTGTAGACACAGCAGTTCACTGTAGCTCTGTCTACTCTAGGCATTGGAAAAAAAAAAAACATTGATGGAATGCCTTGAGTTTGCAACACCTCCTACCCCTACACAACAGTAGCGCCAGGTGCTGCACCAGCCTGGGTTATACAAATTGGTTGCAGCACCTGAGGTCAGGTCTTCAGAAGGAGTCCGACCGATCCATTGTATCTTACGGTGCTTTCACTACACCACAGTCAGGAAGCCACAAATAGGTTTGGAAAGACTAGATTTTTGTTGGTAAATGTTGATTTCACCGAACACACACAATCCCTGAACAAAATATTTCCCTCTATAACAATAGCAATTTACAGATATAGAAAGTCAGATAAATGCTGCTTGAGAACTTTAGTAGAGTCCCACCTTCATTTGTATGGACCATGTTGTAATACGGGGATTAGCTGAGCAGAAGCCATTTAGATATGGCTGGAGAGCAGTTCCTCTGCTTCCTCTCTCCCTTCTCCCCCAGCCCGGTGATTTATCATGTGTTAATTTTAAGAAGAGGGAGCATCTGAGGCAAGGACACTGCCAGGGTCAGGTGTAGTGGGATCTCTACTCTGCGTGGAGCATGCAGCCTCCTCCCCATAATTTGGCACAACAACAAACATTTAAATTGATTAAAAATTAGAAAAGGCTTAAAAATAAACATTGATTTAATAAAAAAAAACGTCAAATTTTGCCAAGCCTAACCAGTAGTGATACAGCTGTATCAGTTTAGCTAGGCCTCAGTGCAGGGCTGCTGCTTAATGGACATTTCCCCCCCAAAATCGGTCAGTGTGGAGTACCATGGACTAGGTCCATCAGAAACCTCTGGACGCACTGGTATTACATGACTTTTAATTGTGCTATATTGAGATATAGCAAATTCTTTGTCAAAAGCCAGTATTGTTAAACCATGGCAAGGAGAAGCCAGGCAGAAAACCACTTCCCGTACTCTGTGTCCTCACATTCAAAAACTGAAGCTTCACTATAACCAGATTAACTATGAGCATGTTTCACTGTCCCAGACATCCCATTTCACAGTCCTGGTGTGGTGAAAGTTTTTCTTTTGTTATATGTGCTGGCATCAGGATCCATCTGATGGCATCAACTGTACTTTGTATTTCATGATTGCTTAGCTGTTGTGCACTAGTCTGTGGACAAGAATTGATTCTTTGGGGGGTGTTTTGTCTGTGTGCGGTTTGTTGTTTTGTTTGAATTCATAGTGACGGAGATGGACACCAGGACAGCTCTGACAACTGTCCCACAGTCATTAACAGTTCCCAGCTGGACACTGATAAGGATGGGCTGGGTGATGAGTGTGATGATGATGATGATAATGATGGGATTCCAGATCTCAAGCCCCCAGGTCCTGATAACTGCAGACTGGTTCCCAACCCAGGACAGGAAGATGACAACAGTAAGTCTGTTCCACCCCGATGCAGTTAGTGAACATGCACTACACTTACTGTAAGGCAGCATGTTCTCACATAGGCTCCTGTTGTCCAAAATCTAAAGGTAGATTTCTCTGTAGTACAGGAGGGAGCCCTGGTACTTACAAGTCAGGACTGATACATAGTATGAGTAGCAGCAGCCAATGGCTCTAACACATACTCTGGGCCAGATTCTGTGCTGCATCTCTCAGTCAGGCACAGCTGGGGTGGAGAGAGGCTTTAAGCCATCTTTGGGCCTCCCAGACTGTAGGTTACTCTGGGGTGTGGGCAGCCCAGGGACCACTCTAACTTACAGAAGCCTTCCTTGGCTGCCTGGGAGCTGCTGCTGTCACACCTTTGGCACCCTTCTTCTCACCCCAGCATGCCCCTACCTTTGAGGAATCCCCTCAGGGGGCACTCAATGCCCTTCATCCTGCTAGAATGGCATAGAGGTGCTAGCAGAGGCTAGAATTTGGCCCTTGGCGCTCACTTTCATGAACAATGTGAATTTACCAAATTTATTCAGAGGTGAAAGATTAGGATCCCTGTGACTCAGCACAAAACAGTAAAATCATCTGTCTGTCTCTCTGTTTTTCATGTAAAATATCTCTGGAAGATTTTTCAGTTTTAACAAGAACAATGATACAAAACAATCTTAAAAACAAGCCAATACTGTAAAATCTCTCTGCTTCACATTAGTGATTGAGGGTCCCCATTGCACCTTACTGAATCTTGCAAACAAGCAAATGACTAAACAATTTACAAAGCAAGGAGAATGCATCACAGAATATATTATATTCATTAATTTGGATATTTGTATTGTTATACTTAACTAGAAAATATACCTCTACAAGAATTTCTATAAACAATGGTGTCTTGGTCATTTGAGAACTCAGTGTGGAACTCTGCTGTCAAATCTTTGCTTACAAGTGGCAAAAGACCATCATTATGTGTGTCATTGTGTGGTATTAATTTTAGTCAAACAGAAGTGCTATACACTTTTATTCTGAATTTTGCTTGATCCATTAGCCACGTCAGATCAGAGTACAGTTAATGGTGTGTTTGTTAAATTCTAATAAAACACCTGTTGCGCCTGTCAAATTTGCTATAAATTTCAAGCACTTTCTGTAGGTTCCTTTGACACCATAAATTTTAAGGCAAGAAGAGACTCATAGATCAATAACTTGTGTTTGGCTAAAACATATCTTCCAGAAAGGCAACCAGTCTTGATTTTAAAACATCAAGAGATGGAGACTCAACTACTTCCTTTGATAGTTTGTTCCAGTGGTTAAGACTAAGGTGATTGTAGCTGCATTGTAAATAAGTCCCCTTTTGTTTCATTGATGCATTCAGGTGATGGAGTTGGTGACATATGTGAATCGGATTTTGACCAGGACACAGTAATTGATCGAATTGATATTTGTCCTGAGAATGCTGAGATCACCCTGACAGATTTCAGGGCTTATCAAACTGTGGTCCTGGATCCCGAAGGTGATGCTCAGATTGATCCTAACTGGGTGGTTCTGAACCAGGTAAAAATACATTCAACACCTTTTAGCTACCAGAAACAAATCATTACAAAACAAAATAAAAACCTAACCTGTACTGATCTCCTCAGAATCTGTCATGCGTTAGCAAAGAAATGAAAATCAACTGATGCTTGCTGAAAGCCAAAAGGAAAGGATATTTCTGAAATGTGTGCTACTAAGTTTGAAGTTACACATACTAACACATGGGCTAAAATAATTACAGCCACAGAAAGCTCATTCTGGGAGAACTTCACTGCTGCACAGAGGGCCAGCATGAGGCTGATGTACCGCTTTGGGACGTCTCATTGTAGCAATTGCAGTATCACACTATTGTTTATCACAGCTCAATCATAATTAATTTCCCCTCTCAGGGTATGGAGATTGTACAGACCATGAACAGTGATCCTGGCCTGGCAGTTGGTATGGACACCTTTTTTGTACTCATGTTTTGCAATAGAAAAGCTTTTGGCATGTGGTCAAATTTTCTACTACCTATTAGTTTTACCAGAGTGTCTATCCCTTGCTCGTAGGCTATACAGCTTTCAATGGGGTTGACTTTGAAGGCACCTTTCATGTGAACACAGCGACAGATGATGACTATGCTGGCTTTATTTTTGGTTATCAAGACAGTTCCAGTTTTTATGTGGTAATGTGGAAGCAGACAGAACAGACTTACTGGCAAGCAACTCCATTTCGAGCTGTTGCAGAGCCTGGCATTCAGCTTAAGGTACTGGGCTAAGTAACATAATCAAATGTGGTGGCTCAGCATTCCCTGTGTAATGGCTACTCAAGAAGACAAGCAGTTGGCCATATAATGCCTATGCTGTTCTCCCACCATTGCTAGGGGACCACCAGCTCTTTCCTAAAGGAAAGGTTAAGTTTAATGTCAGAGTGGTACCTTACATATGTGCGTCACTCTATGGAAATGCTGGGGATAACCTGAGTCTACCAAAATTTGCATGTCAGTCACTGCTCATTAAAAATCAATGAAGCAGCTTTTGTCAGTTGACCTAGAATTGAAATGGGCCTTTTTAATTAGAATAAATACATAAAATCACTGGTGATAGCCTCAAGTGACCATTTCAAAGAGGCTGTGTGTTTCTCTAAAGCAGAACTTCCCCAAACGTGGTCAATGGCAGGCTGACTAGTCTGGTCACATGCTGCTGGCTCCTTCTGGTTCCTAGCTGCTAAATGAAAAGACAGCAAATCTTAAATACTTTTATTTCTCCTTGTAAGCAGTTGCTACAATTGGCACAGGGATGTCATGAGCTTATGGATGGGGGAGGAGGGATGCACAAGGCAAGCCTTGTAGTAAGATGTGATCCACACTGTGAAAAGTGAGAGCTCCTGCTCTAACGCTTAAAGGGAAAATTCTCTTTGTTCACTTTCTAAATAATGCCATAGCTGAATAGAGCAGAGGATTTAATAAACTTCAACGTTAATATTTGTCTAGGCTGTTAAATCTAAGACTGGCCCTGGCGAACACCTCAGGAATTCACTCTGGCATACCGGGGACACCAATGACCAAGTCAGACTGCTATGGAAGGACCCCAGAAATGTAGGTTGGAAAGATAAAGTCTCTTATCGCTGGTTCTTGCAGCACAGACCCCAGGTTGGATACATCAGGTAGGGACTGGCTATTTTAAACCTTTGTGGAGCTAAACATCAGTGATTATATTTTTTAGATTTGTGAAATTCCTAGTTAGTGGGGGGTGTTTTTGTTTTTCAGAAAAACCAAACCCCATATAATTACAAGTATCATCAAAGGTCTCCTGGCTTTGTAGCTGCTAAAGACAGACATTGCTATTGTGCCTGGTTTTGCTTTAAAAGTTTTTGAAATACCAGTGACAACACTTCCAGAAACACATTGAATCTTAACATTTTACAGATATTTGACTTCTGTATGAATATTCCTTAATATTGATCCTTTGGAATATGTACATATAAACTGATAATTTATCCATAACAGCACCTGTAACTAGTAACAGAACTAATCAACCAAAGCTGGCCACATAGAAAGTATAAAGATGTAAAACAGAACATTATTAGTAATTAACACAACACATATATATATATATAAAGCAGTGTTGGTGTAGCTGTGTTGGGCCCAGGCTATTAGAGAGACAAGGTGGATTAGGTATCTTTTATTTGACCACCTTCTGCTGGTGAGAGAGACAAGCTTTCGAGCTTACAGACAGAGCTCTTCCTCAGGTAACCTTGGCTATAGGAGATATGACCTCAGTATGTTCTCTGAGTGTATGTTAGCATAGAAATTCTTCTTGTCCCTATAATGTTTACAAATTGTCAGGGGCAAGACAAGTAGCTGTGATGGCGGAATTCACACTCTTTGAACAAAGTCCAGAAGTAGTGAGGCCATTACTGCAGTCACCTTTTTAAGTATTAAAAGGCAAAAGAGATGTTGACCCAGCTCTAAGACTGTGATTCACTCAGTGAGAAGCCTTTACAAAGTGCTCTTGATTTTTAGTCTGTGTTCAGTAGATCTGGATTTACAGATGTAATTTGAGCAATATTGGTCTTTGGCTGACATCCGTGGAGAGGTGCAGGTTTCCTAAAGAAACAGGGCATTCTATTTTGTTGTTAACATCTAAGAAGGGCAAAAAGACAAATGAGAAAGCATTTTAACAAGGAATCATCATTCAGGATCACGGATTTGATCTTGGACCATTCAAGTCAAGGGGAGTAGGAACTAAAAGTATTATATGGGCGGGGCGGAACCAACACAAGTGCACATGGCACTGCTCCTTGGCCCCATCAGATCAATTGCATCTTTACACTGTTTTTCAAGTAAGCTGAATAGAGCAGAGGATTTAATAAACTTCAACATTAATCACAATTTTTGCAGCTCCCTGCCTTCCAGAGTGTGCTGAGAATACAGCCACGCACTCTCTTTTTAGTAACTCCAGTTATAAATCCTCAGAAACCGAGGGAGCGGATAAAGCAAGTCTTAGTTAATCCTTCGAGAACAAGGGCCTTCAGAACCAAAAGTGAAAGGCTGAGCCAATGCTTGGGCCATAACTCACTACGGTATGTTTTGACTAAATATAGCAGCCCTGTGGACTATGTAGCATGACACATTTCTCAGAGATTTCCGCAAGGGCTAGGAATAGGCACAAAAGCCAGAATAGCCCAAGAGAGTTGATAAACTAAATTCACCAGCTGTGCTACTTTTGAAACACTCAAATTAACAAAAATCAATGATGGTAAATGATTTCTTTTTATAGTAGTGTTATAACATGGAAACTCTTGGAGAAGGTGTCTGTATTTCATATGCGTTTGTACAGCTCCAAGCACCATGGAGCCCTGATCCTGATTGGGTCCCAGGGGGCACCACCATAGTTTAAATAATAAATACTGATATTAACAGGTAAGTACACAGGTGAACGTTTGGTGGAGCTGGTATGGAGCTAACATAGCCAACTACCTCCCCTAGTGTGAGGAGCATGCAGGGATGACAGTGGGCATGTAGCATAAACCAACTTTCTAGCTGCACAAAACCGAACACCTTGCCCTGCTGTGGTCAGAACGCACTATGCTTTACTGATCCCCCAGCAAGGGTAAGACCTCCTGCTGGGCTGTTAGAAGGTAGCGTAATTTGGAGCAATTCTGCCTCTTCTCTACCGAAGAGGCACAGCCCTAGCACAGCTGAGGGTTATAACCCTGCTTTATCTTCAAGTTTATGGTGGTAGGGTCCTGAGCCCAGTCTAGTGAGCTTGTCACAAGGTAGAATAAAGATAGATATTAAAATCACTTTCGCAAAGCAACAGCGGCTCTCTGAGCACTAACAGGGATTGCATTTGTTTTATTCTGAAGGGCAAGATTTTATGAAGGTTCTCAACTGGTGGCAGATTCTGGAGTAACTGTAGACACGACCATGCGTGGAGGAAGACTTGGTGTTTTCTGCTTCTCTCAGGAAAACATTATTTGGTCCAACCTGAAATACCGCTGCAATGGTATCGTTTTTCTTAGAGCAACTTAGCTCTTGATTAGCAAATGACTTACTGTCTGAGAGGAGTAGTAGTTTGGGCTCTTTTTTTTTTTTTTTTATTAGCCATCTTGCAGCCTTCCATTTCACCAGCAAATAGATCTGCGAACCATTGCCCCTGATGTGGTCGCATCTCGCCAGAGGTAGAATGAGCAGCTCAGCTGCTCTGTTGCCCCTGATCTGCAATATACATGTAATCTGCCTGCACAGTTGTGCCTTTATATGGAGCATGCTCATTACACCAAGTAGGCGCAGTTAGAAATGTTACTAAAAGACCAAATGAACAACACCTCAAAGCTACAGCAAATGCGGTGTTGTTCTCAGTAAATGAAGTATGTCCCACAGCACACATTGCATTCATCTGAACATCCACTGTATGTGATGTTAGCCAACCCACACTACAGTCAAACTGCTGCTGCTTAAATCAGTTAGTAGAAGGCAGTTTCTTGTACCCATCTTTACAGTTACAGTTGTTGCTATGAGCTTCCTCCACAAGATGCCTGGCACAACAGCTGAGAAGGCATCCTCATCTGCAGACAGAATTTAGACATTTCACACCCCTTCAGTTTTGGCCAGGGCTCCTTCTAGCTGAACTCCCATCTCTAATGTAGGGAGTCTGAATTAAATTTTAAAAGTGACACAGTACGTCATAAAATTCGGGAACACTTTACAAAAACCATAGTCCTGGGCTGTATCCCCCCACCTCACCTCTACCACCACACTGCCCTGGTGCTCCCTTGTACGGCATGTGCTTCCCCTTTAGATAACAAGTACTCATGATTTTTTGAAGGCTTATGGCTGGCAGTACTGGGTCAGAGTGAAACATGTGTCTAGCTTAAGTCAAGGCATGAGTCTGAGTGCCTCACACTGTTCATTCAGCTCTGTGCCTTGGACAATTTTGCACCAGCTCTCAGGCACTTTAAAGCCAGGGGATTTGGGACAAGGCTTTCAGGAGACACCGTTCACTTGAAACTAGTCAATTTCCAACCAAATGAACCTCAGTCATTTTGGCAACATTGACCTGCCAGGTTTTAAATATTTTATTATTGTTTTAATGGTGCCCTTGCCTGTAGCTGTGTGAAAAGTCCACCCACGTGGGGGATGGTGGCTGGCTGTATGCAGAAAGCAGTGCAGCTGAGCGCGCAGAGTTCTGACAAAGACAGAGTAAACACAAATATTGCCCTTGTCTCTTTCTGTTCAGCCATTCAGGTGCAGTTTGTAAGAGGATGTTTTCAGACAAATGCGATTTTGAAATTGACAATGGCAACTTCAAGGACATTTAACCCTCTACCTCGCCCTCAGTGGCCACAGACTGATAAATCCTGCACGGTATTTAAAACCAGGAGACAGACCTATTCTTCCTGACATGCTAAAGACAGCTGGGCAAAGAGTAGGGAAAAAAATTGCTTGTGAATGTTCAGCTGAGTTTGAGAAAGTGTGTATTTTGGTTCCACCCCATTCCCACAACCAGCTCTTTCATGTTCAGCATTTGACCGCTCAGCTTTTATTAGCCCACAAATACCTTCAGCTTGACTCATCACAGACAGCATATTGTGAGTTGCTTGTTCAGTTATAAAATTTGCTATTTTCCCTGCTGTGGTTTGTTACAAAACCAATTGCTCGTGTGTATTCCACACAGTGCAAAGAGAAAATATGCCCAATTCTTGAATGATCTGCAACTCAAAACAGTTATTCACAGAAATGATTCAGCAAATTAAAGAAATTCAGCTCGGAACTTCCACTTTCTGCTTAGAAGAAATTCTAATTAGAAAAGAAGGTCTCATTTAGCCAATACGTTATTAATTCCTAATTATCTACATTGCTCTAGTTCTAAACATTCATCAGCTACATAGGAACAAGACTAACCTTTGCCTATTTTCTTGTTTTCAGACACCATCCCAGAGGACTTTCAGGAATTTCAAGCTCAGCAGCTTGGAGTTGGAGCTATTTAACACATAAAGCAAACGGATATTGTTATTTCAAACAGTAAAGCAATACTTTAAATCCTTATATGTTTGTTTTTGTAAGAGTGCACACTGCAGCTCGTGGTGGTTGCTACACCTATCAGACTTTATGTAAATATGAAAATAAAAAGGAGATAAAATAGGCTGGGGCTTCTGTCTTTGGAAATTGCTTGGCATACTGCCTCATGGAGTTTAATGTAAACACACTTGGCTATGAAGTGGGAGCCACAACTTCGCGTGCGCGCACACATAAAACAAAGGATGCAACCAGCATGAGACGATCAGTGGTTCTCAGAGTTGTAGAAGTCCAAGTTTGAAGCAAACTCTTAGGTCATCTAGCCTATGTTCCTCTCACAGCAGGTTTGTTCCCCCGGGGTAGCTCTTCTCATGATCTTTTCCAGTCTAGTTATTCGTGTCTTCCGTGAGAAAGGATAGGGTCCCACACTTTCCTTTGGGCTATTCCAGATCACTCCCTAATAGATGGCTCTGAGAATTGGTCCTGATTTAGTCTAACTTTTCCTTCTAATTTCATCCATGAAAATCCAGCTGTTTACCCACAGAAATGTCAATCTAATTTTGCTAACAATGGGGCATGGCCTAAGGCTCTAGCTCTTCGCTTCTCCAAGATTTGTGGCAAGCAGTGTTAATCGTATAGCCTCTCAGGTCTTAGTTGCTCCATCTGTGGAAATCATTTATGCAGTTAAATGTTCACTGATTGTCTGTGTCTGTTCAGAGTACAAATTGGCACGTAGAATGGTCTGTTCTTAGCAGTGCTGGGCTCTGAGTCATTTTGGAAAATCTTCAAAAACAGCATTAAGAGTCATTCTGAGTGTAGATAGGAATTTATTTTAACTGCCCACAAGATGGCAGCATTTAATTCATACACTCCAACAAAAGTTTCTACAGCTACTGAAGATTTCTCCTTTGCGGGGTGGGGGGGTGGGTTAAGCCTAAAATCACAAGACTGCTGAAGGCACAGTCATGGGTTTCTTGCTCTTCCTCTGAATGCTATACCAAAAAAAATCCATACACCCCCCACCCTGTCCTTGTAGGAAGAATCCTATTAGGATCTTGGGTCATGCTCTTGGCTAGGATCCATTCCATTGGAGGGAAAAGAAAAACAAGCCATTTGTATTTCTTAGCAAAACTTAACCCTGTGAGTACTAAAGACCAGCATATTCATCCTCTGGCTTCTTTAGCACGCAACAGAAGAGAAATAAAGCTCATCTCATCTCTGTTCCTCATCCCCCCCCTCTCCCCCCATTCCTTCACCCTTCTAGGAGCCCCTGGCTCGCTCCCTGCCGCTACCTTAGGGTATGGTTACACTTAGAGGATTATAGCGCTATTGGTTATAGCAGTCCCCTTATACAGCAATACGGATAGCGCTATTGTATGTCCACACTGAGATGCGCCAGCGATATAGCATGGCCACATTTGCGGCACTTCAGGCGGCATTAAGAGCAGCACATTAGGGCAGGTATCCCAGCATTCAGCTGGGTGCAACGTGCTTTATAAACGAGGGGCAATGAGGGGGGACGTGTTGTGTATAGGCGGAGGGAGAAAGCCAGTGGTCTTTTTGCGAGCCTGTCAGCGCGTGTCCGTTCACAGAGAAGATTAGCAGGCTTTGTTTTCACACAGGCTCCCTCCTTAAACATTTGCATTGCTTATCTGCCGCTTAAGAGAGAAACTCTAAAGAGGTACTTCCTCATTCCTCCAGCCGAGTTCAAAACAAAGGGAAGAGACGTCAATTGCCTTAAATGGCTCTAGGTATCTCCAGAGATTACTTGTAGCGCAGTGGGTGTCCACCTGCTCGCTGTAGCGCTACAGCAGCTGCGCTACAGCCCTTATTCCCCATGCGGAGGTGGATTACCAGGAGCACTATAACTCTGCGGTTATAGCGCTCTAGGTGACTTGCCAGTGTGGACGGGGAGGAGGTTATAGCGCTCCTGGGGGCTTTATAGTGCTATAAAGTGCCAGTGTAACCATGGCCTTAGTCTCACTCCTACAGCTCCATATGAGACCATCTCCTTTCTTCTCCTCCAATGGGTTCCTCATAAGAGTGATTAAGGCTACTGGGGAGATTAGTCATTGTATGGACAATAGATGAAGGGAGGGGGCAGAGAATATGGAGTTTTCAGGAGTCCCATCATGTTCCCTAAAGGTTAGAAAATGTCTCTTTCCCTCATCTCCCAGCAGCCTGGCTGGTCCCTAAGATACTGGACACCTTAGGCCAAATGAGGACAAGTTGTGTTGAAATATCAGCACAATGACTTGCTTGTCTGCTGGCAGGAAAGTGGGGTACCACAAGCCATAAAGGATACAAACATCAAAATGTATAAAAACAGAGCTTTGAGTGATTGGAACCACTACAGAATAAATTCTTAGTGCTGCTGGCAAGGCGTTTGCACAGGGCCTTCTCCAAAGACTACAAGTTTTTGCTGAACATGCTTATGCAGAGTCAGTGCAGCTTTCATGCCAGTAGGTCTATTATTGACAGTTTTTGCATTGAGGCAACTGGAAGAAAAGTGTCAAGAACACAGAAAAAAACCTTTGTGTGGCTTTCATGGATCTTACAAGGGCTTTTGACCTGGGCCGACGAAAGGTCTTCAATTGCTAGAGAGAATCCTCCTCACTGTGATTCAATTCTTCTATGATAGCATGAAGGCTACTGTCCAGCACAGTGGGGATTAGTCTAATCCACAGTGGCGTCAAACAGGGCACCAACACACTTAGGTATTTTGTTCTCTGCCGTTTCAGCATGCTTCTCATCTAGCACCGAGGGCATACATCTCTAGCCAAGATCAGACGGAAAATTCTTCACTATTGCACACTTTAGAGCAAAGTCAGTTACCTGCCAATAAGAGAACTATTTTGCGAACACAGGACTCATACAATAAAGAGGAGCTTCAACAACTTTTCAGTAGTGTTGTGACAACTTATTATGAAGCTTGACTAATAGTCTAAAGAAGACAATGTTTATGGCACAAGATGTGTTTGATGCACCAGATGTGTCAATAGCTAAGACCATGCTAGAAATTGTGCACAAAGTTCTGTGACCTAGGATCAACTGTATTTGATAACTTATCTTAAGATTACTAGCTTAATTCTCACCTCAGAAAAGCAGCTACCACATTCAGTCAACTGACTAAGCACATGTGGAATCACAGAAAATTAATGTTGAACTTCAGAATATAGGTCTGCTAGCTCTGCCTTTTGAGCATGCTGCTGTATGGTGGGGAGACCTGGCCAACTTACAGCTGGTATGAAGGAAAGCTAAATACCTTGAAAAAACAAAAAGTTTCTGACATCTGAGAAAGCAAAATTGCCAAGTCTAATCACCACATGGAAACATAGATGTCTCCCTTAGCTTGGTCATCTGCACTGGACGGACTGTGAACACATTCCAAAGGATCTCCTATGTGGAGAACTTGTGATGCCAAAACTACAGCGCCAACCGAAACTCACGTTCGAGAATGTTTGCAAGAAGGATTTGAAAAACTTTCAACATCAACCCCACAAGCTGGGGAGATGCAACTAACATGCAGGAGTCCTGCACTATGCCAGGGAATCAGAGGCTGAAGAGATGTGGCTAAGAGAGGAAAGTGCAGCAGGCCGTAAGAACTAGTAGCATGCCAGCTTCATCCTCTGGCAGTGCACTTTATGCCTGCACTATTTGTGGCAAGGACTGCCATTCAAGAACCGGACTGTTTAGCCACTTGCAGTGCTGCCACAGGAGACACAATAACTGAACTGCTTTGGCGCCTACACAATCATCTTTGGAGATTTGCCACCAGGTCAAATTTATCTGGATTGGCGTCAGATTGCCAAGGCAAATTTGTTCCCTAATAACCTAAAAGTTAGCACACCAATAGCATTTTCCTCAGAATGGGGCTTGTCTCCTAGCTCCCATGTCATACAGTACCCAGTGCAGGGCTTTTTACTCTTCATGTCTGTAAAGATTCACTTCCTGGAAAGTACTTTGCATTCTCAGATGGCCACTCTTTGCCCCAGGATCAAAGATCTCATGGTCAGTGCCACAAGTCATTTGTCAGCTCTTTCATTAAGATGACAAATGGTAAAATATCACTGCAAAATAGAAGTCAGCAGCTTCAGTTCCCCACAGGCCTTCTAGGAAGATTAAGCACAAATCATCAAACCAAAGCAGCCAGGATTTCCCTTTAATAGGTATATGCAGAATTCTGGAAATAGCAGTAAATTCAGAGGAAAGGCTGCACTGAGATTTTACAGTGAAGAATTAGAATCCCTGTTTTACACTTAGAGGACTGAATTTAGTCTCCATATCTGGCACACACTCTTCACAAGAGAATGGAAATTTGCATCTTTTTAGTATTATATTTACTAACTTTTGCAGACGAAACAGCACAATACTCCTTGTTGAAGTGTGGCCCTTTTTCCCTAACATCTCTGTAAGTTCCTCCAGCTCAGCCACAACCGTCCCATAAATGCCAAACTTTTTCGCACATCTCAAACATAGCAGACTACTTGTCTTTGTACCCAAGGGTAAAATGTCAAGAGGTATTCATCATAACCCTTAAGTTTCAAAGCATTGCTGACTCACAATTTTATCAAGTCTCATGCTAGTTCATGCTTTTCTTGAAGCTCAAGGGGTCAAGAGATTCCATGAGAATCTCAGCTTTAAGTTTCTAGCCCTCATAGAAATGTAGGTCAGGAAGGGACCTTGAGAGGTCATCTAGCAGACCCCCGCCCCCCTCCACCCATGCTGAGGCAGGACCAAGTATACTTAGACCATTCCTGACAGGTGTTTAACCTGTTCTAAAAGGCTATCAATGACATGGATTCTACAGCCTCCTTTGGTAACCTGCTTGACTGCTTAATCACCCTTATAGTTAGAAAGTTTCTCCCAATACCTAAATTTCCATCGCTGCAGATTAAGCCCATTGTTTCTTGTCCTACCTCAATGCACATAGAGAACAACTTCTTTGCTACAGATCTGAACATATTAGAAAACCAATCAGGTCCCGCCTCAGACTTTACTAAAGACTGAACATGCACAGACTTAAACCTTTCCTCAGAGATCAGCTTTCCTAAACCTTTTATCATTTTTGTTGCTGTTCTATGGACTCCCTCCAATTTCTCCGTAACTTTCCTAAGTGTGGCACCCAGAACTGGACACAGTACTCCAGCTGAGGCCCCACCAGTGCCAAGTAAAGCATGACAACTACCTCCTGCATCTTACGTTGGACACTTGTTAAAACACCCCAGCATATTAGCCTCCTTTGCAACTGCATCACGTTGTTGATGCAGATACAATTTGTGACCCACTATAGCCCCCTTAAGTGCCATAACTCATAGTTGTAGAGACAAACTTTGAAAATGTGATTGGAGTACACCCAAAGGCTCAAAGGTAAATAAAACCTGCAGAGTATTTTTTTTAAAAGCCTCTCAGGATTTAAGCCAATTGTGCTTTTGAAGTCTGACTCAAAGTTTTAGAATACTTGGGGATTCCATTAGTGCTTTAATCCATTACATCAGCTAGATCTGTTTGCAATACCATTTTGTCAGAAAACTTTGGTTAAAAATTTATTTTAGGCTGTGCTCTGCTGGACCACCACTGGTTTGCCAAGACAGGGCTCCTCTCCCCTCTACTTGTCCACTCAGCATTGGAGTTGAAAAAAATTGAGGAACCCTCTCACTGATGCTGTTCAGTCATGGTATTAACTAGAGTGCAGGCATCTGTCACAAAAATATGCCTGCACAAAAAGTGTTCATTTTTTCAGATTTTCCCCACACTGAAACTAGCTGAAAATTAAAGACATTTCTCACAACTGCTCCCACATGTTATTTGGTTTGAAAAATGGGAAGTAAGGAAGAACTGTTGGTTACACAAATTCAGGGAAATTTGAAATATAGGGAAATTCCATTGAACACAAGGTCTTGTTTGTCTCTTGCAAAATGGAAAAGAAGCCTGGGAGTATTTATAGCTGGAAATATGGGTCCCAACACTGACCTGTAATTAAGGGTGCTAATGACCACCTCTCCACTGTTACAGTTCCAGAGTTTCCAGATTATTGCCATGTTTGCACGGACAAGCAAAGTCAAAATTAAGATTTTTCTTAATGAACACTTACAAAATTAAAAGCTGTTTTAGACACTCTGTAGTGCAGCTGTTAGCATAGGACAGTTCAATGGGAATGGTAAGTTAATCAGCACATTCATGCTGAGAGGGAGTGTTATCTTTTCTGGCAATCAGAGGCAAAAAATTCTTCTGATGCAGCAGTACAGCCACAAAGGAACTTATTACAAAAGCACCACAGCGTGCAGTCTGGTACTCCTTTCCCAGACCCTGAGGCCTGGTCTACTCTACAAGGTTAGGTGTACATAAGCTGCCCTGCCTCAACCTGTGGAAGCATCTTCACTTAAATTTGGCTCCCATTGACCAAAGCAGCTGTCTGTGCAGATTTAGTAAGACCACCTGCCTGACTGCTCTAGAGTCACAGTAGATGTAATTAGGTCAACACAGGGTCAGTATAAACATGCGTTCCTTATGTCAACTGTTAGTGCCCTCCAGGAGCCATCCCACAGGGACAATAAAATTGACACAAATGCTCCTGACGAGAACATGCACTGCTGCCACAAGGAGCCAAGTGTGCGCACACAAGCAATTTAATAACTGTGGTGGCTGTATGCCAATGTAAGTTAGGTCAACGTAATGTAGACAGAGCAGGGGGCTAGGAGGGGGTATGTCCATAATTTAGCCCCCAAGCCTGTCTTCAGTAAAATGAGAGTTAGTGTCTTTGTGTTTAGCTTGGGAAAGTTGTGCCAGGATAGAAGCTGGGTTGCTGTGCAATACATTTCTTGGGGGCTACACTTCTGCAACAGCAAAATTCTGCCTTTGACGGCCTGGAATAACATTTGTCCTTGATATAAATATTCTAGGGGTTAAATGTTACCATTCCCTTTGATCTGTAGGATCAGTACAAGAGCCAGTAGCCTCTGTTTAGTCTCATAGTGTTGTTGACCCAGCAGTAATGACACTTAAGGGGTCCATACAAGTATGGGGCGGGTACTAAGGGGCAGTGTGCAGGTAGGACATGCTCAGAGGTAAGTGAGGACTGGAGCAGAGGAGAGTGGAAAGCACTCAGTTGGTTGGCACTGAACAGGCGTTAACAGAATTGTACCATTTTCTTCAGCAAGGCTTCAGGTTCTGAAGGCAGCAGTTGCTTCCCTCAGCAATGAGGGTACAGAAAACAAATTAGAAAGAAAGAACAGTTTAGACAGGATGGGTTGGGGAAACCAGACAGCAAAGACCATCCCAGCACCCTGTAAGAAAAGTTGACATAGCCCCATTTTACAGATGGGAAACAAGACCAAGAGATTAGTGACTTCAGCAAGGCCACAGAAGGAGCATCAGAGTCCGAATGAGAAGACCTGAGTGGGATCTCACAGCAGCCCTGTCACCACCAAGGCAGACCTGGCAGCGTTGCCCCCCCCCCCCCCAATATTTAGGAGCCCACCATAGGATTGAAGGAGCTGTGGCCATCGGCTCCATGGGACCAGAAGGCCAAGTGCAGGAAAAACTAACATGACAAACTGAACATTAGTGTGTTATACTTCTAAAGCGCTCTCTGCAATCAAAGAGGCTAGAAATGGTCAGTTAGGAAAGGAATAAGCTGGGCTACAGCTGGCCATCTACAGGCTCCCCTCAGTCAAGAGATGTGCTGCCAGAGCCTGGAGACCCCAAAGACTGACCAGTATTTATTTCTGTGCTTGAGGCATTCACCCTGTGTTCTCCACATGCTGGAGGCAGGCAGGCCCTGCCCTGTCCTGGTGTAAATTAGAGTACCCTAGTGCTCTGCCTTATTCTCTGCTTCCCATAGCTCCCTCTGGTTCCTGGAGAGCAGAGAGTATCAATAGCACAGTCCAGGCCCAGTTCCTGGCATTGGAATTGAAGTGGGGTTGGTGTAGAGCCTTCGCCATGCCTCTCTGCTAGCCAGAAGGGTTCCTCTGCATAGGGGCCATTTTCAGGGATGATCTGTGCCAGGGCAAGATCAAGCCCTGGATCCGCAAATCAAAACTCTTCCCTTACTACAGGTCCTGGTACAGGCCCATTCTTCTCACACGCTCCTTTGGGAAGTGCTCACGTGCTCAGCTTGTCCCATCACTGACTCTCAGGATCTACTCAGTCATGAAAAATGTTCTAGAGTAGCCAGGCAGAGGAGTGGGTGAATATTGGCCAGAAATGGCCAACACCACACCACAAGAAATCAAAACACAGGTATCTTAGAATATTGAGAGTTCGTAGCTATAGCAGTTTAGAAAGTGATTTAAAAAGCACAACTCTCCAGTGCTGGCATCCTACGGCAGGGCACGCTACTGTTCTAACTACATCTGTTTCTATATAGTCAATTAGTTGTTGGTACAAAACTGCTCACTATTTAGATACATTTACTGGTCTGCACAGTGTGGTTTCTGTTCAGTTTTAAGGGTAGCCTTTAGACCTAGCAATATGGCAGTCAGGATAGAACAGTGAAGTAGAACTCTTCGTTTTCTAGGTTAGTTTTATCATTGGTTTGTTGTGCAATCTTGTGTTAAGTGAATCACTCTGCTTTGGCTTACCCATCTTTAAACCAATTATATCAGCACCTACTTCGCAGGCATATACAAGCTAAAAACACTGTCAAAAGGGCATTGTAATTGCAATTTCATCATCATTTGACATTCATTTGACCAGATTCCACTGACAAATCTGTCATGACTATCAGATCATATTCTAGTGGAGCATGAATGTATGTCACGTCTAACAGATATACAGACCAGCTCATACAACTGGCAATAGGTATGAAGTCCATGCATTACTTCAGGACAGACTTCAGAAATACTCAAATTCCCAAACATAGAAAAACCTTTAATAAAAAAATTCTCTCAGCCAGTTATGCCCTAAACATGTATCTGCCAAAGAACTAAATAAATTTAATACAAACTTTATTATACAGTTAGATTTCTAAAACATTGTACATGTAAAACTATTCATTGTAATTTCAAACAGGCAGAACTTTATTGGTCTATTAAGCATTAAAACTATAACAGCTTACACAACATATAAAAAATGTTTTTTGAAAACCCATTAACATGCTTAAAAAAACCTGTTTACAGCTGTTACAAGTAAGAAACTGTATTGAAGTTTGAGAGCTGTTAAGGATTTCAGAACTTAAAAGCCAGTCTTAAAATTGCCACAGATCATAACATTCACCAACAGTTACATACACTTAAAGTAGCAAACATCCATGTTATTGGAATACAATTCTTTCCAAAAAAGACTACACCAAGAAATAAAAAAAGCTTATTTGAAATTTTTGTATTAAAAAACTTTTAAAAAAGACTAAACATTTTAAAAAACAACGTTTTTTAAAAAAAGTGTCAAGTTTTGGATATTTTGCATCCCATTTTTGGAAATGGCACAAAAATTAAACTTCAATTTGTGGTAAATAAAGCAGTACAATGGACCTTATTACAGTTCTTGTAACTATTTTCTGGAATTTTATATTCTAACTTTTGGTACTAGGCTCAAAAAATCTAAAATTAAAAATTTTCTTCACATCAGGCTCACAAATAACTGTCCAGTAACATCTAAACATCTGGATATATTTCAATAGGAAAAAATAAAATTAAGGTATGAGTAACATTACATATTTCCATAATTTTCCAAAATTTGTCTAGGCTTCAGATTGAGAATTCTTTGGCAAACATATAACTACAATACTGCACCCTCCAGCTTTGACTTATCAGAACTTCTAAAATCTTGTTAAAATTCTGAAAAGATTTCAAGACAGAGAGCAGTATTTAAGAGATTTGTGCAAATGGCTTATGATCTACAGTAGTAAGAGCAGGAAAAAAATTTGGGGAAATAAATCAACGTGTTTAAATACACAACTTCAAACTATACATTTTATAAAACATTGACAGATGTGGAACCACTTTAAATCACATTAAAAACCATAACTATTAGTAACATTAGTGGGTTTAAGGTCTACTTCTAAGTTAGTAAACCTCCTTCTATGTTAGATTGAATCATCATGACAGTCCTCACTAATCCAAGCCATGGGTTGTACAATAATGCATGTTAACAGGGGATGGGAGGGTTGGCAGTCAAATATAAAAAAAGTAAAGGCCTTTAAAATATACGGTCCTTGGGATTCCCTTTTACAAAGGCAAGTGAAGCACCAGTGTAGACAATGTTTACCTAATATTTTAAAACCAGAATATTAAGAAAATAAAATTCTACAGCATTCATGATGCATTTTCCTCCTTCAGGAGGTTCCGGAGCACAAGGGCTAGATTCTGCTTTACAGAGATGGGAAAGATAATTTTAACATGGAGGGGGAAGCAGGTGGGTCAGCTGTTTTGAATTTAAGAACGGATCTCCATTTCCCTTTTATGTCCCAAAGAGAAAGATCACCAGGTACAAATTAAGAAACTTTGTTGTTTACTATCATTGAAAACATTTTCCAATTTTAGGAACTAGGAGAGGTCACCAGTAGTCTTATTGGGATCCCATTAAACCAAGATTTCTCCAACCTTTCTGCAAGGGTTGGACCGTCTATAGGCGGAAGGTCCAGTTTGCTGAATCAGAAAGGCCGAGTGTCGGTTTAAACTCAGACTTTTTATGCTAAAAGCCCTTTCTGTGTCTGTTGGTCTCTGGGAATCCAGTTTGAACCAGTGTATGCAAACATCCTCAGGGCTGGTACCTCTCCAGCGGTGTTTGCAACCAGAGTGATTCATCTTAATCACTCTCCACTGTTTTAGTTCTTTGATGGGTATACATGAAAATCTGACTACCACAGTAAAGCTTTAACAAAATTAAATGGGTGAGAAACTATTTTTAAAAAGCCAATCCAAATTTCAACTGAAATTATTGAAGTCCAAAGTGATTTAAAGAGTTCAAAGTTTAGCATATAAAATGTTGTGGTTCTTTCACGTGAGCCCAATTTATATTTACATTTCCCAGCACCCACCTGCTCACGGAGCCTGAATAGTTTGAGGAACTACCACAGTGTGGGGAAGTGGAGCACGCTGACAAGTCCCTTTGCCTTTCACTTGGTCCTTCTAAGTATTTTTGTCCTCGTTTGCTAATCCAGCTATTTGGGGTGGGAGGCTTGCTCTCTCCAAAGTCTCCTTGGACTTCTAATTGGAGTGAATTTGGGCTCCCACAATTGCTTTCATGGTCACTGCTGACACAAATAAAGGAATGGAAGTTTGCTCCAGGCTCAAGCAGAAGTGCAGCAGAAAGGAAGAAAAAATTATTCAGAACCAATGTATGCTTGAAGTAGAGGGAAATCTCACCAAACACAAACACAAACATATTGCCAAGCAAAACCATATTTCTCCTAATACAAGAGGCCTTCTTGAAATAAGACTTGAGCCAGCTTTTTAATTTAAAGTACAAATTACACTGGAATGGGCTTCGGAAAGGGGGAACAAAGGAAGAATGGGTTTTGCCTATTAACAGAAATATGCTCCCCATTCTCAGAGGTGGAACAGCTCCTTGTGCAAGTGGGTAGCTTGCAAGATTCTTGCAAATTTTAAAAGGCAGACTAACACAACCCATTTAAGTTCCACAATAAGTCAAAAGAACCAAGATATATACATGGCACGTGCCAGGGCAAAAGAGAGCACTTGATCTTGCTTGACATCTGGTAGACACCAAGTGGGTACAGTTATCTAGCTCACACAATAAATGCATGGGGAGATAAGTTTCTGCTCTTACTTATTTAGCTACTGTCCGAATACATGACTTATGACAGCATTTTATAGAACAGTGAAGCATTAGATACTAGAGGCTTCTCATTCCATCCTCTAAAAAGTCTTTCCAGAGCATCTCCTATTCCTAATCACTATAGAGCAGTAGTTTGCATCGGAGTCCTACCAAAGAATTTTGTCAAGTATAGATAAAAAAACCAGGAGTCTTCCATATGCACAGTAAGTATTAGTGCATCTTAAGGTCTGAGGTGGTGTACAAAGCAGCATCATTGACTCATAGGCTCAGATCAGTTCTTCCAGTTTCAGTCTCAACTGACTCATTATTTATGGCAGAGGTATATATAATAGGCACTTTTAAAAATGCACGTTCACCTGAGCAGGTAATGATCAATGAGCTGGATATCCTGAATTGTGACAGACCCTGACACTTGACTTTAGTAACCATACAAATAGCTGTCAACAGGAAATTCACAGTAGAGTTTTTTAAAAACTATACTAAGGCCCCTAAATATTCCCCAGCCTGCAGGAGGGAATGCATCATTGAGGAAACTCCATGGGCCTACACTCAAGGAGACCCAAGGTGATGTCATCATCTCCAGCCAGGGGAAACAGGTACAGCTTTCCATCTGCACAGATGTCTGGTGATCCAAATGGATCTTGGACTTCTGTCTAAAGGGACAGTCCCTGCAAGTTACTCTCTAGGCCTTCTCCTTCTGGTAGGATGGCTCACACAACTTTAGTTTGGAGTGGGATAATGCAGTGTAGAGTCATCCTCCGCTGCTTCCTCTGCATTCTACCCCATGCACATGTACTTTTGTGAGACAGGCCTGTGTGGTGGACTCAAGGAAGCAAATGCTGGAAGAGAATGACTGGTGTCTCCTCTTTCCTTATGCGGCCATTTTTTCCTCTGTGCAAAATAGCTATTGCCCTACATAAACTGAGAATCACAATGAGCATGCATTATATACTTAAGAATTTTGTTTTTTATACAGATACTGCCTATGCAGAGAGTCTATGCACTAGTAGTGGATGCCTCGGCCAATACACATTTTAAAAGATACCTGAAGGAGTTAAGCCATAATATAGTTACAAACATTAATATTTTAAACACACTTGTTTTTCATATTATAGATGTATACGACGCCTCAATGCTACCCTTACAGATATCTGAACATTAGGAAATTCCATTCCGATTTTCTGGACTGTACCTCGACTGCAGTTCAGAGTCCTAAAACCAAATCAAAACAATTTGAAAAACCCTATAATTATACAAATCAGAAGCAAATTTGGATTTTTTTCAGTTTATCAGCTCTCCACTGGCTCAGCACTAGCGATAATTTCTTCTCGTTTGAAAAAATGCATCTCCGATTTTTACAAAATTATATAATCTAAACACTCTATATAATTTGCCCAACATTGTAGCTTTTCCTGTTCTTCTCACAATAAACATTACAATTTGGGCAAAGATGACCCCTAGTTATCTCATGCTTTATTTCAGATTTCAATGGGACTCTAAACAGGTGTGAGGTCTCCGTGCAAGATCAGAGCCTCTATAATGGAAGATCAATCAAATCAAAATCCAGAAAACTATTTGTTCACCTTTGTAACATAACAGCAAAACTTGTTTAAGCTGAAGTGGTGTTGGTATGGGGGTAAGAGAGAAAGGAGAAAGATTCAGGGACATACCAAAGAAACACACACATCAGTTTTCAGCATAGAGGGGATTCTGATGGATATCTAAGCCCCTGGAAATAGTTGGGTTAGCAGCACATGATTACAGGACTTCACTAACTCTGCAGAGTTTGCTTGAAGGAGGAGGATGTGCAGGGTTTGGGAGTAATTCAACCCTTTGCCAGATCAGATCAACTCAGACTCCAGAAATGGTCACTTCCTGCCCCTCTGGTTCCAAGGAGAAAGCCTAGAAACCTTTCACCTGAGAGGTCTTTAGGGGCTCAGGAGTGCTCATGCCCTTCCCCCAGTAGCATAGGGGAAAGGTTTGGTTTCTGCTCTTTATTTCAATTATGGTTCTTAGCATTAAGCAAACTGTTTTACTGAGTTGTTAAAATTCGATACTGGAAGCTAGCACTGGATGGTAGGCTTTGTTTTTTGTAAGGGCTGTTTAAGGAAAGAACCTGAGAGAAAAGGGAAGTCAAAACAATAAGCTGACGAGAAGAGGATACCTATATCCTGGGTATAAATATCTGCATCTAACTCCTGCTAAACCCAGGAATCAGAATTCTCCATCTTACCCCTCAGTGAACAGATGCCTGCGATATGCATGTTAGAAGTACTATAGACAGGATTAAGAGAACAAATCTATCATGCAGGTGTTATGTAATATATCAGTAATAGAACTATCATAATTATTGCAATACAGAACAATCAAAGCAGGATGTGTTAGATCATCTATTTGCATCAGAATCATGTGAGGTTTTTTCTTTTACCACATTAAGCTACAAGTACTCAATTCCTACAGAAAGGGTCCAAGTAAAAGGATGATAAACATAAGAACCATCATACTGGGTCCGACTAGAGATCCATCTAGCACTGGCCACTGTCCGAAGACAGGATACTATGCCAGGTGCGTCAGAGAGAACAGCACAGGTAATCATCAAGTGATCCATCCCCTCTCGCCCATTCCCAGCTTCTGGCCAGTGCAGATGTAAAGCTCGCTAACTTTTTGTAGTTCCACAGACAGCATAGTCATAGCAAAGTGGATAGTTTCTCTCTGTTATTATTTTGACAAATGGTATGAATAGGTTAGTTATTAATCTACTGGAATTCAGAAGGATTCATATTGGTTTTCTTTTTATTTACCTACTGAATAATTGATATATTTAAAGAGTAGTTCTAACCAGGAAAAACCAACTAATATGGCAATGAGGAGTCATGTTTATTGGCTCAGTAATCTCCTGACCACATTTATTCCATTCATATTAAAACAAAATCATTTAACTTGCTGGGAAGATTCTCCATATGAAAGTTAACTGGCCAGTCTGTTAATGATGTGTCCCTAGAACAGAATTTCGCTCACTCTCTCATAGCACTCCTGTGCCATTATAGGGAGCTCAAGTAAAGAAGTAGAAAAACAGTTCCCCCCCCGCAAAAAGTGCGTAACTGAATACCTAAGAAGCAGACATATTGAATAATGTGATGTCATTTTACATAATTTCTTTCCTGAACAAAACCCAACTTTAAAGTATTAGGAAATTAGTAGTGAAAAATCTGAGGTTAAGTCTGAGGGAAGCTGCTAAATGTGGGTAAAAATTCAGAGGACAAAACTAATGCTCAGCACTCTCATTTTAAGGTTAAAGATGTTGAGCAAGGTTTCCCTACATTTGCTTAGAATCTCTTTATGTGGCACACATTGTGATTTTTCTTTATTTAATAATGTACCACGCATAATATCCCTGTGCAGACTGGGCAGTGTGCACTCAGTTACTGCTTGCAAAACAAATCCGTCAGAATCCCATTAAGATAGTTTAAACTACACATGCAGCATTCACATTTTGCTTATAATTGGGTCTTTTTTAAAATACACAACTATTTAGCTGCTGTACAAATTTGAATTAAAAAAGATTATATATTAACAGCATTTCCTTTTAAATGCAGCATTTCCTAGTATTTAGCATATCTGAAATATTCAGAAATGTCTCCTAGCACTTCATATGATCAATTGTACTTAAAAGGTGCCTTTCAATTTACATAATAAAAATATTTCTATTGCCATTGGTATGCTTCTCTATCATTCCATATTTGTAATAACTTAATATATTGAGTAATTTAATATATTTAAAAACCTTTGAGCACATACATTGCCCAACTCCCCACCCCAGTGAAACATTTACTTGTTTACTACTAAAGTAGTACTTTAGGTGCATTTGTGGAGAAAAAGTTATCTGGAGACAGGTATCAAGACTTGTGTGCAGTATAAAAGGATAGTTTGAATGTGAATCATCATCAAAACGGCATCAGTAATGAAAAGTATAAAAATGAATACATTTCTTTTTGTTACAAGGTATCTGACATTCCACAGGAGGGAAAGGTGCATTTTGCACTATGTTTGGTTTTGCTCTTCTTGCCAATGAAGTCAGATTGTCAGGTATTCTACAACTGTTATACTTATTCCAGTTTATGTACCATTACCCATATTTTCCCCATCCTTCTGCATCAGTGTTGCAACATGGTCTTTGAATAGATTTGTTCCTTGGTGCTCTACTTTTGTTCAGACAGTTAAAAATGGTTTAAAAAAGAGGAAGTCTTCATATCTATAGTTTCATCTGACAAGAGGTAACTAACTAGCATGTTAAGACACCTGATTGATAGGCTTATTTCTCCATCACAAAGTGACTGATGTATTTGTAACAGAATCACACCTGTGAATTCTCATACTGAGAATTGTCGGGTTGGACAGCAGAGAGGTGCTACAAGAGTCCATAGGTAGAGCAGTACACAGACCCAACAGGATGCCATCTTAACCCAGAAGATGGACCAGGTTCCAATGAAGAATTTTTCAATCTCAGCATTTTCATAACTGTTAAAGAAATGAAGGGAAAAAGTGACAAGGAATGCAGTAAGCTGTTAAATTTAAAATACGAACAGTGAGTGTGTTTCCCTCTGCTCATTTTAAGAGAATCACTGACCTCAAGCAACCTAATTTTGAACCTGGGAGCAGGTGAACAGCTGTTTGTAGCCTGGGACCCTCTTCAGGTAACAGCCAGGACAGACCTGCATATCCTCTCCCTCTCTCTACCAGGACACAAGATATAACTGCTCCAGTTTGGCATATTTCAACTGTATCCCACACTGAGAGCCGTCTGGTAACACTACATGAATGTTAAGATTTTTCTATCTTGAAGTTTACTTACTGGAACCAGTGAGTTACGGTCATCATCACGTAGAGAGAAGCCAAGAAGAAAACGAAGTGGAAATAGGCATAACTGTATACTGTGCCCCTCTTTTCATCATAAATTACAGTCTGACCGCCCCTTTCTTCAATATGCTCTTCACTGTCAACTGTATGAAACAGGGAACAAGAAGTTGTTTCATGCAAGAATGGAAACAGTGGTAGAGTTCACATCCTACAGATCTAATTAAAATGAACAATTTTAAGCCTAGTTCACTTCAATATCCTTATCTAGCAGAAAGCTTAACCATACTCTTGACTTCAGGCACATGCTTAAGTCACATTTAAGTGAATGGAATTTAAGCATATGTTTAGGTGCTGTCATGAATTCAGGCATCCTGCTGATAATAGCTCATCTTAATTAATTAGCTCTTAGAGTTGGTATGGCAACCTCCACCTTTTCATGTTCTCTGTATGTGTATATACACATCTTCCTACTGTATGATCCACTCTATGCATCTGAAGAAGGGGGTTCTAGCCCATGAAAGCTTATGTCCAAATAAATTTGTTAGTCTCTAAGGTGCCACAAGTACTCCTCATTCTTTTAACTTGATTACAGGAGCCTGAGCTTCCTCACTTTGTATTCATCTCAGTCCGTGGAGTACTCCTCTTCTGCCAGAGGGGGCAACAATTGGTACTCCACTGGTGGTTGTTCCTGGAGCCAGGCAGACAGCAAAGGCTCAATATAGGAGAAGAGCACAGAATGCTGAGCACACAGATCTGGCACTGACAGCAGGACGCACCCATTTGAAAGTATGTTAGAGCAGCTACTCCCCTTTCACACCTTTTTTAATTGCATATAATGCAGAGGAGAAATTAACCACACAAGGATGGAATGGAAAAGTATTTAAATGACAGAAAATTGTATAGGTTTTAAAAATATATAAAACTAAAGAATTCTAAAGTGATCTTGTTTTTGAATATTTTCTCAATGCATTTCATGCTGCTGAAGAAGTTTCAGTTTCCACAGAATTTAGGACACATGCACCCTTGTATATAGTGGGCCTTGCCTTAGTTGTACACTTGTGTTTTGGGCTAAAAGGCACAAGCAATGTTAAGTAAAATGTATAAGTAATGCATAATTACCATCTCCATCTGGTGCACAGCAAAAGCAGCAACGAGCTACCTACAAGGCAGACACACAGTTAACAAAAAGGTTTCATGCAACAGAGAAATAAAACAGCAGATTAAGTCAGCCTATTGTGCCTAACCTTCTGCTATATTTGCAGACAGCAGCACAGCTAAAGCCTCAATCAGGAATACACAAGCAATTTACAGCAATAGAACTTTTGGAAGTTAGCAGCTACTCTGCAAGACTTGGGGTTAACCAACCATTTATGGAGAAATATACTGCACATATCCATTTTACATAATCTAAGACAATATAAATTACAAGAGGGTAGTGTAGCTGCAGTGGAGTAATGCTGTAAAATGGTGGTAGATCTGAAGAAGGCTCTACAGTACAAGTCATGGGTGTTTTTTAAAGTAACATTTATTTACAGAAATGAAAATACAAGGAATATTAGATTCTGACTACATACTTATATTTATATAGTCAGCAAGACTGACTATATAAATATAAGCAACAAACTTAAATGGACGTTTGCAATGTTGGATTCAGCAGAAGTAAACGAAGTTACTTTATCTTCATACCATTTTATTTAAGCAAGTTTTTTTTTGTTTTTTGTTTTGTTTGGTGGACAAGTCTCATTTCTCAGTCTAGAACAGGGGTGGACAAACTTTTTGGCCCAAGGTCTACATTGGAGTTGAAAACTTGTACGGAGGTCCGGGTCAGAGAAGGCTGTGCCATCCCAAACAGCCTGGCCCCGTCTCCTATCCTACCCCCTCCCACTTCCTGCCCTATCCCCCTCAGAATCCTAGACCCATCCAACCCCCCCTGCTCCTTGTCCCCTGACTGCCCCCTCCAGAGACCTCCCTGCCCCTTGTCACCCCCCAGGACCCCACCCCCATCTAAGCCCCTCTGCTCCTTGTCCCACGACTGCCCTCTCCAGAGACCCCACTCCCTTCCCAGCCCCCCCCCAGCCCCGACTACCCCGATCCCTATCCACACCCCTGCCCCCTGACAGATCCCCAGACTCCCACACCCTATCCAACCTCCCATCTTGTTCCCCATCCCCTGACCATCCCACGCCACCCCCCCACCCCAAACCTCCACCCCATCTAACTGCTCCCTAGAGCTCCCTGCCCCTTATCCAACCCTCCGGCCCCCTTACCACACTGCTGGTGGCCCAGCCGGAGCCAGACATGCTGCACTGCTCTCCCAGAGGAGCGCGCAGCCCCGACCCCCAGAGCGCTGCCTGCAGCGCACTGAGGCTCCGGGGGAGCAGGGAAGGGGCCAAGAGCAGCCTCTCCCGCTGGGAGCTCAGGTGGGCCGGTCAGGACAGTCCCACAGGCTGGATGTGACCCACAGCCTGTAGTTTGCCCACCCCTGGTCTAGAAGCTAGTTCTTCACTGGTGGCACACAGACACTTCCTAAATGCATTTGGTACTGCCAGCATGTTTTCCTATTTCCACTTCTTCTAATACAGAACATTGCACTTGTGGAATTGAACAGAAGAAGAAAAATACTGGGAACACACACAATACATGTATTATATCTGCATTTTCTATATTACATCTCCAACACCTGTTGTTCTCTGATATGTTTTGGTTTCATTTTGGGATGAGGGAGTTGTTCGGCTTTGGAGTCTAATAAAGTATAAACACCAAGAAATTACGTTGTACTTTAACACTGGTGATTGTTATACTTCAGTTTAGTAGACATGGATTTTCACACTGGCTTTGTATGATTAAATACTCAGGATACAAAAGATGACAAAAAGCCTAGCAAAGTTCCTGCTTAAGAGATTGGCTGACTAAATTTATTGAAAACAGGAGAAAAAGTGCTCTTCTTATCGTTTGGTTTAACAGGGCTCTTTACTTCAAGTTAAATTTAGACAAGAACTATTACCTTTCACTTCCATTATTATTTGGATACATCAAGATATTGAAGTTAACGCCAGGTTCCTTCAAATATGGTGTTTTTTCTTTAGATGTGTGTGTCAGAAATTCAGGCCTTGCACACTAAGTGGTGTAATTAGTACTGTTGGCATGCATACAAAAAGCCATTCAGAGCAATTAATTATCTCTAGTTTAGGTTTAGAAAGACTTTCTGTATAAATACATGCAGCTGCAGAATTAGGTTTACATTTCTTGTCAAAAGACAAAAGGCCCTTTTATCAAAGGGAAGACAATCAGAAAGCAATTAATTGGCCATTGCCTGTCATTGCTTTATATTCACATGCAACAGTCCCCATTACACTCTTTAAAACCAAATGATTTAGAAATAACTCTACTGTGGAGTGCTCTAGTGAAGTTTAACCTTCTCAGAGACAAATGGACCAGGGTTACCAGACTAAGACTGGCTGTGCCAGCCAGTGTTTTCTGCTTCCCATTCAGCAATTTGCATTCTAATCTACAATAAAGATTTGAACTGCTTCAGCTCACACTGGCAAGACAAGATTGGGGTCTGAAGCAATCCAAGCATTATTGTGGGTCAAAGTAGGCAAAACTGATTGGTAAAGAGGCAAAAAATGTGCACTGGGATCCAGAACAAACAGTTAAAGTTAAGGTTGTATGTGCCTAGAGTACCAGGCACACAGGCTTGAAGTACAGTGATTTTGCAAAATGGAGTGCTAATGATACCTATTTAATATCAGCCAAAGATTTATGAGTACTACCTGCATGTTTGTTATATACTTAAAGTTAATTACTGTAGTGTTCTTAAATACTTATCTTTGCAACCAAGAAAGGCCAGAAACAATGCTTTTTAAAAGACAACAGTATGAAAGCTTAGATTCTGTAGAAAGTTTCACAACACCCAGAAAGAAGCTTTTACAATACATAGGATCGGCTCTAACTCTGAGTCGATCTACAAAAAAACCCCTAAATTTGAAGTATTATATTTGAAGTAATAAATATGGACTTTTCTGCCTCAGAGGAAGCGAGCTTCTGGAGAACAGTTACATCCCAGTTTAATGCAAGCTGCATCATCACAGGAAGTCTGCAGAATGTTAGGGGAAAAAACCTGCAAGGACAGCAGCGTACTACAGTACAGACCTGTTTACGTGCGAATCCACTTAACACACGGTAGCGCCAGGCCTCCCAGTGCTACCTATTTAACACGCAAGATTCATTAACACACAGTACAGAAACTTGCTATGTAGCGCTACAGATTTGCTCACTAACTCACTGACACAGAAGCTGACAGGCAGTGCGGAGTGAACACATGTTGTAGGCCAACTGGTGTTTCCTCTTCCTTTTGATCGCCAATATCGGTAAAGACTTATCACGCACACTTAGTCATTGTCACGCTAGACAGATGCAAGATATAGTCTATGCTAATACATTTCAAAATGGTTTGATTCTCATTGATTTGATTTTAATGGGAAACCTTTCTTTCGCTGAAAGGAATGCCATTCGGTGGGCCAAGTCTTCAAGCCCAAGCGACAAAATACTGGATACTTCCACTGCATGCATCTGACAAAGTGGGTATTAGCCCACGAAAGCTTATGCTCTAACACTTCAGTTAGTCTAAGGTGCCACAGGACTCTGTCACTTCTGCAATTCCAGACCAACACGGCTACCTCTCTGATTACGCAGAAGGTACACCTGAGCCAGGATCAGCTGATTACCCTATAAAAAGCAGCAGGAAGCTGTAGAACGGAGGAGTGCTCGGGGAGAAGACACCCCAGCATGAAGCTGGAGGGAGACACGCCTCCCAAGGCAGGCAATGGTGGCTGGAAGGGAGCAGGGTCCAGCAGAGAACCCTGAATTATCAAGGAGGGAGCAAGCTCCAGGCAGGGAAGACCTTGGGAGAGCCCCCAGCATGAAGTCTGGGAGCACAGATTTGATGGGGATTGGAGATCTTTGTTTTAGGAATGATTGTATTGTTGGAATAAATCCAGCCACAAAGAAGGGCATTGCCGAACTACAGAAGTGATGCATGGATTCCTTCAGAGGGCCTGAAGATGGAAAACAGAAGCAGAGTCCTGCAGAGCCACTTATGGCCACAAGGGGTTGCTCAAGAGGCAGATGACCCTTTCATACCATCCTTTAAGTTCTAGTTGCGAATTCTAAATGAACAATACATACAATCGGAAGAAAGCCAGCACTGAGATGGCATGGTGGGAGAAGTAGTCTGTTACAGTTCAGGGGAATAGTTAACTCACTTCAGTTTCAGGCGTTGCATATATTCCTCGCAGTGCTTCAGAGCTTGCACGAGTTGTTGAGGTCAAACTAGGATCAAAGAGAAGACAGCACCGTAATATGCAGGGTAAGTATGTTTCCTGCAATGCTAAGAAACCTAAGAGGGAACGTGTACACTGGTAGAAGGGAGTGAGCCTCCCAGCCCAGGTAGCGTGCTAGCAATAGCACTCTGGGTGCTGCAGCTCGAACTGCAGCTCATGCTCTCAAGTCCCTGGGCCAGAGTTTGGGTGGGTAGGTCAAATGCCCACCAGAGCCACAGTTTTAGTCACGCTGCTGAGCTTAGCGTGCTAAGTCAAATGAATCTAGCACGAGTCTGTGTAACCCAGGCTGAGAGCATCTCTCCCCAGATGCAGTGTAGACATACGTCAGTTGGTGCGGGACTGGACCCGTAGGGTAAGTGATAGCACTTGACCCTTCATCCTGTGTTAAGTCTGTGAAAGGTTTATACTGTGCAAGTAGAAACCTATAGGACAGATCACCACCACCAGACTCATTCCATAATCATAAACTTAAAAATAAACTAGACTACTTCAATTAATGTCAATGCCACCAGCCAGCAGTCAACATAAAAGCTAAACATGCTGATTTGCATTGCAGAACAGGTTTTCCCTGTTGTGCATGACAGGTGTATTGCCTTTCCAGACTAGTTTTACAGCAATTACTTTGACTGGTCCTGTAAATAAAGACCAATTACAGCCTTGCAGCTAAGACAAACTCAATTAGCAGACAGTAAATGACTTATGAATACGGATTATTTCTAGGTAGACTATTTATACCATCATTATTCCATTTCCTGTAAAATTTCCTTTTTAGGGAAATCCTTCCTAGTTTCCACCCTACTTCTCTCTGAAACCAGCTCTCATCTTGAAAGAGGAAGGATGGCTATATTACACACACTGCCCATGACCCACACACAAATGTTAACACAGATCTCCAAGTACTCCAGCACTGTAGTAAATGAGCCTTTCTGAAATGTTTAGCAACATACTCTACCCCTTGTTTCCTTCTCACCATTTAGAGTGTAGGTCTCACACTGAGAAGGAAGCCACAAATGAGTTTCTCATTTAGTTTTGAACATGGTGGTATTTGTGGTCCTGCTCTTCCTGAAAGAATGCTCCAAAGCAGGGGTCGGCAACCTTTCAGAAGTGGTGTGCCGAGTTTCATTTAGTCACTGTAATTTAAGGTTTCACGTTCTGGTAATACATTAACATTTTTAGAAGATCTCTTTTATAAGAGTCTAATATAGAACTAAACTATTGTTGTATGTGAAGTAAATAAGGTTTTTAAAATGTTTAAGAAGCTTCATTTAAAAATTAAAATAAAATGCAGAGACTGGTGGCCAGGACCCATGCAGTACAAGTGCCACTGAAAATCAGCTTGTGTGTTGCCTTTGGCACACGTGCCATAGGTTGCCTACCCCTCCTCCATAGTCTAGCTTCAAACTCCTCTAAAAAGTCTGTCTTCCACACTGAAGGAAAAAAAAAAAAAAATATCTTTCCCTATTTTGATTGAAAGGTTCATTGTTCCAGTAGAAAGCAGCTGTAATAGGAGGTCATTGCAATAAATCAAACCTGTTTTCATGAATATATGGATTCATGGCAAGATCCATGTCTGATAGGAGTTACCAGGGTAGTACGACTTGTTCACATGGGAGGACTGGTGCACCACCTCTTCTAAGACAGCTGTCTTGGGGTGGCATTGGCAGCAAAGGCCAAATTCTTGGAGGATGGAGATTCTGAACTGGACTCTTATTCAGTGTGGAGCCATGCAAAGATCAGTGCATTGCAGTTACAGTTACATGGCAACTTGTGTTGCTAAGCAATTGGGAGCTTTTTCCTGGTTCATTTCTAGATAGGAGTTGCAATACTATAACCTAGATACCACAAATGCACAGAGTGATGTGTCCAGATTCAGGTCAGACAGGAAATACCAAGGTAGCCTGATTTCTCCAGATATTAAGACTGGATGCCTCACTTTGGGGCTGACATCGAGACTGCATTTGAACAAAGAGGTGCTTTTAGAGCAGGATAAGAGAGTCTGTTACACCTTCTACACTCAGATTAAAAGGTTTTGTAAGGGATTTCTGCTCTTTAAAACTGTGTATTTCATATAATTTTTTCAATTGGGCACGTTATTGCTGTAGCAGAGCAGCTGTTTACTTGTATTTACTTTCCACATCAACATACTTATTCTTCAGCTGAGCAAAAATTTAAGAAGAAGATCATAAAGCTATTGGAATTTCTTTAAAAAGACTGCTGGTAAGAGTTTTTTAAAATACAAAAGTGCCTTTCACTAGATTGTGCCTTCACAATCTACTTCACTCTACTACTGAACATCAACATTAAAAAATTAAAATAAAAAAAAAAAACCCCTAGGTTACAGTAGAACCTCAGAGTTACGAACTGACCAGTCAACCACATACCTCCTTTGGAACCAGAAGTACACAAACTAGCAGCAGGAGAGATTTAAAAAAGCAAATACATTACAGTACTGTGTTAAATGTAACCTACTTTAAAAAAGGGAAAACTGCATTTTTCTTCTGCTTAGTAAACTTTCAAAGTTGTATTGGGTCAATGTTCAGTTCATTTTTGAAAAACATTAACGTTTTGTTCAAAGTTATGAAGAACGTCCATTTCCAAGATGTTCTTAACTGAGGCTCTTGTAACTCTACTGTACTTTTCGTTGTTTGCTTTTTTTTACATTTCTCTCATGGACAACCAAATAGACTAATCAGTTTCAGGAGGGCTTCTAGTCAATTTCACATTCAGATTCTCAGACACTAGCAGTGCTTGATCACATACCTAAGAGACATAATTCATTATGCACATTGCATTTAGGAATTTTATTAGACTGGGGTCCTTTACAGGGTGACTATGGATGGAGTCCAACAACATACTACCCCAGCAGTTTGCCACACAGTTAAAAACAACAAACCATGTCCAAATTACTATCAGAGAAGCTACAATTTGGTGGTACTTTCTGTAGAATTGAAGACTGTGAAAAAGTGATGTTTCTGGTCTTGATGATTAAGAAAGTTTTCAAATGTGAACAAAAGCAGTATTGTCTTTCTGCAGTCAGACACATTAAACCAGCTACGTCTGCAGACTCGGGAAGATGATGCTTCACTGCTTCATGTTTGGAATTTCTTCCACAATGGATGTAGATCCTTTTCATAAAATTCTGACACTTGATGATGATTTTAGCGTTGCCTATTTCATCACTGATCATTTTATAGAAGAAACATCCAGCCACTCTGGGACAGTTGGAAAGTATGATCAGATTAATTTTCCTCCTTTTGTGTAATTCTACCTCTAGCAACTTTGCATTTGCATTGCACACATTATAAAATCTTAATCTGTTTGATCCCCACATTTAATTTACAGTAGGGTAACTTAAAAAAACCCCAAAGACTTACCAAGAATATAAAATGCAACAAAACAGAAGGGTAGTGCCCAATCCAGTAACCAGGTTCTCATCTCTGTGCAAGCCCTGGCTAAAGTCAGGTACGCAGATTGTAATGTTCTTATGGTTCTCATCCAGGACTTAAAAAAAACAAAAAAAAAACAAAAAAAAGAAGAGACACACAACAAAACACACAACACACCCACAATTAATGAGTTAATTTGACTTCAGATTAAAGAAACTGATTAAATCTTTTCAGATTAAAAGAGGGAACAAAGGGTAGGAATAAAAGGTAAATTTTCAGAATGGAGAAAGGTAACTAGTGGTGTTCCCCAAGGGTCAGTCCTAGGACCAATCCTATTCAACTTATTCATCAATGATTTGGAGGAAGGGGTAAACAGTGAGGTGGCAAGGTTTGCAGATGATACTAAACTGCTCAAAATAGTTAAGACCCAAGCAGACTGTGAAGAACTTCAAAGAGATCTCACGAAACTAAAATGACTGGGCAACAAAATGGCAAATGAAATTTAATGTGGATAAATGTAAAGTAATGCACTTTGGAAAAAATAACCCCAACTATACGTACAATATGATGGGGGCAAATTTAGCTACAACTAATCAGGAAAAAGATCTTGGAGTCATCGTGGATAGTTCTCTGAAGATATCCATGCAGTGTGCAGCGGCAGTCAAAAGCAAAAAAGGATGTTAGGAATCATTAAAAATGGGATAGAGAATAAGATGGAGAATATCTTATTGCCCTTATACAAATCCATGGTGCGCCCTCATCCTGAATACGGTGTACAAATGTGGTCTCATCTCAAAAAGGATAGACTGGCATTAGAAAAGTTCAGAGAAGGGCAACTAAAATGATTAGGAGATTGGAAAGGGTCCCATATGAGGAGAGAATAGAGGCTAGGACTTTTTAGCTTGGAAAAGAGGAGACTAAGGGGGGGATATGATAGAGATATATAAAATTATGAGTGACGTGGAGAAGTGAATAAGGAAAAGTTATTTACTTGTTCCCATAACAGAAGAACTAGGGGCCACCCATTGAAATTAGTGGGTAGCAGGTTTAAAACAAATAAAAGGAAGAAGTTCTTCACACAGTGCACAGTCAACTTGTGGAACTCCTTGCCTGAGGCGGCTGTGAAGGCTAGGACTATACCAGGGTTTAAAAGTGAACTGGATAAATTCATGGAGGTTAAGTCCATTAATGGCTATTAGCCAGGCTGGGTAAGGAATGGGGTCCCTAGCCTCTGTTTGTCAGAGGGGGGTGATGGATGGCAGGAGAGAGATCACTTGATCTTTACCTGTTAGGTTCAGTCACTCCAGGGCACCTGGCACTGGCCGCTGTCGGTAGACAGGATACTGGGCTAGATGGACCTTTGGTCTGACCCAGTACGGCCTCTCATGTTCTAAACTAATTTGTTTCCTGAAACATCAAGAATATTTTGATTTTTTTAGAAAGATTAGCTAGGCTGGGAGGCTGAAATTAGACTTGCCAGATGTGTTGTTTCTTGGAGGGCAGAAGTACAATCAACTTCAGCACTTTGCTGGCTCACTGGGACAGAGTGGAGAATGTCAAGCCGTGGAGTAGTTCTTAAAATCCCAGCTTCTCTGTTGGGCTGTTCAACACTTCACCTCCCCCCTATTTTGGAGGGCCAAGAGAAATCTGAAGAAGTTTAAAATTATACACACACGATAAATGTGTTACTGTTTGTAAAGCTGGGGTCACACTATCCTGTATGTCTGTTTAAGACAGCGGTGTTTTAAGGGCAGCCCAAGTGCCAAATATAGTCTCAATGAGGTCTAAAATATGGCCTGTGGGAACTCTACTCCTGAAATGATGCACTGAGGACAAGGAACTACACTAGTTATGGGCATATTTTATTTTAAAATGTACACAAAAGTTAGCTGCTGCCCTCAGGTTCCTGGCAAACTGCTGGTACAGTGCTTGGTGTCGCAGAGTATAGGTATTCTTGCTTGACAAATACATCTGCTTTGAGCCAAGGGCTGGCATATTTCTAATACCTACCAGCCCAGCGCATGCTCTTTCAAATGCAATAGTTTTCTTGCCTATAAATTGGGACTCTCATTCAGATCTACCAGTGTGTCATTCTTCAACTCTCCTTCTGACAGCGGGACAGCCTAGACAGATGAGAACCTACAAATCACTAAGTCCTTCCTGGCTGTTCCTTTTCTAGTTACTGCTATTCTAGTAAAAAGGAGGCAATTCTTACCAAGACTAGCCAAAATTGCAGAGGTTAGGGTGGTGGTGGGCAACCTACAGGCCATCAGGGTAATCTGATTGTGGGCCACGAGACATTATGCAGATGTTGACCTTTGCAGGTACCACCCCCAGGAGCCCCCAGGGGCCAAGGGAGCTGTGGGAAGCAGCAGGCTGCAGAGATGTGCCAGCTGTCGCTTCTCACAGCTCCCATTGGCTGGGAAAAGAGAACCATGCCCACTGGGAGCTGTGCCTGCAGATGGCCAATGTCAGCATCTGATGAAGTGGGTATTAGCCCACGAAAGCTTATGCTCTAATACTTTAGTTAGTCTTTAAGGTGCCACAGGACCCTTTGTCACTTCTGCAATTCCAGACTAACACCACTAACCCTCTGATTAATGTCAGCATAATGTCTCACTGCCTGCAATCAGATTACCCTGAGGGACTGCAGGTTGTCCACCACTGGGTTAGAGGAAAGGCTTTCTTGAAGAGCAGAACTACAATAAACTTCAGCACTTTACAGGCTCACTGGGACAGAGTGGAGAAATCTGAATCATAGAAATCTATTTTGGAGCTTGGAAAACAGCTCTCTTCACTAGATTCACCAGTCTGGATAGATTCCAAACAGGAATTCCTTGAGAGAAAAATGGAGACAAACCAAATTTTAAAAGACCCTAATGTTAGAAAAATTATAGCAAGGTTTTTTGGCGTCTGGAGATGCACTGTAAATATGAGGCACGGGCTTGAATTAGGATGTGAAGAAGTACCAGGACACCCACATCTGGTTAGGATTAACCTTGACTTTTTATTCTCTGGGAACAGCAATTGTAGTACTACTCAAATGCTCTTGAAACAAAAGATTTGAGAGTAATTTTTCACATGGAAAAATGGGGTCAAAAACTAGGTAATAGTTTGCTTTGTTAATTGGGAGCATGGAACCAATCTAGCACATCAATTATAGGTAGGACCCTACCAAATTCACCAAAAAACATGTCACGGACTGTGAAATCTGGTCTTATGTGAGCTTTTACCCTATACAGATTTCCTGGGGGAGACCAGCATTTCTCAAAATGGGGGTCCTGACCCAAAATGGAGTTGCAGGGAGATTGCAAACTTATTTTAGGGGTTTGCAGTATTGGCACTCTTTCTTCTGTGATGCCTTAGAGCAGCAGCTGGTGGCCAGGCACCTAGCTCTGAAGGCAGCACCCCACCAGCTGCAGTGCAGAAGTAAGGGTGGCAATACCATACCATACCATACCATCTTTACTTCTGCACTGCTGCCATTCAGCTCTGAAGGAGCACTACTGCAAACCCCCACCCCCACAACTTCTTTTTGGGACAGAACCCCTACAAACACTGAAATTTCAGATTTAAATAGCTGAAATAATGTAGTTTACAACTTTTTAAAATCCTAATACTGTGAAATTAATCAAAATGGACCATGAATTTAGTAGGGCCCTAATTATAGGAGGAAAGCAAGGTATCTTATTGTAATAGCATCTAAAATGGCAACAGGATGCAGAATAGGTGGAAATCTACTGGATAGAGGTAAAAAAGGGGCAGACAAGCGTCCAATCGGAAATTAAGGATACATCTTTCTGGTTGGTTTTGCATGCATTGGCCTACGCCAGTCTCCTGCCAAAGCTAGCATCTTGCATTGACCTCACGACCATGCAGGATTTGTTTGGCATGATAATCTAAAGCAGGGGTCTCCAAACTATGGCCCGGGGGCCAGATCTGGCCCGCAGCTTCAATTTGTCTGGCCCTCCAGCCAAGCAGGCACGTGGACGAGCCACTGCTGTCATTTCCCTCCCGCCACTGAGAGCAACTGCCAGCGGCCCCATGTATGGAGGGGTGAGTGCCCCTCCCGCGCGGCTCCCCCACCCCACCGGGGGGGGCCCCCCCCCCCCCCCCCCCCCGGGCCCCGGGGGGCCATTTGCATATATTGAATTTTTTCCACAGTTGCTTCGGCCCACGAAGCCCCTTCAAAAATCTAATATGGCCCTCGTCTCAAAGTTTGGACACCCCTGATCTTAAGGCCTAAACACATTCACTTTTGATGTAGTATGCCTTAAAGGACTTTGATAAATCTCAAGGTAACTTACTAGTTTCTGGTGGTTTGCTTGACAGAGATGAGAACGTGAGATACATGACATAGCAGCTGATAACTCCTGACTGCAACAAACCAGAGTGCGGCTGGCCTTTAGAGAAAATAAAAAAAAAATAAAAAAAAAATGGTAAGATAGAAGCATTTTTATGAGTTTTAACAAACTGAAAAAACAGAAATTCAAACAGTTAAAGTATCTTTCACATGGGAATTATTTATCCTTTGCATATGCACTTCAGAAAGTTTCCAGACAGATTAGATATATATTTCCTCTGAAGGATACAAGGAAACATCCCTTTCTCCACCGGCTGCTCCAGGAAGGTTAAGATCCCCAAACCAGTACGAAATACTGTTTTCTAGTGAACCATACCACCCTGCATAAGTTACTGACAGACAATAGCTATAATTGCCTATCATTTAACTTTGAAATTACTTGAAGCACTGAGGTATCTCCAGTCCCACTGCATGAAAGATATTTTGCCACAAAAAACAAAATATTTGTTTTTTGTGGCAACACGAAGTGTTTGTGAAAAAGAACACAAATTAGAATGGCTGTGATTTGTTCCAGCCCTAGTCTCAAAAACAGATAGATGGCAACTGTGACTGAGAAATGAGCATGAAATCAGAGCTGAATGGGTTTGAATGCTATGCTGTAATAACATGGTTAAGAGAAAAGTTAGCTAGGTGTGGAGCCAATTATGTTATCTCTATGCATGTGAAACCTCTGCTAGGTGTCCACCCTATCAGGGAATTGTATCAAACATACTGGCATGCTTATCATAGAAATCACAGAAATGTAGGACTGGAAGGGACCTCGAGAGGTCATCAAGCGCAGACCTCCACATTGAGGCAGGACTAAGCATTATCTAGACCAGCGGTCTTTGGTCTCTCTCTTGTTTCTCAGGTATTTGTAAAATGTTTTCTTGTTTTCGTTTAGGTCCCAAGCTAGTTAAATATTTTTTTTTTGGCCTCTACTTTTCCAAACTTGTGTTGGTTTTTTTATATTCATCCTTTGTAATCTGACCTTTCTGTATGATTTTTTTTGATTTTCAGGATATTTAAGATCTCCTGGTTAAGCCAGAGTGGTCTCTTACATCCTTCCTACCTTCATGTGTTGGGGTGTTTGCTCTTGTGCCCTTCGTGGCTTTTTAGAAAAACTGTCATCTCTCCTAATGTTTCACCCCCTCCCCCATAGACTTGTTTCCTATGGGATCTTACCTACCAATTCTCTGAGTTTCCTTTACAGTTTGCCTTCTTGAAATGCATGGTCTTTATTTTGCTATTTTTCTTCCTATTATTCCTTTCTGCCATGAACTCTATCATTTAATGATATTTTCACCCAAGCTGCCTTCCTCTTCAAATTTTCAACTCCTTCCTCCCTGCTCACCACAATCAAATCTAGAATAGCTTCTCTCCTAATTGCTTTCTCCATTTTTTTCTAAAAAGAAATTGTCGTCAATGTATTCCAATAATCTGTGCCCTGGGGTAATATTTTCCCAACCCCAACAGATACCAGGGTAGTTGAAGTCCCACATCACCACCAAGTTTTGCGCTTTGAATGATTTTTAGTTGTTTAAAAAAGCCTAATCCATTTATTCTTCCTGGTTAGGTGGTGATCTGTAGTAGATCCCAACCATCATATCACCCTTGTCTTGTACCCCTTTTATCCTTACCCTTATGCTGTCTACATGTGATGTTATACATAGTGAGATGGGTCAGAGAGGGGGTGGTATGGATTTTATGGAGACAGAGTGACAAATATACACACACATACACAGTGTCAGTACCCTGATGACATTGGCCTTGCTAAATCTGATAACCAGCAGAACTCTCAAGGTGTCCTATCTCCAACAAAACAAAAAGATTTATAAGCACACTTACGACTTTGGACACAGGGTGAGATAGCTACCAATGAAATAAGAAGGCACAGGCCACCATTTACACCAAGCAGGATCTTGTTGTATGTGCAGCCCTCAGAGCGTGTGTAGAAGACAGCCATCAAAATCAGCGTTCCCACAGCAACGGAGTACAAAACGAGAGTGCCCAGAGCTAGTAAGCCAGACCACAGTTTATTATGTGTTGTGCCCGCAGTCCTGTTTGTAAAAATAAAAATATATTAGCTATAGAAAAAATATTCAACATTAATCTTTTAACATATACTCCTTATCGAGGTAGCTTATATAAACCATTAGAGTTGCACAAAAGTCAGCATTTTGCTCTCTACAGTACATACATTGTTTCAGCAGTATAGGCCATTATTTTGGGGGTATTTTAAATATATAGTTGCCGTGCTAGACTCATTTACTGTCACCAAGATCTATAAGACATTCCATAATGCTAGCGTTGATCATATATCAAGACTTTACACTGTTTTAATGCCTGGCTATTTCCATAAATATAGCCTGCAAGATTCTGAAAACTTGGAACTGCTTAGACTGAGCCATCTGCAAATCTTTGACAGACTGTTGTAATCCCGGCTCCTAGTTAACGTAGGGAATTTCTTGGCTGGAGCCAAGGACGACCCTTCTAGGTCCCAGCTCATTAGTGAAGTTTTACCATGACATAAGCCCTGGAAAACCACTGTTAAATACACCACAGCTATTCTTATCCTCTTACCATAAGAACAGTTTTGTCCATTCAACCAGTCTCCCCTCTTCTGGCTCTCTGTATCCTACAAGTTTTACTGAGTCCTGAATTCCCCACCCCAAGAACTGACCTTGAGGGAACAAAGTATCAGATAACCTGATTGTACTGAATGATGTGGTCTGTCCTAACTGGTCAGAAATGATCTGCAAAATGGTTTACAAAATCTGTAATTTGGATTGTGCCTTTGAGTTAAATGCCACCGCTGGAAATCTCCTCTCAATGACACTGACAGCACTGGGGTTCAGCTACAGTTAATTATCGGCAGCAGTGGTGGTGCTGTGACAAGAGAACACATTTCATCCTATCCCCAGGAAAACAGTTATCCAGGGCGAAAAGGAGGAGAGCAATGTGTTTTAAACCTTTCCTACAAGCTAATGGGATAACTGTGAAAACAAACGAACAGAGGAATGAATGGGCAGAGAATAGCTAAAGGGAGGGGTGAGTGCGTGAGAGAGATTAAGAATTCTAAAATATTAATGGGGCAGGGAAAGAAGGTGCCAAAAGCTACACAAATAGGAAATCATGCCTATACAAAGACGCTGGGCAAGGGGATTGATCAAGAAAAGTTGTAGAATCGGATAGAAACAAGTGGCTCAACTCTTATTTAAAAACCAGGCTGCGGTGTGTCTATAAGCTTGCATGAAAACAGAACAGGATCCACCAGTTTACATCACTAAGTGCTGTGGCTGTGCTGTATGTATCCACTCTGCTTGATCAAAAATGGATTCTACAGATACAGAAGTGAATTGGCTTAAATGATGGGATCCTTGAAGCACTATTACTATTTATTGGAAACAGAACTATTTTAGTCAAATACAAACAAGAGGGAGAGAAATGTCATCCAAAATGGGGAAGGAGCAGAGTGAGTAAAGAGTAGAGAAAGACTCAGAAGGTTGGGGAGGATCATAGAATATCAGGGTTGGAAGGGACCTCAGGAGGTCATCTAGTCCAACCCCCTGCTCAAAGCAGGACTAACCACAACTAAATCATCCCAACCAGGGCTTTGTCAAGCCTGACCTTAAAAACCTCTAAGGAAGGAGATTTCACCACCTCCCTAGGTAACCCATTCCAGTGCTTCACCACCCTCCTAGTGAAAAAGTTTTTCCTAATATCCAACCTAAACCTCCTCCACTGCAACTTGAGTACTGTACCTTAAGTATAGTTGCTAGCCATCCTAAAATAGTGTCTGTCCACGGTATTTTTAAATACTGTGGTTAAATTTCTGTTAATAAGAACACGTATTTAAAGAAGGATTTCACTACAATACATTCAACAACTGATTGCTTGCTAGACACATACCAGTTTTTATTCCATTTGTGTGCAAACTCCACAAGCAGGATAAGCTGAATGACTATAAAAAGGAATCCTCCGGCTGCACCTACATAGCGCCAGGCTGCAAGGTGGGGGGGAGGGAAGAAAAAGAAAAAGAAAAAGATCAATTTCAAATTATGTTGAACTTGAGAGCTTAGATAAAACTAAGCTTTGTGGTATCAGGGCAAAAGTCTATGCAGTGAAATCATTATAAAGCTTATCAAGACATCTCAATTAACCTCGACTAGAGACCTTCCAGAAAATGGCAAAGGTCATCTGAAACTCCAATGCAACTTCACATCCACCCCAGCTTACTGACAGATATAATTCAGCGTATGGCCCTCCACAACTTCTAATATCCACTACAAGTTCACTAACGTGAAGAACTTTTGTGGAGTCAGCTACTGTATATGAAGAGAAGCTATTGAAATCTTGGCATATGATGCAAAAAAGCAGCAACATCAGTTTACAGGTGTCCTAAAAACTGTTGAGGAACCTGAGGCTGAAAAGGAGTATCACTAGATTCAAAATTACACAGATTTACCATGTAAAAATAAGGGGGAAACGAATATTCACATTTGTAGGAATAAAAAGCGTTTGGAGACACTCCCACAGCTACCACAATCCTCTGCATTCACTTATGAATGGTTTAAATCAAGACTGGATATGAACACATGATAAAATAGCCTTTGGGTCACCACAAAAGCCACATGTGAGTAATCCTTTAACCACTCTGGAAAGGAAGCGACAATCTACATCCTGATCAGACGCACGATTTTTGTGCAAAACGAAAGGTTCTAAAGCAGTGGTTTTCAATCTGCAGGTCATAGCGGCTCTGGTTAGCACCACCGACCTAGCAATTGAAAGTCCCATTGGCGGTGCTGCCCAGCTAAGGCAGGCTAGTCCCTATCTGTTCTGACACCGCACTGCGCCCCAGAAGCTGGTCCAACTCCTAGGCGGGGGTGGGACACAGGGCTCTGCACAATGCCCTCACCCAGACTCACTGAGTCCACACTCCCATTGGCTGAGAATCAGCCAATAGGAGTTGGGGCAGGGGGGTACCTGCAGGTGAGAGCCTCTTAGAGTCACTTGCGTGCCTCCACTTAGAAGCTGGATCTACTGCCAGCTGCTTCTGGGACATCACATGGTCTACGGTGCCAGGACAGGCAGAAAGCCTGCCTGAGCACCTCCACTGTGCCCCTGACCGGGAGCGACCCGAAGTAACCCTGTGCAACAGTACCCTGCCCCAGCCCAGAGCCCCCCCTCACACCCCTCATCCCCAGCTCCACTGGGTCACTGACATCAATTTTCTTCAATTGGGTCGTCAGAAGAAGAGTTTGAAAACAGCTGCACACATTTCCTTTAGAGCAGTAATCTAAAGCTGCATTTGGAGTCACTGCATGTCCTACAGCTTGGAAATCCATCTAGTAATACAGATGTATAATGGGCCTTTTCTCACTCAACATTTGACCCGTAGGCTATAACTATAAACAATCAGCTACCCACACTAAATAATTTATAATTGGGGAATGTGCTAGTAAACTTCAACTGTGACTTAAGTAGTATTTTGCCAGGAAAACTTAGCTGGACATACAAGAGCTGAACAATACTGGTGTTCATTTACATTACTCTCGGCAAAGTTACGTTTGTTGTACTGTAGCATTATGGTTTGTTAGACTGAAAGTACTCAAGTAACATCATTTGTTTGTCAGTTTTGATAAGCTATTATATTAGCTTAATGAGCATGTAGTTCTTTTGTAAAAGTGTCAGCAAAGCAGAGTACAAAACTGTAGATGTGAAGGAGAGGGGAGAAGACTGGAAACCTCCTCACTCCTCCTCAGTGGCTAGGTACCTATATATCCAAGTTCCAAAAAAGAACCATGCCTGTCACAAAAGATTAAATTGCAGCTAGTATGCATGCGCGCACACACACACACACACACACACACACACACACACACAGAGTAGTAATAGGGCCATGCAAACCATGTAGTTGCACATGATGCCTCCCCAGCCAAACTGATGGGTCAGAGAACCATGGTAATACAGGTGAACCCCGCAATACCGCGCCAATTGGGGTCCAACAGGGAAAAAAAAAAACAAAAAAACGGACCATGGTAAATGCAGGGTTGCGGTATTGCAGGGTTCTGCCACATCAAAGCAGCGCCCGCTACCGCCGTTGGGAGCCACACGTGCCCCATGCTATTGCGGGGCACGGTATTGCGGGGTTCTACTGTACATATATATTTTATTTAAATAGAAAGAAAGACAGAGGGGAAGAGCTACAGAAACCTTCTGGGAGGTGGAGTGAGCAGCAGATGCCACCTGTTTGGAGAGGGGAAAGAAGGAACTGCTGAACACCCTCCTCTAAGACATTGACCCAAAAAAAAAAAAAAAAAAAAAAAAAGAGGGAGACCAGCACATGATTTTTCTGTGTAAAACAAAGAACTAGCACTGGGGGGAGAAGTGTTTCCTGTCTAGAGTCAAAAGACTATTGTTTATGTCCTGACTCAAGAGCCACTTTTTCTCCACTTACACATTCTCTTGAGTAACATGAGCATCAATAGATTCTCTATTGATAGGATGTGAAATCACAAATGCCTCCAAATAGTAAGTATTCTAGAATTCCATCATTTTCTAATACAGCAGGTGTTTAAAGATTAAAGGAACAAGGGATATGCAACCAACTTCAACATCACAAAGCTGGGGTGGGCACCAGGTTCACCAGGAGCTGTCCTTGGTGGAGTCAGTGGGCAGGGCTGGGGGTAGACTGCAATGCCCAGGGAACTGCCCTGGTTGGGCACTGGCTCCTGCAAGCAGCAACCCGACATGCTGCTGCTTTTGCCAGTGCAGTTCATGGTAGAGCCCTGCAACTCTGCGGGTATCCACTTTAAACCTGTGGATATCCATATCCGTGGATACAAAATTGTGTATCGGTATGGGGCTCTATTCAGAAGTACAAATTTTGCTCAGAACACCCTAAAGTATTTTACAATCTCCCCCAAAAGCTGATATTTACATATGATTGAGAAAACATTCTCAAACCACTCGCCCAGAGTTAGGAACAAGAATTGCTATCAATTTATATTCCCAATTAACAAAAATGGCTTCAGACACGACTATAGAAACAGAATCCACAATAAATAATTGGCAATACAACATCTCAGCAAGAAATCTAATTTTATACTACTAGATGTAAGCAGTGTGGAAACTAAACAAATTATAAGATCCTGTTTCTCATTACGGTCACTGCTAGTTTTCAAGAGAGGATTCCAGTGTGCTTTGTGTGGTGTGTTACTTGGCTTACTGTACTACTTTACAAATAGAACAAGCTCTCTCTGTTTTAAGTACTGATATCCAGCTGACTATGACAGAGCTAATTATACGGACATGGTGGGTGACGTAACATCTTTTAATGGACTAATTTCTGTTAACAGAGAAGTATTCTCTCACTCACCTCATTAATATCCTGGGAGGAAGACAGCATAAAGCTAATTATGTCAGCCAGAAAAAAGAACACCAAGACATTTTTGCACACTCCTATGTGACTAATTTTTTTTTTTTTTTTTTTTTGGCCACTCATTAGGATTACCTGTAAAAAGCTCGCAAGGCAACACAAGTTTGGGTTTTTCATTTACATGTGTCTTGCACATGTTTATAACACGTTAAAAATATTCTTAATTAAATGTACAAACCTAAGAAAAGTGAACGTAGCCTTAAGCCATTCATTCACTCACTCACTCAGCTACTAGCACTATCACTGCTTTACTGTAACAAGGAATATAGAGATATCTGAACAGTAGAGACAGATTGGTTTATAGGCACCAATACAAAATAAAATTGTACCAGTAAGGAAGGTATCCTGATCTGGAATGAAGAAAGCTCCTGAGCACATGGCTGCCAAAACTAGAAGCTTAATGAACCAGAACCTGGAACACAAAACCAAAGTGAAATCATTATTTATAAAAGAAATGAAAAGTCTTCAGCATGAGTTTTGTTTGTTTCACAGGGGAGCTGTGTCTTAAGTAATGGTTACTGCTCTCTGGTAAAAAGGAATATACCAGTCTGAATACAACTTAGAATTCACTTACACACACTTATGTAAATATATCAAACAAACTATCAAAATTAACTCAATGCTTTTGATAACATTATACATAATCAGACAGAAATGCAGTATGAAAATCTACCACTACATAGGAAATGTGCATTTATTGCTTGATTTTAGAAGAGGGGAAATTAAGCGAACAAGCTGAAACTTACCCATTGTGAATATATGCTCGGCAGCTTTTGCTGTTGTTAATTTTGATAGTAAGAAAGAAGAAGATAAAGAAGAAAGATGCCATTCCAAAAGAGACCCTATAAACCGCAGAGTATCCCACTAGCTTCTCGCACGTTTCACCTGCTTGAATACCTTCGCAGATGCGCACATAAAAAGGAATCTGAAACACACACACAATGAGAAACACAATATTTATCATAATTAAGCAGACTGCACTCATACAATTCATATGTATACAGCAGACTTAAAAATAGCTAATTGGAGGTATTTCACATTTACAAGTTATGGTTTAGAGTCACTGAAACATCAGTCTGGACTGAGCGGTAAACTACATACAGCAGGTGAGGTGATACGTAGATTATAAAAGGATTGGAAGTCTGGAGCCACAACTGACAACTCCTGTCAAACGCTTCACTATGGGGCGAAGGGAAACAATCCCCTACACCCCACCACTTTTAAAGGAGGATTGGCACCATAACTCTTCTTTAAAAATATATTGCCAGAAAGGTAGGAAAATTTCATTCCTTTCCCTACTTGTTAAATATTTGCCTTTGAGGCCTTGCCCCAACTGTGTGGTGGTGGTTTGTTTTCTCTCTCTCATTCTGGCCTCAGAGGCTCACCACACTAACGTAGATCGGAATACTCCAGAAATGTCTCCTGAAAGGCAGGTTTCTGTGATTTTTATCCATTTATGTGCAGTGTCTCCGTATGCAAACTAGAGCTCAACCCTTCACCCCACAGCTAGAACAGACCCCAAGAGAAAAGGATTTAATGGGTGAAACACCATTGATTAAAAGGAAACTAAAGTGTCTCTGTAGCCCCAGAACTACCAACCTGAACCAATGAGATTTAGAGAGCAACACACCATCAGATGAGAATGGGGATCATTAGTTCACCTTTTTTACATGGACAGAGTGTTTTGCCCTGACAAATGTTTTCTTCAAAGATTTAGAGGAACAAGATGGAACAAATATTCAGCAGCTGCTCAGCCCTGGATGGTCTCAAGAAAGAGAAGTGAGTTTGGGAAGCATACAGAGGCTGTAGATAACACTCTACATACAGAAACGGTGCAGCGCCAAGAAAGGAGGAATGGTGGTCTCTGCTTGTCCCAGACGACACCCCGAAAAGCAACACAGAACGGGTCAGAGACAATGGATAGAAGACTGGATGATTAGATTCAAGCCATACTGTAAATCTTGAAAGATTTTCACCTCCAAATACTTTCAGAACATGGCTAATGTCTTTCGTGGCATATGATTACTTGAGTAAACAGAACAGAAATCGATGTACGTTCCTGTCAAGGGAGGGGGCCAGTGTACTTGCTTTCTTTGTAGAGTCACACCTGTAAACCTCTGCTACCAGGAACAGTCAATCCACATGCCAGATCAACCAAAAATGTACAAAGCTTGAAAGTTTACAGCTGTGCAACAGGACATTAATGTACTATGGCAATGCAGAATTGACAATAAGGAATTTGTTTTTGTTCCCAGTACCTCAATCTTAATAGTATTGGTCCATTACTAGATGGACATCGTAGAATCAACAGTAATGCAGAAAAGGCACAAGTGTTCGATACATATTTCTGTTCTATATTTGGGAAAAAGCAAAATACAATATGATGAAATATTTTCCATTCCAACTCAAGAGGATGTTAAAGAGCAGCTACTAAAATCAGAAAATCTAGATAATTTACATCTGAGAGTTTTTAAAGAGCTGGCTAAGGAGTTCCATGGAAAATTCATGTTCATTTTCAATAAGTCTTGGAACACTGGGGAACTCAGGACTGGAAGAAAGCTAAATTTGTGCGACTATTTCAAAAGAGTAAATGCAAAGTAGTAAGTTCCCCAACATGCATGGGAGTAAACAAACCTTATTAAAATGAAAGTTTTACAACTGTATTTGAGCATTTTTTCCAAACACACCAGATAGCGCAAACTTATGTTTGGGAATTCACTTGTAGCTGTCCCCTCCCAAGGCAAGCATCTTGGATATCATTGAGTTAATAAATATGCTGCTACAGCAGATAATCTAGAACCACTTCAGACTTGACAAATTTACAGAAAATGTAGGAGCCAGGTTGGCACAACATTCATATGGCATTACCAAATCAATAAAATTTCAAAGGTGAGTTAGAAAGGGTAATATTCACTCCACATGAAAGGGGATGTTCACAATATTAATAGGAATATTTGATCTCTAAATTGACAGAGCAGGCACAAAGTCACGCACCAGATATACAGACCAATAAAATACTGGATTAGGTTTTAAACTTCATGAGCAAAGCTCTCTATTTTTAACAGATGGTCAACCTATATAAATAGTGGAGAATTATAGTTTGCTTATGGCCTGGCTTCTGAGGTTGCTGAGCATTCAGAAATCTCATTGAAACCACCTCCAAATATCAGCCCATAATTAATGTCTCAGTTTCCCAATCTGCACAGAGAATTTGAAGGTCCACCCTCCTGAGGCTGGGCTGAATTAACTGCTGAAGCCTTTGAACTTTAAACATCCCAGAACATGCTTATTACTAATTTAGAGATCAGATAAAGAAAGCCTAGTCTCATACACTTCATTTTTAATTCAAAGCCATCAAATACTCTTAATTTAGCGAGCAATTATCTTTCTACTTCACACTAACTCTTTGTGCCATTTCTTCTGACCACTGAGCCATCAAGGCAAACAAACAGGCAGAGAAATTGGCATTACTGAAAATCATATTGTTAAGGGCTGCTTACAGACCCTAAAACAGTTTACTGTTTTGTTTAGAATATTTGTTTTATTGGAGACACAGATTGTATGAAAGCCTTACTAATGAAAGAAATTGATTTTATGAATTTTTGGCATAAACACGTAAATTGTCTTCAAACGTTTCAATTTCTTGGACTATATTCAACTTCTCTCCATTCAAACATCCCACAAATGAAAATCCAGTTCCTGTCAAGCAATTAAGATGGTACATGAACTCTGGCAAACTAAAGTGTCTTCAAAAAGCCAGAGGTCAAGGAGGAACAATATGTCTGTATTAGTCAGCCATACAGAATACAGGCAAGCAGAACAGAATCAATCTAGTTATTTAAATAGCTGATTAAACTGGGAAGCAACTTTAACCATGTGTTCCATGGCACACTTTCTTTGGAAAGAGTGCAGTGAAATAGCCAATGCAACACTGGCTAAAGACCCCTTCTGAACTTCTAAGATCACCTAACTCACAAACAGAAAGGCAGGCCTGACGCTTATTCTCTGGAGAAACTGACTAGGTTCCAGTTCTATGTTACTGAATTATTGAAAATTCAATCCACTCCCTGTTTAAGTAGCAGAATCACATTTTTTGTTCTGTAACAGAGACAAAAGTATAGACCTCATGCATTAATATGTTGTGCTGTCAGATGCCCCAAATTGCCATACCTCCTACATACAACTTAACAATTCTGGTTAATTTTATGAACTTGCTGCATCACTGAATGCCACAGACCATATCTATGCTACAGGAACTATAGCAGCAAAGCTACAGTGCTGTAGCTATGCCAGCATAACCCAATAGCATTGGCACAACCCACACTGACAGACGGGTTTTGTCGCTGTAGGAACATCACTTCCTTCAGCAACATGAGCTAGGTTGATGGAAGATTCGTCTGTCAACTTAACTGTACCTACACTTGGGCATAGGTTAACATTGGGGGGGGGGAGGGGGAAATCACACTGATCACAAAATCACAATGATGTAGCTATGTTGACATAAAATTTACACCAGGTCTCAGCGTATGTGGAATTCACCTTGTGCTGCCAGAGCTGAGTCAGGTATCTCCCAGCCCAGGGGCAATGGAAGGTCATTACATGGCTTCCATTCAAACTGGAGCACCTTGGGACAACGGGTTGGAGAAAACAGATTCTCCCAGCTTCAGCAAATTTCTCTGCAAGGGGCCATGGGATGAAGGAGTGGAATTTCCCGAGAAGCTGGACAAACATTTGGTGTTAACTCTGGATCTTAAAAAAAAAAAAAAGGAGCCTGAGACACTCTGAGAAAACTCCCAAGAGCAAGTCAGGCACAGGCTCTTGGAGGAAGAGAGGTCTTTGAAAGCAACTTGCCAAAGTTAAGGGAAGATGGATGGAGAAAAAGAGAGCAGATCCAGAGATGCCAAGGGTTGGCCAACCTTAAGAGTGAGTTACAGCTCCAAAGAATGAGATTCAAGGCGGTGTGTTAGGTCATTGCTTATGACAGGAACTCTCATCTCCGTTCGTTGGCAACATCCAATAGCCAAGATTTTTTTTTAATCGAACCAGCACTTAGTTGGTTTTAAAATGTACACTGCTTAACATTGCATATGAAATACTTACATGTCTTAATTCATTCTAAAGTCTAGAACACGTGAGAATTCTATATGCAGTGCAAACCAGTTGATTTTAATAAAAACAATTATTTGCTGGTTGGAACAAAAACCTGGATGGTTGGAGATCCTTGAGGACCAGAGATGTTAATCCCTAGTTCAGGCACACAGTCAGTGGACAGAAGAGAAATATTGAAAAATAAACTGTATTTACATAAACCTAAAAAAAAAAAAATTAAAAAAAACTTATCAATGCAATGTTTATTTTGCATATCACCTTGTTATAGTGATCGATCATTTGAAAAAACACTATACAAGCCTAACAGTATTTGTACTAAAATTAGCCATTACATATACAGCAAACTAAAATCAGATTCCAAAATAAATGGAAAATTAACACAAAACTAAATAAATAAATATATTAAATGAATGTAAAATATTTAAATAAAGTATTAAATTGAAATTATTTTGAAAATACCAAACCATAGATAAAGGATTCAGATTCCACATTTTTTTAATATCTAATTTAGATTCACATTTATTTATGTGCTGTTCTATTGCCATGTGGCCACTTTTGCTGTTTTTATAATGTTTTTTGGTGGCTCAAACTTGAAACCTGGCTCAGGATTTACCAGCCCCACTTGGATAAGAGGACAGCGTCCTGTCTAGGCTTAATGGCATCTTATTCTTTTGAACAAACTCTCTTCTCCTGTATTTGGTGGGGCAAAATTAAGACAAACCTGGCAACCTTGATTAATGGGATCTTTAGAAGACCACATATCAAAAAAGAAGTCTTGCCTGTTGCCAAGACAGTGAAGGGCCATGAATTTGTCCTGTGTGGTTTAAATTTTAAACTGTATTTTGCAGACCTGGCAAACTTCTGATCAAGTCCTGCCCTTTAGGCTCACGGGGCTTCCCAGCCCTTCTTGGGCCTGGACAAGGAGGAAGGAAAAATATCCTATCCAGCTTCTCGTTCCTTCGCACAGCAACGCCCGTTGGTAAGTTTGAGTGTTACCTCTGGCCAACTGGGGTTTCAAATAGGCTCGCCTACAGCTGGCCCCTTTTCACCTTACTCCTTCTTTTCTCCCTGGTCTGGAAGAGCTCAGCTTGCAGTAACCTTCCAACTGCTAATATCTGGCTCTGTTCTGAGCGAAGAGGCAGCATATGAACAGTCCTCTTTCCCAGAGCTGGTTCCGGTTGGATGGGAGAGAGGGAATCTTGCCCCATCCTCTCTATATGATCCCAGGTCCTTATCGGAAGGGAAGCAGAAGAGTTCTCTCTAAATGCAGATTATTCCCAGTGACCGCTTCCTTATCTTCCTTTGCCTACATTGAAACCTTCCAAAAATCGTAAAAGGCCATGCTGTGTGACCAAGCGTGGACACAACTACCTTAAGCACGCTACCCTTAAATGGCCAAAGCACACTGCCACAAGAACTTATGCAAAGTTTGTGTGTGTTCTGTGACTCATCTATCATGTGTCCATGAAGTAGTAAACTGTAAGCCAGAGTACCCACAAGGCTGTAGCTCTGAAAAAGGGAACCAGCACTAGTTACAGGGCTCAGGCAAACAGGCTGCCAGATCTCTGCTCTCACAAAGGAGTACTAGACTGGAGAGCTGCACCCCAAGAGCGTGCCCAGGAATGCAAAGTCAGAGGACTGCTAGGGCTCTGCTCTGACCCAGGAAGCACAAGCCCAGCATATAGGCCCAAAAAGCAGTCTGCAGAGTGTCCAGCAGTGGAGCTTGACCAGGGCTCTGACAGAAGCTTAATTTTAAGAACTATTTTAGACCACAGTTGCCGGTATACTTTTGAAGCTTTAATTAAAAGGTAGTAAGAGCTGAACAATGTCTGGTAGTGTCCTATGACAGTGACCACAGAACATGATAAACACTTGAGCAAGGAACCCTTCTTAAGAAAGGATTCTCTGTGCGTGTTTAAGCACCACTCACAAGAGTTCGAGAGCATAAAACCATGTTCCAATCACAACTAGCCCCTTCCCACTTTTAGGGTATGTCTAAAATGGCAAGTTTATGTGCCACAAGTTATATCACTTATTAAAACACTGGAATTGAACCACTGCTGTATGTCCACACTGTGCTCGTTACGCTGGGGTGCATCCACATTAGCGGCTCTTGCAAAGGCAAAGGCAGCAGTGCCCTGTGGTAGCTATCCCACTGTGCAACTGGCTGCAAGGTGCTTTGGGAATGGTTTGCAATGCCTCATGGGGCAGGCACCAGTGTCACATGATGCAGGTTTCTCAATCCCATTGTTCCAAGGGCATCCTACTACATTGCCAGCTGCTTTTCACCTGAAATGAAGAGTGAGAGACAGGAAGTGTGTGTGTGTGTGTGTATGGCAGTGCCAGGAGGAGGAAAAGAGACACTGTGTTTGGGGGAAAGAGGGAGTGTGTCGCACTGCCCTATAAGTTCAGACCGCAGCAGGAAGCAACCAGTCCTGAGGCAGACAGGGAGAAATCCCAACATCAGCCCCCACCTCTGTCCCTGACACACACGCCCTCCCCAACTCCATGTTCAACAGCATGAACATTCCACATTAATGGTTTGCTTTGTGTCCCAGAACAAGGTGCTTTGAAAGGGGAAGGGGGCATGTCTCCAGGGCAGCCAAGTTCAAAACAATGAGCAGAGCAGTGATTTGAGGCATTATGAGACAGCTCTGGAAGCAGATTACAGTACAGAAAGCAATCAAGTGTCTACACTGACAAAAGAGCGCTGGAACCTCTGCGCCAATAGCCTTATGACTCTCGAGGTGACTTTTTTGCAGCGCTGCAACTGAGTTTCTGCGCACAGTGTGTACATGTCTGCAGTTTGAGCACAAAAAGTTGATTTACTGCGCAGACACTTGCCAGTGCAGACAAGCCCCAAAACACAAAATTTAAGGATTAGTCTTCCCCTTTGAATTTTCTCTGCTGCTAAACCCACTACAGCACTTTGATGCAACTTTAAACAGTACCTACAAGAGACTCATAATAGGAATGTTTAAGGGAATAGACAGTTTCTCCTTGAAGACTGGAATCCGTTCTGTTTGCTCTTACAATATTCATTTTCATAATCTGACAAATAGCAGAGGGCAAAACATCTGTTTAAAGACCACGGTGAGGAAATCATGGTGAGACTCCTTCCACCCTTGAGAAGAGAAGGTCCAAGTGTTAACTGGCTTTAAGACCAGTCTGCTGTCCTATCATATCCCACAAGTGATGCAAATGAAGCCTGTATAGTGTTTACTGAAATAGTTTCCACATAACTAAACAGGAAGGCAGCCACTTGTCATTAGATCTTTGCTCCCTTACGAAACCCAACTGGAACCATGAACAGCTGGAGGGCAGAGACAGGCATTGGCAGAATACCACTTACGCTTTTAAGGGGGAGAAGGGGATGACTGGAACTCTGCTTCAAGAATGACCCACTGTAAGAATATAGCTAGAGAAATATTTGGTGAGGGGCTATATCCTTCCAATACTGCCATCTATACTTGAGGGTATATATTAAACAAGAGCCCCCCATCATTCCCTTTAGAAATAATTTACCAAAAAACCCTGTTACTTACATTCTCTTTCATTTTAGTAGCTACTGTTCTTGACATCATGATACAGCAGATGAGCGTTACCAGTATGAAGTAAAGTGCATACATGAAGCGGGTGCTCGTAGATTGCTTGATCTTGGGGCAGCATTTGCAGCACAGGGAGCAAGCAGCAGTACCACAGCAACAGGCCAACTAGAAAGGCAGAAACAGACAGTTACTCATTCCAACAGCATCACCTCATTTGAACGGACTAATTTCGCTGGGGCCGCTGGTAGACTTGCTAAATACTCCAGAAGTAGACAGTAATCAATGGGGGATGTATTATCCTAGGTGTGATGGCCTGTTTGATTGCCAGAGAAGGATAAAAACAAGCTGAGCTCTAACAATTCCACCACTGGGAGTAGGACAGTGTACTTCTGACATCCCAAAAATGTTTTCTGCATTCTTAGGCAGCTTCTGGTACGGGCCCCATCCTCCCACTTGATCCAGCAGTACAAATTAACTCCTATGACAACATGCATATTCCCCACATTGTTAGAGGAAATAAGTCCAAGGGCCTGCACTAAACCGGTACCAACTCTACAGCAACTGTAATAAAAACAAAGACAAGATGGTTTATTTTGTGATCGGAACTTTGTAATGTAATTTTACCTTACAAAGACTACGTATAACTGTACTGACTGACTCCAATTTCTCATTCGGTGTTTAAATCCTTTTATCAAAGGCATACTGCACTCTTCATTGATGTTAACTTGCTAAACAGAGAGCACCTTGATCCAGACCTGTTATTTGAGTACTTTCCTTTTTGCTATAAGGATATTGAGAACTTTTTATAACGGTAAAGACTGAGTGAATTAGGGAAGTTTTGACCAGCAGGCAATTTATTCATTCTCTGTGCTCAAAACAAAAAAACTTAACATTTCATTAAATCTAATGTTTAAAAAGTATATAGTACACAGGTTAAGAAAAGAGAGTCTGTACATCTGCATCTAGTGCTTAGAATCCATGCCTTAGATTATCCACCAAGTTTGGTTTTAAAGTCATAAGATCTATATAGTACACAAATCAGCAATAACTCAAAATTTAGGTGAACAACATTATGGCTGAAAAAGGAAGCACTCAAATCAGCAAATGCCAAAGTTAAAGTTCTACAGATAGACAGAGTCATGCCTCGTTGTGTGTATGCATTTTATCAGTTTAAAGAAAGAATCACATACTACTTTTCTCCAGGACCATGCCTCATTCAGTGGGCAAGATAGAGTGCCTAGTGAAAGATGTAGTTATTCAATAATTATTTGGTTTGTGGCCACATGTCTTATACCATTCCACCCAATCCAACATTTGCGCTGAATGATCAAGGACTTCTGCAGACTCCTGCCTGAATGAGGCAGGAGTCTGCAGAAGTATTCAACTTTTTCAATGAATGAACCAGATGTACTCAAAACAACTTCCTTCAATACACACACTGCTTCATTCACCATCTGATCCACAGTGTGAATGGGGCAGAGGTCTCACAGTATGTGACCATGTAATTAAAGACTGTATAATATTGTATATGCCCAAGGGGATCAAATTAAAATTGTGTGGGTAGCCCTAACTTCGGCCTTCCTGACTTAAATGTGAAGCTATTCTGTTCACTAAAAATGCCTCATCTATATGTACTTCTGAAGTGGAGACCAACAACTGCAGTTCTGATTTATTTTTAAATAGGCTAAGTTAACATCTAGAAGCCAACTATAGGCCAGACAAATAATTCAACCAAACTGTAGCAAGCTCGTCACTTGGCAGACAGAAACCCTGATACCTCTGAATTTACCAAAAGGGTTAAAGAAAGCCATTTCTCTTCAATATCCAGTAAAAGTATCCAAAGCAATGAACACAACACACTATTCATAGATCATAATTACAGATTATATATTGGGAACTGGAAACTATTTTTCATTCCTTCTGTGGGCACAGTTTGCAAGGTTCATAAAAATATTTGGACATCCATCATTTTCAGAGGATGTCATGTAACAAATTCTAAAGGACAATGGGAATTATAAAAGGCTGGTTAAGTTAAACAGCCGCAGGTCATAGTTTGACATTGATTATGACTGTGTTCCAGAAGGGCCTGCAGCGTACAAGGTGCTATCTGCATATACAAAAGAAATCAGTCCCTGCCTCAGAAGAGTAAGATGCTGACACCAGTAGGTTGACCACAGAAGTTCCACAGATTTTTATCTTGGAAGCCAAATTTCAAGTACAGCACTAATTTGAACCCCTAACAAAGAATGAAAATTTTAACAAGCGATCAATGGAATCTAAACTATGTACTCACTATCATGATATTAACTATGTTCCATTCACCTCACTTCCTATTACTATAGGGCAGGGGTTCTCAAACCGTGAGTCGGGATCCCATTTTAATGGGGTTGCCAGGGCTGGTGTTAGACTTGCTGGGATCCAGGACCGAAGCCCAAGCCCCATCTCCCAGGGCTGAAGCCAAAAGATGACGCCCGAGCCCTGCCACTCATGCCGAAGCCCAAGCGCTCCAGCCCTGGGCAGCGGGGCCCAGGTTACAGATCCCGTGCCTGGGGCTGATGCTCTTGGGCACTGGCCTCCACCCACCCAGGATAGTCAGGCTCAAGCTTTGGCTGTGCCCCTACCCTGTCTGGCGTGGCAGGGCTTGGGTGGGCTCAGGCTTCAGTCCCTCTGCTACAGTCATACAATAATTTTTGTAATCGGAAAGCGGTCGTCATGGTGCAAGGAAGTTAGAGGACTGCAGCTATAGGCTCAAAAAATTCTCCACAGGACCTGTTGCCTGCTGTAGGGTAGCAGTGGATTCCATTAACAAAGTCAAGTCAGGAGACAAGACGTTGTCATGAGATGTTTTGTTTCTCCCCACCTTACACGTTAGTTAACTGCTTTAATTATACAGCAATCACTGAAAATAGAGTTACGGTTCCATTTATAAAGCAAGCAGGAATTTTAGTTTACTCGTTGTGGATTAATATTTTTCAGCAGAGTTCCAGTTTCTATGAGTTAAGCATTAGGCTAGAGTACATACATTCATATGACACACTAATAAATCTAATGTCTGTTCTCTATCTTCGGTTGGAATACCACAGAAAAGTCTGACAACGATTATAAGCATTACATAAAAAACAAGGTCTTGGCTTTCTACAAATATTTATAACTATGCCTCTATCTTTCAGACTGTTGTGTTGAGCAGTCAGGGCTTTAGCTAAAAAATTCTGACAAAAAACATTAGAAGGAATCAGCACCCATTTTGCTCAGTGTATGTTCCAAGAGCTCAAGGGGAACAAGTTCTGAGAGAGGAACTCAAGTATTTTTGAAAATAGGAAGTTCACCAAGATTGGCATTTTAATCTTTCCGCTGATGGCAACGTGCTGGCGAGACATTTGTGACAGCAGTACAAAAACCCTATGGGGGCTTTTCTACACTAATATATATAAATGATTAGTTAATTGAGGTACCAACCATTTTTTCCTTGCATGGACACAGTGCAATACTAGTTACCTCCATTGAGCATGATGGGGCATTACCTTGACTGAGTTAGGAGTCTAGGGTAATACCATCACACTGCAAGACTATGATGGTTAGGTCAAGGTTCGTTAACACACCCCAACCTAACAAGGGTTTTCTAGTATATGCAAACCCCTGTATGAATCTGTAAACTACCACTCTACTTCAACCTCAGAAGGCAATTCATTAACCTGTTTAAATAATCTAGTGAAACAGCATGAAAACTAATTTACCATCTTAGGCCCCAAACCAATAAAGACTGACACACATGCTGAACTTCATGACAGTGAGTACCTGATGAAATCAGTGCAACTATTCATGGTAGTAAAAGTTAAGCGTGTAATATTTGCAGGGCTGGAGTCGCGCAGTGGTTGTCTTCTCCCTGCTGTTTTCACAGGACATCAATTTAGCAAGATACGTTCTCCAAACCATGTCCCAGAAATGCTAAACATGCCATTTAATCATTATGAGAAATGCTTCTGAGCAAGTGGTGAACTTCAAGATTGCTGGGCAAAATAGCTAGTTTCTTTATGATACCTTCCTATGGTTTATGTATGAAGCTCAAATCTGGATATCCACACACACAGCCTAGAAAAGGGTCAAACTGACAAAAATCAAAATGTATCAGACTTCTAAAAACTGCCTATTTATGTGGAATGCAGACTTAAATATGGCTCATTTTCTCCCCTCTAAATCATTGCTTACAATATAAATTAAGATTAAAACAGGAAGCTTGCAGCTATTCCACAGAGCAAAGGAATGTGCCTTGCAGAGCATCTTTTCACCAGGCCTATTTCAAGTTCATTTTTTCAAAATAACACTTAATTACTTCAGCATTATCTGGGTCATAAGATTTGCAAAGGATGTGGTCAATGACTTGTGAATAGCAAATGTCTATCAAACGTTAGCAACAACATCCAGCATTAATGGTCCCTAGACAGCTAAATTAAGAGAGAAAATAGGCCAACTCCTTGTACTAGTTTGGGGACAATTATTCTTCTGGCCAAAGATCTTTCGCTTTCCAAATGACCGTCCAGATAATGAATTAACAACAAACGGTGCACCTAATTATTTAAGCACAAGGTGCCAGAGTGGCAAGTGCCTGCCTGACACATTAAGAGTTTGGTCCTATTTTATTTGCTATTAAAATTCCTGTTCTATATGCTTTGAGAAGTTTCTCTAATGGGTTACATAGATCTTACAATGATTTGTTTTAGTGGGAAATTGTGCACATGAACTAACTGAAGGGAATATTTTGTTCCTAAGGCTCAGCTAGCTTTTTAACACTTTTCCCTTCAATAGTCACAGCTGACTGTGCCGCTTAAACCAAGATATTCTGTGATGGGTACAAAATTAAGGTGATTTGCAATCTATTTTAATGCAGCGTTATGGATCCACCCCTCCCTGCATATGAAAGGGATGTATTTTTCTGAAGTCAGTTTATGTGTGTGACTTGCCACACATTTAAAACACAGCCTGGGTGTGCCGGCTCACCTACTGCTGTGGCATGCCTGCCAGTAATTTGCATTTTCAAAACTGTACCAGGTGACTGCCCTGCATAACCTCCTGGGACTGTGCTGTGGAAGAAGATATTTCTCCTTTACGCAGCATATGCAGCGGGAGGTAGCACCATTTCAGCAATGAGTTTAACTGAAACAGGGCTGAAGATAAACTACGTTTAGATTAAGATTTTGTCAGTTATTTTTAGTAAAAGTCAGGACAGGTTGCAGGCAATAAATAAAAATTCACAGACGCCCGTGACCTGACTTTTATCCTTAACTATGGTCATAGCAGAGGTTAGCCACAGAGCTGAACTGCTGCTGAGCATATTTTGGACTTTGTCATCACAAATGTTTAACTGTAGATATAGCTATCTGGAATTGATTCATAGAGTTGAAAGCTAAAAGAGAACCTTAGATCAGCTAGTCTGTTACAGATCATTAAATTTCACCCAATTACCGCTTTGTGGTGCCCAATAACTTGTGTTTAGCTAAAGCACATCTTCCAAAAAGACAACCAGTCTTTATTTGAAAACATCAAGAGAAGGAGAAGCTACAACCACCATTGGTGGTTTATTCTAATGGATAATCACCCTCACTATTAAAAAAATTGTGCCTTATTTTGAGTTTGTTGGGATTTGGCTTCCAGCCACTTACCTTTCTCTGCTAGACTAAAGAGCCCTTTTTAAATACCTTGTATTTTCTCTCCATGAAGATACTTGTACACTAGAATCAAGTCACCTCTCAATCTTTTCAATAAGCTAAACAGATTGAGCTCTTTTACACTTCCCTGTAAGGCAGTTCCTCCACCCCACAAATCATCTTTTCTGCACCTTGTCCAGTTTTTCATCATCCTTTTAAAAATGGTGATGCTGATACTAGAATATTGTGTACAATTCTGGCATCAACAACACTGTACACAGATATTTCACTACTCCTACTCCCCTGTTTACACCTCCAGAGATCATATCAGCCCTTTTTGCCACTGCAACCTCATGATGCATTTCTTGTCCACTGGGTACTTAAATCCTTTTCAGAGGCACTGCTTTCCAGGATACTGTTCCTCACTTTGTATGAATGGCCTGCATTCCTTATTCCTTGATGTCAAACTTGCGTTTAGCTGTATTAACGCTCATTTTGTTGGAATGGGCCGAGCTAACCAAGCGATTCAGATTGCTCTGTATCACTGCTTCAGCATTATTTACAACTCCACCAATCTTTGTGTCATCTACAAATTTTAATCACCAGTGATTTTATATTTACTTTCAGATCATTGATGAAATGTCAAATAGCAATGGGCTGAATACTGATCCCTTTGGAACCTCACTGGAAACATCCACATTTGATGATGAACTCAGTGGTCTCCTCCCTCATCCTTTCTCTGATCATCTCTTAGCAGCAGCTGGTTCCAAGAAACTCATTCCCTGCACGTTCCTCTAAACCAGTGTTTTTCAAACTCCGGGGCACACTATGTAAGGCACTGGGTTACCTTCCTCAGCACTCAGGGACCCTAGTGTCTCTGGTTAGCACCACTGACCAGGACATTAAAAGTCCAGACTACTGTGCTGCCTAACTCAGGCATGCTAGTGCCTACCTGTTCCGACACCTCGTTGTGCCCCAGAAGCGGCCAGCAGCGGGTCTGGCTTCTAGGCAGGGGGGCCACAGGGCTCCACACGGTGACCCCCATACCCTGAGCACTGGCCAATGGGAACTGGAGGGGTGGTGCCTACAGGTAACAGCCACGCAGAGACACTTGCGCACCTCCATCTAGGAGCTGGACCTGCTTCTGGCCACTTGCAGGGCATAGTGCAATTCACAGTGCCAGGACAGACGGGAAGCCTGCCTCTGCACCCCGGCTACGCCACTGACCAGGAGCCGCCAGAGGTAAGTCTGTGCCCCAATCCCCTGCCCCAGCACTGAGACCCAGCACAGAACTTCCTGCACCCCAAACTCATCCTCAGCCCCACTCCAGAGCTTGCACCCCCAGCACAGAGCCCTGACCTCTTCCTGCACCCGACCCCCTGGCCCAGCTCTGAGCTCCTTGCACACCCCAAACCCTTCATCCCCAGCTCAGCTGAGTCACAGGCATCAAAATTTTTCTTCAATTTGGTCCCCCAGAAAAACAGTTTGAAAAGCACTGCTCTAAACTGTTCACATCAAGTGGGCTGCTGCTAAGAGAAGCAGCTGACTGGGAGGGGTAAGGGAACCACTGAGAGTGTCTATACTGCAGTGTAAGCCCAGGCTTTGAACTCAGGCTAAAGCCTCACCCCTGTTCTAGCTACACAATAATTGTGCTAACCCAGAGCTCAGACCCAGGGTCCCAGGACCCCAGAGGACTTGAGGGTCCGAGCCGGAGTCAAGCTGGGACTCAGGATTCAAGCCTTATTGTTTTGCAGTGTAGACACAGCCCCACTGGACTAGTGCTTTGAGACTGTCAAAAGTATCCCGCAATCCCATAGGCCAAAGTTTTCTCACACCCCTCCACAAAGGGCTAGAGCAGCCACATGTTGGAATGGCATTAGGAAGTCTGGGATAAAGGTGATGGGATTCGAGGCTGCAAGCTGCAGTGTGGATGCTGGAGCAGAAAGTTGGGACCCACGGTTCAACAATTCCTAACCTGGGGCTCTGCTAACCCCTGTTCTACTAATCCAGGGTTAGCAGTACAGTGTAGACATACCCCGAGCTGCTGGGAGAAGACTTTACATAGGACACAGGAGAGATGAAGTAGGCATAAGGACATACAGGAAATAGGAGGATCCATAAGGAGATAAGAGAATGGCACTTTAGTAAAGGAAGATGTGTGCATTGTTCGAGTTTTAAATTATTTTGCTCTGCCTTCTGTGCTCACTCTAAGAAACATTCTGGTGAATTTTTCAGATACTGAGGAAACTCGATAGACCACACACCAAGCCTAGGAGAATTGTTCTTAATATCCTGCTGCATCCAACTCTGAAGCAGTTTGGATTTAAGCAATTTTAATTCCCCACTCAGAATGTTGTAAGGCAAATTTCTTCACACTTGAGTCTTCAGGAATGCCAAGTCTCATTCAACCTGTCAAACAAGCTATTTGGGATGATTAAAAAAAACCTCTTTCATTAAGTTGAAAACTTTGGGATCCTTCAGCACTATACAAGATGGTCATTATCTACTTTTGTCTCAAATACAGAAGTGGGGTGAATAACTGCTAGGATATCTGCTGAGGAGGAATTATAGTACAAGCACTTTTGAAAAATAGCAGCCAGCAAATGAGGTGAAAGAATTTAGTTTTCAGCTTCAAAACCATCATTTCTGTCAGTAAATGTTCTCCAGTTTAACCCTAATGTTCAAAAATGGGAAATGTACAAACAGAATAGCATAGATTACCATGCAGTACATTTACCAGCAGAGATAAGAATCTCATTTATAGATTTTTTTGAAAAATAATTGCCTGAACAATATATAAAACATAGGTACAAGAATGTTAGAAGGAGCAAGTTGACCCAGAGGCATATTTCAGTGCGAGCTTCTTTAGTTCTATACTTGTTCCCCTTGACTCAATTGTTAAATAAGCACCAAATTAGTTACAGCACACACTGTTTAAGTTAGTATGTGCATGGCTACATCTGTTACAATACCCCAAAAACACTTACGTAATAAAACACCCATTCTGTAGACCCACCTTATCTATTGTGCACAGCGTTCTGCATATTACAGAATCATTTTTATCTTGACTGTTGCACAACAAAATAAATAAATAAATAAAATCTGTTGCCACAAAATTTTCCTGGTCAGCAATTCTCAGGGGAGGGAGGAAGGGGCCCAGGACTCTGAGCTCATTTATATAACTTGGAAAGGAAAGGTGGGGGAAATAATACTGCTCTATACAAAAAGTTTCTTTTAGATCTCCTTATACAGCTGCGAGCTTCTCTCTCTCCTCAGTAAGCTGAAGGGGAGGGCGAGGGATGACACTTATCTATCAAGTGAAGAAATGGTGCCTTGCTGTGACTTTATTCCCCAATACCATACAAGCACACCAGCAATTTCCCAATTTCTACTTAACCCTTACATACCCAACAGAAAGCAGTACAAGTAAAGTCTACATCAGGGATCGTCAGCCTTTGGCACATGGCCTGCCAGGGAAAGCTCCTGGTGAGCTGGGCCGGTTTGTTTACCTGCTGTGTCCACAGATTCGGCTGAATGCAGCTCCCACTGGCTGCAGTTCACCATCCCAGGCCAATGGGGGTTGTGGGAAGGGCAGGCAGCACATCCCTCGGACTGCGCCGCTTCCCGCAGCCCCCATTGGCCTGGAGCGGCGAACCGCGGCCAGTGGGAGCTGCGTTTGGCCAAGCCTGCGGACACAGCAGGTAAACAACTTGCACTGCCAGGCTTTCCCTGGCAGGCCGCAGGTTGACAATCCCTGGTCTACATACTGATTTAACCTCACCGTTAGTAGGAATGGCTGCTTTAGTTTTGAGTAAATAGACAATACTGTACCCTTCACCGTGAATATGTTTAGCCCTTAAAAGGAATTTTTTGCACTGAGTTAACCAGGCCTTTAAAAAAAAAAAAAAAAAAAGCTAGTGTTCAAGCTTTCATACAAATTGACAAATGTCAGGAAGCCAGTAGTCCAGAGTAAAAATTAACCCTTTCTCAACTTACGTTACTTATAGTACACTTGAAAATAAATAACAGCCCAAATCAGTGAAAGGCTTCTAATTTAGGTTATTGTCAATATAGCTGGTCAAAAAGCATTTAGCAAAAAAATGCAAGTTATTTCTATTTTGCAGGGCTTAAAATGAACCCATTTTTAATTTTTTGCTATTTTCCCTCCATATTTATTGTTTAGCAAACTGTTTTCCTACTGAAATCAGTATTTTCATAAGTGAAAAAAGTTTCAATAATGATTTCAAAAATGTTTGAAAAAATTTATAAAATTTTGTTTACAACAGTAAATAATGTTACAGAAAATTGTGATATTTAATGTGAAAAATTGACTTTTTGCTTAAATACTAATATTTTTTCCTAAAACTAAAAATTTTTGTGAAAATGACTACTTATCAGCTTTTAGATTTATCTTTTGCCATGTTCATCGTGTAGGACACTCACATTTAAACATTTGTGCATGTGTAATGTCTAATTTCTGAAAGTTTCCACATACTGACAACACTGATGTCACATCATAAAATTGATTGTCATACCAGACTATTGGTTCTAAATGGCTCTCTTCAAAATAATATATTTAGATCAAGTTTTTCAAAACGAATTGTGCTGTAAGAAAAGCAATCCTTAATCTGATTCTGTTGCCAATGCATTCTTACACTTCAGTTTAACAACCTTCAGAATCTTCCTACTAGTATTTTACACAGTAAAGCGCTTTAGTTCTGTTGGAACAACAAAATGCAGGTACATCAATATGCTTGCGATTCAGTAGTTTTATTTTAAACAAAGGATGCCTAAATGCATCGAAGTGTGCAAGTTTCTGTTAACCTTTTATCTGCAAGGATTCCTTTTCAAGTAAGAGTAGTTTTAATCTCAGTATCAAAACTGATTTGTGTTGCCTTAGGCAAATCATAAAGGTCATTTTAAAAAATGTGCATGAATTGATGGTCCTAAATGCTATGGCTAATTTAGAAGCCTAATTTAAGGGTTGGGGAAGAAGTATAAACAGAGATTAAACAAAGCAGTCTAAACTGCAAGACTAGAGAGCTATAGGAATGAAGAATATCTTCAGAATAGCTACATATTTATAGAAAAAAGGATAATCTTGACATCTTCGTATAAAAGGGAAACCGCTAACGTGAAAACATTGATTTTTTTTAAAAAATTATTGTTGCAAGAAGCACCAAAGTCATGATAATGGAAAGTGATTAGGGAAAAAGAAAACCTGTTTCTTCAGTTTGTTTATTCTGTGTACTTATCTGTCACAAGAGTAGTGCTGTTATTATAATTAAGGTTGTGATTTAGTCATGAAGTCACGGAATCCAGCTGGGAGCGGCATGGTATCCCTGGAGCTCCCGGCTTTCGCAGGAGGCAGGGGGGACCCCCAGAGCTCTTGACTGCCAGCTATGGGGGGGCCCTGAAGCTCCCAGCCTGCCCACATCTGCCCAGGCTCCCCATTTAGTCAGGATTCTTTACTAAAACAGGTCATGGGCTTCTGTTAATTTTTCATTATTGCCCATGACCTGTTCATTACTTTTACTAAAAATATCCATGACAATATCTTAGCTAGCCTTAATTATAATCCCACTCAATATCTTTGGGAACCATATTATGTTAAGTTTCTGTAACACTGTGGGCCACGGACTGTATGCAATTCCAGATCGCAGGGTTATCACTGCTCCTCCAGGAACCAAAGATCAGTGAGGGTGATAAAGGTGAATAACTTTGGTATAAACACCTCCAGAGAGGCACCATCCCCCAGGAGATGTTTGCCTACAGTGTTCAAACTGGGCTGTCCAGAGATCCAAAGAAAAAGGTTTGGGCATAGAAAACCTGAGTTTAAATGGACACTGGCTTTCTTTCTGATCCAGTTAATAGACAGGATCTTCTGTCCAAGGGGGACCCAAGACTTGGCAGAAGAGTTGGAAAGACTAGGCCTACTTGGGCCCCATAAGACTGCTGGGAGACTGCTGGTAAGCTTTTAGCACATGAATGAGAACGTTAATATGTTTTCTCTGTAACACTTTTACCTTAAGAATATACGTCAATCAGAAGGGAATGTGTGGTAACTTCTGGCAATAGGCTCCTAGTCCCAAGAGAAAAAAGTAAAGTGCAGGCACTGGCCTTCAGGCAGACTTGCTTGCTGGGCATACTGCAGTGTAAGGCAGGAAGCTCTGCAGCCTTAACCTCTGGTCAGAAGGAAGTGGGATAAGAGTCCCTGCACACAGACATCTTCAGGAGTGTCCAGTCAGGTTTGAAGTAAACTGTTGTCAGTAGCTACTGATGTGGTGCTCTGCTCTTGTTCGATGAGGATATCAGTCAGCTGTGTGCATGTTCCCTCTTTATGCTGTCTCAGCTCTGCGCAGATAACTGACACAGCAGACTGATAGAAAGATCACAGAATCTAGTAAGGTACGAAGGCATCTGGCCAGGTTTATTGTCGACTGAAACAGTCTCTAGCTCGCCAGATTAGATATCAACGGCTCTGCTAGTACATATGTGCCCCCAGACAATGGACCAGCTCAGTCAGTGGCAGGACTCTCCACTGCCCTGTTGGCCAGATGTTGATGTGTCCCCCGGCTCCTACTTTTATACAGTGCAGGACTGATTTACTCATCTCTAGTGTCACACTGAGGTACAGCCCCTTGGCTCATTACTGACTTTCTCCTGGCACATGCACCCAACATGTACTTTTAGCAGCCCTCTTCTTGCCAATTTCTGCAAGCAGGGTGTGCCTCTGGCTCACAGCCCAGCTTTGTTTAGCAATGCCTGGAAGTACTTTGGCTCAGGCTTCAAGCCTCATGCTAGGCCTCTGATACAAGAGTTTGTTTCAGGGCCTCATCTTACTGCATAGACTATGAAGGCTGAAGGAGTAGAGGTAGAGACAGAGGTGCAGTTACCCTGAACCTATGACAACTGGATTTTGCCATTTGCCCAGTACAACTAGTTTAATATCTTACCAATGATCCATACAACAAGGAAGGGAGAAAAGGACCAGAAAGCCACAAAAATCTGACAGGCGGAGGAGGGGAGGTAAGCACTAATGGAGGTGAAACTAATTCTCATTCCTTTTTAAACTAATTAATTCAAGCTGGTAGTGTCTCCAAGTGCAGTACAGCTGCAGAACCAGCGTTTCTTATATGGAAACCATCTCCAAATGACAAAAATCTCTTGAAAACAAGCATGGTCGCATCTTACACGAGGGTTCCGTTCCGTGGTTTCCGTGTAAAGCGGAAACCATGTGTAGCCGAAACCCATTGACTTCAATGGCAGGCGAAATTGCCCGCCCTAAAGAAAGTTTTGATATTTTTATTTTTCCCTTTTTTTTTTGATTTTGGTTGACCGTGCAAAGTGGAAATCATGCATGTTAAATGCATGTAAGACACGACATGCCTGTAGTATAGTATGAGGGTTCCAGCTCTGAAATGCAAAAAAAAAAAAAAAAAACAGCCACTGACCTACTCCCCAAGTCCCCACCAGCCTGACCCTCCTTTTCCCCTCCCATGTAGGCAGTAGCACAGATGGGGACTTGGAGGTGGTTCATGGCCTCTTTGCCAGTTACATTCCCATGAGCTTCTACACTCACCCCCATCCCAGGAGCCTCAGCCCTTGAGTAATTCCCCATTACCATGCCATCCCAGGAGCCCCGGCCTTCTCCACCTTGGTCTCCACCACCTTCTCTCCCTGCTGGTGAGCACAGGGAGTACCCACCATGGATTTGGCAGGTTGAGGGCCTGGCCTACAGAGTGGCACCTGGGTGCTGTGCCAGCCATGCTCCACTTCAAGCCATGTGACTTGTGTACACAAAGTTGTATGCTGCATGGCCACTGCCAGATCCGCATGCTGCAGTTTACAGAGGGAACATTGGTGCCATGAACCCCCCCATAAAAAAGGAAAGAAAAGAAAAAAAGGCAAATTTCCACTGGCAGCAGGCAAGGCACTACAAAAACCAGCCAGGCAACAACGCTATTAACCCTAGTGAAAAGAGTTCCCAATATTCAAGGACAAATGTGTGGAGGATCTTGTAAGACAACACAGGCAGCGCAGGAATCCTGCCTGAGCTGCAAGGTTCTCCTCTCCAGCAGCTAGAGGCCACTCTACCATAGCAGAGCACCGTAGCAGTTGTCTGCATTATCACAGGGCACCCCAGAGGGCTCCAACAAGCCAGAGTTCTGGAGCAGGCTCAGCATAACCTTTTTCCTGAGGTTGGCCTAATTCCCTTTGCCACCACAGTGCCAAAAGGAGGAGTTAATGGAGAAGGGCGCAGTGGAAACCCCCGCAAGCTGGGTACAGAGGTCAAGCTACTGGAGCCTGCCAGACAACTGTGGCAGGAAGGCTGCAGGAGCTTGCTGGTGGAGTTGGGAAGCCAGACAGTGGGGAGCAAGGAAAGCCAAAAGCTGTGGGGAGAAAAGGGGAGAGAGCTGGGCCCCCAGAGAGCCTGGGCCTGCATTTTTGTGCACACACTTTGTATGTATCCAAGGCTGACTTTTCAACCTTTAACTGTCATCCGCACATTGTGGGTAGGGAGGGGAAATTGAAAAGGCACGGGACAGTCCAAATGCAAGCTATATAGATTTTAAAAACACACCACATCTCAAAATCAAGCTTTGTGCTAACAGTGTTAAAATGAATCAAACTCTCAGAACTGGATATAGTATTGTATAAATCTGAAATAGTATACCATTTTCAGGCAGTACTAGTTATAGTATAAATCTGATATTCCATTAAGGACCGACCTTACTGCACTTGATCACAAGATATGATTGCTACACGCAGCATGGTATTGATTGAGGAAGCAGCTTACAAATTTGGCAGACAGACCTGTAACGTTGGCCTCACATGATTTTAAATATCAATAATTACATGGGATCCAAGTGGAAATTTTTGACAAGACATGGTGAAAATATAATACAAACTATCACTATATAATACTGTCATATAAAAACCACTTCATATTTAATTTGCATTAATTTAACACTGGCAAAACCACCATTTTAAATCAAGATTTTCCGCAAACAGCTGCTTTTCTTAAACACGAGCTCAACTTTATTCTCATGAGACAAACTACAGAAGAAAGGCCAAATGTAAAATCCTGTTTCCTGTAAATTTAAACAGATGTTTAATATAATCAAAAGCAATCCTCTATTGTGGAGGTCTTGTATAGACTACATCCTCCATTACATTCCAGGAGGGAGAGGAAGGGAAGAAGAGAAAGGGAGAAAAATCTACTAAAAATCTAAATAGAGACTTTTAAAAAATTTAATCAGACTTCATTCCTGTTATAAATGAATTACAAGAATGAGAGTTCCAACGTGTTCCTTTTAAACAAGTTTGGAAGTTTCCTGTTTTGAATCAGTTGAAGCGATTATATTTTGTAAGCTGAAATATTTCAGAGCGGGATTCCAGTATCCACTTGGCAAGGATGTATGTTGTGCAGTGCAGTTAATTAATACTAGATGTAGTATTGTTACTAATTTTGAGTCAGTTAGAAATACTGTAGCACGGCTGTTAGAAGTTCAGCAGTGTGCCATTGTAATGGCTATCAGGATTTTTGTTCTGAGGAATCAGAACAGTTAATTAGACAGGCATCACTGAGTGGATGTTTGACATGGCTTGGTCTTGAAACAAAGAAACATTAATTCATATACCGTCCTAGGAGAATTTGTTCCCCATTCTTAAGGCCAACAAGTTATACAATAAAACTAACTACTTTGAAATTAAACTCAGTAATGTTTCCCATGACTAGCACAAAGTCAATGATGTCTGTGGTTCATATCAAAAAGGAATACATCTCTCTCTCTCAAGAAAGTAAGTAAGTGTCCATATTCTAATAGAAATATAGAAAACCAGACAGAAAACCAAGAAAAACAAAACAGGTAGATGTGAGAGGCAAAGGTGTTACTTAACAGAGAGATACTGTTCGTATATAGGCTTGTCAGCCCAAGACAGAATTTTGGGGTTGATTTTTTTGATATTAGTATAAACTATAAGAGTATGTGTAAACAAAGGGACAGACACTGTTGATTGCTTCTGCCTAGCCAGATGAGTTTCTTATAGCAATGGTCTCCAAACTGGGGCGTGGCAGCACCAGACCCAGGGGGCAGTCAGGGGACAAGGAGCAGGGAGGCTTAGATAAGGGGTTGGGTCCTGGGGGGCAGTGGTCCCAGGAGGGAGCAGTCAGGGGACAAGGAGAGGAGTTCTGAGGGGGGTAGTTGGGAGCGGGAAATGGGAGGGAGTGGATGCAGGCGGGGTTAGGGCAGGGTTTCCCCTGTGGGGGTGCGTGCTCAAAAAAAAACAAAATTCTGCTAGGGGTGCGCAATCAGAAAAGTTTGGAGACCCCTGTCTTACAGTCTAACGGAAAGAGATAAGCGATAGAATTAAAAAAAGTGTTCCAGAGTATGGTGGGAGTGTAATATGAGCATACACTGAAAGGCTGCCTGGCTCCTCTCTCAAGCCAAGGTCAAGCAACCAATGAGGATGGGCAAGGAGGTCCTGGGGGGCATAAGAGACCCTAAAAGCCAAAGAAAGGCCTGGCCAGAACACAACTTCACTTCACTCCTCACATGGGATACAAAAGAGGTGCTATGAAGACCCCTCTACTCACAACCTTCCAAAATGAAACGTGACCGTAAGTCGTACTGAGTGTGAATAGACGCATGCACTGCAGGTATATTTGGGCCTGCTAAGAAGGAGAAGGTGGGAGTGTGGAACTGGGACACGTGCAAGGCTCTGCAGCGTCAGAGCTGGGAAGGGGGACACAGGGTAAATGCTTTGTGGCATCAGAGCTGGGACCAGGGCACCGGGAAACAAACTCTGCCGGTGTGTAACTACAGAAGCGCTTGCTCTGAACTAACCCCAAACAAACGTTGCATTGCCTGCACTTTGGCATTCTGGTCATTGGTGTTCTGTCTGTGACAAGAACCAGGGGAAGGGGTGAAGGGAAAGTCCTCTAACAGGTACTATGCCTTCAGTCTCAGTTCTTTATGCAGACATGCTTTACCCTGCTGAAGGTAGAGAGTTAGCTTATATTTTTGGGAATAAAAAGGCACATTATGGTCGATAATAAAGGATAAAAAATAGATAAGATAGCTACTCTTCCACTATTGGCACTAACTGATTAATGTAACTTTATTGTTTTGGCACAGATTGGTGGAAGGAGAGAAGGTCTTGCCTCTCCTTGATTGATATAGTACATGCAACAGGCCACAGACTATCACAATCTTGATGGCTGTGCCCTTGATAAATGGAAAGAAGTGGATACAGGCTTTCTTGAGAGTTCTCAGATCAAGGAAGCTGATGTGCAGAAAAGATTCCTGAAGTATCCATTTGTCCTGAAAGGTGTGTCCCGCTAGGCCGGGGTGGGCAAACTATGGCCCGCGGGCCATTTTTATCTGGCCTACAAGCTCGGGCCAGGGGAGCCATGCCAGTGGCCCTGCACTCCTAGCCCAGGGTGGGGAGCGACAGGGCTCCGCATTCCTGGGCCAGACCAAGTGTGGGGAGCCACAGGGCCCCACGCTCCCAGGCCTGGGTGCCACCTGGGCCGAACCGCGGGGCCCAGCACTCGGGCTGGATCGCCCAGCTCAGAACGGTCAGCAGTAGGGGAGGGGCTTAGGTGGTGGAGGCCCAGGGGGCAGAGGTTGGGGGGGGGGTCTCAGGAGGGGGCGATCAGGGGACAAGGAGTGGGGGAGGAGGTTGGATGGGTCAGAGGTTCTGAGGGGAGCAGTCAGATAGGGAGTGGGGCCAGGCTGTTTGGGGAGGCACAACCTTCCCTACGCAGCCCTCTGCACAATTTTGAACCCAAGTGTGGCCCTCGGGCCAAAAAGTTTGCCCATCCCTGCTCTAGGCACACTCCTCCTTCCCAAGAGGGATGTATCCAATGTTATGATAATAGTAGGAGGAGGTTGGATGAAAGGAACTTCTACACAGAACTTGAATGGGTCCTTTCACCAATTGAGCTCAATACTTGGTGCAGGACAGATACTAGCCTGCCTAGGCTGTGCCTTTTTGGAATACAGAATGTTCTGAATCATCCTAAAAAGCAGTGAAGGTGTAAGCTGGTGCTGTGTGTCACACAGGTATAGGCTGCCATATGACCCAACAATTGGAAAATTTTTTACCAACATCTGGGGTCTTATCTGTATTGTTGAAGTCATACATCTGTGCATGGGAAGGTAAGCTCTGGCTGTTGAGGCATTCAGAGAAGCTCCTTTGAAGTTTATTTGTTCTAGTGAGGTCAAAATGGACTTTTTGAAGTTGGGCTGAAATCCTAGCCTATAGGACAGGAACACAGTCATCTGTACTGCAGAGAAAACTGTTGTACAACCAGCCCTTCCAATTGTCAAGGTTAGGGAAGATGATTATTCCCAGTCAACATAGATGAGTATCTACCACCATGACCTTTGAGAATACCATGGCGGGCAGAGGAAAGGTTGAAGGAAAGCACCCTATATTGGATGTGATCCTGACTGTAAAATGGAGAAATCTCTTGTGAGAGGGGGGAAGAGCAACATGCAAATGAAAGTCAAGGGCCACGAACCAATCCCTGAAGTCTAATGATGGAATTACATCCCCCATTCTTTTTTAGAACCAGAAAGTAGTTAGATGAGAAACCCTTTCCCCCTGTGCTTGATTGGAACTAGTTCTATGGCTGTTACACATAGGACAGAGATAACTTCCTATCTCTTCCTATCCTATTTTGGGCCTCCCTATGAAAACCAGATAGCTGCAGCTAAGATGCTTGATGAATGAAAACAGCAGTGGAGAGGGATCAAGCTACAGCACTGGCTGCCTCTAGGGAGGCTTACCATGTTATCCTCACTAAGAGCTGACCTTCAACATAATGACTCTGAACTGTTTTCAGTGTTCCTCATGGAGATACAGCAGTTTAGTTTATATAATTGGTGTCATTTTGCCACCAGAGCTTGGTAATTTGTGATCCTGAATTACAGAGTTGCAGAAGAATAGCTCTTGCAACAGAATAGATGAAGTTGTTTTTGGTCTTTATCATAAGGCACAGACTTAGCATCATGCAATCTGGCATGTTCATTGACTACATTCACAACTAAAGAATTTGGGGGTGGGTGGGAGAATAAACACTCAGAATTTGTGTTTGCCCATTTACTTATAGGTGATGCCATGGCAGGGGTGTGCCAATTTAGTTTTAGCAGATTTCTAAAAAGAGTCTCACTGACTGGTGATGCAATTCACGCAGAGAATTGGACATCTTACTTTCAAAAAAGAATATGTTGTGACTCTTGGGCCTTGTCTAAAGAGATTTGTAGCAAATCAGCAATGCTTCATCAGCACATGAAACTGTTTAAAATCATCATCAGCCAGAGAAGATGGTAGAGGCATTATCTGGCAATGTGTAGGGATATTTTGCTCCTCAAAAGTTCCCTCCTGAAGCTAAGGCTGTGAGGAGGAAGAGAGGGGAACAAGAGAAGGTCTTTGTCTATGCTCCTCATGGGAGTAGCCTCAAGGGAATAGCCAGGAGCTCTTGGCAACAAAGAGTCCATGTTCCAAATATGACCACTGATGTGGACCATAAGTAGAGGAAGGGGCATTCGGGATTGATCATACAATGAGGAGGACCGCAAAAATTACTTCTCCCAAACCACTTCCCTCTCAGGGCAGATGCCCATGGACATGTCTTCTCCATGATAAGATGGGAGATCCTTGAATAGAGATGCAGGAATCCCAGAAATCATCCAGAACATAGGCCAAGAATGTGGCAGATAATGAAGGATGGATGGGATGGGATGGTCCAGCCACCCTTAGTTCCGGTGGAGCGCTGTCTACAGAGCTGGATGCCCAGCCACCACCCGCTGTTCTCCAGCCACTCAGCTCTGAAGGCAGCAGCACAGAAGTAAAAGGTGACAATAATGCAAACCCCTAAAATAACCTTGTGACCTCCTTCCCCACCCCCTTGCAATTCCTTTTTGGGTCAGGGCTCCCACTTTGAGCAACACTGGTCTCCTCCATGATATCTGCATAGTACAGAGCACTCAGACTTGCTGCACTCAGAGATATGATTTTTTGCACCCCTGAGCCAGCAAGTTAGTGCTATAAAATATAAGTGTAGACAAGGCCTTAAATACTGTTACAATGAGCAACACTGAAACTTCTTTGAATGGAGAAAAATGTGTCCCATTAGTAGGGCCCCGTCAAGTTCACAACCATGAAAAATGCATCATGAACTCTGAAATCTGGTCTTGTGCGTGCTTTTACCCTATACCAAAGGTTTCCAAACTACAGCCCGGGGGCTGGATCCAGCCTGCAGCGGCGATTTTTCCAGCCCCCCAGTTGAGCAGGCAGGTGGAGAAGCCGCCGCTGCTCCCCCATGTGCGGAGGGGTGAGTGCCCCCACAGTGCAGCTGGAGGAGCAAAGGGGGGGCCACAGTGGCCCGCAAAGCCCCTTCAAAAATCTAATATGGCCCTAGTCTCAAAAAGTTTGGAGACCCCTGTTTAAAGCGCTAGTGGGGACAGGCTCTGATCTTATCCCCGTGAAGGTGAATTACCTCATGCATGACCACACCTGCATTTCAAAGCATTGCCACAGGAGCGTCCCATGACAGTGCTTTGAAGTTTCCAGTGTAGCCATGCCCTAACCTAAGTTACCATCCTAGCCTAGTAAATCTAACCAGGTTACCACTAGCAAATATCAATAGTGTCTTTAAGAAGACTGACATTTAATCTTTAGAGCCAACCAGGCACCATACATGTCTTATACTATTCGTTACTCTCCCACTATTAGAGGTACAAGAGTGGACATGCTTGTGTGGACAAGATTCCAGCAGGCACCAATTTTAGCCACCATACAGTCTAGCCCTGCTCTGAGCATGGTGAGCTGACAGCAGATAGAATGCTGTGAGCTGGTCTACTATGGCACTCCCACGACTACTACTGCTGTGAAGACAGTCCTCCAGGCTCACCAGCATGGTGTACTTAAACAATCAAGCTCTTTGTTCCAAAGCGTGGAAAGTTCTTTAAACTTTTGTAGTATGAAAACAAGATACTGACTTTTCTTAATATGTGAGAACAGCAGCTTGGGGAAATCCAGTTCAGTCACTATCTTTATCCCCGCACACCCCTACAGGAACCCACAGCAGTTATAACAGTTGCAAACTGCAATCAGCTCAGTCACTGCACTACTGCATCAGTTTTTGTTTTTAAGACTATGGAGAGCTGACTGGAATCATACAGGTCGGCCTTGTAAGCACCAAAACAGGAGACTCTGCATGCTCTACAAAATGAGAGCTGCTCAACTGTTTTAAACCTTGATCCTATTATGGTGCACCTGGAATGATGTGTGGGGAGAAAGACTCACTGCAGGCACATAATATAGGAGTGCCTTGGGAAGATGGGAATGGTAAGGGAAAAGAAAGTATGGCAAGAATGCAACAACATTCTTGCCAATCAGTATTTAAGCGACATAAACATGGCTGGCCTAAAAAATATCCGACCATAAATAGAGTCCCATAATGAAAGGTTACCTTCAAGATTCTAGGAGCGTATCTGAGCCTTCCCAACAAATCCATTAGGTTCTCATAAGACACACACTTTGCCTGTTGGAGCTTGTGCACATTACAGATTTTTGCACAGGTATAGCTACGTTGGTACAAAATCCCAGAGTAAATGCACTGAACCAGTGTCATTTCAGTTTCAAACTTGATAAAAATCACAAGTGGCGCAACTATCAATCCCTAACATAGACAAGGCCTTTGACCCACAACAAACAAAATGAGGGAGACACACCATTGCATCTCTTTATTTTTAAAATGCAGCATAGATTCTAGAGTTTAAAAAGGCCTATTTACACCTTGTATTCCTATTGCCTTATCAGTGCAGTATTTGTTATTTTATACTCACTACTCAGTCTACTTTGAAGTGTGCAAAGCACTTCTGCTACTTCCCTTAGGAGATTACTCCACAGGCTATATAAATCTGTCAGGAAGCTTTTCCCCATGTTCATTCCAAGCCTTCCGTGTTGGAATTTACATCCCATTACTCCTAGCTATAGCTTTTTACATTTAAGTTCTAAGCCATAACATTCCATCAGTATAAATGCTTTGCACCCAGAGAAGGTGATGCTATTATCTCTGATTGAAATGACTCAAAGTTTTAGGAAGGCAGAATGCAATTACACAGCTGATGTTTAGCCAGGGACAAAAGCCATCTGCAACCCCGGGAAAAGAGGCACATTATTAAAAATCCTGAATATGGTGACAGTTTTACACAGTATTCTATAAACAGAAACACCCTATTAAAACACATGTGTACACATTTTACAATTATGCTAATAAGGAGCTTTTATACTGAAGATAGTTTGTCAAACTTGTCCTAGCAGAAATGTCAGAGAACAAATGCTGACAATGCATTTATGATCCATTTGCTATCAACATACAAGATTTTCCAACTGCACTGAAAGGAGTAAAGAAATCCAATTTAAAATCAATTTAAAGGCAAAAGCCACCATGATTGTACTATGTTTTGCATATTATTTTCTAAAATGCAAAAGAGGTATTGAAAGTTATTTTAAAAATTATTTAACACATCACAACATATCTCCCTTGAGAATGTTTGTCTCTTCATATTTTATAGCAAGTAACTTGAACAGCAGAATCATAGCACTGCTCAGACTGAAAGCACTGAATGCATTTCCTTAGGGATGACAGTAAATTTTACTTTTCATGGGGATTTCTCTGTGTCTCCAGTGTGGAGGAAAATTTTCTACAGCCTTTTCATTTCATTCTCTGAATGCAGAACTAACTCAGGGCTGGAAGGCGGGACAAGGAAGAGTTTTTCCAAACTCCTACCTAATGGCATAAAAGCCACAATGAGAAACGAGGGGCTATCCATTCACATGCATGTATTATGTATATATTAGTATTTTGGCTTTTTAACCACTGTTTAAAATGTGGTGTTTCTTAGCAAGCCAAATTATCATCACACAGTGTCTTTGTAATTCAAGCATACCAAGTGATCAAACAAAGGTGCATTCTACAGCAAAATATGGCAAGACACCAACTGCAGCACTCCTCACCGCATCTCTCTGAACTGTTACCTTGTCCTGGGGTGCTTCAGCAAGCTGGCTTCCCCCAAAGCCCCAGGCCACCCATGCAGAAAAGCACTGGTCTCAGCACTCAGTCTGGATTTAGAGAGCAGCAAATACTGTTCAGTCTGAGATTCAGAAACAGCTAATTTAATCTCATTCCACTGTACTGACTGCCCAATACTCAAACAGGTGCAAGTGGCTATTTTACTGCAGATTCCTCCTCTAGGGCCTCCTAAAGGAGAGCCCATACTCTCCCTACCTGACCATCCGCTGATTGCTAGTGCCCCATTTATTAGAGAGACAAGGCTGGTGAGGTAGCATCTTTTACTGGACCAACTTCTGTTGTTATCTGAACAGATGACACTGACTTATTTCAGTGTCCAGCTAAAACCACCCTCCTTGTTCTCAAAGCCTCTGTTGATTTGACCTAGGATTTGTTTTCACTGCTTAAAAAGGTGTGGTTTTACCACTGGTTAATGAGTGCTCATTTAGTCAGCTATTGTGCTGTAAACCCTAGTGGAGACAAGACACCACAGTAGAGCATAGTGCTAATCTTGCAATAAAAAACAAAAAAACCCAACAGGTGCCATAGGGCAGGTCTACACTTAAAAGTTGCAGTTGCATTACTATAGGGCTTCACTACGTCCACTATCTATGTCCCCTGGAGTGAACATAGCATTGCCTAGGCAGGGGGGTAGAACAGTATAACTACATCTCTCAGAGGTGTGGATTTTTCCAATTCTCTGGGCTGTGAAGACCTAGTCTAGCTGGTCCACTTCACTTATTTTGGGCCATATTCTGGTTTCAGTTCCTGTGACATCACCGTAGACCTCCTCCCCCCTAAACCTAGGCATTACTCCTGATTTACACCCGTGTAACAGTTCAGAAGCTGGCCCGTGTATACCTCTCCCCTCTTGCTCGGTCACCTCGGCACCCCTGTGCTGCAGCCTCACCAGAGTGAAGGTGCGAGCGTGGCCAGGGCGTGTGCACGCTTGGAAAAACCCGAACCAGTGTAAACAACATCAGCCCACGGGGATCCGCACCAATGTAACTACCCGGGGCGCGCTTCCCTGCCCCGGCCAGCCCCTTAGAGCCTACCCCCAGGCTCCCTGTCGGAGTCTCAGCTGGGCAGAGCCGCCTGCACTGCCAGGAGCCCCAGCGCAGTGCTAGCCCGCTGGGGGCCCTAAGCGAGAGTCCCCCCCCCACACGGTCTTATAAGGAAAAGCGAATAGAGCCCCCCCCCGCCCTCCTCCGGGCTGCTGGGGTCTTCAGCAATTGCTTGCTCTGCTTGTGCCTAGCCGCGGTTCTGCCTCCGCCCCCGTGCCCAGCTCAGCCCCGCTTCTGAGAGTCGCCGGCCCGGCAAGGGGAGGGGGGGGGGGGGTCCGGTTTCGTTTCCAGCCGGGCGAGGCTCGGGGCTCTGGGCCGAGTCCCCCGGACCGCGGGTCACCTGGCCCCGCCCGACACGGGCGCGGCCCTGAGCCCCAGCGGCGCAGACCCGCCCCGGCCCGGCAGGGAGCGGCGCTCACCTGGCCCGCGCAGCACGGCGCCGACATGCCGCTCCCGGCGGCGTCCGCAGCGAGCGAGCGGGGGGCGCCGCCTCACGCGGCCCGGGCGGAGCTCAGCGGCGGCTGCCCCATGCGGGAGCGGCCAGCCGGGGAAGCAGGTCTCGGTCCCCCGCGACTCAGCTCGGCGAGCGGGACACGAGCGCGCCCAGCACCGCGGCTGCTTCCCTAGGGCTTTAGCCCGGCCCCGCGTGCGGAGCTTCCGCTGTCGTCAGGCCGCCTGCACGGTCCCCATTGGCCTTCCGCCGCCCGAGCGTCCCCGGCCCCTCGCGTTCTTCCCCGCCCCGGCCAGGGCCGCTCCGAGTCCCTTCCCAGCTCGTGTAAACCCAGCTCCGCCCAAGTCTCCTTTGACCGAGGCTCCGCACGGGAAGGGCTGATGAGGCGCTTGTGCAAAAGCGGGGCTGGTCCAGCTCAGCGTTTTCCCCCCACGGCCCAGGGAACGGGAGAGGAGACGAGACGAGAGGCCCCATTCTGCAGTGGGGGAAACTGAGGCAGAGAAATGCGACGGGGGCGGAGTTGGCCGCAATGGAGAATGAGTGTATGGCTAAGACAAAGGATCAGGCCGAGTCTATTCCCGTGGCGCAGTGGGCTGGGTTTCGGGTCGGGGGGTTGCGCTGGCCCTGTACCTCTGTTGGCCCTGTCATGCAGATCTCGGGTGCGTTCCTGGGGGCCAGACCAGCAGAACACAGTTCTTCGCACTTGTATGATAATAAAACACAGAGCTGGAACTAGGCACCCCGGGGGAGAGCAAGCATCTTTGTGCCCCCTAACATTTATGTCATATTTCCACCCAGAGGTGTCATATGGTCCCCCAGATTTTTGGTTGCACCCCCACCCCACAAACCACACAGGCTGGGTGATCTGCTGAGATGAGTCGGGGTGGAGGTGGTGCACCCTGCCACCCCAGCCCCATTGCATCGGACTAGCCCTACTAAGCCCTGCCATGCAGGTCTTTTATACGTTGCCTGTTTCTGCCCCATTTTCTCACCTCTGTGCCTTTGAACGAGGGGTTGCTGCCCCACTCAGGTTACAGCCCCTGCTAAAGCAGCTACCTATATGATGTTAAACACACCCGCCCATGAAATTATATTCATTTCTGGTAATAGTATTACAGGCCATTTAAGGGAAAGAATTTGTACAGTATGTTCCTACAGTACGGTGTTTTTAGAGTCAATAATCTTGGGTGTGAGTTTGTAAAACTCAAAATGAAACACAGACCTGCAGAATACATGGCCACTGGGCGGGACTTTTCTCCACAACAAATCTTCCCTATCAGCTTGGCTGTTTCACCCTTGCTGCAAATAAAGAAGAAATCCTTATTGCTTTCTATTGCCTTCCAGGATGCTTTATTTCAATATCTTCTACTTCACAGCATAAACAAGAGCCTTTATTATAAGGATCAGATGGCTGATGAGCAATTAAGAACCACTATATTATTGTGTTTTTAAAATTAGCTAGATAGTTATTTGGTGCTTTTCTATGGTGCACATCTCTGTAGGATCTGAGGCTTCACAAACATCAATTAATTTATCCTCACGTTTCTTATGTGAGGCAGAGAAGTATTACTATCCCTGCTTTTACATATGGGGAAACTAAGGTACAGAGCTACTGAAGGCAATGACCCAGCCCCACTCAGCTGTACATGCTGTGTGGACTTCCTCTTGCTGACTTGGTTGGGTAACCAGGCCAGCAGCTACATGCCTGATAATCTGGAGGGTGAGGAAAAAGCAGGAGCTTGGCTCTGTCCCTAGTGCCCCAGCCAGCAGCTCCAGAGAAGGACAGAGGGGTGTAAACTGCAGCAGGTCAGGAAAGGTGGTGGATTACTTCAGCCCAGGGGCAAGGGAGGAATTGTGTCTCCTAAAACAAGTTAGTTCCCTTAGTATGTAAGGAATAGTCCCTCACCCTATCCCTTACATAGGGCTGTGCCTAAATGCACCAAGCCTGAAGCGATATGTCCAAGATCATATTCAAAATTCAGGACTCAGAATAGAATTGTGTCTTCGGAATGCCATAAATTTGTTCCTCTCTGAGGTGCCACAAGTACTCCTGTTCTTTTTGCGGATACAGACTAACATGGCTGCTACTCTGAAGTCTAGTCTCTGAATCTTAAAACCATCATTCCTACCAGCTGCTTGTGTGTATTGATTATTCTTCCACAAAATCTACAGACTTCAGTGCACTTGCACAGTAAATACAGTAGAGATATATAGCGAGCTTAGATCTTGATCTCACTTATATGCACTAGTTTAAGTAGTGACTCCATTCAAATCACTGGAATTAGAATACTTGGATCAGATTAGTGTGAGCTCAGAACCATCCCATGTGACAGAGATTGTAACTGAAGTGAGGCCAATAAAAGATATTACCTCACCCATCTTGTCTCTGGTTCCCTAAAAGGACATTTTAAAAAATCCTTATTTTTACTATTTAGACTACAATGGATTCAATGTGAAAAGTTTGTAAACATATTTTTTAAAAAGGTCACGCATCTGCATGATCTCTTCTTGAAAGTCTGCAAATATAAATTTACATTGTAATGAACTGACCTCTACTGGACAAAATCTGAACAGCTCAGCTACGTCCCATAGGTGTTATATTGCTCACAACCAAAAGAAAAGAACCTTTTTAAGCTCAAATGATGGAAGTCTTTACTTCTAGAATAGCAGGCTCTGAGCTCTAGCCCTGTTGTTGTTGTTGAGTTTTCAGTAGCCAATGTGTGTAGCAAACTGAGATCTGAAGTAGTAGGTAGCAATCATGGATTTCTCACATTCCTATAAACAAAAGGCATGTGAAGCATTGTTTTTCTTTGCTATTGCAAACAAAGAAGATGAAGCATAAGCTAAATGTAGATGATATTGCAGTAATGTGACAGCTTTTTGAGAAGATGGCTGAATTTAATACACCATGCACAGCACTCTTTATATATACTTCTGTCAGGTCTTTGATTCAGTGCACTGAGCAAATGTGTGGGATCTGCTGAGGCAACTTGGCATGCACGGAAAGATACTGTCATTGGCAGAAGAGTTCTGTAAAGGAACAGTAACCAGTGTTCCAAGTCAATGGCAGATACAAGGCATTGCTTACTTTTTGCCCAGGAGTCCCACAAGACAGCGTGTGCACCCATCATAATTGTCCAGTATCACCATAGCATTCCATTGTTGATGGATAAGTTGGGAGACAACTGTCAGTGGCACAAGGGTGACCCTATATAAACTGTGAAAAATCGGGACAGGAGGTGGGGGGTAATAGTAGCCTATATAAGAAAAAAAACCCAAAATTGGGACTGTCCCTATGAAATCAGGATATTTGGTCATCCTGAGTGGCACTGAGCTGAACACCATTTTGCTTTGGGACCTTGAATATGCTGATGACATTCTCTTGTTGGCTCAGTTTGGTGAATCTCTGCAGCTGATGTGGTCAGACAAGAAGCAGTACACAATGGTCTGCTTTTTAAACAAAGAGAAAACTAAGCGTCTGGTCACTACCATCAAGTAGCCTCCAGCTCCAGATTAAGATCAGCACAGTATTAATCGGTCTGGACGGGATCTGGAGTGAGTGGCAACTGTCAAACACTTGTGCAGCAGCAGCATAAACAGCAGTAGGTGGTGCTCAAAAGATATGGTCCCTCGTATCGCCAGGGGCAGCTCTAGTGCAAATTCTGCCTAGGGTGGCCAGGGAGGTCAGGCCAAACTTGAGTGGTACTGCAACCCCATCTGCCAGGTTGAATTCCACTCACTGAAATTTGGTCGGGCTGCCAGTCCATTATAGATTGAGAGACTTTAAGGAAAGAAGGGAGCATCATGATCATCTAGTCTGACCTCCTATGCATTGCAAGCCACAGAACCTCACCCACACACTCTTGTAGTAGACCACTGACCTCTGGCTGAGTTACTGAAGTCCACAAATCATAAAGACTTCATGATACAGAGAATTCACCATTGGCACTAGTTTAAACCTGCAAGTGACCTGTGCTGCAGAGGAAGGTGAAAAACTCCCAGGTCTCTGCCATTCTGATCCAAGGGAAAATTCCTTTCTGACCCCAAATTTGGTGATCAGTTAGACCCTGAGCATGTGGGCAAGACTCACTAGGCAGATATCTGGGTAAGAATTCGCTGTAGTAACTCAGAACCCTCCCCATGTAGTGTCCTATCTCTGGCTTTTGGGGATTTTTGCTACAGGCAGTTGACAACGGGCCATATCTTTTAGGCAGTCCCATCAGAACATCCCGTCCATAAACTTATCAAGCTCAGTCTTGAAGCCAGTTAGGTTTTTTGCCTCCTCTGCTCCCCTTGGAAGGTTGTTCCAGAACTTCATTTCTCTGATGGTTAGAAACCTTTGTCTAATTTTGAGCCTAAACTTGTTGATGGCCAGTTTATAATCATTTGTTCTTGTGTCCACATTGGTGCTTAACTTAAATAACTCCTTTTCCACCCTGGTATTTATCCTCTGATATATTTATAAAGAGCAATCATCTCTCGCCTCAGCCTTCTTTTGGTTAAACTAAACTATCCAAGCTCTTTCAGTCTCCTCTCAGAAGGTAGGTTTTCTATTCATCAGATCATCATAGTAGTCCTTCTCTGCCCCTGTTCCAGTTTGAATTCGTCTTTCTTAAACATGGGAGTAACCTCCCTCCAGCCTGACAATTCACCTTTCAGTATGACGTGTTGTAATCTCCCCTTTAACCAGTTCCTTATCCACCTTCCAATTCTCTTATTAATCCCCATCTTCTCCAATGAAACTAAATATTTCCCAGGTAGAACTGTATCAAATGCCTTACTGAAATCCAGGTAGATTAGATTTACTGCATTTCCTTTGTCTAAAAAATCAGTTATCTTCTCAAACAAGGAGGTCAGGTTGGTCTGGCATGATCTACCTTTTGTAAAGTCATGTTGTATTTTATCCCAGTTACCATTCACCTCTATGACCGTAACTACTTTCTCTTTCAAATTTTGTTCCAAGATGTTGCATATCATTGAGGCCAAACTATGAGATCTGTAGTTTCCTGGATCACTATTTTTTCCCCCCTTATAGGAACTATATTAGCAATTTTCCATTCACAGGGTATGACTCCATAGTTTATAAATCCTTGCTATTATGACAAAGGGAGGCCAAGCCGAACCTGAGCGACTGGCACTGTGACCTGGCACTGTGAGCTTGGTCCCTTGACGTCTACATAACCACCAAACCATCAGAAAGTTCACCACGCCCTGCCCAGACAGTCCAATATCTCCTATTGCCCCACTTGAAAACCTCTGTTCTAGGAGGTGGGCAACATACTGAAGTTTTGCTGAGGGCAACAGATTCTCTTGAGCAATCTCTGCATGTAGCAGTGTTAAGAAAATGATTGTTAGGAAAATGTAACTTAGAATGTTGTAGTATGATTTTAAAATAACCTTAGACTTACAATCTCACTCCCTGTATATGTACTATTGACCCCTAGTTTAACATGCATTTTAAACTTGTATTCACCCTGTCACAGCTGTGCAGGCGTCATAGTGTCTGAGTACCCTTAAGTGTTTTGAACCTCCTGCTTACCAGACAGGTAAATGAAATAGATTAATACCGACAATGGATGTAATAGCCATTAAGTGTTCCCACCTGTGTAAGTGGATTGAAAGTCCCCCTCCCTTATCAACACAGGGGTATAAAATATCCTCACACATGTATTGAGTTGAGCCAGTTGTTTGGGTGATAACCCCTCTGACTCCTTATTGCTTGCAATAAATCTTGTTTTTCCAGAAGTCTACTGAGTTATGCCTGTCCTTTGAGGTGTATTGGACTGAACTCCAAAGGAAATAAGCAGTTTTTGCAACAGCAGCACTTGCTGCCATGTCTCAGCCCCTCAGCAGCCTCTGTGAGGCTGTTGTGGCATCAAGCTTGCTACGAAGTTGTGGATCTATAGAACCAGTTATACTGACTCTATCGTATGACAGTGAAACATGGGCACCGAAGAATACTGCTTTTGTAGATTTATGCCAGAATCCAAAATTGAAATTTCTTTGCATGAGTAATATGCTCTGTGCAAACACCAATTACTACTACTACTAATCCCTTGGAAAGCTGGTGAAGTGGTGTAGATTGTGGGAATATGTCCTTTTTTAAATACTCGGTGTAAGCCTCTAGGAAACCTGCCAAATCCTGCGATCATCCCTACACTGCCAAGCACACAATATTCTGGAGGGGTTTGAAAACATCTCCTAACTACATCATAGGGATCAGACACATTATAGCGGAAAGGGTTGTGTAATACAAATATTTGCAAAACGACACTTTCCTGAGAGTAAAATAAAAAATAAAAAAGTACTCCGTCAATGCAGAGACTTCCCTTTGAGGTCTGAAAACGTACATAAATACTCTCTTACCGAAAACTTTGCAACTTCTGCTTTTGCAACTGGAGTTTGTGTTTTCCCGTCCATTGTAAAGTAAGGGTCTTTGAGTGCACTATTTGGAATGGAATTCAGAGAGGATAATTGGTTGAGGCACTCCTCTGGGTAAAAAAATCGATCTAGAAGAGTTAATAATACACAATCTTAGCCAAAAGCATTTAGTGCACAAAACTCTTTCCTGTAAGTTGTCTATGCAAACAAAAGTACTAACTTGGCATTGTGCTCACAGAAGATGTGATATGATGTGGCAGTGCTAGGTACAATACTAGTTAGTAGTCTAATATCATCTAAGAAGTCCAAGTGTACTGGAATGGCACAGTTTTAATAAAATATGTCTCCAGACTTAAATTCTAGTTTGTGGTTTTCTTAAACATATTCATGATTTATTTATAGATCTTTCTAGGTCATTTACCATTAAGCTAGATGAGTGTTCCTCTCCCAACACTTCTGTCCCACAGATACCATCATCATTGTCATATCCATTTTACCAAAAGAGAAACAAACCAAATAGTGATTAGTCACCTGGTCCAGGGCAGAAATGGGAAGCGTCTAAGATCTGCTGATTTCCTGCAATGTCTGTGCCTTAGCCACAAGGCCACTCTTCAGAAAGCCAGTGCAATTTAAAAGTTAAACATTGGCATGGGGTTGATCCCTCGCTGTTGCCCAGGCTGAATTCCCTCAGGTCATTCTCCCACTACTCACATTGTGCTCAGGCAGCTTCCTCACAGTACTTTTCTGGGAGGGTAATTGCAAGCCCTTTATTCAGTTGTTACCTCTGCTCAGGGCGAGCTGTAGCTTTTTTGCTGCCCCAAGGAGAAAGAAAAAGGACAACCAGACTGCCGAAGCAAAAATAAATAAATAAATAAAAATGGCCTGAATGCCACCCCTCAGAAGGTGCCGCCCCAGTGCTTCCTCGTCTGGGGCCTGGAGCTGGCCCGGCCTCTGCTTCTGATTCACTCAGGGCTTGTCTTCATTCCTAAAAATGCAGTTTTTTCTATTTTAACCTCGGTCTACTAACCAGCATGAGCTATTGTTATACTTAAAAAAAGAAAACCAGCAAGATCTGATTCAATCGATAAGGCAATATGTCATATTTATTGTGACTAAAGAAAGAATCAGAGTAAGCAATAAGTTATGGCTGTAACATTCCATTCACACACACACACACACACATACACATTCTGTGAGGTTGTTATAGTTACCAGTCTAGGAATTGCTTGTGCCAAGTCACTAGCCAGGCGGCCTGGACACGAGGATGAAGCCTTGTCAGATGCACATCTGATGCTCCTGAAAGTTGTTGGAGAACCAGACCCAAACCCCTCAGTCCTTAGAATCTGTCTTTATAGGGATTCATCCTCATGCAACTCATGCTGTTAGCAGATGGCACAGCAATGATTGCATGTTATCTTGTTTTTTGGTTCTTCAGTCCTCCTGTCCTTGGGGTGGTTGCGGGGGAGGGGATTGTGGTGTTCCCTCAGGGTTATTGGGCTATCTCACCCAGTGCATTCTTAAGCCAAACGGTCCTGGGTAGTTGTTTTTCTTGTTTTAAGGCGGTCATGCATTGTGATGGAGTTAGACCAGAAGGGTATAGGAGAGTGCTGGAAGGCAGGTATATCAGCCTCAGGATGTGCAGGTCCTTGTTCCCTGGATAGCCAAACAAAGGCTACTCCAGGCCAATCAAGACACCTCCGGCCAATTAAGAACCTTCTAGAAAGGAGTAGAAACAGCTAGCCTGATTGGGACACCTGAAGCCAATCAGGGACTGGCTGAAACTAGATAAAAACCTCCCAGTTAGTCAGGTGGGCTGTGGGTGTCCGGAGCTGTGGAAGGAAGTTACGCTGTTGGTGAGACTGAGTGTTGGACAACATATAATCCAGAAGGAAGGAGGCCCTGAGGTAAGGGTGAAGTGGAGTTTGAAGAAGCAGAGACTGCTGTGGGGAAGTAGCCCAGGGAATTGTATTGTGTTTTGTGCCTAAAAGGTCAGCCATCTTAGCTGATACTATTAGGGTCCCTGGGCTGGAGTCCGGAGTAGAGGGCGGGCCCGGGCTCCCTGTTTTTCCATCTTCCATACTGGCCTGTGATGAAGGTAACTCACTAGGCGGTGACTCTTGCCAATTATACTGAGAAAGGGAGGTCACTCTGTGGCCTAGATGAGTTTTTGAGGCCCCTAAATCTGCCAGGAAGCGCAGGACCCACAAGTACAGACTTGGAGCTTTGTCACAGCATCCAGACATACATCCACAATCACACTCTATTTCACTTAACAAGCTTTTCTATCACATCTACATTTTATTATCTATTCATCCTTTACCATGACTGTTCTAAAATCATTGGGGCACAACAGGCTTCAATAGACCTATTCAGATCACTTGTTCCGTATGAAAAGAAAACAAGCAAGATAAGAACGCAAGAGTGAGAGTTAACGGATCTTATTTTTGAGTTCAAGAATAGAGTTGTAACAACAGCTGTCCTCAGTGATTATCTTATCACTTTAGAACAGACTTTATGTCTCCGGATGTGCTTCTTCAGTTACCTCAGACCTTGTAAACTGACAGGCATATCTCAATTCATAGACTCAGCAGGCTGAGAGGCATATTTCTTTCTAATGGTCAGGCCAAATCCAGGGTCTGTTCTGGAATCATTTTTTCCTCACGCTTTCCCATAAGAGAAATGTATTAATTAGTACTTTCATACAACACTATCCCAAGATCAAAACATAGTGAAGACAAAGGACATTCGTTTTGCCATGAGATAAACTTGCCAAGGTCGGTCTGCGGAGGGACATGGGGCTGTTTAACTCAGGATTGAGCCCATTTTCTTGCACAGAGAGCCTGGAAAGTGTAAGCAGATTGGTACAGTTGAAAGGCACAAGGAACTGGGCTCCGTTTCTGCAACGGAAGGTGAGGACTGGGGAAAGAACCTGACAAACTCTCCTCACCCCACACAGTGTATTGTATTTCACCAGCATCTAGAGCAGCGGTCTTCAAACTTTTTCTGCCATGGCCCCTTTCCACTCTGCCGCCTCTACTCACAGCCCCCGGGGTATGTCCGCCGAAATGCCGCCAGATAAAATGCTTCTGCTTTCTGCATTTCGGCAGGATCAGTGGCGCACCTCACTTTGAAGACCACTGATCTACAGTCCCCAGCTGAGCCAGCAGTGTAGTGATTTAAAAAAGGAGTAAACAAAAACTTATATTCCCCTAATTTACCCACCTGAGCTGAGCCCTGCTCTTCAAACACATAGGAAGGGACAGTCCCTGCCCAGAATGCAACACAGAGAACATCTGGGAGGGAGAGCAGAGGCTACCCTCACAACCCTTCTTCTGTTGTTGGTGGACGTCTTCACCAGGAGCACTTCCACCAACTCAAGAGGGGCAGCGTGAGGGCTGAGATTCAGGGCTCACAGCTGCACACACCTCCCTACTGGGAGCTCAGTTGCCCTCAGGGCTCTCGGCTTTCCACTCCCAGCCAGGAGCCGGGGGGAAGTCACTTGGGCTTTTTACTTCCCCACCAGGAGTGGGGTGGAGTTGCCTTGGCTTCTCAGCTTCCTGAATGGGGAGCCAGGAGAAGATGGGCTCTAGCTTTCTTGTCAATTTCCTTCCAGGCTTTCTTGTCAATTTCAGGACTCCAACATGGAGCCCTGAAAGAGACAGGACACCCAAAAGCCAAGGTAAGTAATGCAGCTTCTACACAAATACTGCGACGTCACCCTAACGACACCAACATATGCCCAATGCCTCTCGTGTAGGTGGAGTTATTATGTTTGTGTAGAAGGGCTCTAATATCGGTGGGACAAGGCTGTATTGTAAACACTGCCATAATTAGGTCAACTTAAGCTGCCTTATATCCACCCAACCCTGTAGCGTAAGCCGGGCCTCCAAGATTCATTAGTAAGACAAGCCCGCCTCTCCTGCTGCTGTAACTTGCAATCTCTGTTTGGTCACTCACCAACTGGGTCATCTACCATAAGACATAGAAATATTTCTTTTGTGTAGATGGAGAGCTTTCTCCCTGAGGCCCGGAATAACTGGACCTTCCTTCCTTTGTGAAGAAGCATGATGTCTGGTAGGGTTGTAGCAGAATGAAAACGGTTTAACATAATCACTCCTGTGCTATTATGACCCCCGGGACCTGGACCTCTCCCACCCCCATACCCAGCCCTCCTCCAGAAAGAAATTTTGGGGAGAGTTGGAAAGTACAATTAACTCACCATTTATTTTCTTGGGAAAACTTTTCTACGAAGCTTCACAACAGACCTAGAGAATCAGGAAGAGAATCTCAACTTTTATCTCAAAATAATGCTACTTTTTACTGGCACATGTGTACATGGAATATGAAAGTACAAGGATTCAAGGGCACTCACAAAGTCCCCCCACCCTCACCACCCCTTTCTGTCAGGACCATGTTTGACAGTATCAGACTCATCAAAGGAAGGGAGAGCACTTAGGAGACCACTGACTGTCAGTGAAACGTTTCAGATTTTGGGGCCAAGTGATGGATGAGCCAGGGTGAGTTGATCATGGAGGTGCATGAAGAGTGCTACAGGTGGAAAGCATGTGGAGTGGAAGGAGAAATGAAGGAAGGAGGACAAGGAATTGGGGGATGAAGAGAAGCTGCTGACAGAGTATTTCCACCACAACTGTAAGATGAAGAGACAAGAAATGGCCTTTCAGAGAGCTATGTCTGAGAGACTAGTTGGGCTCATGAGCCATGGATATAAATCCACAGGGCTGCCACACCAGCTGGGTTACTGCCAGGAAATGAATTTCCCAGGGCCATTTCTTCCTCCAGTCCCCAGGGCAAACAGACCAGTCACCCCACACCACCCTGCGAACGCAAGCGCAGAACAATACAGTGAGTTGTGGTGCTATGAATCATGGGTATATGTGCCCCGATAGCTCTGTTGTTTGTCATGGACACATACGGTACGAATGCAGGTGAAAGGGCATGACAGCAGTGTGCTAATATTGACATGTTTGCAGAAGGCCACTGGATGTTGACTATCCTGCAAGGACTTCATGAAGTGTTATAAGTTTGCTTTTCTTCTCTGCTGGAGCTCTGCTTCTTTTTATGCCCATATAAATCAAATTGAAATCTGAAGGCTGACCTAGCCCAATGCACAACCAAAGCGTGATATCTTTGTTCTTTAGTCAATGCACACTACATAATGTATCTCTTTCTGTTCTACATCACACAGGTCGCTCTAGGAGGAGCAGGCATGCAACACCTCTGAGTCATACTTCTTCAGGTCAGCTTTTTGTTTCCTTCCCTATGTTAATACTTACAAAATACTGATGGACACTTTGGGATTTTTTTCCCCACTTCCACCAACTAGATTTAGGCTTGGGAGGATTATATTTATATCAGTAAATGTTGGCAAGCATCCACTTTACACCTCCCCCCCATAAATGATAATAAAAAAATACATATAGGCAAAGTAAGAAAAATGCTACTTGAGAACTTAAAAGTTTGATTTAAGGATGTTTGTATATTTTGACATGTGATGTTGGCAATTTATATTTTAACCAGGCATAAAGTTTGCACTTTTTGAATCTCAATATCTCCTGTCCTTAAATAATTACTATGTGACACCCGCACACACACACATATAATTTCCTGCAAAATTTTGAATTCCTGTGGAAATTTAAATGGATCAAAATAGAAAAAAAATATTTAAAATAAATATCGATATTATCTGTCAAAATTATAAAAAGAAATCAAATTCTGCCAAGCCTAACTACATTTCCACAGTGGGTGGCATGCAGGCGATTTGCATAATGTCTCAGTGTTGATTGCTTTTCACATCCTTCTGAAGAAAATAATGCATGCTTAATGAAAAGAAAGGCACCCTTTAAACAAACCAAATAAAGAAAATAAGAGTTAACACACGTATTGAGGTCAGAGAGGGCCAGAGTTCATGCAACTCACATGAGTAGCAATCACATGAGGCTGAAGTCAACTTATTGTGTGATCCTCTGAGCAGGTTTTGCAGCATCAAGCCAGTGTGGGTAATACCTGAGGCAACATGTTAAAGACCAAAGAGGAAAAGGTACCCAGAAAAGTGGCCTTGGGGCATAGCCAAGGAGTCACTGAGCAGCAAACTAAGTGGTAGCTGAAAGCTCTTAGAACTCTGGTGAACTTTTCAGAAAGTTGCCCGACTGCCTGCTACCTGCCTGGAGCTGGGAAGAGACATCATTGATAGGTGCTTTTATACAGTCTCTAGTGGTGGCTTCTAAGATCTGGTTTCCACCGTTTTTGTACCAATTCATTTTGGTTGTGAGGTGTACTTACAATAATCAATTTTCAGGAGCAATCTATACTAATCTGAGGCTTTACACTGTTATAACTGAGTCAGACCAGGGATTGTACCAATATAACTAGTTCAGGATAAAAATCACACCCCTAACCTAAATAGTTAAATTCATACTAAAACTGTGCAGCGACCACCCCGAAAGTTACAACAAATTGTCTAACTTGCTTACACTGCATGTCAGTCAGTCCTTCACAGCTATTATCCTTCATGAGAGGTACAAATGGAAGGTCACAAGGCTACTTGCTTTTGCATGTTATGCATCATATTAGTTCCTCTTTTTTTTAAAAAAAGCTAACTTTTGTTAAGTTAGCAAGGGAGCAGGGACAACTCAGTGCTGGTGAGTCAAAGTTGTTTCATTCAGCATGAAACTCTCAAAAGTTTACTCATCCAGAGCTTCTCTTGTTTAAGTTCAGTTTGTTCTCTCATTTGTTTCTTTTCCCCTTTCCCAGTTCAGCTGTGGTTTCCCCTCCCTTGCTGCAGAGATGGGATGGGGAAGCCATGGTTCTTTCCCATTCTGCACTCCCCTGGGCCCTTCCCTCCTGGGGAGATGATTGCAAGAAAACTCAGTGATGTTGTTTGCCCTGTCCCCACCTCTCATGAGAGAAGAGGATCTAACTTAGCTGATTGTATTTTATGTTCAGCTATGACTGTAAGAGATTAATCCTGCCTTATTCACACTTCCTAAACTCCCCTACAATCAATTTAGAATCATGTTCTCAATGTTTTATGATATAAAAATGTTTCAATAACTAGGGAGGGTTTGGACAAACTGTCTGTCATGCTATCTGGAGTGGCTCATGAGTGAGAATACCAATCTCAGGGCAGACTGTTAAGAACCAGGGCACAAACCCCCAACTGGTTGTGAACGCTATACTTCGATTCTACCAACCAAGTCACAAGTGTAAACTCCTCAGGCATTATACAGCCTTACCATGGAGTCTCAGGCCAGGTCTACACTATCTGCCAGATTGGTGGGTAGCGATCGATCTTTCAGGGATTGATTTATCACATCTAGTCTAGAGTAGACATGATAAATCAATCCCTGAGCACTCTCCCGTCGACTCCAGAACTCCACCGCCGCGAGAAGTGCAGGCGGAGTCGACAGGGGTGTGGCAGCTATCAACTCAGTGCTGTGAAGATGCTGCGGTAAGTCGACCTGAATACGTTGACTTCAGCTACACTGTTCCCAGGCTCAGACAGTCCGCCTGGGCTACTGGTCTATCTTGTCACCCAGGCATGCCCAATTAACACCAAAGATCACTAAATATTGAGGATCAGTCACGTATCCCAGGTCACCTTAGATCTCACACAAAAGATAACACTGGTAGCCAATCCTGTAACAAACTAACTAAAGGTTTATTAACTAGGAACAATAAATTAAAGTTATTTACAAGATTAAAACAAATAAACATACACACAAATGAGTTGCAGTCTTAGGTTTCAGATGGTGATATAACTCTCCATTAGCGCTAACCCAGGTTAGTCCTGGGGATTTCTTGCTTATGTTAGAAATTTGTCCCCATTAGAGTCCAAACAACATAAAAAGACCGCAACTCCTTCTGGTCAGGGTTTTTTTATTATTATTATTTTATTTTTCTTATCACCCCCACCCTAGAGTCCAAGCTGATAGGACGTGGGGTTCTGCATATAAACTCATCCTGGGTGGGTGAGGGGAGCAACTAACAAAGTCTTTGAATTACAATGGCCCATTTGGATTCAACAGTCCTTCCTACTAGGCAGGAGATAACACTTTTTGTAAGAATCCAGCATTTTGCATTAGGTCAAGTGTTGGATTTCCACCCCCCACTTCTTTAGTGAGTTACAGCGTTTCAGAAAAAACATTTTACAGTTATAGAGCAAACACTTAAGCACTACCCTATAGCATGGGACACTAATATTGTAAGTAGGATTAATTCATGTAGCATCCTACAGCCTTCCATAAAGTCTAAACACTAAACACATTCTTATAACACTAGTATCTGTTTGAACTATAGTAACACACAGGTAAGCCACACTGGTTCCAGCTATTTTTTTGTCAGTGTTCTGTGAGGCCCAGGGCCTTGGCATGAGCTGGCACCTGGTCTGCCAATGTCACACTGACCAGAGAAGAAAATGAAATCGGCAGAAGCAAGGAGGCAACGTCTGCCGTCTTCATATTTGTCAGAGGGGACTAGAAAGGGAAAACTCTGAGTGTAGTTGATATTTTGAAGAAAGAAAAAAAAAAACATGACACTGCTTCTGCAGGTTAGCCAGCTTCATCTCATTAACTCAGGTTTATGGTGTATTTTACAGTTTACATGCTCATTAAATTCAATATAAAAAGGTTGGAAATTTAAAAATAACTATATATTTTATTTGAGTAATGATCTGACACCAGTGAAACGATGTGTGTGTGTGGAGAGCGGGGGGTTAGGGTGACCAGACAGCAAGTGTGAAAAATCGGGACAGGGAGTGGGGGGCAATAGAAGCCTATATAAGAAAAAGCCCCAAATATTGGGACTGTCTCTGTAGAATCAGGACATTTGGTCACCCAGTGGGGGTGTTAATCCAGCAAGTCATGCCCAAGTTGGACCCATCTGTCACAGCCTGTTATTTAACTGCCTTCACTGTTGCTAGAACTGCAAGTTTCCTCTGGAAGAGACTGTCCAGTGATGGGGAATATCAGGGTATGCACAGCTATGAAAAACATGGTCAAACCCTCTCGCTGAATGTGTTTAATGTGGGGGTTTTAGCTGTGCAAGAACTGCAGGATAATGGTGGTCTTACACATAGGTGGTCACCATGGGCAGCCAGTGGAGCCCCTGCCGCCCACTCTCCCGCAGCCAGAGCCTCAAGTCGCCCTTTCCCTTCTTGCAGCCGGAGCCCCGAGACTGCCTGCCTATCCCACGGCCGGAGCCCCGAGACTGCCTGCCTATCCCACGTCCGGAGCCCCGAGACTGCCTGCCTATCCCACGGCCGGAGCCCCGAGACTGCCTGCCTATCCCACGGCCGGAGCCCCGAGACTGCCTGCCTATCCCACGGCCGGAGCCCCAAAGCAGAGCTCCCTGTGATGCCAACAGCAGGTTGAAAACCAGTATGAGGAACAGTGAATGTTTTTAGAAAAAGCCCGTGTTGTAGCTAGAGCCTTCATGACGACCAGGCTGAGAGAACTTTGCTATATTTGTAGGTGAGACTAAGATATCGAGGGAAAAAAATATATAATCAAGCTGCTTAATCAAGCAGAGAAAAAAAAGATACAGTTGAAAGCGTCCACAGCCAAATGAAGAAGCAAACTGAATTACAAGATCTGAACTAGAACATTCAGCTGGTTTAGGAAGATAAGAGTATAATGCAAACTGGTAACATTGTAATCTGACTCCTTTCAGACTACGGAACAAATGGAGGAGAGCAGGCAAAAATATCAACCAGAGTGTCCTCATATCATCTAGCAGGGTGCCAGGAATGATTCAGAGTGGTTAGGGAGCAGTGAAAGTTGCAGCTCTCTACACCCAGCAAAGTCCCTTCCAACCCAGCAGGGACTGACTCACCTTTGAGGCAAGACCGGTGGCATTTCTGCCATCACACACCTGCTTTAGTGCCTTGGGTTTTCTGCCAGTGAGGGGAGGATTTAATTTGCAGTAGCTCTCCTGGGAGAGAACTCCCCAGTGTGCCGTCTGCAGTGCCTGGTGCTCCACTGTGTACCAAAGCAGCCTGCTGCCCTTACAGACTTTCTACTGTCTGTTAAACCCTGCAGTAAATCCATCCTTTAAACATCCAAAGCTAGCTCTTCACACCATTCCTTGTTCCTCTTTATCAAAGTCAACCAGGAATAACAAGCTACTTCAGTTAGGAGGATGATACAGTGGGAAATGAAATACAAAAGTAGGTGAAGCAAGAGGATTCAAAGAAATCACATTAATCACTTCGCTCTTTTGTGACCAAAAGGTGTGTGGGTGTGGATGTTTTTGTTGTTGGGTTTTTCCATTTCATTCTCTCCAGTGGAAACCTGCAATTGACTGGGAGGGAACAGGCTTATTACATAAGGGATAACACTACAGTAATACTCCCACTCTGAGACCTACTACAGTGCAGTGCATGTAAACTACTCACATTCAAGTGGCGATAAGAGTCAATTATCTCAGGACTGGAGCCGTTAAGTTTGCAAAGAAAGGGGATGTTGGCCTCCCAGCAGGGAGAAGAAATTTCTTTCAAAGGCGAATTATTACACAAGATGCACAAAACAAAAGGAGGAAACCATTCTGCTAACCCCGTGTTGGATCTCACATCAAAAGGACGGATTAACCCCTTCGACATGACACTTCTTGTCCACCAAAGTCTTGGTTTATGACAAGTTCTTTCTCCACAGAGCCCCACTGCAAGTAATGTGGAATGAAGCTCACAAAATAACTTAGTCTTAGATTCTAAGGCCAGGAAGGGCCACTGTGATCACCTCGTCTGACCCCTGGTATGGCACAGACCAGAGAACTTCCCCAAAATATTTCCTAGAGCACATCAGACATGTGGCATTTTTCTGTGTTTTAGATGGATGCCCATATTTGATGATACCTTAAGCTACAGCCCGTCAAAGGCATGGCTATTCTTTTCACAGTATAAAGGCAGGCAGTCATGAGTCAGACACCTCACCACTCATGAGATTTCCCTCCTAGATTAAGTTGGGCTTTTTGATCTGCCTTTTTATTTAACTTCCTCTGCCCTCCCCGAATGCATAGGTGAGAAACAATGTGGGAGCTGGAGCTCTCCTCAAACCCAAGGGGGTTACCAATTGTGGGTTAGATAAAGACAGCTTTGAATCCCTGCTGAGATGGGCAACAGTTGAAGTAGTGAGCTACAAGTGAAAGGCTTGAGCATCATCCTACATGAGTGCTAAACTTACACTGAGCATGAGGCTTGTGTTCTAGAAAGGTAAATTTACTAAGGATTTGGCTACACTGAGATTTTATGGCGCTCTAACTTGCTGCCTCAGGGGGTTGAAAAATCACCCCTCTGAGCGCAGCAAGTCTGAGTGCTTTAAAGCGCTAGTGTGAACAGGCTTCCAGCGCCGGGAGCCAGGCTCCGAGCCCTCAGAGCTAATCCCCTTATGGAGGTGGATTACCAGGAGCGCTAGGACAGCTCTCTCCCAGCGCTCCGGCACGACCACATTCGAACTTCAAAGCGTTACCACAGGAGTGTTCCTGCTGCAGCACTTTGAAATTTCAAGTGTAGCCAAGCCCTACCTCTCTTTTTGATCTTTACAAATTTATGTCAGCTGGTCTTCTGCTCTCTGGACAGGCACCACAGATAAAATCTCCCACATTGCTCTCCTCTCAGACACACTAATTCTGCCACACCTAATTCTTGAAAGGACAACTCCCATCAACCTAGTAAAAGCAACAATTAGCACATCAGCCAAGTACCATGCTGTGCAATACAAAATCAATCCAATAATCACTTTAAAGTCCTTATATTAACTTTTATGTACAGCTGTATATTCTTCAGTGTTGCCAACTCTCATGATTTTGTCATGAATCTCATGGTAATTATTGTTTTCCTTAAAGCCCCAGCTCCTGGAGACAAGTGAATAGGTGATGATTTCAGCCTTCATGCATAAAGAAAGTTTGTAACTCTTGTGGCTGTGGAGAAAGCTTCAAAATGTGACCCCAGCGTACCCTGAAGGTTCAAAAAGGACAAAGCAAATAAAAATAACATCAAATCTATTATTGTTATACAATCTCATAATTTCAAAGCCTATCGTGATTTTTGGTGAGCCCAACTCATGATTTTTGAGCATTTGGGATTGGCAAGACTAATTCTTGCACCCCATATGAATCAGAAGCAGGGTTTGAACCTATAGGACAGAAAACTTCTACACTAGATATTGAGTAACTGTTAGTGGAAAAAGCTTACCATGTGGACAAGTCTACACAGGGAAACACCACACACGTGGTCAGCGGATTAGACAAGTACCTATGGGAGAGCAGTAGAATGCTAGGCTTTAGAATTCTAGTTTTCCTGCATCCATGGACAGATTGTAATCTAGTGGTTATAGATAGCATCACCAAAGATAACTCCTTTCCCCTGCCCTTGTGTTTGGGTTATCTATGATCTGAACCTGAGACCTGTGGTGAATAAGTGAAAGTCCCTTTAGCTAAAATTCCAGAACTCTAAGCACAGAAGTGGTAGCACTCAGACCACCGGTGTATTATCGCCTAGGGCCGACAAGGCCTAGGCCGGCAAATTTGCAGGGGCAGCAAATTGATAATAGCCATAGGCACCAACAGGTGCTTGTGCTACCCTCGCCCCCATTCCAACCACTTTCCCCAGACCGGCCTTCTCCCCCAGGCACGCCACGTTTCCCCTCCTTCCCCCTCCCTCCCAGGTTTTCTGAGTGAAAGCGCTGGCACGCTCAGGGGAGGAGATGAAGTGGAGGTGAGCCGGGGCGGGGGGGCCACGGGAAGTAACTCTTGGGGGGTGCAGAGGTCAGATGGGGCTAGGGACAGCAATTATTTCAGGGCTTAGGGGTTGCAAAATCATTAATCCGCCACTGGCTCAGCCTGCTAGATGGGGTTGAAATGGTGGAGGGTGACAGTCACACTGTGTTAGCATAGGTTACAGAAGCACACATTTGAAATATCTTTCTGAAAGACACTGGCAGGGTCGATGCGGCCTGGTTCTGCTAGGTAAATGCTTTTGTTTCTGTTCATAGTTCCATTTGAAGTGACCTTACGCAGGCTCTGTTATCTTCTCTGTGAACTGGTGAATAATAATTGCCTCCGAGATCTGAAACCTTACCTTATTATAAGGGTTTTAAAGAGAGCAGGATTATTATCAGGAGGAGGAGCGACTAAAACTCATGGTCTCCACCCTTGCAGTCCTGAGCACTCTCCACTGGCTACCATACGAGTGTATGAAAGCTCAGGGCCTTCCGCACCCGTTTCAAAATCACATGCATCGTGCAGCTTTTCCTGAGACACTCCACAGGCAGGGGCAAAGACACATTTGCAAGAGTTATAAACACTAAATCATTTCAGTATTTTACGTCAGCAATGGAACACCTTTCGATGGCAGGAAGGATTGAATGTAAGGAAGAAAGAGGGTAAGTACAGGCACTCCTGTCTTTCGCAGAGTGTTGAGGGTGTTCTTCACACTGGTTTTTATTAGGCACTATAATTGTGGACTTTGTTCAGCTACAACAGTAGACTGAGGCACATCACATGATATTAGTCTCCAAAATTGACCCTCTAAAAAGGCATGGCAGCGCAGCAACTACATACACAGATATTCAAAGTTTGGCAGCTAAAAAGTGTGCTGATGTGCAAAGCTGCTCCTATTTGCTGAATTTTGCTCAACTTAAAAAAATAGCATGCTCTGTGTGGGGAGAAGTACAGAGAGGAAGAAAAGGGAGTAACTCTGTTAATTATGATAATTTGATGACTAGCATTATAACAAGGAAATCGGCTTATTCATCAGTTATTTACTGAGCAGTGCAAGAGTTTCTGCCAGGAAGTTATTTTGTATTGCAGTACAGGTTTGAATAGTCATGCTCTCATTCAGTCCAGCCTTCCATTTCAATTACCTTATTTTGAAACACTATTTTATTGGCAGGTATTTAACCCTTACCTCTACAGCTTTGTCTTTCCATTTCCATCAAGCTGGCCATTCGAGGGATCTTTTCCTATCTCACAAGCTGACCCTGCTAGTGGTGAGGGCAAACGTCCACAATGGGAACTGAACCTTGTTTCAGGAGTTCTGATGAGCATATATTCCAGGGATTCTTTCACAATGCTTCTCTGGAGTCCTCAACAGGATCACTGGTGATACTGCTGGTTCTCCCAGGGTGCCACCAGGAACTGGGGTACCACTGAGCCCTCTGACCCACTAGTATAGGCTCCCTCTCACACTGTGCTGCTGTGACAAGTTGCAAAGCCCTCAAGCTTGCACTTTCACCAGCAGTCACACAGGTAGGGATACATCCAGCTTCCCAACCTAGGACCCCAGAGCAGTACTGTCCTGCCCTGGTCAAATCTGGCCAGTATATGGGTTTAACACCCTCTCTGCCTCTCCCTCAATGTGAAGAGGACTATGTACACTTGTGATAACCAAGCTGAGATTTTTCCCTAGACGCTTCAAGTCAAACGCACACCCAATTTAGATAGATGTTAAGTTTATTAACTACAAGAGATTAAAACATATTTTATGTGATTATAAGTGATAGCAAATAGATCGAAACAGATTGCGGGTTTGTTTATTTACTAGGTAAACTGAGCTTAACATACTAGATAGGGTAAGAATGTGCTAATTCATATCCTCCCTGAGTGATAAACAGGCTGGCAGTTTAAGGCACTAGCTGCTGCCTTGGCTTTTCAGCTCAGGTTTCCCAGGTTTTCATACACAGGCTAGCAATCCCTTAGCCTGGGACCATCACTTCCCATAGTTCAATCCTACTTTCTCCAGTGTTCCAGGAGCCAACATACCTTCTACCCTATACACAGACATATCCAAAGGAGGAAGAGAAATGGAGATCCTCTTCCACTGACCTACAAACTGGGGGAACTCTCCCATGGAGTTACAGCACCTAGGTCCCTCCTTGAGAAAGCAATGAAGATTCCTGCCAGAAGCAGGCATCTGCTACCCTAGCTGACCTAGCAGTGGGGATAGAAGAATCCTCCAAGTGTCTTTACCTCTTGAATCCCACTCCTCTGGTTTATACACAAAGACTCCTTCAAGCAGGCAGCTGCCCTTTTTGCCAGGCTTCCAAGGGAATGAAAAACTCGAGGTTTCTTTGGGGGAGCAGAGAAAAGATGCTCTATATGCTAGCATTACTCTTCTCTCACTCTCCATGCAACCTGACTCAAGCTCACTGGTGCTCATATGAAACCGAGTTGTAGGTTTATTACCTACATTCGGCACCTAAAACTGACAGGGCTCCATTAATCAATCTTTCCCCAAACAATACAAGTGTCAAGAGACATTACTTATTTTACCAGAGAATGTTTCCACTTAAAAATCTGACTTCCTGGCAATGTCAATGTCTTCTGGCTCATGTGTACCTGCAGCAATTCCTCATCATGCAGTGCAAAATAATCTGAAAGTGGTTTGCATAATATTTAGCACCTGTAGGTGCTCTACAAACAGTGTTTACTACACCCAAGAGCGAGGTATTGTCTTCAATGTGCATCCTACTTTTGGCTAGAGATTTAAATTTCAGAACAGTATGTGGGCCCTGAAATCTAGCAGGGATCACTACCTACCTAAACGAAGCTGACTCCAAAGTGAGTTTATAATAGAACCTTCCTTCCCCCACAGTGTGATCTCAGATAAGTGCATTTGAGTATATGCCTGCTACAAATGAACATGCACAGCTATTTATTCCATCAGAATGCTGAACCTGTAGTAGTTTAGTTATTACACATGCACAATGAGTCCTGTTTTTAGACTAAAGTAACTTCTGAACAGAATTTGTCACTCAAACCAAATGTTATTAAATATGAATTCCTATCTACATATGAAGTCCATTAAGTCTTGGAGGAGATCTAAAGCTAATTTTAAATTACTAGTGGTCAGAACACAGTAATACTGGAAATACATTTATTTTTTCTCTAGTGTTTTCTTGGGATGACTGAATACTGTACTCAGTTACATAACAATTATATTGTCCAAATATAAATCATAAGCAGCATCCTATAGTGGTCTTCCACGTTACTCTGCAGACATCTCTCCATTCCTTTTTAAATGTACTGCAGCTCCATGGGCTGCAAGGCCTTCTTGTTTCATCTCCTTAGCGTTTTAGTCCAAATATTTGTATTTCTTCTTTCCAATAAGTTGGATTTTTTGGAGGATCAAATTGAGGAGTACTTCCTTGTAGTTCACAACTCAGCATGGATACACCTTGAAGACTTCTCAACTATATGTCTGCTATGAGAATATGAGCTCACCCATTTGTTATTGCATTGGCAGATTTAACTGGAACAAAAGTTAAAACACTGTGGCATCCCCTTATGTCTACTACAGACAGCTGGAAAAAACTACATGGGCCAACATTCATCTGCATACAGGCTCCTCACCTGGGACTTTCTCCTACAGCACAGTTTGCATCAGCATAGCACTTCATTCGGGAAAGCCTGCATCTCAAGTTAGAGTCTATGGCAATAAAGGAGACTTCCCGTACTTACTACAAAAGCACATTTCACAGTAATTATACATCAATTCAGTTCCAAGAAATTTGCTCTATTTAAAAAATATATTTATTCGATGAGGAATAGGTTTAATAAAACACGCCACATGGTTTCAGTTTCACATTTTATGTGAAAAAGTTTCACATTTTACACATGTAAATATATTACAAATCCACTTTTCATCAAAGTTCAGTTAATGTTGCAGCATTTTCCCATTGTCTTGGTCTTTCAGGCCATCTAATCACCATCATCCATGGTAATCAAAAAATCAACTTTTTTGGTAATCCTGAAAAATGGTAAATTAATTTTTATAGTGTAAGTAATTTCATTTGTACTGATAAATGAGGTTAAGGTCCCAATCCCTTACTCAAGATTTATCTGAACAGCAAAATCTGTGAACAGGCTAGCTTATCAGAGCTAGCTTCAATCCACCTAGCATAGGTAACAGTAGCAGTGAAGACAGCACAGGCATCAGTATGGGCTCATGAGCCAAGTATGTACCTAGCCTCTGTACTCCGCTCTTGAGCCCACAAGGATGCCTGCACTGCTCCCTATACTAGCTGGATTCAGGATAGCTTGGATAAACATGCACAGCTTTTGCTTGGAGCTATATCCTAACTACTCTTTAGGCCCTGTCTAGTCTTGGAGCAGGCTTATGTAAGACCAGCTATAACAGTGCATGAAAAGAATTGTCCAGAACATCTCATGTGTTTACATGAAGCATGCAATACAAAATTAAGCTGTATTCATAGAAAGCCATTTTGTACTCCTAAAAAGTTTCCTAGCTATCTCTGTGCAAGGCTGTGAGACATGGAACATTAGGCCCACCTGTTTTTCCTTCCATTTGATATAAAAAGCTACAGTTTAAAAGAGAATTAAGCTTAGCACAAAAAAAAGGGCAAGTGTCAATGAGGTGGGTGACGGTATTGTAATGAAGTTTTTCTAGTTTCACAATAACTGTAGCATATTGGTACAGTGGAGGAAATGAAGACCCTTTCAATGTCTGCTTAGGGGTTATACTAGACTTTTATTGTAGGTTCTGCCTTAGAGACTGGTAGGATAGCAGCACTACTCCAGCCCTCTTTCCTGAGGTCCACTTACACTACAGATGTGACCTGCTAAAACATGGCGGTCTCCTAGCATCCCTATAAATAAGCGGAGGCTTTTTGTTTAAAAATGGTTTGGTCCAATCCACATTACAAGTCACTGATAACCATGCTCACCAATTTATTTAATGTTAAACTGCACAAGGAGTTTTAGACAAACATTTTCTCTACCACTGCTCTGAAGAATTTACAATCATTAGTTGTATCTGTAGAGGAGAATACACCAAGTCATTACATTGCTTTCTTACCCTTTGTTAAAGCTCAGAGAAAATGCACAAAAGAACTTAGATCTTGCCTACACGATCACTTAGGATATGTCTACACTGTAGTAAAAACCCGTGGCTGGCCTATGTCAGCTGACTAAGGCTTGGCGGACTCAGGCTGCAGGGCTATAAAATTGCAGTGTAGAGACGTTATCTTCCCCTATGCAGGACAAACAATGGGAATTTGCTTAAATATACCACATCCAGATCTTCAGAGGCCTGACTCAAATTGTGCACCTTTGAGGCATTTTAAGAAAAATACTGTCTCCAAACTTGCACAGGGACAAGATCCACAGATTCTCCGCCAGGGAAGAAAAAAATAAAAAGAAATGAAGGAGTGGAAGCCATGTCATCCTTTATGGTCTTGGCTCAAAACATCTGGTACTTTGCTTGTGCAGCTCCAGAGGACATGGCTGTCCAAAAGGCTCTCAAAGCTCAGGATCTCTGAGCAAGTACATCCTACACATGAAAACATGTGGAGGCCAATAGTGGGATGATGTTTGGCTATAAAATTAAGAATGTGCAGACCAGAGAAAAGAAAGAGTTACCTTTTCCATAACTGGTGTTCTTCAAGATGTGTTGGCTCAGATATATTCCACAATAGGTGTGTGCGCTCACATGTACACTGGTGTCACAAGTTTTCCCCTGGCAGTATCCATAGGGGAGCACCCCTACCGACCCTGCAGTGGCACCTCCATGGCCCAGTATAAGGGGCGCTGTGCACGCCCCCCATCCTTCTTGCCAGATAGGGGAACAGAGGGGAAGGAGGGTGGATGTGGAATAGACATGAGCAACACATCTCAAAGAACACCTGTTACAAAAAAGGTAACTGTCTTTTCTTCTTCGAGTGATTGCTCATGTGTATTCCACAATAGGTGATTCCAAGCTATATCTGTTGGAGGTGGACTTGAGAGTCCTCCTGCAGAACAGAGGGAGGAGGGGCCATAATCAAGGGACAGCAAAGAGGCAGGCATGGTACTTTGCATGTCCACTGGCACCAGAAGATCCACCATCTGGTCGTTCTCAGCACGGTGCCCAGGATGTACGTCTCACTGACTCCTTCCTTGGACACTGGGAGAGGGAGGATGATGGTCGTTCTGAGGCTCCGGCCACCAAGCAAGCTCCCACTGGGGGCTGCATTGGGGGCCACGGTGCCCACCGTGCCAGGAGGCACCACTCCAGGGGTTGCTGAGGGCACTCCCCTATATGTACTGCCAGGCGAACAACTTCCGACATTGGAATACACATGAGCAAATCACTTGTACATTAAATGTTTACTACACCAGTCTTAAAATGCTCAGAATTTCCAATGAAATAAAATCAAAAGTCTCAATTAAAATTTAAGTAATTCCCTTTAATAAGGATCAAAGAGGACTTCTCAATCAGGTAACAGTCACAGGATAAGACTTATTAAATACTCTAATTTAATTATGGATATTGACAGAACTTGTGATACAGAAATTTTTCTACAACTTAGAATCTACATGGAATACAAGATATTTCTTTTAACAATGAACACCTCTTGAAAAAAGAATACTACAAGTCACCAAGGGGCTGAGGTTAGTGGCATGAGCTCAGATTTGGCCCGTTTAGAGAGCAATATTTCATTTGATAAGAGAGGAGACAATATATAGGTCATATTTCCTTAAACACTAGGACAGAATCATATACTTATCACACATCTTTAGTTTAAAATTAAAAATATAAAAATGCAAATATTTAGAAAAAAATTACCTTGATCTATTCCTTCTGTTCTCTTCCTTTTTAAATTTAAAAGTGAAGTTTGTTGTTCCTTTAAGGCTTCTGCAGGACAGTTTGGTCTTGGCAATTGACTTCCTGGTGTTGGTCCTGGTCGATTACTAAAATATTTCTGTTTCAGTGCCTTAAAGATAAGAAGGGGAGAAAGCTGGTCAAGTTAATAGTGTGCACAAAATTGATTTGAAGCTATATTCTCTCTTTTCTTAATCTCCTTGCTTACAATTTAGGACATTTCTGGGGGTTTGAAGAGCGAAGTTGTACTCAAGAGTAGCTACAAAATCCAAGATTTCAGATTCTCTCAGTGACTTCCATGCAGTTTGCCCAATTTACAAGTTGAGATAATTTGTCTATCATCATCTGTATTACAATAGGTGCCTAGACTCGGCAACCAAGATCCCCGCCCCATTGTGTCAGATTCTGTACATGAACACTAACTGTAAGCTCTTCAGAGCTGGAACTATCTAAATAGACAAGACAAAAAAGGAAAGGGGCACAAAGACTGATTTTTCCAAGATCACCAGTGACACCTCTGGCAGAGCCAGGAACTAAAGCCAGATTCCTGGAACACCATCCTTATGCCGATTTACAAAGTAAGCTGGCCTCTGTTCTACTCTTCCCTAATCACTTTGGGTTCTGCAATGCCAAAAAGAAAAGCTTGTTACTGAGGACATAGAGGACTTTAACACACAGGAAACAGATATGTAAAATTGACACTTTTGTTATGGAAGTTAAATTATACCCTTCTTACCCCTCCACTTTAAAGCAGATTTCAGTTCCACAGCTTCTATAAAAAAAGCAACTTTTGCATATCCTAATTATAGCATTCAGTCTCTGCTGTAAGTCAAGCCACATCTGGAAGAAGCCAGGAGTTTAAAAGTTGCAAGTCTTCTGCTTTAAAATGTGTTATAAAATAGGATTCTGTATCTGTCACGGAGGTCGCGAAAGTCATGGATTCCCTGACTTCCTGTGACTTTCGTGACTTCTGCAGTGGCCAGTGTGGCTGACCTCAGGGCCACCCAAGCAGCTGGCCCTGGGAGCAGCTGCTCAGGTGGTCCTAGGGACAGCCACTCCAGCTGCTGCTGGAGCTGCCACAGCTCCGGGGTCAGCCACTGCTCTGGCAGCCCCAGGCACCTGGTCCCAGGTTCGGCAGGAGCAGCTGCGGCTCTCGGCAGCGGTCCCAGGGTTCCCCCGGTGACATCCAGAGCTCCTCCCTGCCCCCTGTGATGGCCCTCCCCCAAGATTCAATCAGGGGTATTTATGGTACAAGTCATGGACAGGTCATTGGCCATGATTTTTTGGTTTTTGTCCATGACCTGTCCATGACTTACTAAAAATACCCATGTTTAAATTGTAGTCTTAGTTATAAATGGTCCTCCTGCTACAGTAGTTTAATTCATATTTTGCGGCTTGATTCTTGAATATCAGCCTATGAAAAAGCACTTCATAAGTAGTCTCTAGTATAGCATTCTATTTTACTAGAAACTGAATGTATACTAAAACTAATATCTGATAAAGAGGCAGATAATGCTATGAAAGTGTTGTTGAAAAGGTCTACCTAAGGCACTTAAATTCATCTCCTGTCCTATCCCCCAAAATGTAATCTTTCTTGAGTGGTGAGGGAAATTGCAGTGATCAGGTAATGGAACTTTTGTTCTTTGCATGCCAGAGGGAACACTGCAACAGTGGGAGAGGGAGAAGAAATAAGTATGCACATGATAAACCCAAAATGTAGTGAATTGTCCTTTTCACTTTTTTTTTTTTTTTTTTTGGAATATCAGAGAGCATGGACTCACAACAATAAAGTACTGTTCTGGAGGGAAAAAAAAAAACAAAAAAACCCCATATACATAATGGTCAGGGGGGTTATCATCAATCCTGCTCTATGGGCCACTGAGAATTCATAATCTCTGCAGAGAGCTAATTCTACTCTTTTGTTAGTGAAAACTCTTGGGGGGGACTTCTTAGTCAGATGCTCTGACTTCACTAGCAGTACCATCCCATCTTAAACGGGAGGCCAGGAAGGGATTGCAAGGGTGAGTTTTTAGAGCCCATTGGAAAATATTTTCAGCAACTCCACAAACAATAAGAGTAGAAGCTCAGGGAAAAAAAAGCAGAGGAAAAAAGAGGAAAAGAAAAAATTAACCGGCTTTTGGAGAGTCTACAAAGCCCCTCACTCAGCCTCCTCCATCTTTGGAGGCAGAAAATTCTGGAGGGACTCTTTCTAAATTTCAAGGCCAGAAGAGACGATTGTGATCATCTAGTCTGGTCTCCTGTCTAGTACAGGCCATAGAACTTGCCCAAAATAATTCCTAGAGCAGATCTTTTAGAAAAGCATCCGATTTAATAATGGTCAGTAATGGACAATCCACCACAACCACTGGTAAACTGTTGTGTTCCAACACAGTTCCAATTACTCTCCCTGTTAAAAATTTCCAGTCTGAATTTGTCTAGCTTTAGCTTCCACCCATTGGATGGTGTTACACCTTTTTCTTCTAGATTGAAGAGCCCCTTATTAAATATTTCTTCCCCATATAGCTATTTACACTTAATCAAATCACCATCTACCTAATTACCTCTTATCCTTCTCTTTGTTAAGATAAAATAAGGGATGGAAGGTCCTGTATAAAGAGGTAGCTGAACAGTGTACTGATACTACAGAACATCAAGCAGACCCATACTGTCTCACTGTTTCCTTGTACTCCCTCATCTGTATCTATCATCTCGTCTTATACTTAAGCTGTGCATTTGGGGCAAGAGCCATCTATGTTCTGTGTACATTGCCCACCATAGTAGGGTCCTGATCAATGACTAGGGTTCCTAGGAGCTATGGTAGTGGTAATGCAAATATTGTTACAAATGTAGGATATAATTAAAGTGTTAAAAAAGCCTAGGAGCCACAAATCTTTCATCCATGTAACTTCAACCTAGATCTGTAGGGGGAGATTTTCAAAGACACTAGGATGATATTTTATCTCAAATCTAAACTATCAATCCTTGTATCCAAGAGATATTTAACTGATGCTAACAAGAGGTGTTAGAATGTACACAACCTATAACATACCATAAAAACAGTCTACCATACCTGTGTAGCTGTGACCCTAGCACAAGGATTAAATATGAATAGACCTTGGAGAAGATCTAGCAAGTCATCACCAGCTGCACTGAAGATATGTTGAAGTGGCATTCCAGGGAAACTTTTAAATGTTATGTAATCTGGAAGACTAGACATGCCCTACGAAAATAAAATGGAAATAGATTTTAAAAGAAAGAAAGAAAAGCTTAGACCCCAACTGAAGGAATTGTCATGGTGCAGCTTATGGATCAGAAGTAACAGTCAACTTTTAAAGCATCCTGTCAATCTGAAATTGAGTCAGTTTAATAAAAAACATTATATTAGTTTCAGGTAACAAACTTATCAATGTTGTTTTACAAACACACTCCCCTCTCTAAAGGATTTTTCCTACTATGCAGCATAAAGATCTCAACAAAGGGGAAAATAAATTACTAGAGAAGGGAAACAACAAAAATGACTATTCCTTAAGAGGGTCAAAATGCACTAACAAAATTGGGAAGAAAAATTCCCCTCTAGTCTGTCATTTTGTAATTCTGGGAGTGATTTGCAGTAAAACACAAGATTTTCAGACAAAAGCAATTTAAGTTGGACACTCTAACATGGAAGTCATTTGCATCAACAATGTGGGAGCCTATGTTCTGCATAAGCAATACTCTGCAACTGCTTCTGGAGTGGGAAACTGAAAAACTTTTCAAAAAAAAAAATTGAGCCCAACACATTAACATGTGTTCAAGTTGCAATAATGCATATCTTACTGCTACTTTCATCCAGTTTGAAAGTCACCTCTCTTCTTCCCCAGTATCAGTTACATTGATACACTTAAAATAGCCAAATGATGCTAAATATCTCTAGCAACATTTATACTGCAGAAAGTTAAAACCAAGCATACCACAGCATGTTAAAGTGGCAGTAAACACAATAAATGAATGAATGACATCTCTTTTGTATAGTCTACAGAACTGAGGGAAATTAAGGTTCTTAATTTTGAAGATTTACAAGATTTGAAAATTAATTTCAGAATCTCTCTCTGTTTTGGCCAAGTATCCTAAAAACCAGAATTATTGCAAGGTTAAAATTTTCATTAAGCACCAAGAACATGATAAAACATTGCAAGATCTTTAAACGCTTCCTTTTGAATTATGGTATGGCAGCATATAACTGTTTTGAATCAAAATGCATTTGCAAATCCTTACAAACTATCTGGCTATATCAAACAAGATTAAATGAAAAAGCATTAAATTATCACTCTTCCATGTGTCCCCTGGCTTTCATCGTACGATGAACGTCTATCATGAGAAGTTCTAGTTTCGCTCAAGTTACCACATGCTATTATATTAGGAGGTATCTGATCCAAATAACCCCAACTATCTGTCCTCTGCACTGTGTTTTGTAAATTCAACTAACAGTCTTTTTGAAATAAATTTCCAAATATTTTGGTACAACTGTAAATTTAAAAAATTGACACTACTATAAAAGAGAATTTTGAGATAGGTTTGTTAACTAAAGGACTTACAGGCCACTGTTCTTCTGTTGGAGTCCCCAGTGTTTCAAATATTTTTGTCAGCTGATCAAGATCAGAGTCTCCTGGCAAAAAAGGAACCTGTAAGAAGGCAAATGCAACAGCCATTTTGATTTAAAGGTTTAATCAACACTTGAACTTTAACTTCCAGGGAACAATTTTGATTTTTCCTTTTGTGAAAAGTATTCTACTATTATGGTAACATGGCTCTGGATACTAATTGGCTGTAGATGGGCACTGATGGAATGCTTGGAGCTTCACCGTGTCTAAATAGGTTTCAAATGCCATTTACATTTAGGCATGACATCACTAGTCTCATCATCACTAGATTTTCCATTATGAAGCTAAACAACCATTACATAAGTGAGATAGTACATAGGTTAGAAAGAGGCATACCTACTAAAGATTTTAAACACACCATGTTTGTTAAGTAACCTAAATCTGTATAGTTGCACGTTTTAAATTTTTCCTCAATTACTTGGTGATCTTTCCAATGCCCACAACTAGTAATGAAAGAGGAAGACTGATATTGGAGACAATCTAGGTTTTGTATTCCGAACTTCAGAATGAATTCTGTGATAACAATACTAGGAATTGAATGATCTCCACTTAAGCAAAAATAATGGGGTATTGATTCACTGTCTAACTGGTACTTGTCAAATTTAAACGACATTGGAAGTAGAGGAGGAAATTGGCCTAATTCAGTCAGCCATGTATTTACAATACACAAAGGCAGAAGATAGAGTTCTGGGACACGAGTTGAAGAATAAGGTGACTATTAATGTGTTAAGCATGAAGAATTAAATAATATTGACAGAGAGGGTAACTGAAATCAAAACTGAAAAGTCAGTGTAAATAAGATATTCATTAAAAAAATCAAAGCAAAGGGGACACCCAACGTTTTTGTGAAATTTAGTTTATATTTTCCTCTCAGTGTTATCTGTTTAAGAGACATTTAGGCTAAAAGTTTCTTAAAACTGTCTAAAACTACACAAAGTAATAACAAGTGTGCTGTAGTGCAGGATTGGATTAAATTGCCTGATAGGACTTTACCCTTTCCATCATTAACCCTCTTAAATATCAACATAATTTCTCTCAAGCTTATCCTACTTTAAAGAGTTTAGCTTTTTGAACAGACGGAACTGTATTGTAAAGGGCCCACTTAAAAGAGTTAGTCACTAGCAAAAAAAGAGCAAGGAAGAACTATGATCCATGCCCAAAATCTGAGAACCACCACATTAGACAGATGTTGATGTTAACCTTTGTTCTGCCGGTCCATGGTTCATAGGGGAAGGACAACACATGGAAAGTTAGTACATACTTTTAATGTTGCTAGACATTGTACTTCAGTTCATATGGAACAAGAGTCACGAGTGATATACAAGCAATGCATGACTTTGCTAATAAAAAAAGCGATGCAAGATGAGATGTCAGATTTCTGTTAATGATGAATTAAAATAGACAGTATGAAGCTACAAATGTCAAAGGTTAAAAAACAGAAGACTGAAGTACATGAGAACCTATGTACAAGAGCTATACTATAGATTAACAGAAATGTGTGTTCGAGGCTTACCCTAAGAAGCAGTTCTGCTAAGATACAGCCAACAGCCCACATATCTACACCTACACCATACATTCTAGCACCAAACAGTAGCTCAGGTGCTCGATACCATCTGAAAAGCAAGCAGAAACATTTTCAAGCAAGGATAATTTGCATAACACAGCAATGCGAATAAATAAAGCATTGAATTGAGTAGAAGTGTTACAGAAAGTTTATTGTTCACTCCCTGGATATTTATCATCAATTTAATGCCTGAAAAGATCTACATCATGGAGAGTATTTTTTTTTCCCTTTAAGGATGTGGCTCAACATCCCGATTTTGTGTACACCTCCCCAAAACAAAGTGAAATCGCAGATCATATTTGTGCTTAGCAAACAATTGGTCTGTAAACTCAAAAGACAGAAGATATAACTGGCCGTCTGAATAAACGAAAAAACAATCAAGGTTACTTGTCACGAAACAAAACTAGCAGGCATCAAAATTCCTGCCAATATCCAGATACCTCAAAAGTGACAATAACAGCCACAGATGATCTAAGTGCTGAGATTCTTGTAGGGAATGAATCCTAGCAGTTACTATTAACACATAGTAGCTAGTATCACTGCCTAAAACAATTCAGTTTATTTTACACATGAAGAGAACACCTTAATTAGATTCCACTTGCAGTGTTGAATACACTAGTATTCGAGAACAACTTAGTAGACAGCATAATAGCCAACATTTGGAACCTCCATCTCATTTCTTCCATTAATGAAACATCTAACACAGGCCTGCACAACATGTGGCCCGGGGGCCACATGCGGCCCGCACAGGCTCACTGTGTGGCCCGCAGGGAGGTGAGTAGGGGTGGGGCAAACCAAGCAGTGGGGTGGGAGGAAGCAGATGGGGGCAGGGCGAGGGCGGGGCTTTTCAGCCTATAGCTGTTTTTTTTGCAGTAATATGGCCCTCGCTGCTTTCCAAGTTGTGCAGGCCTGATCTAACACAAATCTAGCTTAATTTCTTCCATTAGAAAAAGACATTTAAAATAAATCCCAACTATTCATATTAGTGTACACAAATGAAAAAAATATTCTGGCAGTTCAGTTGTGCCTTGCACCCTCACTCTGTTTTTAGAAGTGTGTATTAAAAAAACAGATCCAATGTCAATTAAGACCATTTAGTTACCCTAAGACACAAGTGAGTGGTTAGGAATACTACATTCAGAACAAATAATTTGGTTAACATATAAAAGATAGAGTCTAAGCCTTGTTGTTTCAGAAGTTAACCACAACCAGACTTGCAAGACTAGTGCACATGCTTTCTTGTATTTCTGGAGAAAAGGCTACACCAAGAGTTACAGAAGATCTTGTATAGGCATGTATTCCATAATCTTTTTTACACAGACAGTGGGTGAGAATCTCTTATTGGACCAAATTTTGCTGGAAAGACAAGCTCTCAAGCTTACACATGTGACCTGAAGAGCTCAGTGTAAGCTTGTCTCTCTCAAGAGAATTTGGTCCAATAAAATATATTACCTCACTCACCTTGTCTCTCTAATATCCTGGGACCAACACAGGTACAACTATCCTTTTTACTGGCCGTTCTCAAAAGCAATTAAATAATCTCGCAAAGCTTTCATAGCAGTTATTAAGGTTCCCATTGCCACAGTCATATGAAGTTAGTTCTTGGGCTTGTGCAGAGCTGATTTTACAAGATACCCATCTATCCAACAGTCAAGCGGAGTGCGTTATTTCTTACCTTGTTACTACCTGGTGTGTATAGACTCTATTTGGGCTTCCAAAAGATTTTGCCAAGCCAAAGTCAGCCAATTTTAGAACCCCATTTTCATCTAGTAACAAATTGTTTGGTTTGAGATCCTGTCACGAACGGGACAAAGACAGTAAAAGGGACTGAATCAATAAAAGTATGACTAGTAATGAGCTCCCCAGGCACTCTTTTATTCAAGTTTTTCTAAAAGACAAGCTTCTCTCTTTATAGAGAGCCTCCTTTGCAAAAATAACACTGCATTACACCTATGAGCATCTTTGGCTGTAGTACTTCTACCACCTGAGCTGCAGATTTTCCAAACAGCTTTAAAAAGCTGATTTAAGTGTGGCCATATTTTTGCTGCCAAAGAGCAGCAGTTTAGTTTTGTGGCATTATTGTGACAGTTACAACAAACATTTTACAGATGCATTTGCTCCCTGAAGTGCAGTACACTTTTTATTTGCATTGATTTTTTAAAATATATTAACTAAAAAGTGATATGCAATTTAGCAACCTTCACTATACACTTGAAACCAGCCCTTTTTATTAAGCTCCATTTAGTCATTTATTTCATCACAATAAGTTGTTACTTCTCAGTTCAGAAGAGCCAAGATAAGAGTTGCAATCAAAAGATTTAAAGTACCATTACAGATATTAATGTTATGCCAGAGTACTCTATTGCAATTTTGAAATGGAAAGCTTTCGTAAGTAAATAGGAATACTTTCCTAACTGTACAGTGGATTGGTATTGTAGAGTTGTTCAACTATTGGGCTGCATGCATTGGAATTGAGTCTCCATAATAAAAATCACTAAAGTTTTCTCTCCCCCCTCAGCACCCACTCACGGGTTCCCTCCCCTTCCACAAAACTATGCTAAATGGACTTTACAGACAGTGAGATTACTTTTCAATGCTAGCCACACTTGTGGTTTTGAATTTTTCTTATTAGTCACATTATAAAAAAGCCACATGCATTAGCCATAATTCAACAGCTTAGCAGCCACATGTGGCTAGTGGCAAACGTATTAGACACTGCAGTTTCAGAGTATTCTTTCTTACCCTGTGTAGAATCCAGTGCTGATGTAAATATTCCAGTCCTTGAAGTGTCATCAGCATATATGCCTTGATGTGAGATTGTGTCAGCACAAGACTACTATCCTTTATTATAACCTGGGAAAAAACATGTTATGAAACTTTGTTTAATTATCTTATTACAATTATCTTTGCTTGAGAGAATAGTAACATTAAGCAAAGCTGAATGTTACCCGGTGCAATTGCTTAGAAGATTCTATGCCACTGGGTTGTGTAAAAAGTAGTGGAAATTCTTAAGTTTCTCCAGAAAAAATTAAGCTATCTACACTGGAGAATGGAAATTGAAATGGAGACCACAGCTATTCCAGATACCTTATTTGTGTTAAGTTTATATTGATTCCATGTTTTCCTCTACCTGCATGACCACATAAGCTTGATCTGAAATTTCAGCTTCTTCCAGCTAGTTATTTCACGAGCTAAAGTGCCTCTCTTAGGCAAGAGGAATATGCTAAACTATAACTCTACCACCTCAACAAAATATACTGCATATGCTATTGCAGCAAGCTTCTTCACATAAATTCTCATTTACACTTGTTTGCTCTGCCTGAACTATTTTAATCTTCCTTCAGTATAGCTCCAGGACTCTAGCCTTGGCAGAACACAACAGCCCTTTCAACACACGTGGAGGTACTACCCATTCACTACTATTTTAACAAATCCATTTGTTTCAGAATCCAAGTAAAAAGGGCCTCCACTTTTCTGTACAGATCTTTCATGAACTTGCTCCATCCTATTTTTTTTCTTTTTACATTCTCTCTGCCTCTACACACTGTTCCATCTACTTGTTTTCTACTAATAATGCTTTGCATTCCTACAGTAGCTTCCATTTCTCAACACGCTTAAAAATTCAAGTTGAAATTTGTAAAATATCTAAAATTGTTCTGTATTAAGCTTTCTATACGTTGTACAATGCCAATCACTACAGATCCTGATCCCAGCTGGGTCTTCTGTATGCTACCAAAACAGAAAGAATGCTTTGTTTTTCCTTGTCCTAGTTTGTCACTAGACATAGATTTTACTTAGTTTTGAATTAGAGAGATAACTAAAGTTACCACAGGAAAATACATAGCTCAAAAGTAATAGTTGATATTTTACAAGGCTCAGCTTGAATTCTTATGAGTATTTGGAGCACATCATCAAGGAGAGGGTAAACAGTTGCTATTAGCAAAAAAACTTTTATTTTGTTTAGCAATCTATTAACTTTGTTTTGATCTTGTATTCCCCTAGTTTAAGCACCTCTTCCTTTACGACAGGCATTACAGATATTAGTGAAACAAACAATTATTCTTTTAAACGTTTGTATATGCTATTCTGGTTGTTCACTGCATTATATATCAACAGATTACTGCCATTAAATTAAGCTCTTTTCCCCTATAAATCATGGATAGTCATTGCATATGCACAGCCATCATTGACCTAACATGCACTCATCTTTATTTTGAAGAATTCATCAAAACATGTGATATCAAATCCCCTGCGAAGATTTACTCATTTTGACTCCAAAAGTAATCAAGCATCAGCAAAATAGAAAACTATCAGTGGATAATATGTTCTCTCTATTTCTTGGAATACACCCAATTCACAGGTTAACAGAACTGATTCAAACAGGATTGCATCCCTATTACTACTAATTACAAAATACAGTAAATGTTTTTACATTGTCTAGCACAATGAGGTCCTGGTCTACGACTGGGATCTCAAAATGTTAAGACTACACAAATACGAGATTAATAAACTATTTCTTGACAAAAGCCTTCTGACACTAGCATAGTATTAAGAAGTAAAACACTGCATCTTAATTAAGAATGCATGAATGTTAAGATACTATAGAACAGATTTTAAAAAGATACTACCTGAACTGACAAAGTTGTACTTGTCTAACTCATGTTATAGATTCTCACCTCTTACAGCTACAAATCACTAATCTTTCTTGATATAAGTATTTTCAGAATGCATTTACTTGGAGATACCATCTGGATATCAATATTAAAAAGGAATATCACTGTTTCCATTATTCCAATGATTTTGTACACAATATTGAAAATTTAAACATTCCAAGTATTGAATCAAAAGAAGGCAACAGCTAAAGCAGTCTTACCTCTAGATCGGTTTCCATAAAATCAAAGACTAGACTAATATTGGATTTGTGTCCAAATGCATCAAGAAGCTGGAAAACCAAAACATATCATAACATGGAAAATATATTTGACTGCAGAGTACTTTTAATATTATAATTTTAATGCTGTGTCACTTCAGTGTGTGTTGTGAGGGTTCTCAGGAAGGGGAGAGAAGGGTTACACATACTGAGAAGAGAACATACTGTAGTGATTAGAGGGCAGTATGGGGAAATTTGACATTCAGCCTGGCTCTACCTCTTTCTTTCTATGTGACCAACCCCCACCCCCCCAAACAAACTGTGTCTCAGTTTCCCCATTTGTAAAGTAGAAATGACTATTCTAACCCACTTCACAAGGAAGGTAAGAGGCTTAAATAATTTGTCTTTGTAAAAAACAGATCCTGAATGGAAAGGTGTAGTAGCTGTACAGAATTTTAAAAATGTATTAAAGCTAATGGTTAACACAGTATATAATACACAGGTAAAGAAAAGGAGTGTCTGTATGTCTTGGTACTTAGATTATCCACAAATACAAAGTTTGTTTAAAAAGTCATAGGCCACATACAGTACATAATCAGCAATAACTCCGATTTAGGTGAATAAATTTAACGCTACAGGTTAGATGTTAGCATCCAAATATTCGGATACACCACTCATGAAAAGCTGTATGGAGAGTTGGTTGTGGAAAGCAAAATATATCAATGAATTACTACATTTTACCAACAATATTTTAAAACAGCATAGACAGACAACCCTGTAAAATAGGATTACCTTCACAGCCTGAACTACAGTGGGAGTTATATCAAACTTCATCGCCATCTTGTCTACTCTGCTTCTCTTCCTTGTTCTTGCTCTTTCAGAAATGCTTTACCAATTCTTGTGTGCAGATTTGCTGTTTGGCTTGTACTGAGCATGGTCACTAAGACTGCTTAAGCCACTTGCCCTCACTCTACCCTCTCCTGCACACACACTGCTGTCAGACACCCATTGTCTCAGCTTGTGTGGCTTCAAGCTTTGTATGTTTTTGGCAAATGGTTCAATCTTGCCCATAATACAGCATTTAGAACTTCAGTTCATAAGCGGACAATGGATAACTTGCAAAACTTAGAAGTTCTTAATCAGAGACTCAGATATACTCATTTATAGCATCTTTACTATGATGGGCAAAACTGTTTGAAGAACATACAAGCTAAAGACTTTTTTGAATGTTTTCTGTCAAGTTAACTGCTTTTTAATTCATGTATTTCAGCACTTCCTGGTTTCAGCTACAGGCATGGAAATGCTCTAAGAATGGGCTTGAGATCCAGAAAGAACATATACTTCCAGGCAAAGGTTTAAATAAAGCATCTGAACTTTTGTACATCTAGCTGAACCAACCATTTAGAGAATCACCTATCACTAGTACTTACCTTTATAAACATTTATCTGAAGCTGAAAGTCAAACAACTAAAAAAATGCATGCTCTGAACTCAGGGGTGAAAGTATTACTAAATTCTAAGTGGGGGGCAGGGCCTCGGGCAGAAGGGTAGGGGTTGGGGTCAGCCTCAACCCGCGAGCTCATCTGCATTGCCTGGCCTGCTCCGCCCAGGGTTTCAGCAGCAATTTAAAATGGCAGGTGCTCCAGCAGCTGCTGCGGTAGCAACAGCAGCCAGGAGCCCCTTGCCCTTTTAAACTGCCGGCTCCAGGGCAGCTGCCTCTTTTGGTCCCCCATACGCCTGTCAGTAACAGGGGGTGGGGGGGGGTACCGCAAAAAGAGCAGTTACATAATGAGGGTCCTTTGCCGCGGCAGCACTTCAATGCCAGCTGTGTATGGGCTAGTACTGGCTTCTTACACTGTACCAGCCCACTTTTACCGCTGTCTGAACTACAAGTGTTACTGCTGCCCACTGCATTTTAAATAGCATTAGTGAAACTGAACAGTCCTTGTCAGTTTCACTTTGCTGTTGCTTAGGAAAGCTGAGTAACATTAGAAGCAAGAGAACAACATGCAAAAATCAGGGAAATGCCACACTGCACCGATTCACAATGAATTTGAATTTTTCAGGATTTGAAACACTCTCCCCACCTAACCGCAAAAGTTTTCAATTAACCCTTGGCAAAAACACAAGCGGATTTTGAGACCCGCCTCCTTATTAAAGTTAATATTTTATCCCGGTTTGCCAATTTGCAAAATGGCCAGTTTAAGAATTAAGATACAAATCTCTATGATCATAGCAGTAAAACTTTGTGGCAGACTATATCTACAGTATTCAGGGACTGATATATAGCAGAGGCCACAAGTAGTATTCATTTCATACTTACACCAATGATATTTGGATGGCTTAGCTCCTGTAACAATTTTATCTCCCTCAGGGCTGTTCTATTGATTCCTAGATTGAAAGAAAGATCACATCAAAGACAGGAGCAGCAAATAAAAACTTCAGTTTAGCTACCAATAAGCATTTCTAATTCAGCTTCTTTTGTATGTTGTTGGTCATTTGATTGTTTGAGAAATGATGAACTAGACTACAAAGTGAGAAAAAATGCATTCTGTTTGCAGAATGGCAACTGTGGGAAGTTCACAGTAACATATTAATGGCAAAAAGACAGAACAAGTTATGGCGTACAAGTACTTACCATCTTTAGCTTCTGATCTATGTCCAAGTTTAATCTAAAGAAAGAGCAAATGCTGTATTATCTGTAATTAGAATCACATTCCTCAACACCTGAAGACCTCAATAAGTTTCTCAAAGACAAAATGAGTTAGTGTTAACAAAAAAATCTTAAATAGCTAAGTAGTTTATTTTTAGAAGTGAATTTGTAGCTTTGGCATTTACAAAAGGAACAGGCGTGTGTTTCCCAAAGCCAGATAAAATGCAATCTTACCAAAGAGTTTTGCAAATGCAACCCCTGTCTGGGCCTGCAAAGCCATATTACACCAATAATAGGCTTCTCCCAACAGGGCGAATCGTGCCAAGCACAAATTTTATTAAGACTCGCATCCACATAGTTGTTGCAAGCTACCTCAAATTTACAAGCTATTCTGATTTTACCAGATTGATCCCATGCCGAACATTTTTCAATCCTGAAGTTACTTTAAACCAACAAAATTTCCCTTGATCTTATAGCAATTCAGCAGTGCAAACAGGTTTGTCCTCCAGGGCAATTTTAAGCAGTAGCAGAAGAACAATATGAGTAGTAGTAGAACAATATGAATACTGAACAACCTGATTGCATTATTAAGCAAAGCTGAGGGGTTCTTGCTTCTTCATTATGGTAACTCTATCATCATAAGATTTCTTCAAAGCATATCTACAACATTTATATTCAATATTACAATTTACTGTAACCTCATCAGACTGTGTTGTTTCAAATCAGAAAAGAACAATCACACTGTAAAAATTTTACTCCAAAGACTAAATTATGGAAATTTAAGGCTGTCAAAAGCAAAATTTCCCCAACATCTCCAGCACCATTAGCCAGACCATCTAAAAGGGTTAACTGGTAACAACTTTACCTGAGGAGGACAAACATTAGACACACATCTTTGGAAGAGGACATTCAAGTGTGTGGAAGACCCAAAGTTTAACACTACTAACATTACATTTGGAAAGACTTAAAAAAAATAACCTCCCAAACATGAAGAAAAAATAACAGTCCACCAAAATATTGGTTGCAATATTTAAACTTCCAGCTTCTAAGCTGGGTGACCAATCACAAACCCAGAAATGTAATGGTGATGAAGCCAGTTTTACATTATGAAAAAAAAATTGAGGTGGCTGATTCGGACTCATCAACCTTACACTCTGTTGGTGCTATAGCAATAAATAATCACAGCTTCCCTTTAAATTGATAAAGCCATTCAATACTTTCAAGAGCAACTAGATACCTGATTGCGACAAAAAGTCCTGTGGCACCTTATAGACTAACAGATGTATTGGAGCATAAGCTTTTGTGGGGAAATACCCACTTCATCGTCAGACAAAGTGGGTATTCCCCCATGAAAGCTTATGCTCCAATACGTCTGTTAGTCTATAAGGTGCCACAGGACTCTGTTGCTTTTGCGGATCCAGACTAACACAGCTAACCCTCTGATATTAGATACCTGATTGTGGAGTATGTACATAAATCAGCACACAAAACACTCACCTTTTTAATAGCAACAATTTGATTGGTGTTCTTATCCCTTGCTTTATAAACAGTGGCAAACTAAGACAAGAAAAATCAGTAGTCCTTGTTTACAATAATATTAATAACCATATAACAGATAAGTGCAATATTTTAGTGTTCTTCATAGACACAGAAATTGCCATATTGGATCAAACCTATAGTCCAGTATCCCATCTTCAGCACTGGCCAACATACGACTTATGACTATGCTCTAACTCAGAATTGGGCAAACTACAGCCTGTGGACCATATCCGGCCCATGGAACCTTCCTGTGTGGTCACTGAGCTCCTGGTTGGGGCGGCTAGCCCTCAGCCCCTTGCCTGTTGTTCCCCTTCCCCCACAGCATCAGCTTGCTGTGTCACCAGTGCTTTGGCCCGCCACTCCTTGTCCTCCTGGACAAGGTATGCCAATGCTTATATTCCTAGATGAATGCACCAGATATCAGAAAAAAGCCCCCAGACCAGAGGAAGAGGCTGAAACTCCAAGATGATACTCATACCCAGGCCACCCAAAAGAAATGCCTCCCCATGCTTTGGGCACACACATTGACCCCATACACCAGCTTCAATTCTGGGACAGGAGCAAACCAGAGTACAGACCTTCAACTGCCAACATCCCCACTCTGTCCAGTGTCTCTCAGCTGCATAGGCTAGCCCAGGGATCCACTCCTCTGCCACAGTATACTAAAACCTATTTAACAACCCAATTCAACCCATTTAGTGACGGGAGTGAAACTGGGGGGCCAACTTAATCAGTTACATTAACTGGGATAAGCCTCCCAAAAGAAATCCTACATCTGCAGTTCTGCAAACATACTCCATGTGCACAGGAACATAGACGAATTGGGCTGATTTCTCCTTATTAATCAATATACAGAAAAGAATATTCAAATTCTAATGCCACCACAATCAAGGCAATGAATACTCCCTCTACCCCAAAACACTAGGAAAACAAAATCTAAATGATAGCACAATTTACTGCTATGTTATCATTTAAGCTCAAACACCTCCAACCCACTGACCAGCAAAGCAAGCAATTAAAACCAAAAGATGCTCAAAATACTAGATCAACACCTCAAACACACCAATAAGGAGCAAACAAATAGCAATAAAGCAGACTACTTCAGATCCCTGCATGGAATTTCCCATCTGCAGACTATTTTACCACAATGAAATGTGCACAACCAAGGCAGATTCTCCCCAAATCAGTGACCACAAACTAGAAGTGCACAGGCACAAAATATACTCTTGTCTAAACCTAAAGAGAAGCAACTTTGCATTCAATGTGGCAGAGGAGAAACGTTTCCTACTGAAATGTGTCTAATAATAAGCAGTAAGGTAAAGATTTTATTCAAGTTATCACATCAAAAAGCAACAAGGTGCCCCGGCCCTTGGGAAATGAGAAGAAAGGGCGGAAACGACATTGTGTTATGTGGCAACTTGCCACCCCAGCCAGAATGGAGAGCACCTTACAAGTGAAGCCCAAACAGCGCGTAACACTATCCCTGCGGGTTAGACCCTCCCCTGAGACCCTAGTGAAGCAGAGCTTTTTAAAAACCATTTGAAACACTCCCACAGCCTCCGAGCGACACACACCTACAGTGAATGGGTAGTAGGTGGCCTTGTCTCACTCAGCTGGTCTCTCACGTATTCTGGGAGCGACAAGGCAACACCATCGGCCTGGCCCTTTGCCCCCAGGCGACACACTCCCACCCCAACCCACTCCACAGCGCTGGCCAGGGGGGGCTCGGGTCAGCTCCTCAGCCGAGACACTTCCCCTCCCCACACCCACCCGACAGGCCGGGCCAGCCCTCCCGATCCCAGCCGAGACACCCCCACCCCACAGCACAGACCTCACCTGCCCCTCGCCCAGGAAGTCGAGCTTCTCGTAGCGCTTGGCTCGCGCGCGCGCGTCCATCACCGGCCGGGGAAAGGAGGCGGCCGGGCCCGGGGCATTTAAAACCGTCACTGCCCGAGCCTCCCGCCGCTTCCGGCCTCGCACGCGAAGTCCCGCCCCTTCCCCGCGCTCTCTGCGCAGGCGCTTTACCACCGGCTGCGGCGTCCTCCTCAGGACGCCACCGTCCCGCTCTAGCAACAGTCACTAAGCGACGCACGCGCATCGCCCTTGGGCTCCGCCCCTACTCCCGCGCCGCAAGGCCCCAGCCCCGAAGCCCCCACCGAGTCTGCCCCGTGGGACGCATGGCGCGGGAGGCGCCGCGTGGACCCCGGCTCGGGGTTCCTGGAGGAGCGAGGGAGGAGCCCGGGCTGCTGTGGGGGAGCGCAGCGTCTCGTCGAGCAGGGCGGGGTCAGGAGGCTGCGGCCGGACACCAGGCTACCCCCCTAGAGCTGCACCAGCCGGGGAGTTCGCCCGAAGAGCAGCCCGGGCAGGCGAGGCCAGATACAGTCCGACCGCACCAAGGGATTGGGCCCGTTTCCCAGAGTGAGAGGGGAGCTCGAGCCTGAATGAGGGACAGCACCTTAAACTCCCCCTCGCCATCCGCCAGCACTGCCCGCAGTCCGCCCACAGCCGCTGGCAGGTTCCCACTGCGTGCTCGAGCGATAGTCTTATACTCCTCCCGTGTCATCTGTCCCAGTTCTCACTTCTTGAAAGCGACCCTTGTATGTTTAAACTCACCTCAGATTTCCCTGTTAAGCCAAGCCTGCCATGGCTGCTGTTCTTTCTGCACATCGGGATGGTTTGTTCCTGCACCCTCTCTAAGGCTTCTTTAATACACAAGCAGCTCTCCTGGACTCCTTTCCTCCTCAGATTAGCCTCTCAGGGGATCCTGCCCATCAATTCCCTGAGGGAATCGACGTCTACTTTTCTGAAGTGCAGGGTCCTGCTCTACGATTACTCAATAGCAGTGGAAGTAGAGGGATAAAACTGACTCTTTTTTTTTGGCTTTATTTTCAGAACTTTGGAGGAAGATGGTGTTTTGGAAGCCAGTCTTTTTTTTAAAAAAAAAAAAAAATCTGGTCACTTCATTGTGTGCTTGTGGGCCCTCAAACTGGTTTGCAGAACAGAACTTCATGCTTAATATTCCAGCGCTCAAGTGGAATCATTTTTCAGGAAAATTTGGACAAATTGTATCAGAAGACGGCAAACTACAGCCTACGGGACCCTCTGCCCGGCTCCTGACACTAGAGACTAGCCCCCCACCCCTCCTCCGCAGCCTCAGCTAACTGTGCCACAGGCACAGTGCTCTGGGTGGGGGGGCTGTGAACTCTTGCAGGGCAGCTGCAGAGCCACAGCTTGACCCAGTGCTCTGTGCTGCACCGTGGCGTGGCTGGCTCCAGCTGGGCGGCACAGCTGCCTATCCTGGTATTCTGGCCACCGGTGCTCCAGGCAGTGTGGTAAGGGGGTAGGGAGGGTTGGATAGAGGGCGATGGGGTTTGGCGTGGTGGTCAGGGGGCAGGGTTCTGGATAGGAGGCAGCGTAGTCAGAATGCAGGGAACAGGGATATTGAATGGGGGCAGGGGTCCTGGGGGACAGTCGAGGGGGGTGGATGGTGGGAGGTCCGGGGGCAGTCAGGGAGGGGTGGATGGGGCAGGGCTTCCAGGCGCAAGAAACAGGGGAGGTCAGATAGGGAGCTGGGCCACAGCTGGCTGTTTGGAGAGGCACAGACTCCCCTAACTGGTTCTCCATACAATTTTGGAAACCTGATGTGGCCCTCAGGCCAAAACGTTTGCCTGCCCCTGGATTATATAGTATACTCCTTAGACTCAAACCTACTTACATCCATGCTTCACATTCTGGATATGACTTCCCACCAGTGCCAGGACTAGTGAAATGTGCAGTTGATTTAACAAGTCAGTTTATTAGACCCATAAAATTCAAAATTACCTTTTGTAAGAAAATGCTCTTTTTCATTGTTTCCTCCGCATTTTAACATGGTGTTATCCTTTCTCTGCAATGTATTCCATTCATTTAAAATTATTCTTTTGCTGCCCCATGCTTAATTATACTGGAAGTAGCAGCCAACCCCATTAGAGCTGTTCATATTGACACATTAAATAACTAAGGCCCTGTCTACACATGAAAGTTATTTCAGATTAAAGTGTGAACTTAAAGCACAAAAGGTCATCCAGAATAGCCCACGGTGTAGATATACTTATTTTAGAATAAGTGTTGATGTGGGGAAACTATTCAAATTAATTCTTCCAGATGGACAAAGCAAAGGGAGTCTATGTGTATGTAATACATAGTAATAATATGAATAAAGTTCTCTCATCTTTGTCTACTACACTCTGCAATGTGTTCTGGAACCATCATTTTGTACTTTGGAAAAAGAAGAAAGGTCTGTGATCAGAGCTCATGACTCAGAATCAGGAGATCTGGCTTCTATATTCCTTGTTCATTCAAACATTGTGTACCTCAACTCCCCTCTTCAGTACAACATTTATTAGTATTTTTCTGTCACAGCAATAGTACCATATCGCTGTGACAAAGTATTGTTATACAGTGTACACAATTCACTAATACATTTAAAATTCTATGGGATTGTTAGAGAGATGGTTCTTTAGAAAGATTTGAAGATGCATTAAGACCTGGTTGCAACTGAGTATTTTATTTCCTGAATAATGTTATCAGTAACTGTTTAAGTAGTAAGAAACTGGTAATGGGTTTTGGGTGTGTTTGTTTTTTGCTATCCAAAGAGAACTGATATAGCATTGCCCACCCTATCTGTAGATATGCCATATTATTTTAAAGTGGGTCTTGTCAGCAACTACACTTCAAGGCTTTACTGTTTAAAATTACTGTGAATCATACAGAACCAGTTAGTCTGAGAGAGCACTCACTGCTATAGTTGGCAACAGAGCTTGAAAACTATACATGGATACAATCTTGAAAGGACAGGAGGCAAGCTCTGTCCCCAGCATGAGCCTGCAACTTTGCAGCTCCGCCCCCAATACCATTTTTGTATCTTCTAAGAAAGGACTGACATCCATTTTTAATAGTTTAAAGGTATAAAACTAAAGCCTGATGTCTGCACTAGTAGGCATCAAGGGACTGAAGGGTAGTTCTCCACCTTACTGGGCTAGTAGTGTAGTTTAACCTATTAAAATAGCTCAAAAATTACTTAATAGATGTGGGACTCAAGTTAGTATTTTAGTCTCTCTTTTACCCAGATGGTTAATTTGTTTGGCAAACATGAAGAGAAGTAAAGTCTAACTGTGGTTCTCTTCTTGAGGCCCAACTCATCAGCCTCATGACATACCTGACTTCTAAAACTCAGGAAAGCAAGAATCAGTTCTGAATGGTAATTTTCTCTAAAACTGTAGGCAGGTGAGTTTAAGATTTGTTCCGAACACCATTTTAATTACTAAAGTTAGTCCAAGAGTAAGTTGATCACCTCTATCTTAATTCTGTTCCCAAGAATTCTAAATCCCACCCCAAGAAGTTTTTAAACAGTCAGGGAAAGCAGCCATAATGCAGCTGGATGCCACAATCAAAGCTTGTTTTTATATAATACCTGTCTGAACTTTAAGATTGTAAAGTTCTTATAATAAAAAGTAACAATGCTCATCTTATGGCGCTGAGAGATTTTGCTCTAGATCTGGACCTTTGTTGGTCAACAACTACTACAAAAGTAGATATTGACAATTTTATTGCTTAAGTTACATTTAATAGTGTAGGTTTATAAAGCAGATTCAGATAATACCTTAATCAGCCTTTAACAGAAAAGCTGGCCCAGAAACTAATTAGAAGACAAGTGTCTATAGTCTCATCCTCTCATTCTTTTATACACCCCTTTATTAAAGCTATTAAACTGTTTATAACATTCATAGAGTGAGGAAGGCCTTGAACATGAGTACAATAATTCATTCAACAGTGGTGAGCAAGTATCTTCTGTAATTATTCTGGACCTCCACGCTGTGAAAGAAAAACAGACAATTACATGTCTTCTATTAAACGAAAGGAAAGCTGACATGCTGGTTTGCACTTTGTTACTGAGGAAGGAAGGAAGTACTGTTTTAAGTACAGGGTCATTGCACATCTAAGAATTCTACCTTTTATTTATTACTTTCATGAAGGGACACAAAATTTCTACTTGTCTTAGATGTTGTAAAAAAAAAAACCTCACAAAATCTGAGAAATGTTTATGTAACTTTTTATATAGGTCAGTGTAAAAATGAACACTGCAGCATTACACTGGTGAATAAAAGCCTGCAAAAGAAACTGACTAGTTATTTTGTCCAGGTTCAAAAGTGTAAAAAAGACAGTTAAAAGCAAGTTACCTGTTTAAACATTCTTTGTTTTAATAATCTAAGGTATCTGGCAGATGATATTTCCACTGTTTCCCTGCTAGATTTTTATAGCTTAATACCTCTCATTGATGGGGAAATTTTAGGCTGAACATCAGGAAGTTTCACACCTTCTTTAATTCCATTACTCCTAGTTATATCCCTCTTTCTACCCTATATAAAAATTCCTTTTGGTCACCAATGTTCATATCCTTTGAATACATGTAGACTTAATCATCACCTAAACAAGCTATACAGAGTTAGTTCTTTTAGTCTTACCTCAAACCCATCCCTCCACCTCTTTAATATTTTTGATATTCTTCTCTAATCTCCCAATTTCTCATCATCTGGTGATGAAGTACTCAAAACTAAACAAATTATAGGTACAATGTCATTTGTAGTCAATTAAATTTTCTGCCTCTCATGCACTTGCATAATGTTGCAATATTAGTTTGCAAACACTATAAGGGAGCATTTAAACTCAATTTGTTTTCAGTGAAATAAATCATGAATATTTGTTTCTGTAATTTAGTTTTAAACACACAACCTATATTTTGGGCATAAACTAGTTTGGCCTCTTCCATCTATGAATAAACTCAATTGAAAGAATCAACACTTTGTACATTATATTTCTATTAAAATTAGTATATTTATTTATTTATTAATACAATAGGCAGACACTGAAACAACATGGTTTAATGAATTAAGCATAGTCTAGAACTTCAAAACAAATTCTAATCCTGATTTTGTCACTGGCTTTCTGCATGACCATGGGCAAATCACAGCCTCTCTGCATGTCAATATCCTGAACTGCCAAATAGGGATACCTTATCTACCCACCTTGTGTATTGAAGAATAGTTAGCTTGCATTTACTGCAAACTAAGTTGTAACGCTCAATGTAAGTGCAAAGTTAACAAGAGAGTTTAAAAGTAAGGATATTTATTATGTTGTCAAGAAGTAGTTTTGCAAAGTTTTCAACACAGTGAATAACTAAAAAGAACATATATAGTAACAAATAATAAAACTTACTTGAATATATTCCATCTCCTCATCTGACATCAGCTTTCTCCTGTACTTCTGAGGTAATGTTTTTACTAATTCTGTTGTGTCTGGTGTGCCTTGTACTCTACTAATGGATGAAATGTTTTGAAGGGCTGGTGGTTTGTCTCCTACAGACATATGTGCTGCTGAAGCATGGAGTGGTGGTACCCTTGCTTGTAGAGATTCCTGCGCTGAAATCCAGATTTCAAAACCATGGATAGGAGTAGAGAATATTTTAATACTTTAACAAGCTTGAATAGAGTTATTCATTAATAGTCAGTAAAAGTTAGAACAGGGTGGCCAACCTGTGGCTCCAGAGCCACATGCGGCTCTTCAGAAGTTAATATGCAGCTCCTTCTACAGGCACTGACTCCGGGGCTGGAGCTACAGATGCCAACTTTCCAATGTCCCAAGGGATGCTCACTGCTCAACCTCCAGCTCTGCCACAGGCCCTGCCCCCTCTCCACCCCTTCCTGTCCACTCCCCTGAGCCTACCATGCCCTCGCTCCTCCCCACCCACCTCCAGATCCTCCTGCACACCATGAAACAGTCAATCAGGAAGGGAGGGGGAGGCGCAGATCTGCAGGTGGGTTGGAGGCTTGGGGAGTGGGGCAGGGGAGGTGATGGGGGGCTGCTGACATATTACTGTGGCTCTTTGGCAATGTACATTGGTAAATTCTGGCTCCTTCTCAGGCTGGCCACCCCTGAGTTAGAAGGTACTGGTCATACAGTTGAATTTTTCACTATAAAGCTACTTGCATGAATTAAAATCCCTTCCATCTCACCATATACTTTTATTTTCAATTTTAGGGACTAATACAGCAGTGAGAACATTGATACAATCAAATTTTGAGAGTAGGAGAAACCAGATTGAAAGGGATAGTTATTGATGTTGCTACGGTAGCTAAATCCATACAGTTTTACTAATACTTACACTGGGAAGCTGTAACCATGGATTAAGAATATACAGTGCCCCAAGGTGTATCTGTATTTACACAAAGCCATAGGTGCATGGGATTCTTTAAGTCTTGGTCATCATATTTCTACTCAAGTAGTTTACAAGTTGTCCACAGACAAAGGGACAGGTTTACGGGAGGATGAAGGGTGCAGTTGTGAAATATTACAAAATGTGTTTTGCATTTTACCCATTTTTAATTAATTCATACACTACAGTTTGTAGGTAACATCCAAAATGAAGGTCACAGGGAGACTAAATGGGGGGTGGAGGTCAGTTGCTGAACGCTGACCAAAATGGGTGAGTTTTGAGGGATTTCAGATGCACAGGATCAGGAAAGATGTTCCAGGCACAGGAGACTGAGAGAAGGCATGGAATAACTTGTGGAAAAGTAAAAAACACAGCATCGTGTCTAAATAACCACTTGGGTCATGAGCTGGAGAGTAGGAAACTAGGTGTCAGAAGGACCTTGAAGCTGCAAGGATGGAAGATTTTGAATGTGATATAAGTCATCGTTGTATGGCAATGCAAGGACGTGATGGGGGCTAGGTGGTCAAAACAGCCAGGAATGTATTTTTCTAGTGGCAATGTATTTATATTTATAAAGCATTCAGCCCTCTGGACAAAAACAATAAGTATAAATGATTTAAACTTGACAACACAGTAGACTATACAATTATAATATCCTATGGAACAGAGATTCCTAATTGAAGTCCCAAATCCCAGATGAGCAACATTTCCCATCCTACTACATCCCCAGCCTCAATTTGTGGACTAGAATGAGTGTAATGCAAAAGTCAAGGAAGCCAGAGATGAGGAGGCTGCAGTAGCCCAGGTGAGAAATGATAAGACCAAAATTTAAGTAACAGTGATAAGATAGTAGAAGAATAAGCAGTAACAGGATTTAACAATCCTAAATGAGTCAAAATGTGACACTATGCTTGTCAAACCCAGTGACAAGATGGACAATGAAGTTGCTGATAAGGTTAGAGAAAGAAGCAAAGAAAGATGAATTTTTCAAATTTTAGCCATGTGGACTTTCATCTAATAATTCAAGGATATTAAGGAAGAGATCTGGGACTGAACACGGTGGGTGACTTCAGCAGCTGAGAGATATATTTAGGAGTTGACAGCAAAGAAACTATATTTGATACCATCAGTATAGGTAAGGCTTCCGAGGGACCAAGGAGGGAACCAGGAACAGAGCCCTAAAGGCTAGTCAAGTAGACAGCTAACCACAAAAGCATCATGTCATGATAAAATACAGGCTGTCATTCTAAATCACTACAAGATGAATGGATTGAAAGTATACAGACAAGTTTTGAGGTGACGAAGGCATGGATCAAGGTAGGAAGGTCTATATCTATCTATACCCACCCACACAAGGAACAGTCACAACTAAAGCCATTTCTAAATTTTCCAGAGAAGCTGAAGAATCATGCTGGACCACAGACCCTGGGAATCCCAGCAGGGGCTCTATGAAACTGACATTCAGTGAATAGCATTCTGATTAGTTTCCCATATTTCATTCCACAAACACCATGTTTCAGTGTCTCCAAATTGAAATTCTGGATTTGTTGAGATATCTGAACAAATTTGGTTTTGTTATGATGAGAACCCAATTTCTGAAAAGCTGAAATTTCTCATGAATCAAAAAGTGGGAGGTTCAGCTAGCTCTAATCAGAATTTGCATATCAGATTTAGAAGAATAAGAGATGAGAAATTAGTTGTTTACTCCATCATTGAAAGATTTTCAATAGAGTAGAGACTGTTCGAACTGAATACAAACTAGACAGTGTGGACAAACACTGACCAAGACACTGCACAGAATTCTGTCAATACACTTCATTTTTTTTTTTTAATAAAAGTATTCAATGGGAATTTAAACTCAGTTCAAAACCACCAATCAAGCCAACCAATACATATTTTTTGACATTAACAGGCGAACTAAACTCTCAGTTCTCAATTGTGATTTAAATGGTATTTAAACTCAACAGAAAGGCCAATTTATTAGCAAATATGTAATGCAACCACTCAAGTGAAAAATGTAAATCACTTTAAAGTAATACAGGTGACAAAAAAATGCAGCTGCATAATTAAAGTGGCTTCCAACTATATTTTACAGGAAGGCCATAAACTGAAGATGATTCAGTCACCAGAATGATTTATTTTTTAATAAAAAAAAAAAAAAGATTTGTATGGAGTGCTTCCAACACCAGGGTTGAAGGCATTAGATTCCAAGAATTAAAGTTCTAATTTTTCAAAATTCTATAGTATTGTAATGTTCATTATATCTACCTCTACTACCACCAGTGAAAAGCCTTAAAATGAGTAGGTGAGCTCTGGAGACATCATCAGGAAGGGATACTTTAATTTTACATGCGCTGAACACGTTTGACTCCAATATTTGAGAAGGCCTCACAGATACCAAATTAAGAGGAATGAACCAGGAATTACCACAGCCTCCAAACAAAAAGTGAAGTATTAGGCCAGAATTTCATTAAAATATCTCCAGTTTTTGTTTCAAATACTTTATTGAGTCAAGAGGAATGGTAGTCATAACAATACACAATCCCATTTTAATGGAACAAAATGACAACTTTGATGTCTATATATGACGACGATTGGTATCCTGTGGGCATCAATATAGTAATATACAGATATACAGTAAAGTCAGATCGAGTACTGTTTTTTAAAATATAAACTTTTTTCCCTTATGCATTGAGAGAGTAAACTACCCTCTCAGGTACCATCAGGATTTTAAATACTGCAGACAAAACAAGGAAAAAAATGACGGCCTTTTTGCTGCAAACATGCTGCTTAAAAGCGAGCTTAGCACTGCCTCTCGCAAATGGAGATTAGTGTTTGCAAAACGAGCTCATGGTATAAGATTGAAGTAGGAGGATAAAACCGGAGATCCTCAAAACTCTGCCTGGGCAACAGGAAATAATACATAAAAATTAGATTACCTTAAGTATGGTCTGTTTTCTAAAGCGTAAAATCAGGCAGCTGCCATCAAATAGGTCAATGCTCAGAAATAATTGAGTAATATGAGCCAGAAAGAAAATGTGTCATGGTCCTTATGTAAACATTAAGGCAAAAAAATATGATATAGTACAAGTTTTATTTACAAATGAAATACTTACTTTTAGGCTTGGGACTATTTTTTCTGTCCGGGAACTTGATTAAGGGTGTATGTGGTTTGACTACCTAAAACAAGACACAGCAGTGGAAGGAGGAAGGGAAAGGGAAAAAAATGTATAAAAATTTGTGTAAATAAATTGTAAAAGTTCATGAGATTTTCATGGCAGGAATGCTACACACTAAGCAATTATTTTTACACTATTGCTTTGCGCTTTCATTAACACCAGATCTGAGAGATTTACAATAATTTAAATTTTGTTTTTAATCAAGACTAAGACTGTCCAAGTGACATTTCAGATTCAGAGTTGTATTAGACTGTAAAGCAAATGCAATACTTTTTTAGTTTCCAAAAAACTAACTATAGCTTATAGAGGAGTAACTATAACTGCAGTATAAATCGGATTCTAAGGTTTTTGTGCTATGATCATGTGACTTTTGGCTCCTTTCTGCCTTTTCACATGAGTTCAGATGGAGAGACAGAGTTAACTAGTCTCAGAAGTAAACAGGCATACATTAGTAGGTGGAGAGTTCAACCCCCATTTGCAGTAAGATTTTTTTAAAAAAATTATTTTTCAATAAGTGTATTCCTTAAAAAAGAGGGGAGGGGAAAAGGGCTTTCCCTCATTCCCAAAAACAGCAATTTAGGAGTTGTAAATAAGGATTTCTGGAGGTGTCATTTTGAGGCTGCATAATCTCCTTCTCATAAGGTCTGCTGCAAGATATGCAATTTCCTGGCATCCCTATACCAGTAGGAATAATACCACAAGAGAAGCAGGCAATTGAGCACTGGGTCCAGCAGACTAGGTGACTGGTCCACAGGGGTAGTGAAGAAAGGGACACAGGGACATCAAGATACAGGAGAGCCTCTGTTTGCTTGGTCCAAGAAGCAGAAAAGCCAGTTCTACTACACACAAAATGCTGTCAAAGGCACAAAGAAACTGACTGGAAAAAACAAAAAAAAGAATTTTCTCAAATCCCTTTCATGTATCTTAATGATTACTTGTACTAACAGCAGGTGCATATTTCTGACAGAGGTGTGATTTGTAAGCTGGTGTCCCTTTAAGCTAGGGTGACCAGATAGCAAGTGTGAAAAATCAGGACAGAGAGTTGGGGGAAACAGCACCTATGTAAGAAAAAAACCCAAATGTCTTGACTGTCCCTATAAAATCAGGACACCTAGTCACCCTAATTTAAGCAGAGGTTGAAGACAATCTTAGCAGGCTGTTACTCACATGGCTAAAGCAGAATGGAAAGAACTGGAATAAAAACAAAAAGGAGTCCTTGTTGCACCTTAGGGACAAATTTATTTGGGCATAAGTTTTCATGGGATATAACCCACTTCATCAGATGCATGGAGAGGAACATACAGTAAGCAGGTATAACTATACAGCTTATGAATAGATCGGAGTTGCCTTACCAAATCGTGGGGGGCGGGGGTCAGTGCTAATGAGGCCAATTCAGTTAGAGTGGGATGTGGCCCGTTCGAATAACTGAATTGGCCTCGAAAGGGGGGTGGTGCGAGCAGAGGCTCGGGCCTGCGCCCTAACACAGAGCGGGGCTGTGAGGACAGGACAAGGCCCCCGCGGGGGCGTGGCAGCAGCTCTGAAGGGATCCTGGCTGCATCCAGTGCATGGCAAGTGAATATCGCCCGCGGGCTCCAGGGCGATACTCCGGCCGGGCCTGCCGCAGTCTGGGCTCCACCCCTAAGTCCCCGCTCCCGGCCAGGTGAAGCCCCCACTGCGGTCACGGACCCCCGCAGTGTCCCGCGATCCCGCCCCAGCTGTCCCGCCCCCCATCTCAGACCCGCTCGCCCCCTCTCCGAACTCGGGCTCACAAACACCTCGGCCCGCCGCTGTCCTGAGCCCCCCACGGCGCCCCGGCTCCCTAACGGCACGTCCAGGCCAAGGGCACCAGCCTCGGCCGCTCTCGCTCTGCGGCCGCTCCAGCGTCTCCAGCCGCCGGCGAAGGCGGACACATCCCCCCAGCCTCCCCGCCGGGCGGCCGAAGGCAGATCGCCGGGCGCGCCTCCTTCGCAAGGAAACAACGGCGGTTACCTGAACGACCCTGCTGGCGGCCGCCATCTTGCTGCCCATGGTGACCCGCAGCCACTTACTGCATCCAGCACACCGCCCCGCGCGGGGGGTGGGAGCACGACAGGGGGCGGGGTCACAATGGGGGGGCGGGGATGGAATCGGGATTCCTTCGTGGGGCTCTGTTGCCTCCTAGACATTGGCTGCTCTCCAAGGCCAGCGTTGTCCAGTCTTTCTTCCACAGTTGTGGCAGCCACGTCTACAATAGTTATGGCTATGTTAGGAAAGTGCTGCGCTGAGTGCAATCTCAAGCTGTACACAGAGATGCTGGAACAATTTGTACAGTGCGGGAGGCAGGGGGTTCAGTGAGCCATGGAACCAGACTAAACCCTGTAAATCATGTGCTCCAGCCTCCTAATCATTTGTGTTACCCTCTGCTGGACTCTTTCCAGTTTTCCCATATCCTTCCTGTAGTGTTAATATTTCCATAACCACAATCTTCCATATTTTTGAACCATTCCTCTATAGTTGGACTATTTTTCTTTTTTCAGTGAGATGCTATCAATAGCTGAGCAGCTCCTAGCAGACAAAAGTTCACTTCTTCATTTCCTTTTGTGCAATTATTTCCAGTAGGAAGCTCCATGAAGTTTACCAAAGGATCATTTGGTAATATAACCACCAAATTGTGATAGTTGGTTACAGATTGCATCCTATTGCTCTCTAATGACTGGACAGGTCCATCATATATGCATAAAATCGCCTCTTTCACAACAATTTCTCCAACATTTATCCTTATTCAATCTCTCTCTACATTTTAACCTGAATGGTGAGCAGTATCATTGAAACAGTATCTTAAATAAAGTGTATTTTATTGTGCAACAAACTAAGGTTGCTGGCCCTCTTTTCCATGCCTCTTGAATAATGTGTCTATACAGGTCCTTTTCCCAGAGTGTCATATGTGGACTTTTGTTAGAAAAGTTGTAAAGATTATCAATTCAATATATAAATAATTGATAAAAATGCTATAGTTTGGTTTGACCAGACTGTATATGCCAAATAAGTTATAATGCCATTGCTTCTGTCAAATACAACAAATTTTGATAGAAAGTTGAAAGACATAATGCTCAACGGAAGAGTACAGGTGCTACAAAAGAGTGGGCCAGTTAATTTTGATCTCAAACTAGGTTAGAAAAGTTTCTTTATGAAGAGCTTACCACCCTTGTGTATTCTATAGCTCCTTAAATCTTTAAAATTCTCAAATTTGACACTTGGTTAAGATCTAAATTATTTGTAATAAGTGTCATTCGGAAGGGAAAAAAAAGAGAGAAAAAGTTATATCTCAAAACCATAGAGTCTTTGCTAAAAGATGTGCATAAATTTCTGGAGGATTTTTTTTTAAAAATTAGTCCAATGTAGCCTAGTGAATTTATACTGGCACAACTTTTTAGTTCAATAAAGACCCACTGTTTGGCGCTGTTAGAGTGCCACCAATCCACTACTGTTTTTGGCTGGCTTGCTTTCATAGTATCATAGGATATTTGGAACAGCGCGTCCACCCTCTTTAATATGATAGTACAAAATGTTTGCACTTACTCGTGGTTTTCTGTTATTCTATATACATTCTAGCAATATGCTCTGTATCCCTGCTAAGGTTTTACCTGGGATGATTACATTAATATTTTGAAACAAGATACTTAGGAAAATGTTCATTTTGACTACAGTTCTTCCCAGTCAAGAAAGTGCACAATTTCCCCAATACTTCAGATCTTTTTTTAATTTGCTGAAGTCATGGGTTGATATTTAAATCATAGAGCTCTTATAGTTTGTTTGAGGTTTGAATTCCTACATCTCTTATAGAGTTTGTTACCTATTTGTACTCAGATATTTTAGGGAAGAGTGACTGTTTTCAGAGTCTGGAAAATGTATAGCTAGCATTTCAGATTTGGTATACAGGAACTCCTCACTTAATGTTGTAGTTATGTTCCTGAAAAATGTGATTTTCAGCAAAACGCTGTTAAGCAAATCCAATTTCCCCATAAGAATTAATGTAAATGAGGGGATTAGGTTCCAGGGAAATTTTTTCTTCACCAGACAAAAAAACGTGTATGTATGTATAGCTATCTAATTTTATGTACATACATATACACATACTATAAGTTTTAAACAAACAATTTATACATGGTACACAGTGATGATGACAATTTATACATGGTACACAGTGATGATGACTGTGAAGCTTAGTTGAGGTGGAGGAATCAGAGGGTGGGATATTTTCCAGGGAATGCCTTACTGCTAAATGAACTAGCACTTAACCGAGCCCTCAAGGGTTAACAGACACACACACCTTGTGTGTGTGAGAGAGATTCCCCTTTAAGTACGCCAACTCTTATGTACATTGCCTTGTTAATTAGAACAGCTTGCAGAGACCAGCTGCTTCCAGCCAGCTCCGTCCCTCATGTGTCCCCCACTGCTCTATAGAAGATGGAGTGAGTGGGATGCAGGAGCAGAGAGGACGGGAATACCCTGACATTAGCCTCCTTCGTCCTCTCCCATCCTGCACAGCAAGCAGGAGTCTCAGGGAGCAGCTCCAAGGCAAAGGGCAGGAGCAGCACATGGCAGTGGGGTGAGGGACAGCTGAACTACTGGCAATTGATAGCCTGCTGGGCAGCTGATGCACAGGGAACTTAGGGGAATGGGGAGCTGATAGTAGGGGAGCTAATAGGGGGCTGCCGGTCCACCCTGGTTTCAGCCACGCACCAGCTAGCTGCAATGGGATGCTCTTCCTACAAGCAGTGGACAAAGCAAGTGGCTGCCAAATGATGTTAGAAGGGAGCATTGCACAACTTTAAACGAGCATGTTCCCTAATTGATCAGCAACGTAACAACGAAACAACATTAACAAGGATGACTTTAAGTGAGGAGTTCCTGTAAAATGAGAACACTGAAGTTGGCTAACTAGTAATTTTCCTCAAATCTTTGTCATGATGCAGTAGTGATAGGGATCAAGAGGAGATGCATAAGGATGGGGTGGTTCTCCCTAAATCTGGAAAAGACCCCAATAGCTTCTTTTGTAGGTTGTGGAAGTTCCTTCTCTAATAGGATGTATTGAAGGTTCTTCAAGGGACCCACTACCACCTCCTAAAATTCAGATGGAAAGCCATCAGGTCCTGGAGCTTTACCACTTTTCAACCTGCTATTAAAGGCAGTGCTCATTAGGGTAAACAAAATGCTTAAATTTTAGCCATGTACCTTAGTAACATGAAGTACAGAAATTTCTTATGCTTGACAGATTTAATTTAGCTAACACTTGCCTCTTATGACAAGGCTTGTGCATTTCCTCCAGAGGAGCCTATGGCCAGAAGTTGATGGCTTCTTCTGTGAAGCAGTCACTTCCAGAAGGCTGAGAGAAATGAAGTCTTATTGCCAGGAGCATTGGGCCAGTTTCCTTTCACAGGCCCCAACCAGCAATATGGGTACTATTCTTTCTTTCAAAGAAGGGTGCCCTGTTACCACAAATGGTGACAGCTGCATTTTCTCTCTAATTTAAGGAGGCTATTATCACTGACAGTGTTTTCACTCTGAGGCAGCCTTGATCTTGCTGTCCCTGCTCTGCAATAGTGCTCTTCAAAGAGGCTGAATCAGAGGAGGCAGATAACAATTTAGAGTGCACAGGCATGCTAGTGCTTCAGAAAAAAAAGTGAACACTGTCTATACCAGAGGCATGAACAAGGGTACAGGTGTGGGGATAAAGGGGAGAAAGACTGGAGGTGATGTGATGGGAGAATAAAGAACCATAGCCAGGCTGATAAACAGCCTTTTCTCTCAACAGAAAAAAGGTTGGTGACTGAAGTAATATATTGTTGTTGTTTTTTTTACTGGACCAGCTTCTGTTGGTGGAAGGTACAGGCTTTCAAGCTACACTAAGCTCTTTTTCAGGTTTGGTATCTTTCACCAGAAGATACTGGACCAAGAAAAGAGATTTCCTCACTTTTCTTTTCTCTCTCATATATTAGGACCAACACAGCTGTAACAATGAAAGATACTGAACTTTCTATCTGCAGTCACTTAAATATACGCTAACATGCCTGTCTGAGTCAACAGAAGCAAGGACAGAAGGAAGTTGGTAAGCTCTAAAATAGCACTAAGTCACTGACACATATTACTTCACATGGTCTGTATTTTTGAATGTTCCCATTTACAATATTATCACCAATTCTGAAGAACTGCAAGATTCATGAGAAGACAAAGGGAAACAGTTAGCACAAGTCATTTTATTGAGGTTATTACTAAGAAATAGATTTAAAATAGACTTAAAACTACAGTATATAGTTTAATCAGAAGTCACATTCCCATCTTAAGAGTTTTGTCCCCAAATTCAGACCACCTCTTTGAATGTTACCTGCACTTTTATTAAACTAAATGCATTTCCCCATCCAAAATGTTACTTTTTACTTAATTTTCTTTAAGTGTGGAATGAAGTCCAGATACAAATCTGTGAAACTGATGAAGTTAAAACTAATAAAAAGAAAGTTCAATTATATAGAAACTTAGGCACTGGCCTATATAAAAATTCCACATGCCTTGTGCACAACCTGCATTTTCTCTATGTTGGCTGTTGTGATTCACTTATTAAAGCTGCAGCAGCAGACACAGCACAGACTAATTGGTTTGCATAATCATTTAGCCATTTGGAAGTCATACACAATAAAACGAGCACAACTTTTAAAAAAGTTTTAAATCATACACAACACTTTTGGCCAAAATGCTACATTGGTTATCAATGGTAGCCTTTGTAAATAATGACTACACAACCTTTGTATAATTACTATTTTCGCAATGTGCAGTATGGGGACATATCCTTAGGAAGGGATGCAGGGGAATAAGGGGAGTGAGGTGCCCCCTCACTTTCCTGCACAGGCTATCCCACAGTTAGAGAGACACTTCAGGAAGGAACAGCACGAAGGAGACCGCTACACCCACTCCCAGGCAGGAAGATGGAAGAAGAGAGCAGAGCCTTGGTTCCACACTTCAATGTGCCAACCAGTAACAGATTATTGTGCTCCTTGGTGTGGAGGGACAGACGGGATGTAGACAGCTGCAGTCCTTTCCCTGTACAGTTCCTGGGGGTTGAGCAACTATGAACTTACCTCAGATCAGACTGTAATATTACAATCTAAGTCCTTAAAATAATGATTCAGTTTTTCACCAACAACTGTGTAATTGCACATTTGAATTACCACAGCAGAGGAAATGCACTTGTAGAAAGGTCCCATTTTAATGTCTCTTAAGTTGTCTTGTTATTGTTACCATTACTTGTGTCAATCTAGTTGAACTCCGGTTTATTGGTGCATATTATATAAAAACTATAGCTTTAAAAATATTTCTTGCAGCTTATTCAGATACAGTTCACATTTTTCTCAAGCTGTAGAACAATTGCCTTTAAAACTGGATCCTCAGCCCAGTTGACTTTACTTCCAATAATGATGCTCTGTAATAAGACAGTTATTAGTTTAAATGCCATAGGAAAACCAGTTTAAAAAACCCTTAAAATGTTAAAGCACCTTAATTGTCATTTATTAAGTTGCCCAAGTTGTTGCCTTTTTTTAAAGTTTGAATCAGTATATAAGTACATGAACTAATAAATCTTTAGTTTTAGTAACTCAAAACATAGAAAATGTGTTGCTTTAACACCATGCATATGATTTTGGTGCTAACAAGAAGTATTAATTTTAACTCAAAGGATATCTTCCCTCAAGAAATATTCAAGTGCTTACAAAAATGAAGATTACTTGCTTGTAATTTGCATCTAGCTCAGTATATCACACTTAGGGGTGACGGACTCCTGGGATTGGATACGGGGCAAGCGGTTGCAGGGGGCAGTCAAGTGACAGGGAGGAGGGGGCGGTTGGATGGGGTGGAGACTTGGGGGAGGGCGGTCAGGGGAAGGTCCCTCTGCCACCATTGCCTGGGAGCTGCGGGGTAGAGGATGTCTGCTCATGGCAGTTGAGCAGCTGCAGGGGAGGGGCCAGACCGGTGGCTGGGGGGGCTGCGGAGCCACTGAGCAGCTCTGGGGTCCCTCTGCCACTGCAGTGGTGGCAGCTGGGAGCTGCAAGGGTGTCCAACTGCTTGTGGAAGCTGAGCCACTGCAGGGGGGACCCTTACCAGCAGCAGCAGCTGGGTAACTCAGAGAATTGCTGCTGCCAGTGGTAGCCTGTCAGTTGCAAGGGATCCTGTCATCGGCAGCTGCAGGAGGGTCTCTTGCCACCTGCAGAGATTGGGCGGCTGCGGGGTCCTCCGCTGCCAGCAGCTGTGGGGTCCCCACTATCACGGAGATCGCTGGTAGTCATGGATTCCATGACTTTTGCAACCTCCATCAATTAATCTTAGCCTTATTTATAGCCTGATCCAAACCCTACTTCAGTGGGTTTTAGATCAGCCCCTTAGAATGGAAATACCTTCTCATACTTAGCATTGCATTAATAACGCCATAATTAACACCCACATCAACCTCTGGTAAACATAGGATCACTCAACACAGAAATGTATGGAGCTCCCTTTGAAATTGTTCCCAGTGCCACTCATTTTTACAGAAGAAGATGGATACAGCCATCAGCCCCTCTCTTCTTAATATCCAAAACCTTCAAACCACGCTCCTCCCCCTTCTTCCACCTTAGGCCTTTAATCCCATGTTCATTCCTAACTGGGATTTAATAGGCATTTAACTGGAAGACCCATCATATCATTTAAGTACCTTAAAAGGTATAACAAATGGATAAAACATCATTTCAAAAATAATTTAAGACAGTTTCAGATTCTCAGTATTTGAAGTACCAAAATCATGATATGTACATACAGGCTAGTTTGCAATTATAAAAATTACAATTTTAAAAAAGTTAATTAGAAAGACATTTTTAGAAATTCTATAAGGTATTTCTCTTAAGTAAATATCCATCACCAAAAAATAGTTTTGTGGCACCTTAAAGACTAACGAGAGTATTGAAACATAAGCTTTCATGGGCTAATCATGCATCTGACAAAGTGGGTATTAGCCCATGAAAGTTTAGGCTTCAATACTTATGTTAGTCTTTAAGGTGCCAGAGGACTTTTTGTCACTTCTGCAGATCCAGACTAACATGGCTACCTCTCTGATTTCCAAAAAATAGTTCAATGTCTACTAAAAGTTCATAAATTGTGTTTGGTTGAGATACGATAGAAATGAGACTTACAAATTTGTCCTATTTTCAAAGCAAGAGATTAAGTTACCTGGAAGATGTTTTGAATTATCGTAGTCATCTGTGTTTCTTTTTGCAAGTTTCTACATATTCTCTTTAACATTTCACCCACTTCCATACTCCCTAGTTCCTCTTTTTGTTTTTTCTTCAGAGTGTGTATCTGTAGCAGTTTGTGTTCTCCGGCTTGCTTTAGTGCTAATTAAATTAACAGAAAATGAAAGATTAGACTAGACTGGATAAAATCCTAGCCAACATACTGTCAAGAACAATTCCTGGATTGACAGAATGATGTCCCATCTTACCTAATACATTTTGCTGTCTAATTTTTATGATTCTGTGAAGAGATTGTTCAAAGAAACGTTTGAACGCCCTGGATTTTCTAAACACAGACACACACTTTCCCCCTATGTTAAATTGACAGTAAAAGAACAAAGCTGGTAGTTAAAACTACTGAAAAAATAAAACTATGCCATTCAAAAGGCTGGTACTGATGTTTGTAAAGATCTGCATATAACATAATAATTTAGTTTTGAAGAATGGTTTTAAAGAAATCCAAATCCAACCCCTGGCCAAGTCATATAGGCAAGTGACAACCATTCTCTTCTCCCCCACACACTCCCACCTCTCAAAAAATATTATTCTTTATGAATCATACTTTTCCTTTTATGCCAAAACATTACACAAAGGTACAATATGATAACATTGTATATGAAGAGGTATTGTAAGATAGGGGTTTGTTGTACTAAAGCACTCTAAATGCAGTTTAGTAGCAACCAGTGGAATGAGACTGCATTCTTTTGAAGTTCTCCAGTCTCCTTGTTCTAAAACATAGTACCTGTCCTGTTTGCCTGCAGACATTCAGCATACCAGCTCACTTTCATGTATACATCATGCTTTATTTTTAGGAAGTTTTACATCAATACAAGAGTTTTACAGTTATAGAAGATAACAGTTATCAGCAAACACTTTTTAAAGTTTAAGATTAGCGGCCATGTTAGTCTGTATCCGTAAAAAGACGATGGAGACTTGTGGCATCTCAGAGACTAACCAGTTTATTTCAGCATAAGCTTTCGTGGGCTATAGCCCT